>OZ010797.1:74719327-75403327 GCA_963932465.1 Maratus speciosus | reverse complement strand
GTCCATTCACCAAGGTCGAGTTTTTTCTTTCTTTTTTTTAGTTTGAGATAGAAGAGAAAAGCATAAAATGATCGGAAAACTTCTCGCTGTCCGGTGGCGTATTCCGGGGTTAGAAAATATCAAATTTAACTCCGAAAATTTAGCAAAATGCAATCAAACCTGTCACGATGAAATTCAATAGGAACCAGAAAAATATTTCGTTTTAGACAGTTTCCGTTTCATCTTAGAAAGTGCGTTATGTTGCACACTGTAAAACACCATTTTAGATTTGCCAGCACAAACTCGATGACAGTCGAATGTGCTGTATATATCTTTGGTTTCTAGACTATGTAAACATGAAAAATACAGTAGTTGCGTAAAGTTAACAGCACAATGTAATGGCAATTCGGATGCCAGCTGCGTGCGCGAGATGAACAGTACTTTGTACTGTAAAAATGTCGTTTTTTTTCAGTGCAGAGACCGCGAAATAGTCATTTCAGCCAAGTTTCTGTTATACATAGGTTCTCTTTACACGCATTTCATTATGCAAAACGTGATATGTGGTGATTAAAAGAGCATTATTAGTTTTAAAGGGGGGGGGGTGAGGACGCTCTTAAATAATTTTAAATTTGCTGTTTACTCCGGTTTTATTTACTATTTAATGATACCTTTTAATATAGAAAATGTTTGGGGTTTTAGAAAATAAAGCATAACCATGGAATTATACTTATGAAGATGAAAACCTGCCAAAAACGAAAATTTCCCCAGTCCCATGCGATTCCATCTTAGCAGATTTGATTGTATTATAGATGCGTTGCTTGCTATTATAAAAACCTGTTTAAAGCGGAATTTTTACAGTTTCTGGTGATTTCCACTTATACTAGAAGCTTTTTCTATATCTCAGCCCCCCCCCCCCCCCCCGAAATGATAAGTTTAGATACGCCACTACCGCTGTTACAAATACAGTGGAACTTCCGAAGTCTCATCCTTACACTTAAACACTTCGTTATAAAGAAAATTCTTTAAATAGGAAACACCTCAAATTCTTGAAATTTGTATAATAAAATACACATGCATAAAAGAAAAATACACCTAAAACGAAAACATTGGAAAAATGTATTATAATTCTGGCAGCAACTTTTCAGTAGATTTCGTATGAAATACTAACTATTAAATTCTCCCCTATGTTGGAATTTCGGGAAAATTTTTGCAGATCTACACCGAACATGACCCCTAGAATCCAAAACCACCCCCCAGTAAAAAACTTTATCTATCTATTTATCTATATCACTTTTTTATAAACAGGATAACTTCCATAATTCTGCACAAATCTTTTCCAAACTGATACATAAAATCAAGGAGCATAAAATCTCGGTCAAGTTCATGAATAGGCAAAATCGGACCAAGGGGGTGGAAATAGGGAGGGGTTTTGTGAAAAAAGAAAAAACCCATGACTTCTTAGTTATAAAACACATCGACTCAGTTTAAAGTTTTTATTACTTCTAAAAAAAGGGACAAAAATTTATGTATAACAGATTTTTGATATCATTAAAAATAGGCTCAAGGGGCGAAAAAAATAAGGTTATAAGAAGAACAAAGTTCATAACTTCGTCAATTCTCAAGATACCAAATCCAATTAAATTTATTATAAATTGTCTTACTATTATCTACAACTTTTATATTGACAAGCTTTTGAAAGGACCCATTCTTACCGGGGGGAAAAAAAAAGAAAAAAAAAAAACGAAAACAAAAAGGGGGTGTTGAAGAAGAAAAAAATCCATAACTTCGTCAATTCAGAATATATCCAATCTGCTTAAATTTATTATACATCTTCTAAATATTATCTACAACTTTTTATTGACAAGTTTTTTATAGGACCAATTCTTACAGCAAAAACAAATTAAAAATACATAGAGGTTACAGAAAACAATATCCTATTACTCAAATCCAAACTGCTTATTTTCTGACTCATTTAAAATTCATTTTTGCTTTCAAACGCATCCAATTGTAGGTTCTCTTATTCAGAAACTGTATAATGTGCCGTAAAGGTCAATTTTTTGATAGAGGCAGAATATATTTAGAAAAATGATGTCAAAGTGGGCATTTTGAACCGAATTTCTCGAAGCGATTGTGTCGGAAACTAAAAATATTGTCCTACTGAGAAAATAATTATTTATAAATCAAGTTCTAATTAATTGAATGAAAAATAAAAACATAGGTCGCTTATAAATGCCTTAAAAAATCATATCAACAAGTTTCATGTTTTTCCTTTTAAAACTGAATCTGAAAATGTGTCAGAAAATTTCGAGTTGTTGAGCATGGAAAAATATTTTTTGAATACTGCCTTAACATGGTTCTACTAAAATCAGTTCTTTTATAAAAATGAAATTAAAAACTCGTCAAAAGAGGCCAGATAAAATTGTTAAAGTGGGCTTACCTCTAATCATGATTTATTTTTTTGTTGTTGCAATTAGTATTTAACTTCAAAACCTACCTGCGCCTGTAAGCCGAGCCGGCAGGGATTTTTTTTATGTAATGTAGACATATGAGAAGAATTTAATTAGAATAATATCTAAAAAAACTAGTATGTTGTGGCCATCACAAAATTTCTTCTATCTCATACACGTCAATACTTCAAAATTCAATATCTCAGTGCCAAATTAAATGGCAATATGTGTTCATCATGAGACTTCTAAAAATATGAAATTCCGTGCATTAGTTGTCGAGGTATGACTGTCGCTGAAATCGTGTAAATCCAGTAAAATGCAGCATAGCAGCGCCACCTATTGGGTTATATACACGTGAACCTAATTATCACCAACTTATGTCAACGTCTAACTGAATATGAAGTTAGAGGAAAATTCGTGCATTAGTTCTTGAGATAGAGGTATTGCTCAAATCATGACAAATGCAGCATAGAAGCGCCACCTGTTGAGCGATTTGCAACAACACATAATCAGCAGCAATATTAATCAAGTTATACTTAAATCTGAAGTTTGATGAAAATTCGTGCATTAGTTCTTGAGATAGAGCTATCGAAAAAATAGTTCAAAATGCAGCACAGCAGCGTCACCTATTGGGCGATTTACATCAACACGTAGTCAGCCTCATTTCATATGAAGGACTAACTAAATCCAAAGTTTGATGAAAATGTGTGCATTAGTTCTTGAGATAGAGCTACTGCAAAAATAGTGTAAATCCTGCAAAATGCAGCATATCAGCGCCAGCTGTTGGGCGATTTACACCAAAACGTAAACAGCATCCATTCATTTCAAGGACTAACGGAATCTGAAGTTTTATAAAATCCGTGCATTAGTTCTTGAGATAGAGCTTTTGCGGAAATCCTGCAAAATGCTACATTGCATAGCCACCTGCAGGGCGATTTACACCAAAAACTAATCAGCACCATTCTATATCAGAAAAACCTGAATATAATTTTTTATTAAATTCCGTGCATTACTTCTTGAGATAGAGCGCCCACAAAATTTGTGTCACATACAGACAGATAAACATTTTGTAAAAACATGTTTTTGGAATCTCTGACCCATAAAACGTGTAAATCCATCGAAAACTGGAATTCGAAAATTTTCATGAAACCAATACTTTCTTCTTGTAAAGGTAGAAGAAACTAAAAACATAATAAACAGAGGTAAGCAAAAATTAAAGCGTATCGTGCAATTTCTCTGTTTTTCTCAGTATTCCAAATTTTTAACTTTAAAAAATTCTCTAATATTACTTTGTACAGGTTTTTTTAAAAAATACACTGCTCATAAAAATTTTCGCACTTGTGCAAGTATCCGAACAATTCAACTGTAATTTTTTCGTGAAATTGGAATACGCTTCTTATTGTATCGAAGGCTTTTAGCATTTCTTCTTTTAAATGGAAATGATTAAATAAATAAATAATTTTATTTTCATAGAATCCACTGAAATAAATTCATACATCCATCGTAACAGCAATCTCTCCGTTTAAATGTTGTACACGTACGAAAGTGGAATAAACTTCGTTATATAGAATATATTTTTCATGATAGGGAGATTAATTTGCATGTTAATGGTGATCAAAGTAAAGATTCAGCAGAAAATTTTGTTAGGTATGGAAAACCTCGTTAAAGGGGTCCGGGACATATTTTAAAATATTTTTTATTTATGGACTTAAAATTCTGAATTTTTTTTATGATGATTAACCATACCGTTTGTAAAAAATATCACACCATAAAACTTCTTATAATTTTTTTAATTTAAAATTTATAAAAAATATGGGGTAATTTAAAATTGTTATAACTCGAAGTATTATTTATAGAATTTCAATTTTTTTTCATTTAAGTAAACAGAAATATATAAGTTTTAATTTTGATCCAGCATTTTTTTAAATATTAATTTTAAAAAAAAAGGTACGTTTTTTAAAAGAGTAATATTTTCAAAAGTAAATATTTTTTTTTCAAATATGCTGAATCAAAATTAAAGTAAAGCAGTTGAAAAAGACATGTTCCAAGTTTCAACCATTTATTTTTAACGGTTCTTGATTTATAAGAATTTAACCCTTAAATGCCGGAGTTTTCAAAAATCACTTTAAAAATGTTTTTCGGCTTTCTTTTTTTAAATAAATCATGGGAAAAATACCTAAAAAAATCTTATTTTGTTTTAAGTATGGTTTACGGCTAAAAACGGTTTGTTACTAATCGGCAATACTGGGTGTTTAATTGGAAAAAGAATTTTCCGTGATAAAATTCTGTAATATTAAACACATAAGAGTTTTATGAACTATGATAAGAAATAAATTTTACTTGTTCACTGCAGAACAAAATAGGGTATTTTGCAAGCTTCCAAACAAAACAAAAAGAACATTTATCAACAATTGAAAAAATAAATCTATCTTTATTCTTAAACAGCACAAGTGTTGCCATCTAAATGTTGAAAATCGATTTAATAAGATTTTCAGAATGTATTTTATTGGCAACATTAGGCGTTATAGCTTCAATATTATTATTATGGTATTTATAAGCCAAAATTGGGTGTGTTGCCGATAGGCAACACCTGGCATTTAAGTGTTAAATACGAGAAATGGTGACAAAACCCATCATGAAGAAAAACGCATTTTTACAAGAAGTCGTTGACAGCCATTGCTTGAAAGCTAGATTTTGAAAACAAACCAAGACGAAAAAAAAAAAAAATGATATTTCTTGTTCTAATTTAGATAGAAATATGATTTAAAAGGCATTTTAAGCAGGTAAAAACAAAGAAATTTTTAATGAAATTAAAATGCTTTTACAAAGGTTGAAGATTTTCGTGTCTAAGACCTCCTTAAAGAGGGACTTCGTTAAGGGGAGGTTCGACTATGCTTCCAATAATGTTACCAATGTCCCAGTTTATGTAGGAAGATTTAATTTTCCAGATTTCAGAAACCTGTTACGTGGAAACACTATACGACAGACACTAAAACTCCCAATCGTTTAGAATGCCCAAAATCTTAATATTTCGCGAAATATTTCTTGAACACATACTTAAGGGTCTACTCAAAAAAACTACTCCTTATTTTCTGACTCATTTTTAAAGTTTTCCAACAAAGTTGAAAAATGTTTATGCATTAGGTTTGTCTGTCCGTCTGGCCGCGCTCTAACTCTCGTAAATATACTCGGATTGCCCTGAAATTTTTGGATGTTATTGACGTTTACCATAACACGTTCCCTATTTCAAATGAAATTTGTAGCATGTTTAGTTCATTTACAGTAACAGTCAAAAGTTTTCCGTTATATTACGGCCCATGGGAAAAAAAATCGTTTCAAATGATTTTAGTGATGTTACACGCATCCAAACATAACAAAATTGATATGCATTTATGAAGTGTACTAAAACATGCATTCTGTATAATATGCGGTGCAAAGAATAGTTATTATTCTTTTACAGGGCCACACAAAAGAATTCTGGTGCATAATGATATAGGGAGGAAGGGGGAGGGAATTGTTTGCGGCGTATTTTAATTACGTTAAACTATTTCATATATAATGGAATTAATATACGTCGCTGAGGTTTACTATAAGCTGTTTAATCTATAATACGAAGCACATACCATTTGCAGGGACACACAAAATATTTCAGATTGTTAATATTGTATCAGAAGTACTGTACATTAGCGGTGGTTGCTGGAAATGCATTTTTATTTATGATATGCGCTTTTATGTTTCATTATATTTATGCATACTATATGGTGCTTATAAATGCTATAATTCATATACAGGACTACACAAAAGGATTCGTAAAGATTACTCGGTATGAGCGCAAATTGCTTAAAGGTTTTTTTTAATGAGTTATGCATTTTTACGCTGAACTGCATATAGTTTATTAAAAAACGTTTTAGATAAAATGATATACAGGGTCACGGAAAGAATTGGATACATATCGTCTATGGATGATAATTTTTGGAAATGTGATTTCAGTAGTTTTAAGAGTGTTTTAGTTTGAATTAAATTTTAGCTAAACAGTGACGCTTAATAAAGGTACTACGTAAACGACAGGGCTGTACAAAAGTATTCAAGTATTTTTTCAATTAATTGTATAAATTGCTGAAAGAGAAATTTCAACCTGTAATACGTTTCCTTGCTAAACTAATTTTTCCCATTATAATAATATATCAATATACAGATCAAATACTGGGTTGTTCAAAAAAATTGGTGTATATATTTGGCTATGGACGGTAACTGCAGAAATCAGATTTTTAAACGTTTACTTAGTTATCTTATTTACCTTATTTCCTTAAGTAACGAAGTTTTGCTAAAGCTTTCAGGGAGTGTTGGAAAGTGTTTCATAACCTATGCCGTACTCATGATTTTTCTTACTTGTTAATTCTTTCCGACAAAGTTGAAAACTGTTTATGCATTCGGCTTGTCTGTCCGTCTGTCCACGCTCTAATTCTCGTAAATATACTCAGATTTTCATGCAATTGATAAAGGTTATTTATTGTCACCAAAGCATGTTTGGTATTTTATATGAAGTATGTAGTATTAATTGTTCATTCACAGGGGCACTCAAAAGTATTCCATTACATTATTGTACATGGGGGGAAATCTTTTTCTGAGTATTTTAACGACATTACGCTATTTCAAATGTATTGAAATTGATGTAAATCTCTGAATTTCAGTACGGTTACGTTAGAACAGGACATTCGTAGCATTTTTTATTCATTGACAGGGACACACAAAAGAAATCAGTTACAGCCTTTGAGTCATAATTGCTCGTGTGTACGGTTTAAACTCGGTATGCGCTTTTAAATTTATTTAATTTTTTTGCATGTTACTCATTATATATAAAGTGTATATATCATATACAGGGCTGCACAAAAGTATTCACGTAGGACGTCCTTATTAGAGTAAATTGCTAAAAAGAAATTTTCAACTGAAGTACATGTATTTCTTAAGCGAACTCCATTTTGGCATGCATGTAGTTAATAGATACAAATCTATATATCCTATATACAGGGCTGTTGAAAATTTCGGATAATTTTCCGATTGTAGATGGGAACAGCTGAAATTGAGTTTTGAAATGCGTTATGCGTTTCCATAGGGTTGAATGAGACGTAATATTTTATTTTTTTAAACGGTGCAGTTCTGTTACATTATTCTGAATGTGTTCGAAAGTGTTTCATAATCTATGCTCGACGCATGATTTTTTTTTTCTTTCTTGGTAAATTCATTTTGGCTCTCAAATGCATCTGATTGGCAGGTTCTCTTGTCCAGAAACTATAGAATGTGCCGTATGGATCGATTTTTTGATAAGGGCAGACTACATTTCGAAAAATGCTGTCAAAGTGGGCATTCTGAACCGAATTTTCTGGAGCGAGAGTGCTGGAAACGAAAAAAGAAAAGTGCCCAGTTAAACTGATAGCATTGAGCTCACAGGCTATTCACACTAATTGTATATTCTTATCAATACTCTTATTTCAAAGAATAATGCTCCTCGAAAAATAAATTAAAGGGGGGAATAGCCTCCCCCCTCTTTTTCACATCTTTATCCTTAACCAATGAGCGTCCAAATCTCATCGGGGAAGCGCCTTATCAGAATAAACCAATATACCAAATTTGAAGCAAATCCGGTAGAAAAACCCATTTACCTAAATTAAAGGGGTATTAGCCCCCGTCCCCCCTTTATGCTTAAACAACGAACCTTCAAAATCTAATCAGGGAAGCACCTTATCAGAATTAACCGGTATACCAAATTCGAAGCAAATCATATAATTCTGCAAGAAAAACCCATTTATCTAAGTTAAGGGAGGGTTTAGCCTCCCGTACCCCCCCCCCCTTTATACTTAACCAATGAACCCTACCCCAAACTAATCAGGGAAGCGCCTTATCAGAATGAAAATTGAAGCAAAAAAAATGAAGCAAGAAAAAAAGTTGAAGCAAATCGGATATTTCTGTCAAGAGTTATCGCGTTACGTACGTACATGCATCCATACATATGTACATACATACGTACCTACAGAACATGCGCGCACATTAGCTCTCCGTCTTTGAGAGCCTGTGAGCTAAAAAAGTATCATACTGAGAAAATAATTGTTTATAAATCAAGGTCTAATGAATGGAACAAAAGAAAAAATGACACAAGTCGCATATAAATCTCTCCAAAAATTACGTCAGCAAGTTTCATGTTTTTACTTTTAAAAATGAGTTTGAAAATGTGTTCGAGTTGTGCGTGGAAAAATATTTTTTTATTATCAGCTTAATTCTATGTGAAGTGATAAAATCTTAGTCACAGCCCGACAGCTTTTAACACATAACATATTAAATTAAGCACAGATTTCAGAAGTATTTTGGAAACTAATAAAGAAAGATAAATTCTTTAACCCTTGATCTACTGATGGTACTTGTAAGTACCATTAAAATAACTTGTTATCAAATTCATTTAATACATCGATTCGTTGTAATACAGTTTAGAATGAGTTATAGATACATTACTTTATCTTGTTCCAAAAGCATGATGGGTTACACTAAACAAAATTATTTTTAAAAGGATGATTTCTTTTACCTTTGCATCGTTTCAACTTTTTTGTCGTTGGGGGTGGGAGGGGGATTTTTCAGTTCGGAAACATTTCTATATTTCTATTGTATATACATTCTATTTGTAGATTTCCCAACTCTACAAAATACAAAGGAAAATATTTAAAATAAAAGATTTGGTGGGGTTATAAATAGTGCACAAAATCCTTATCAATTCAAATTTAATGAATCCTTCTAAATCCTTCAATCCTTCTAAAATTTATTAAATGATTATGTAAATCTTCTAATGTAGTTTAAACAATTCACGAAAAATGATTTAGAAGATAAAATTTTCATGATTTCATAATTCAGTACATAAAGGGTTAAAACCCCAGCCACAATCTCATTAAAGAAGAAATATTCCCGAAATTCACTTCAAAATTGAAAGCTTTTTAAAGAAATTAATCAAGCCATACCTGTCTGAGTCAAACATACTTTCTTCATACTGTTTCACTATTATACAGCTATAGCCGAGTGGTTAGAGCTAGAGTATTAGTCTCGTAGCACTAAGGTAGCTGGTTCGATCCCAAGGACAGCAACGCTTATTTTAACCCCATTTTCTCTAATTGACGTAAATATTTTACCTCCTGTAACGAAGAAAAAAAGAAACGGATATTCGTCAATTAAAGGGAAAATCCTTGTAGCTCTGCTACCAGGAAATTTCTGTGAATTGAGGAAATTATTTCTGACGGTGTTTCGTGTATCAGAACTTGCATTTTCCCATGCAAAACTTGCATTTTCACCCATAGAAATAACATTGCGATTGTTTAATTTTAACTGAAATAATTCTTAATTGTTGAAATTCCCGTACATTTTAACGGCATGGTTGCCCGCCTCATTATGTCGTCATTAAGAAGAGTAGCTTGTCCGTAAGTAGATTTCGCACTTGATAACCATAATTTGTGCGTGTTTTGAGGGATTTCAGTGTTAAGTCCTGCTTAGTCAGGTGAAAACGATCCTTGCTTGATTAGATGCTTGATTCGCTTCCATAAAAACTGCTGTAATGTTGGATTGTAAATTTTGATAACACCCTGTATATATACAGGTCCGGCTTCAAGCAGGAATTATTCTGTTATTTCGAGTAAATTTAGCTTATTTTCTAAGTATACATGATGTTAAGTACTCGCTGGGTATTTTTTTCATCCGCGAATTTTATGGAGCCCTTGTTCGATCCTGAAAAGCGTGTATATTTGGTATATTCATATACATATACCGATCAAGGAAGCTGTTTCTTGACTGTATTTGTAATTTTTTGGGAATTACAAGACCTTTTTGGCTGTTCCTGGTATCCTCATGCAGTTTTTGATAAAGTCTGCTATTCAAGAGCATTGTATGGAACGATGGTAAAGGAGGATAGTGATTACGTGGAGCATTTACTAGCATTGATATGCTTACTGTTTCCTTCAGTCAGATGGATTTATCATAAAGAAAATCTTATTTTTATAAAATTACGAAGTTATTTTTAAACACATTGTGATATTTTAAAAGAAATCACTTTTTAAATTTATTTTAAATATAACTAAAATTTGGTTCTGAAATATCAAAACTTTTGTTAACGTGTCTGCATTATTAATCAGAACCAAGTCTCTGCTTGATGATTATCTGATCATTTATTTTAAATTTCAAAATGTTACAACACTTTTAATAAAGGATCTCGAATACGCCAATCAACTGATGTTTTAACATATACACAAAATCATCTTGCATACATCAATCAACTAACGTTTTAACAAATACAAATATATCTAGTGATCTTGCGTATACGAACCGACTGAAGTTTTAACAAATACATCTAGTGATATTACATACAGTACCAAACAGATGTTACGATACTTCAATTTGCTTGCAATATTCAACATCAACATAGGGCAAAAAGGTGGATATGGGAAGAGGTGGCGGTACAAGAAGAATCGGTCCATGATTCGTCAAGTCCATCTAGTGTTGTTGTAAGCAAGCCTGGTTGTTCTCATTGGATCGATGAAGAGGTGGTTAGTTCGAATCCCTTGCCAGACAGCGACGATGACTTTGAGCTTACCACAAAGCGTCCAAAATGAGCCTTAATTTTGTGATGCGAGTGATTCGTTGCTTGCACGTGAGCATTGCGTGACGCACAGATTTGTGTTTTCTAATATAGGTTGACTTTTAGAATTTTCTCTTTCACGTACTCTTATGGTAACCCTTTTCCCACCTCTCAACTCTCAATTATACATTCCAATCAGCTATTTTAAAATTCTCGCCAGGTTTAGCCATACTCGGCGAAATGTTGGAAAATTTGGTGCAGAAGTAAAATTCTCCTTCCAATTCAATATGGATGGCAACTGGGAAGGAACTTTCTATAACCGGCATCCTCTCCTTTTGCCTTCGTGCTTTCGAGTAAAATTAGCTTAAATCTTAAAATCAAGGAACATTTTTCTCCCCGTTACAGCCGGAAACAGTTTTAATTTCAGTTAAAGGGGGCACAGGGTCTTTGAGTTTATCGAATTGATCAAAAACATCGGCCTTTTCAAAGTACAAAACACAAATAACATGCAATTAAGATCTTTTTTCCCTTTCCGCCAAAGCATACATTCTTAGTTATATTATCCAGAAAAATAAATGTTGTATATATAAAATTTAAACATTAAATTTAAAAATTCATCTCACTAATGCATGAATTTAAAAAAATCATTAAGTACTGCGCGCATTGCTCTAAATAATGCATAGAGAAAACAATTTGTGAACGAAATAGAATCATAACATACCTACTTCTAAATTAAAACAAAAATATATACAAAAAGTTTCGTTTCAAATTTAATTTTAGCAAAAATAAAAAATAAATCAATAATTAAAAGAAAAAATTTAAGTTTTTTAAATGCAAAAAGATAACTAAGCAAAATCTGTCACTTTTTTTTGTTTTAGCATGAAGATTATAAAGAAACGCATGTTTGGTTAATTTTTTTAAAGCTGTAGCTTATATAGTTTCAAAGTAACAGTGCGCACAGACTCCAAATTTACTAATCTGAGAAAACGCGTTTTAAAGTTTCGATACCTTCAGTTGTACTTACCGTTTATAAATGATTATAACTCAAGAAATAATGCAGATTTTTGAATGGAGTTTTTTGCATATTGTTGCGAAATTTAAAAATATTCAGAATAAGACAAAATCCGAAAACTGATTTTTTTGAAGTTTAAAGGTCCTGTGCCCACTTGAGCTGGAACATTTTTCCATCACCTATCATTTTTACTTTTATCAGATTTTTTAGCAAGCTTTTCAAACTTCTTGATAAATATCACAAGTAAAAGTTTAGCAGCATTCTTTTTTCTTTTCGCAAGAAATTATTCAGTTTCATTAAATAAGACTAAAAAGGAAAAAAATTGTTCTTAGGGCGTTTACCACTAAATATTAATATTTTTTTCGCGAACTTTTCATTTAAAGATATAAATTCACCAAAAACCGGGTTAAAGATAGAAAACCATGCAAATTTAATGTTTATTTAAGGGAAGTTGGAAGGTCCTACACCTATCATGTTAAATTAATATACCTTTTCTCAGAAAATAACAAAAATATTCTTTTGAAATTTTTTATAATCTACCCTATATATATAAAATCCTAATCAAACGAATTTATTAAACAAATTTATGAAACGATTTTATGAAAGGACTGATTACATTTCAAGGCTATTTCTCCTAAAATATGGAAAGTTTGGAAGTGAAATTAACGCCAGTTATCCTTATTGATCCACAGGTGTCAAAACTGGTATTAAAATCGGAAAATTTGAATTAGTTTTCGAGATATTAATTTTTTTCTACCTTTAATTAAATTTCTGTAATGATGGCAACTAAATGACTCCATTTTTGTGGAAAAAAGGGGAGAACAGGGAAAAACTATAGATTGCTTGGTTTGAAAGGCTCAGTTGGAAATATTCAATTAGTATGATAACGTTTCCAAACAGTTTGATTCTGTTAAAATAATAATTTAAAACTATAGGGATTATTAGATTTCTTATTTTTCGTTACTTTAAAATTTAAATTGAGATTATCTTTTATTTGAATGGATAGTGGAACAATATTGTGATTAAATTACGTTTTTCTATCGATAGTGATACAATATTGTGATTAAATTAAGTTTTTCAGGAAAATTTGAAAAAATAAAAATTGTATATTTGTTTTTTGTCGTTATTTTCAGATTAAAATTTAAAAAGGAAATTATTAAAAAAAAAAAGAAAATTTTAAGATAAAAATTATATACGTGTTAATAGCAGAAAGTAAGGAAAATTACGTCAAATGTATTAAAAAAGTTCGAAAACTTTAAAATAATAAAATTATTACACGCGAAACGTATTTAAAGTTGATAATTACGTCATATGTAAAATTCCCAAATATTAAACATCGTCCTATTTAAAGTGCCTAAAATAATTAAATTATTACGTGTGAAAAACTTGTAATGGTGAATATTAGGTCATGTTTATAAAGCTCAAATAATAATATTTCGAGACACTTTTAAATTAAATAATATATGTTGCCCGTGAATCTTAAAAGAGAAGAAAGTTTGAAATAAATAAATTATTACACGAAGATTCATTTAATAGGGAAAATTATGTCATATATTTAAACGATACATTTAAAACTATTTTCATTCTGGAGAGTTTTAATGTGACGTCATATGGTATAAAAGCGAGGCTAACGAAAAAGACAGGCTACCGCGGTGCATCCCACGTGTCTTTTTTTACAGACCGCTAGAGTGACGTGGCACTCTTTTCACCTTCATTGGTGCATTCGAGCATCACGTGACTCCAGTGGTCTGTAAAAAAAAGATACTTGGAATGCACCGCTGTAACCTGTCTTTCTCGTCAGCCTCGGTGTAAAAGAAATGCGACTACCACATTTGTTTATGCATTACATCACTAGACTCAGCGTAAATACAGGTAAATGTATATGCAAATGTACTTTCGTTTTATCTTGTACGAATTACTATTAGATATAAATTTAAAAAAAATAAAAATTCGGATATTCTTATTAATTAATATAAACAATACATTGTAAAATATGCATGATGGTGTATTAAAATAATGAAAGGAATTCATGAATAAGCTATACCTGTTCCTGAAAATACCTAAAACTCGATCGAAACATAAAATCTGAGCTTAAAAATTTCAAAACACAATCCTTTTCAATACCGTGGTTCTGAAATCTATTCCCAAGCAGACGGAGTTTTTTAACCTCAAAACTAAAGGAAGGATATTATTCATAGCGTCCTTATAAAAGTCAGACAGATAACGACATTTTTATCCTAACCATTTTACGCAATATGAATTTCAAATGTGCATAATTGATCTTACTTATCAATACCGAAAACAGCCATCAGTTGTTACGACAGCGATGGATGAGGCCATGGTAACCGGAAAATACCTCATTCAAATTCAAAAGAACGGCAACTCGATTACAAAAGATAGCCGTCATTATAGTGACACTATCATTCAGTCTTTCGTAATCTCGTAACTTTTTTTAAACATGGGACATTACTATGTTTTTGGAGGCTGGGGAGCCTGAACGGAGGTTGGCGGGCGTATCTCACTGGGGGCAGAGCCCTCTAGTAAGTATATAAAACATTGGTGCCTTTTTACGGGAGTTAGATCAATCTCACTTTGAGTTAAAGCTTTTAAAAAACAAATTTGTTCTTATCATCAGGTTTTGACGAAAATCAAAAGGACCACCAGTGTGTCCTACAGTTTCAAACAAATAATAACATCAAAATCGGTGCACATTTACAAAAGTTATGCGTCAATAGGACCAAAAGATACATACATGCAGGTCGAATGGACAATCTTCTCCTTTTTTTACCTGACTGCCAAGAAGGGTTATGTGTTTCACGCGTATCTGGGTAAGTGGATTTTTTTATACCCTCAAAACATCCCAACGGCTATTTGGATCTTAATGAATGAGGGCTCCATCGATTCGGCTTAATCGTTCGAAGGTTATAGGCCAGGTGTTGTGTTTTTATAAATTCAAAATGGTGTCCGTAAAATACAAAATGGCGTTGGAGACGGAATTTTTTTTTGCGCACCCTATTGAGTGGCATATCATTCGATAGGTCTTTCAAAATGAAGACGATGTTTCATTGACAATTTTACAGTCAGAAGCTCCGTTTAAATACACTGCTCAAAACAATTAAAGGATATTTGAAGTTTTATATAAAATAAAGATATAAACGAAATTTTTTTTGCCGAAAATAGAAGAAGAGAATCACAAATGCAAATTTTTCTGGTTTTCAAACTGTGGAGTATGCAAATTTTGAGTTCGACGTCAAAAACGTCGCTTCAGCGGCAGTGAATGAAATTTGACTTTCAACTGGATAAAAGAGAATGAAGACAAGGATGATCGACATTCAGTGATTGCTTTGTTTCGATGAGTACGATGTCTCAGCGAAGTCATTTGACAAATTCAGAAGCTTTGAGAATTGTTGGTAGGTTAGAAGGGGGCCAAACTCAAGCCGAAGTAGCGCAAGCCATTTGAGTGTCACAAAGTGTCATTTCCAGGATCTGGAATCGTTTTTTGGAGAGTGGATGTGCAGGCCGAAGACCAGGGCAAGGTCGTAGACGGGCAACAACGCCCAATGAAGATCGGTATTTAGCGTTAACAGCTCGGAGACACCGAACCATGAACGCTACTCTTCTCCAACAACACCTTCGCTCGGCTACAGGCACCACGATTTCAACTCAGACTGTCCGAAACCGGCTCCATGCTGTAGGTCTGTATGCTCGCCGACCGATGGTATGTGTTAGATTAACATCAAGGCATCGTCGCGACCGCAGGAAGTGGGCAACCGAGCATGTCAACTGGAGGAGAAATGAATGGAGCAATATTCTGTTTTCTGACGAGTCCCGTTTTTCTGTGCATCCGGATAATAGGCGTATTTTCATCTGGAGGGACCGTGGCAGTAGGAATAATCCTGCGTTCGTGCACGAAAGTGTCAGATTTGGCGGTGGAGGAGTGTTGGTGTATGGTGGCATCTCCATTGACGGGCGCACTGACCTCTACATCATTCGAGATGGAGCTCTGACTGGTCGCCGATATAGGGATGAGATCCTCAGACCTATTGTAGTCCCTTACGCTGCAGCAATCGGAGATAACTTCATTTTAATGGACGATAACTGCAGGCCACATCGTGCAAACATGGTGGAGGATTTCCTTTTCGAGGAAGGAATCGTTCGAATGGAATGGCCAGCGTGTTCTCCAGACATGAATCCAATCGAGCACGTTTGGGACGCTCTAGGAAGACGAGTTTCTGGCCGCCAACAACCCCCACAAACTCTCCAAGAACTGGAAAGAGCTCTTCTGGAAGAGTGGGGCAGAATACCCCAACTCGTCATTAATAGCCTCATTGAGTCCATGCCTCAAAGGTGTTCAACGTTGCTGGCCGCCCGTGGAAACCATACCCCCTACTGAAAATGATTTTCTTTGAAGAAAACACCTTTTCTTATTCTTTTTTTCTCATATGCACAAATTGTGTTTTTTTCCTTTAGTACACATATGCGCAATAAAATGCATTTTTTTCTGCCAAACATGTGTAATTTATTCTCATATAACCTACTATGTCTGTCGACCATGTATCAATCAGCTAAACAGTTTACCAGATACAAAATCCACCTAAAACTGCAATATCCTTTAATTGTTTTGAGCAGTGTATTACACAACCTGGAAGTTGTTTAGGTAGGATCTCTAGCTTTGCTGCAACTCTAACCTTCATAGACATCTATAGGCCTCATCAAAACAGTGTTTATAGATAGGAACTAACAATTAAACACAACTTAAAAGTCATCAGTACAAGTAAATTAAAAAAGTAGGTAAGTAATATCAAAAATAGTTTCACATTGATGAGAAATAATTAATTAGTTCGCTTTTTTACGCAGTTGGGTTTTTTGATTTTTTAAATTTAATTAGATGAAGAAAACTGCATTTCTTCATTTTGAGATGTTGCATAATAAGACGGACACTGACCAAAAATACAGTTTGTGTAAAATACAGCCAATATATGCAGCAGATTTTTTAATTAATGCAAAAATACAATGAGGCTCGGAGCCGGCCAACTCTCTTAATACATTTTTATTTAAATCATAAAGTAATGCGCACATTTTATTTTATCTGATAAAACAAAAGAAGTTGACAATGAAAAACAACAATACATCTCAATCTGAATACCATATCTGTTCAGATATTATATATCATGCTGATAACAAATGATAAAGAATTCATTTTATCCTACACTGATTTTCGATAACAAAATGTTTGTTTCTGTTATCAAAGCTGTTATCTATTGTCTAGCTTAATTTTATTTTTATCCCCCGATATGCTATTTCTTTCTCACAGCAAATAAAGTGTCGTCTCCAAAAAATAACATTCCGTTGTATAAGCCAGACGTAAAAAAAGCAGATGTAGCGTCCTTATAAAAGTCAGACAGATAAAGACATTTTTATCCTAACCATTTCATGCAAGCTGAATTTCAAATGTGTGTAATTGATCTTACTTATCAATACTCAAAACAGCCATCAGTTGTTAAGACAGCGATGGACGAGGCCATGGTAACCGAAAAATACCTCATTCAAATTCAAATGAACGGCAAACCGATTACAAAAGGTAGCCGTCGTTGTACTGTTAAATACTCTACTTCAACTTTTTAAACTTCTAAGCATCGCACATTTTCGATTTTTATACCGTCGTATTGGGGAAAGAAAGTACTTTTAATACAATTTGTTTGAAAACTGAATCCCCATTTATTTTTGAGATATTATTTTTTTTGTAGTTTTTAGCGCCATTTGTTTCATTTTGGCAACTCAAGTACTCCATTTCTGTAGAAAGTTTAAAAAAATGGAAAATAGTACCTAATTATACCTTTTTGTTGCCAATTTCCCATAACTACTGAAAAAAAAATGTAATTAAATACGTGCTATTTTGAAAAATATAAATGAATGCTTTCTGATAAAACATAGAGCTATTATAACCTATATTTAATTTAATTATCTATATTACAAACAAATGAAGGCATATGGATCATTGGATAGCCGATATTTTTTGTCGAGTTAATTGAATCACAACATCGCATTTTTTTTGGATTTGTGTATTATTCAGCAATAGTGACGTCCTACGAATAATTTACTGTAGATTTTGTTTAAGACTGGATCCTAAATGAGGAATTCTTACAAGGATGCGAATGACGTCATTTTATATAGAATAAAAGCATGTGTTTTAAGTCTTAAAACTGAAATATATTTTGTATTACCTATATTTATATACATATATATTTTTTTTCCATCGGAGGAGACACTAAATTCTGAAAAAGCAGAATTCCTGTTTTCTAGTATATCATTTTCATTAATTGGATATTTTTGTCATGAAGTTTATGCTAAATAAATATCCGAAGAAACTCGTCAGTTTTAAAGAACTAAAATTATGAGGATTTATTTCTTTATCAACCAATATTTCTTATATTCTTAAGTAAGAACCTAAAATTCAGAACATATTATGAATATTGTAGCTTCTTATTTTGTTTTTTATCATTGTCTTCATCATTAAAATAAATAAATAAAAAAAAAAAATCCAACTCAAAATGCGAATTTTTTTGGCAAATTCGAAAACTCCTTTTCTATTCTTATTACTTGGAAATTTCTAGTATTCACATTCAGATGCCTAAGAATCAAATAATGTTTTCCTTATTTTGCATAAAACCTTCCAGCGTACAAAATACGTAGGAGCGTTAAGAGCCTACACTAATCACGCGAAGAAACTGGATCGCTAATGTTAAACCTATGGGAGCGTTCTTTTTAAAGTTCCTCATTTGCATATTAATAGTTTTAATGATTTTTTTCCTTGCTTATGAATAGCTAAGATTGAATTCTAACCAGGTTAATGTTTACTTTTTAGATTTTGGTTGCAGAATTTTTTATATATATATAAAGTTACTTTCACTTTCACAAATTTAACAAGTTGGAAATTGCTCGTCAAACGTGGCAAATGAGGTGCGTTCGTACTATAGCTAGTTTTATAATTATTTTTTGCACCCTATATTGTACTGAATATATATTTTTTTGCACTTCATAAGTGCATAGTATGTAACATCATTAAAATGCACTGCAATAATTTTTTTCCCATTCCCCGTAATGAAACGGAAAATTTTTGACTGTCCCTGTAATTAAACTATACATCTGATTTTCATAAAATTTGAAATGGCTCGACAAAATTTTGCAACAATTATATATTTAAAATTTCAGACCTTTCGGAAGGCTGTAGCATCATTAAAATGCACTTGCAATAATTTTTCCCATTGGCCGTAATGTAAAGAAAAACTTTTGATTGTCCCTGTAATTAAACTATACATTCGATTTTCATAAAATTTGAAATGGCTCGACAAAATTTTACAACAATGATATATTTAAATTTTCAGACCATTCGGAAGGCTGTAACATCATTAAAATGCACTTGCAATAATTTCCCCCATTGGCCGTAATGTAACGGAAAACTTTTGAATGTCTCTGTAATTAAACTATACATTCGATTTTCATAAAATTTGAAATGACTCGACAAAATTTTGCGACAATCATATATTTAAAATTTCAGACCACTCAATTGGGTAGTTTTTGCTCTGTTATATGCGGACGGACGGACAGACGGACTGAACGACGACTATAGGTGCTACGTATTTATATAATTACGAACGCACCTAAAAAGATCGCTTCCATAGTTTTAACGTTAGCTTGCGAGTTTCTTTGTATTTCATATACATACCGGGTGTCCCAAAAAGGACTGACTGATTTTAAAATTCAATAACTTCCAAACGGTGACAGATATTTAAAAAATTCTTGCAGGAGGGTTATGCATAAAGTCAAAAGTTTTTTTACAGTGATTTTCGGTTTTAGTTCGAATTACAAACAATAGATGGCGCTGCGATCAATAGAGGCTAAATTCAGGCTCGCTTTTTGGTACTTCGTGGCCCGGATAATACATTTCCATCTCCTTTTTCTGCATGGGACAACAGAAAGGACCAGAAATCGAGCCTGTATTTAGCGACTATTGCTTACAGCGCCATCTATTGTTTGTAATTCGAACTAAAATCGAAAATCACTGTAATAAAACTTTTGACTTTATGCATAACCCTCCTGCAAGAATTTTTTTAATATCTGTCACCGTTTGAAAGTTATTGAATTTTAAAATCAGTCAGTCCTTTTTGGGACACCCGGTATATATATATATATATATATATATATATATATATATATATATATATATATATATACATATATATATATATATATATACATTTCTGTATGAAACGACAAACAAAACCTTCATTTGGTGCTCCCTTCGTCTTTTGTTCTGGCACTCGGAGCACGTGCTCCCTTTGCATCCCCCCCCCCCCCCCAAGTTTCGACCCTGAATCTGATGACCTTTAAACTACAAATAATTCAAATTCTGCGTTTCTTAGTTGCTAAATCACTATACTTCACTCACATGAAAACACCAGCTCGCTAATGTTAATCCTTTGGAAGAATTTTTTTTTAAATATCTCATTAGCATTTCAATGTTTATACTTACCCATCATACGTATGCCCCACCAGTGGCCGAGAGGCTCTTGAAGCTGGTAGACGTGATGTGCTGGGTTCGATCCCAATCACGCCCGTCGGCCTAATCGTTCGGAGTTTTCGTGGCTTTCTCCGAACCTTGGATCCGTCTTGCTGATAATTGGCCGTCATAAACACAACCAACCAACCCATCATACGTAGTTTAGGGCAAGTCTTGTAAGCGTTAAAAAAAAAAAAAAAAAAAAAAAAAAAAAAAAAGACGGATTCACACGTTTTAGACACTGGAGATTCCGAAAAGTATATTTTTGGAAAAAGAAAGTTCCGTCCGTCTGTCTGTCTGTGTGTCTGTAAATCCTCTATCTCCAGAACAATTGAGAGAGAGACTTGAAATTGGGTGTGTACTTAGTATGTAAGAATTAAAAGAAGCCTATTGAATTTCATTAACCCCGATTATCTGGAATTATTTTTTCGGACTCTCGAAATATTCGTTCTGATAAAAGGTATATAAAATTTTTCAAAATTGTTTATATTAAGGAGTGAATATAAAAGACAATTTAAAAAAAAAAAAAAAAAAAAAAAAAAAACCTAAATTTTGCATAAAGAATGAAGTCGATCGGATAATGAGTTGCCGAGATATTTGTAATCCTGTTTCCCACACTCTTCGATTTTTCATGACACTGTATTTCATTCAAATTTCAATTCAAAGATGTATTTTAATTGGGAATGAGACACTTCATCCGACGCTGTAAACTGTTAGTTAATAGGATTATTATTTTTGGAGTTATAAGGATGTTTCTTTTACGCAATTCAGTAATAGAGCATTTAAAGTTTATGACGTCATCAAGCCACGATTTTAAACACTCTATCTACCGAACAAATTAAGATAGAGGCTTGAGATTTAGTATGTACTTAGAATGAAATAGTGTGATAAAGTCTATTAAATTTCAGAAACCTTAGTTATCCCTAAGCATTTTATAAATAGTTTACACATGTTTTATTTTCATATTTCATATTATGCATATCCATGATGGGTAAGTATTACGGTGGCCCCCCAGCGACTAGTTCATTATTTATTTATTTATTTATTTATTATTATTATTATTATTAGCATTGGATAGCTGAGAGCGATCCCTGGAAAGACCCTTATTTACTTATTAGATCTTGTTTGCAGGTTTTCTTAAGGGAACACTTTCACTTTCGGAACCAGTTTCGAAATGGAAAGTGTCCTCAGAAAGAAAAAAATGCAACAAAAATTAAAAAGTAAAAAACGACAATTGTAGGGATCGACCTCAGCTGTCTAATACAATATATATATATATATATATATATATATATATATATATATATATATATATACATATATATATACATATATATATACATATATATATTAAAAATATTGAATTACTATAGAGATATTTTATAACATATGTCCCATAGGAATAAATTGGCGAGCGTTTGTTTTCGTGGGAGTGAAGTAGCCCCTTAAACAATCACTTCCGTATGAAAATTTGTTGAAAGGTGACATTGCAACACTTCAATAATTTTTCAGGAGCCTTACTTTTTAACACTTTCCAACAAAGTTGAAAAGTGTTTATGACTTCGGTTTGTCTGGCCGTCTGTCCGCGATCTAACTCTCGTAAATATACTCGGATCGTTCAGAAATTTTTGGATGTTAGTGACCTCTACCATAGCACTATCCCTATTTCAAATAAAGTTTCTAGCATGTTTAGTTCATTTACAGGGACAGTCAAAAGTTTTCCGTTACATTACGGCCAATGGGAAAAAATCGTTTCAAATGATTTTTAATGGTGTTACACTCTTTGAAACATAGTAAAATTGATATTCATTTATGAAGCCTACTAAAATATGCATTCTGTTGAATATTCGGTGCAAAGAATAGTTATTGTTCATTTACAGGGCCACACAAAAGAATTCCGTTCATAATGGTATAGGGAAAATTGTTTGTGGTGTATTTGAAAGATTTCAGATACTATATCGTATCCGAATTACTGTATATTAGTAATGATTGCTCGAAATGCATTTTTAATTATGATATGCGCTTTTTTAGGGTTCGTTCATCTGACGATACCCTATTCGTCTCGCTCCTCTGTCTGTCTGTCTGTCCGTCTGTAACAGAGCCCGTTCTCAGAAGCTATACATGTTGGAGACTTGAAATTTCGCATACTTATCGCTGAACACCTCACATCAAACGGCAAATCATGAAATTTTAAAAAAGTAGTACATTTAAGCCTTTGGGCTCCCACATGTGTATTTTAAACAATTCTTTCTAAGTGAGTCCCTAATTAGGTTGGAGGCGTGAAATTTGGCATACTTATAGCTGAACACCACATATACGATAAATCATAAAATTTTGAAAAAGCCGTACATTTAACCCTTTGTGCTCCCACATGCGTATTTTAAGCAGTTCTTTCTAATTGAGCCCCTTATTAAATTGGAGATTTGAAATTTTGCATTCTTATAGCAGAACACCTGAGGCCAGGCGACAAATCATAAAATCTTGAAAAAGTCTTACGTTTAACCCTTTGAGCTGCCACATATGTATTTTAAGCAATTATTTCTGAGAGAACCCCTAATTAAGTTGGAGACATGAATTTTTGCATACGTATAGCTGAATACCTCAGACCACACGGCAAATCATAAAATTTTCAAAAAGTCTTATATTATTTACTCCTCCGGTCTCTAACATGTGTATTTTAAGCAATTTTTCTAACCTCCACCCTTTCACCCGGGGAGCACTTTTCCAACTTTTGCTGACACCCCTTTGACCATTCTTTCACATTATGCACCATAGCCTTACATATTTTATTTCCACTTTTTACCGCCATGGGCGCTTACATATCTCGGGTGCTATCGGCTCAATCCCCTCGGCTAATATATCTACGGATAGTATATAAAACGGAGTTTCGTACGGATAGAGGTTTGTTTAGAATAGAGTGCGTGCCTGGTTGCGAAATATGGAACTAACAGATTTTTCAAAAGGATAAAGTGTTTTGAAAGGAATATAAAACGAAACCCTCTGTGCAATCTGCGATCACACTTACCTACTTGTTCACTATATTTATACATACTATAAAGTGCGTATAAATGCTATAGTTCATATACAGAGCTACAGAAATTAATTCGTAAAGGTTACTGAGTATGAGCATAAATTGCTTAAAGGTGGGTTTTAAAGGGGTTATGCATTTTTGCGCTGAAATGAATTTAGTGTACTAGGAAATATTTGTAGAATATAGATAAAATGATATACAGGGCCACGCAAAGAGTTGGATACACGGCCGTCTATTGGTGATAATTTCTGGAAATGTAATTTCAGTAGTTTTAAGCGTGTTTTAGTTTGAATTAAATTTTAGCTAAATAGTGGCATGTAATAAAGGTACTAGGTAAACTACGGGGCTGTACAAAAGTATTCAAGTATGTTTCCATCTATTAGTATAAATTGCTGAAAAATGAATTTCAACCTGTTATGCATTTTCTTGCTAAAATAAATTTTCCCATTATATAGTATATATATCAACCAGTGGCGTGGCGTCCGGTCATCGCTGGATGCGGCGATGACCAAGCAATATTTTAAAACTCTTAATAAGCTTTTAAAACTCTACGATCCAGTTTTAGCAGAACATTTGGAGTTCATGTATAAGTGAAGGTAAGATTTAAAGTTTCTTTTTTGAACATTCAACCATTGAATTTTAGAGTTAATAATTTTCCACCACAAACTTAAATAATTGCGATGACCACCGAAAATTTTCACGCCACGCCACTGATATCAACATACAGATCGAATACAGGGCTGTTCAAAAGAATTGGAATACATATTTGGCTATGGACGGTAATTATTGGAATCAGATTTTTAAATGTTTACTTAGTTATCTTATTTATCTTATTTCCCTAAATAACGAAGTTTCGTTAAAGCTTTCAGGGAGTGTTGGAAAGTGTTTCAGAATCTATGCTGTACGCATGATTTTTCTTACTTGTTTATAAATAAAATGCTTTCCCATAAATGAGGAATAATAGTCTTACAATGAATGCTTTGCATGTTTACTTGTGTAGTTACCAATGTGCTGTTAATCCTTTATCTACTGACGGTACCTATAAGTACCATTAAAATACCTTATTATAAAATTCCTTTAATGTATCGATGAGTTGTAATACAGCTTAGAATGAGTTATAGATACATTACTTTATCTTGTTCCAAAGGCATTATGGGTGACACAAAACAAAAATAGTTTTAAAAGGATCATTTCTTTTTTCTTTGTATCGTTTCAGCTTTCTTGTCGTTGGGGGCGGGGGTAATTTTTGCAATTCGGAAATATTTCCATTGCAAGAACATTCTATTTGTACATTTCATAATTCTACAAAATACTAAGAAAAAGATTTTAAATAAAAGATTTGAGTGAAGTTATAAATAGTACACAAAATCCCTAGAAATTCAAATTTAGTGAATCTTTCTGAATCCTTCAATCCTTCTAAAATCCTTCTAAAATTTATTAAATGATTATGCAAATCTTCTAATGTAGTTTTAAACAATTCACAAAAAATGCTTTATAAGATAAAATTTTCATGAATCCATAATTCAGTACATGAAGCGTTAAAAAAACTTATTTTCTATAGCAATGTGCAATGAGTCTGTCCAAAAAAGAGGAAAAAAAAAATATATATAATATATATATATATATACATACATATATATATCATCTTTAATACGCATATTTAATGATACACTACCAATTATTTACTTAACCTCTATTATAATTTAATAATATTTAAAATGATCTTACTTTTTATTATTTTACTTTATTACTTTACGTATTTTAATATTTTACATTATTGTAAGTATTCATTATAACTTCGATTGCATTATTACATTCAAATTACAGTTTAAAAAATTGTAAACAAAGCAATGGCCAGAAATCTGCAAAATTCTAAAATCCGCACAACCTCTGGTCCCTAGTGGTGTGGATTTGAGGGAGTCTACTGTACAAGGTTATTACAGAATAGAGTGCCCATAGAATTTATCGTTAACTTGCAGGGACACACAAAAGAATTTGGTTACAAAAGAAAATAAACAATAATTGAATTTTTGAAACCTACGAACAAGAATTGTTGGAAGTGCGTTTTCAGTTGTGGTATGTATTTTTAAATTTAACTATTATATAAATATTACTTGGTCTTTATGAATTCTGTGGATCATATACTGGGTCGCACAAACGTTCTCAACAAGATCCGTTTATTGGCGGAAATTCCAGAATGAAATTTTTCGACTGTGCTATGCGTTTAATTAAACTAACTTTTAGCATACTACACTCTAAAACTGGGAGGAGTGAAAAGCTCACTCTTTGAAAGAGTGACAGGCCTTTTCACTCTTTTTGGAGTGAATTTTGTAAAAATACACTCCTTAAAGAGTGGAATTTCCCATTCTCTAGAAAGGAGTGCAATATCTCACTCCGTTATTGAGAGTGAAGTTGTCACTCCCGAAAGAGTGGCTTGCGTATGCATTGCTTATTAGCCAATCAGAACAGCAAAGCGATAGCGCCCTCGTAAGATAAGAAAAATGATCACATTTTCGTCTGGTCCGCCATCTTAGGATTAACAGATTTGGATATCATTAAAATTATTCTTAATGGAATACATAAAATAAAGGCAAGTCTTATTTAATTTTAACCATTTATTCGTGTAGATATGTTAAGATTATGCACTAAATAGTTGTATGTTGTATAGAAAAAGATTGATCGTTAGAGTGTTCAAAAGTGATTGTCTGTTATATTTCTTCATGTAGCGGTTTGAACTATAATTCTTTTAACAATTGAATACGCACTAGAGATCTGCACGGGCCGGCTCGTGCTCGGGCCGATTTTCACTCACGGAACTTGGGCCGGTCCCAGGCCATACTTTTTTCTGAAGGCTCGGGCCGGGCGTAGCTTATTTTTTCTGTACAAAGCCGGGACTGGTTCATTCCGAGTCTTCACGACCCAAACTTTTCAGTCCTAATTTTGACCCAACCCGTATGAAAATCATTGTCTCACCGTGACCTGGTCTATTCAAAGATCAGTAAAATTAGGCCTGGCCCAAAAATGTTTGCAAAAAATGCATACATTTTTAAATCGTCATTATTCTACCCTTAAACATTAAAATTTATTATTTTTAAAGAACACTAGATTTCTGCGCTTATTAAAATATAGCTGGGCTAAATATAAAATATAGCTGGGCTAAAATATAGCTAAATTAAAACATAGTAAAACGTGTGAAAAGAACATGCGTATGACGGAACCCAGTTTTAAACTCACTAACGTATTGATCCATGCATAATTAATATACTAATACATAAGAAAAGAATATATAATATATTTACACTCGCTAAGAAGGGAACTTGTCTATAACGCATTTTTTTTTCTTTTCTATACAATTCCATCTTACTGTATAGCATTTTCCATATTTTTAACACTTCAAAAAAATAAAAAATCAATGTTTTGTTGAAAATCACTCGGGCCGAGGTTTTAACTTTTTTCCGGGCCGGGCTCGGGCAGAACTTTTAAGTTTTTTACCGGCCCGGGCCATTTTTTTTCTACGGGCCGGGCCGATTTTTTTTTCTATGAGTCGGGCCGGGTCGTTGGAAATTTCGGCCCTTGCAGACCTCTAAGCGCACATTGCTTAGCAAAAAAACTAATCCAAACTCCATTAGTTCGGGAAATGTGAATTTAAAAAAAAATGAGTGAAAATATTTTTTTATTCCCTTTCAATGCTGTGTTTGCAAATTATAAAAGTTTTACCAACGACCAAAACAAAGAAGTTTTATCCCTTTCGTTTGAAAGGGTGGCTGACTCATAAGAGAAGATGGATTTTCTCAATTGTAGGAGACACGTCATTCGAAAACATTAATTTGTCGTTCTATGAGATTTTTTTTGTTTGTTTGTTTAATTTTGATTTCGGATTATATACAGTTAAGAGTATTTATTATTGTTTCGGAGTTAAATATGATATTTGATGTTTATGATATTACGAAAAGGTTGGTACAGTGAAACCTCCCTGTGCGACCAACTCTATTAGGCGACCACCTCCCTCAACGACCATTTTTTCATGGAGCGAAATTTATTCCCATTGGCTCAGTACTAATTTGACCTCCATTCAGCCATTCAGAGACCATCCCAGTTGAACCCTCTCCATAAGAGACCGATTTCTTTGAAGAAAATAAAATAAATTCCGTTTTTCCATTGGTCGCTTGAAGAAGGCTTTATTAAAAAAATAATTCCGGAGAGTGCATTATTCATCAAACTTCTAAACTAAGTTTAGATTTTTTTTTTTTTATCCCGGTAACTTTTAAGTGTTTAAACCCCTTTGTGCCTTTTTAGGCAATGAATTTAACTCTGATTACAAATTAAGACTGACGGTTAATAAACTCCTCTGACCTGTTGTGTCGGAAAACTCTCAAAGAAATAGATAAAGTAATGAAATCGTCATTATTTGTTCCCGTCCACAAAAAAAATGCATCTATTTACTGAACTTCGAAAGGACTTGGAAATAAAAATTATAAAATATAAAACTGTAAAATTAAAGCAAAGCTCAATGTGTTCATTTTTTAAACTCTGCAGTAATTAACTTATGCACTTAACTTTTATTTTGATACTTAAATTTTTGTATTTTTTCCTAGTGTGAAAAATAAATTTAAGTAACATTGTTACCATTTTTCAACAATTAAAATCTATATTTAAACATGACCTCCATTAAGAGACCACCTCTCGGAGAGACCAATTTTTATTGGAACAGTACGTGGTCGTTTTAGGGGGGGTTTACTGTATATTAATTTTTTTAAATTTTTTCTAAACATTTTTCTGCGGGTTATGATTTTTAAATTTCGAGACTGAGTAATATAAAAAAAATAATTATAGACATTCCGCATCAGTTATTAAATTTCCTTCAATTTAAACGCATTTTCTACGTTTTTGATGCACGTAATTTTTGGCACTAAAAAATAAAACATGATATTTAAGCATTGAAATAAAATGTTTTTTATGCCTGTTTTGAAGCTTATCGATAAGACAGCTTTAGTATATTTTTTAAAAAGTTCATATTTTCTTACATAATTTAGGACTGAATATTTTTTAAAGAGATTAAAAACTACTTTTTTACATTAAAATGTTTTTCAAACAATAAGAACTTTTATATGCAGTCATTCACTTTATTTTTATTAAAATTCATACAGATACAAATAAATGTAATGTGTTTATTTTTATATTTATTTTTTTCTATTTCCTAGGTCAATCTTTTCCTATAAAACATATCAAATCTATTTTGCTCATATTCCCAAAATACAATATCTACGGGAATACAAAATTTAAATTAAATATGACTTACCTTGTAGTTTCATTAATAAGTATTGTTTTCAACAATAATGGGCCAAAATTAGAAATCATGATTGAGTTAAGGAATATGTTTAAAAGAAATATATATACATATTCCAGAGAACTTAAAATTTAGACTACATGATCATATTAAATAAAACAAAAGCAAATCACAGCGGAAAAAAATACACATTCTTAATATTTAAATCATACTTAGAACTCATTTTTAAAAAAATATGTAAGTTTATAAGCCTTGTTTTTAAGTAAAAAAATAAAAAATATTTTAGAACAATAGGACTTTGCAAAAATAGCAATAATTTAGGGAAAAAGTACGGTAAAAAGATAGGAATTTATATTTAAAACCAAAAATTAAAATGACATCAAACATTGTTAAACATATAATATCCACCTATTAAAAAGTTATTTATAAAACTTTAAAAGTAACATTTTTATAGGGTATGCAATAAAAGCAAACGCAAAGGATAAAATTGGAAAAAATATATTAGTTTATTTCTGTCAGTAATCTATTTTAAATTCGTATGTAACTTTAACTGAATTTTTCCTTAAAAGTTCAATTAGTGTTACAAAATATGAGTTTAATAAATATTGCTGATAAAGCATTTTATTCCAATCTTTACCACGCTTGTATCTATTTTCATTGCATGCTGTAAAAGATGTGATTCTTTTAAAATGCCCATAAAAGCAAAATAAAAAAAGAATTGACTCCATAAAAAATGAACATTCACTTCTATGAAAGAGTGACTATTCACTCCTACCAGGGGTGAAAAACCGCACTCCTTTAGCAAGAGTGAATAGTCACTTCTCCGAAAGAGTGATTATCCACCCCTGTTTAGAGGGAATATTCACTTCCCAGGAGTGACTATTCACTCTTTCAGAGAGTCAAAAATTTCACTTTTGCTCAGAGTGAATAGTCACTCTAAAGAGGTTGGGCATATTTTGACTCTGCGATAGAGTGACTATTCACTCCTCTGGAGTGAATAGTCACTCCTTTTTATTTAGAGTGTATGTAGTATACATACATATCCATAGATCATATACAGGGCTACACAAAAAATCGTATATTTTCTCGACTATTCACGGTAATAGCAGAAATTGGGTTTTCAAAAACGTTAACCCTTTCCAGTACAGGCAATTTTTGTTGTAAAATGATGAAATGATTGAATGACACCGGAATTTTAAAACGACATTTTTAGAAATTAAAAACATGTTACTTTAAATGTTCATCGTAAAAGCAAAATTTTACGAAAATATTCTTGGTGCCGTTCGTAAGTTTTGAATTAAAATTAGGTATTCCGACCCGGGCACACTGTGCCGGAAAGGGTTAAGGGGTCTCAGGACTCTTAAAGCTTAAAAATGTTTGAAATTTTAATTTTTTTTAGATGTTAAACTCTTACCTTTTCTGAACATTTTGGTATAATTGTTTCCTTGAAATTCACATTAGAATAGAAATTATGACTTTTAGAATTTACCCGCACAATAGTTGAAGTGACGTTTCCGAAACTTTGAAGTTATTTTTTTCCAAATGACGTTTTTGGAACTAACGCACAGGATGTCTTACAAATTTCTAGATATTTTTTCATGAAATTTTCAAAACATATATTTCATATTAGTCTGAATAAACTGAACCTAAAATTTCCTTTTTATTGTTCGAAAAAATATTTTTTAGGTGATTATACCGTTGAAATTTTCAAAATTTTGTATTAGCTCAATGCAACTTTATTTTAAATATATAAAAATGTTTTAAATACAAATTTATTTAGATTCAGTGTGATTATTACAATCTGAAGTATAAATAGGCACAAAAATTCTTATTCTAGTTGCAATATTTATTTTGTAATCCTGCGCGAAAGCTGTTACACCAATTTTCTACTTTTCAAACACCTGACATTTTGCCTAAAAATGCTCTAAAAATGCTAATTCTGCATCGTGCAATTTTTTAAATACATAAAATGAAAGAATATACTTATATCTTTCATCCCAATAAAAATTGTGTTGTAAAATCATATACATTTTAAGATATTAAATGTTGAAAATTGTCCTTTTTTTTTCTTTTTTTCGAATTTTAAGAGTCCTGAGACGTCTTAAGGTTATGCGTTTTTCAAATTGTTCCTTTGGACATTACCTTTCACCTTAGGAAACTGTGAAGTTTTGTTATAGTATTGTGAATGTGTTGGAAAGTGTTTCATAACATATGCTGTACGCATGATTTTTCGGTATTGTTTTTCAATTCGGTATTGTTTCCGATACGTTTATAACTGAATTCCCGTGTTACAAAATTTCTATTTCGCGCATTATTTGTATTATCTGTAGTTTAAATCGTGTCAATTTCGGGGCAGCGCATACCCCAGAGCTCACAGAAGTGAATAATTTAATTTTTTGCTAATCCAGTATTTTTAACAGCGGAAATTATAAAGGAAAAAAGACTTTTCCGATCGTTTTATATTATACTCTTCTTCTGTCAGAATCCAGTGCCAGTTCGACCTTGGACTCTGAATAGAAAGCATGCAATTTCCAGCCTGTTTATGTGACCTCCTACTTAATAATTTCAATCGCGTAGACGTAGAAAATCCGCCAGCGATGACTACAGAAGGAAGTTTCTGATACGTGAAGACCAGTCACAAAAACCATTTATGTGAAGAGAGTTCTAGACGACGACTTTACTGCGCAATATTGGCAGTCGGTGTTGTTGATTTTTTAAAATTATCCTAAGGATTTTTTGTGCTATGCTTAGCTCGACATTGAGTGTAAGTAAAATACAATTTTTGTTTGTTTGTTTAATATTTAGTCGGTTAATGATGGGCAAAAGGATAATAAAACAGGGTGAAAAAGGTAATTAGTAGGCTCGTCTGAAGGAGGAGGGGAGAGGGGGATAAGGGCACCAAATCATCTATATCGTGGCTTCTTTTAAACAGGACTTTTTTAAGCTGTAAAAAAAAGGAGGGGACTTAAAAATAAAATACAGGGCTAAGATAAAAATTCCCACCACCACAAACTGTCTTTTTACACTCAACAAGAGGTTAGTGAGGTTACGGGAATGATCTGGTAACAATTAATTTCAAATGTATGGGATTTCCAGGGTTTTTTTGTTTCATCAAAACATAAAAACTGAGAAAAAATGTGTCAAAAAGAATAGAATACAGTAGTTTGTACATTTTGTAGTTAATTTTGTTCTACGTTGGAAACAAAATAATCATATTGCTTGTATTAATAATGTATTAATAATTTTAAAACAAAATTGCTTTTCTAGTTGTTTCGTTTTTGCGTCTTACGACTATCATAAAAATCCTTTGATGCAACAGTATTGATTTCATATGTTTTATATTATAAATTGATAATGATATGTAATTTATTTCAAATTATTAAATGTTTCTTTCGTGATTATTTATTTGACAGTGGATTTCTATTATAATTAGATTTATATTCAAAGTGATATTTGATCTTCAAATCACCATTAAATAGGGTGTTAACGATTTTAATTAGTTGATTTAAATCAACGATAAAATCGTGATTTTAATCAACTGAATTTAAAAAAAATCATTTATTAAAAACATAAATTTTCTAAATTTTAAAATGACACAAAAATATTAAAATCTAAAATGAATATAATTTGGAAAGTTTCTACAGGTATTTTGATTTATGAATAAACAAAACATAAAAAAAGCTTTAAATAATTGTTTCTAAGCTTAATTTCTGAAAATTGTAAAAAATTAAGTTCAACAAGTTTGTAAATAGTATTGTTTTTATCTGACATAAAAAGCATTTCATTTAAAAATATTTAAATCTAATATAATTTGCAATGTCATAATTTTCTTTATGTAATCAAATTATTCATTCTTTTATCTAAAATAAGTAAGAAGTATAGTAAATTTCTGTAATAAATTTATAACAAATATTGCAGTTAAGAATGAAAGAATGACATCGGCTCAACAATTATTGTAAAAGAATGAATAAGAGAAAAAGAATTGTATAAAAATGTTAGTAACAGCAAGAGCTTCTTCAGCATAGGTTGTTTAACTTTGTAACTCATATACACCGAACAAAAAAAAAATAATTAGGGAGTGGAAAAGCAGCAAAACTTAAAAGGTAACAATTAAAAGCTAATAATACCCACTGAGAGGTAATAATGTTATTATTGAGTATTTTTAGGATTTCAGATATAACTAGCTATTCTTATATTTACTCCGTATATATGCATGAATGGGTTTAAAACATTTTTATAATTTCTTTAGTTAGCATATACATACATGTGTGTAAGTTTAGGTTTAAATCATTTTTATAATTTCTTTAGTTAGCATATACATACATGTGTGTAAGTTTAGGTTTAAATCATTTTTATAATTTCTTTAGTTAGCATATACATGCATGCGTGTAAGTTTAGATTTATCCGATTAACAGTACAGTACAAATGCAAAACGAGCTGCAAATAATATGTGTTAGTTTTATTATTTGGGCTACTAACTAGTGAAATTAATTATTTGCAGTTTTTATAAATTATGTAATTACTTATTATTTCTTCTAGGCCATTTTTAAGGGCCCCTTTTGAAATCGGCAAAATGCAGCCTGCTTTTTTAAAAAATATTGAAATTAACTTGTAGCTGTAGCCTGAGATTTTTTTTTTTTTTTTTTTTTAAACTTCCCCATTCCACAGTATTTCTAAATCCATGTGATCACGATCTTGCAAAAATGATAGAACTTTATTTCTTTAGAAAAAATGGGATATTTATAAAACATGTTATTTACTTGTACTTTTAAATATGTAATTCATAAAATTATTAGGAATTCAAATTAATGACACTTTATTTATTGTACTAAAAAATTATATACATATTTTTCTTATATCGTTACTAAACACATTACTAATATATTTTTCCTCATGAAATAGTGCCCTTTTTTCGAGTTGGCATCCTGCCTCTTTTTCTTTCTAGAATGAATACAAAATTATTCATTATCATTTTAATAATTAAAATATAAAAATGTATATTATGTTCCTAATTAGAGAGTTAATTGTTTATTAATTTTATAAGTAGAGTTAATATTAAATGCAATTATTAATAATTTTAACAAATGTAAATATCACCAGAACTTAATATAGTTTTACATAATTATTACGAAATATTAATGTATATAATGTTATTGTATGCTACTAACTGATGAAACTACTTATTTACAATTTTTATAATTTCTGTAATTACTATTAATTATAATTTTATTTATCAAAGTGTAAAAGACAGAGATTATGTTAGCAATTAGATGTTTAATTGCTTTGGAAACCTAAAACGCTTGGTAGCTATTCAGTATTTGAACGTTGGGGAAAAATTCATAAAAATCCGATTGAAATAAAAAAAATCTGATTTAAATTTTAAAAAATCATGATTTTTTTTTACACCCTTCCATTAAATGATGGTGGAGGAGGAGGATTTAATTAAAAAAAACTGTTTAACAATTCGCAATAAAAACAATTCAATTTTTAAAAGCTGCATACTATTATATCTTTTCAAATAAGAATACAATGATTGTTAAAACATATTAATTATATATTGTTCAAACACAACTGGATTCGATGAATGCTTGTCAAAAGTTCCAGATGAGAGGATTGAGGACCTTATGTTCATCATTTTCAATACTTTTATTTGAAAAAACGACTTGCTCCATGGATGTAAGCAGGATTTTTGTTAGTGGAGGAGGGGGGGGGGGGTAGGGATATTTTGTATCTAATTTAGACTTGAAACAAACGGAAAATTTTTCAATAACTTTTTTTAAAAGTTACTTATCTACCTTTACTTCTACTCATATACCTGTATCATTACATATACAGTGAAATACGTTTAACACGTAACTGAAAGGACTGAAAATTTTTTTCGCGTTAAAAGATTCTTAAAAAAAAAAGAACAAAACTCAAATATTTTCAACGTCATCAAATTTTATTTCGATTTCCTGTTAAAACTACTAGTAAGTTGCATCCATTAGGATAAAAAGCAAGTAAACAAAATATTGTTTTTTTTTTGGGGGGGGGGGGGGGGATCAGACATCTTTTTTTGAAGTGTCTTTTTCAATATTGAGACCTAGCTTGTTTGAACCAAATAAGCTAAGCTGTCTCTAAATCTTCGTGCTTAACAGTTCTCATACGTTTTCTCTCAGGCTTAAACATACTGCGCTCAAACATTAACGTAATGGAATCCCTGTTTTTTTATTATTGTTGATAATGTAGAATTGGCAATGCAAAACTCTTTGCAGATTTCTGTTTTCGTCCTTCTTTTTCATCAGCTGTATTAAGCAGCTTCATCTTCATTTAAAGTTAAATAGCAGTTTGTTTTCGCACCGATTTCTCAGCCATTGTGCTCATAAAACATAAGCTAATTTACAAAAAAAATCCACGAAATTTCCTGATTTTCATCCAAAATTCTGTGGTTTTAACAAAAAATTCACCAATTCCATCTGAAACTAACTCGAAAGCAAATTTTTTCGTGTTAAACGATTTCTGTTTCATCTTAAAAGATCAAAAATGTATCAAATTACATCGTATACTGTCCGGACCGCTCTATCATTTCGTGTTAACCGATTTTTCATGTTAAGCGTTTTCGTGTTAAACCTATTTCACTGTATTCCATATATCACATACAGAGATGCAAGCGCTTCACCACAAATAGCTGATTTTCACCACTAAATTTTAATAGTATGCTTCGTTTTATTAAATCTCAGAAATTCTGTCATAAAATAAGGTGAGGAATACTATTAAAAAATAGTGATAATAATCAGCCATCTGTGGCGCAAACGCTTGCATCACTGCATATATCATTACATATATCATTGCATAAATCACCTATCACATTTATGTAATTTAATGGTATATTACACGTATCATTAAATCTACTCATATACATTTATTTAAAAGGAAGACTCAAAAGTCTATAAGGAAACCCACTACTACTACTACTACAAAAAAAAAAAAAAAAACTGGTTATGAATTCGAATTTTTAATACTTACTTGACACAAAATGATCATTCATATAGCTCAAGGCTTTTTTCGCGATTATGTGATTGTTGTCCCTTTTTCGAAACCACTGAACGGTTTTCACTTATTTTAGGCATCTATTATTTGTTTTCTCTGATTTTAAATATCAAAATAGCCGCTTAAGAAATATATTTGTTAAGCGGAATCTGATTCAACAAAGCAACGGATTTAAATAAGCTAAAAACGTTAATACTGACTTTGGATTTGATTAATAAAAGATATTATTATGATTAATTACTGATTTCACAAATCGTCAATTATTGTATTTTTTTCTCGGTGGAAGGGGGGGGGGGGTGTTAAACCGAAAATCCTTTCTTGCTGCGCCATTTTTTTGCGTAGTTTAAAAAAATATTTCATTTAATATGTTTTAAGAGGATTTTTTTTTTCAAAATTAATGTATAAATTTCAATACGTATTTATTTAGAAAAATATTCTATTCTTACCAAACAAAGAAAAACTATGTAAACTATACCTTTTTACTGTTGCCTTGATTCCAAGGAATTTAAAAAATGTCAAAAGTGGGTATTACGATTTGAAAAATTAAAATTTGGTTGCTTCACAAATTGCATTCATATTCGGAAAGTATAACCAATGCCAGTTTAATGGTATCTCAAATGCAAATATGAGAATACTTAGAGTTGCGAGTTTAACCCCTTGAGGGGCGGTGGGATATACCCACCTAATTTTAATCAAGATATCCACCAGAAACTTTTAATTAATTTAATAACTAATAACTAACTTTTAAACTTTTAATAACTAATAGCCAGAGTTACAATAATTTAATTAAATTAAATTATTGTAACTCTGGTGGAAAAAAGTTGCAAAATTGCTTCTCGTTATTTGATGAAATAAATTTTTTCAAATATTCCAGTGTGAATTCAACTTTAAAGAAACACAATTACGTTACCCTGAAATGGTTAAGAACACCAGCCATGAAGACTCATATATAAAAATCAATGAAAAGATTCAAAGTTGAAAACGTCATTTAGTGAATAACACCATAGGTTTATATAAATACATTGATGATATAACATACCTAATACATTTAGAATATCAGATAATTTTTCTGTTTTTTTTTTTTTATTTCAACAAATACATTCGGTCTAATGTTATGTCTAACATAAATATTATAGTAAATATCAAAATGTTAAATATTTACTTATGTTTATGAAATACTAGTTGTTAACCGAGACTTCGTTCACGTAACATTTAAAGGAGGATAAATGCATCAATTAAGCAAACAAATTCTATAAATTAAAGCATATCCTCCTGAGAACCAAGAAAAGTTGAAACATTTTGTCTTTACTACTTTATTTTCATCAAAAGGGTAAAAAAAAATATTTTAAAAGATTTTTTTTAATTTCTTTTGTTTTTTTAATTTGGTAAGGACCATATCCATTTTAATGGATGTTCAGATCTTAAATATGATGAAATGTAAACACAGTTTATTTCAACTTTTCACATGTAAAGTTATACTGAAAAGCACTAAATTAACAATGAATTGAAACATATATATATATATTTATTATTAATTTAATGAACAACACTGAGTTATTTTACATATATTCAGGGCTCGCAGCATTCCTAAAATTTTCACACTTTCCTACCACAATTTTAATATGATTATATTTATTCTAAAATTTTCTTGTAGATGTTCAAGGAATCTGTCATGAAGATTTTTGATTTAAAATACTGGTAGCAAAGTGTGAAAATTTTAGGAACACTGCGAGCCCTGCATATTTAAGACAAAGATAAATCTTTGAAACAATTTCTTTCACTGGTAATGCGCAAAAACATATTGCAACTTGGTTAGTTTTCTTTTAGTTTAGTTTTCTTTTAAATACATATTATTATCAATGTAATGCCTAAAATAATGATGTGCTTTAAATTTTATGTACACTTCTGCTTCTTGTTCTAATTGTTGTGAAATATCAGGAGGATATGGAATACTTGAGCAAACCTAAAAGGAAACATATTTAAAATCAGATTTCATGATGCTTGTAAAAAATATTCTGTATTGCATTTATTTAATTTTTTTTCTTAATATTTATGAATTTATAACAAAAGAAAAAGTTAGTCGAAGTAATTGTTTTAATTTACATAGTAAAAAAACTTAATACGAACATAAATCTTAACTTGACCTTACTGCAAAGATCTCTTCCAAATCAAATTGAGCTTTTGGTATTTCGCTATTTCACTTCTGTTAGTTCGGCTAACTGTGCCATCAGCAAAATTATTGACTGATTTTTAGTAGCCCCATTTTCAGCTTCAGAAGAATCTTCATAAATTTTATTAATATTAAAATATTCATAATTAGAATCACGAAAAGGAAATCATTCCCATTTGCTATTATTTCTACTGCTTCTAATGCTAATCTTTTGGCTAAAGTAAAATACAAAAATATGTAATATTTTATAAAAATATTACTTATATATGTCTTTTTATAAAAAGTAATTAAAACATTACAGAGAGATTAAATAAACATCAAAAACTTGGAAATCTTGTACATGATTAAAACCAAAACTAATGTTAAAACTAACTATGTAACTTTACTCAAGTAGGACCCAACATCCATTATAATGGATGTTTTTAAATTGAGCTTTAAAGCAATAATTATATCCAAATTACAGTTAAAAACTAACTAGGGTACTACAAAAACATTACAATTAACATATACACTCTAAAATGTGCTTAAAAAATAAAATGAGTAAAGAAAAATCGAAACTTATTAACACCTGGTCGAATACCACGTTGACTCACCCACTGCGACATATTACAAACAAACGAGAAGCCCTTTCCAGATTCTAAAAACTTAAAAGTAAACTTTTAAGTGTATATTATATTGGAGTATCAGGACTTGCTTCCAAAGAAATAGTTGATGTGATTAGTAGGTTAAAACAAAACATCCATTTTAATGGATGTGGGGTCTCAGGAGGATATATAATTAACGCTTTATCACATTTTATAGTAGAAAAGCTTCTGATGATCCAATTTGCAGATTTATATATATATATATATATATGGAATAAATTTACATCTTTGTTATTCTATTTTATCCTTTATACGCATTATATTTTATATTTATTTATTTTATGGATATTGAATTCATTTTTGTTTTTGTGACAACGAATATTGGTTAAATCAACTTTGCTAGTAAATATTTTTAAAGGAAAGGGGTTATTAACAGATCACTTCAGACATGACTTTGAATTGATTAGGATAATTGAAAAATCAACATACAACATTATGTTTCTATTCCAAAAAGTTAAAATTAGAAGAAAAAAAATTAAACGTGGTGAAGCATAAAAGTTCAAATATAGATAATAACAGTAAACTTTCAAATACTTATTTCATTTTTATTTCACAGTACCACACTTTTAACAGACGTATATCGGCATATAATATCAAATTCTTATCACGCTCCAAAGGTTCTGAAAGCGTAAATGCGTATTTATAAAGCAACTAGCTAAAGTACCGGGTGTTACCCGGAATTTTAAGAATGTTTGTTTTTAAAAATCAACGACTGCGTGTTAATTTACGGAATTTTTACTCTTTTTTATTAATTTAATTCGGACGACAGATTACCTATTTACATAGTAGGGTAGGGGAGTACACAGTGAGACATAGTACACAGTGAGACAGCAGCCACTTTGACATATAGTTGTAACTTTTTCTTCAAGCTGGCACACACGCATAACGACCCCATCTTGTGCAACACGTGGATGTAGTTTCGGCACTTCAGTTACTCGTCCGACAAAATAGTAAATAATTCCTTATTGTATAGTGGTTAAAGTTACATAAACGTCTATTTTAGAGTTTATTTCCTTCAATATGACATATATTTACTTAACCAAACCTAGCTATATCTAATAATAGACTATTTCGGCAAAAACGACATAAACTTTTTAAAGCGATGAAATTGATGTAACAGATGTGGCATCCATTTTGTTACAACGTAACGAAAGTACACAGTGAGACACACAGTTGTGGTACACAGTGAGACGTGTCTTATTGTGTAGCTTAAAGATGTAGCAAAATTTTTTTGAAAAGAATAAAAATCGTCGCCATTTGTTAAGTAATAATAATTTTCGTCTCACTGTGTACTACCCTCCCCTATATATAATCTGTGATCTGAATTGAGACCGAGATTAAAACTTCTTTATGAAAAATTGTTTCGGAGTATATTTTGTTATTTAAATACTTTTTTCATGAATAAAGAAAAATGGCAAGTACGAAAATTCTATGAATTTTATTTTTAAAAAATCTGAAATCATTATTTCAATCCTTCGCTAAGAATAAGCTCTAGGGACTTAAACTTTTGTGGAAATTCTAATATCAGGGATGAGAGCGCTCCGACCCAAATGACCGATTACTACCACTAAATTGTAATAGTATTTCTCGCATTATTTAATGACAGAATTTCTGAGATTTAATAATGCAAAGAATACAATTAAAATTTTGTGGTAGAAATCGGTTATTTGTGTCGGAGCGCTCTCATCCCTAAATATACACGCATACACACAGGTACGTATATGGAATAGATTTTAAAACGACGAAAAGAAATTCAGAGAACCTCAAAATAGTAAAATATCCCAATATTTCCATAATCAGGTTTTTATCATATTTCAATACGTTTTTCAAACTCATAGGAGGTTATATATTCACCTGCTGACGTCCATTATATTTTCAATACGACGTAATATTCACTCCTTTTAAAAAAATTCATCAAACTATTTATTTCATTTTACTTTTTCCGTGGAAATATTGCGATAGGAAAGTTATGAAGCAATATTAACGTTTTTTTTTTTTTTTTTTTTAATTCGTCAAACTATTTATTTCATTTACATTTTTCACATGGAAATCTTGCAATGGAAAAGTAATTGTTGTGATAAGAATTTTATTGTGAATTTTTATTGTTGGCCACTGCTATAACGAAAAATGTTTAAATTTGATAATAAATTTCTATTAAATTGGTGTTTTTTTATTAATTAAAAATTAAATATAAATTATTTCGATTCCGGAGTACTGTTATTTGCCTCGGCCGTGTTTTAATACACATGTACGTAACATTTCACAATTCTGACTTCCAAGCTGTGGATTTGTATAGAATTACAGACAGACACATTTTCATTTTTATATATTAGATTGAGTTTCTTATTGTTTTCAAACGCGGAAAAAATCTATTTAAGAAAAAACAAAAACACCCCGATTATGGATAAACATTTTCATATCAATTGTTGCGTTGTAATTTAGGATTATGGAAGTTTCAAAATTTGCAGGAATATGCTTCAATAGAGGGACAAAGATTATCTTTCAAAAATATTTTTAACAGGACATTTAGACATTATAAAACCGTAAGAAATTTTAGAAAAGGTTAACTGATTATTACCGTGATTTTTCATTGACTTTTCTCTTGCATTTTTCGATAGTCATGGTGCCTTTAAAATGCAAGGGGGTGAATTGAAAGGCGAATTTATTGCTTAATTAGGGACATTTGCTCTTTATACGTAAACGATGTCACATGTAAAGCCTAATCTCCAATTAAAATTACTTGCTAAACTTTTTACGTCGACTTTCATGTATTAGTTATTAAATTTTACAGAAACCAGCATTGTAGGAGATTGCATGGTGAGAAGATGTAAAACGTGTGTATTTGGGAATGATAAATTTTGTGGAAATCACCTCCATTATGTGTAACGGCTAATAAAATGCTAATAATTTTCTAAATGAAAACTGGCTAATGACTTAAAATATTACAATGTTTCACCAGGTCATTTTTTCCTACGGATTAATACTTATCGATATGTTTTTTAAAATCTTCATGAATCATTCAAAAATATACATTTTAATTTATTTAAAACATGAAATTGCTTAATGAAATTCAATATTATTGTATTTTTAGAAAAACATTGCAACATCAATTTTATTAAATACTAAATTTCAAGTAACAAACTCTATTTTAAATGTAAGCTAAAATTGCTTTTTGAAATTATGCGATTTTTGATGCAAAACATTTCTAAAAAGCGTATTGTTAGTTTAAGCTTTCGAGTCTAATTTCGAAGCTGGTGAAATGAATGTGACGCCCCTTTGGCCAAATTAAAATAAATATACAGTATTATTTTAATTAAAATATACATACGCGTCGGAATGATAGACTCCTTTTTTTTAAGTCGGTTAAAAAAGGAAGCTTTACATGAAAAAATATAACATAATTTTTACCACATAAACCTTTTAACAAAACTACCTGTATGAAATGTTTCAACTACCATTTTTTTAAAATTATTTAATTAAATAGTATAGTTTTTTTTAATTCAATTCCTCTGCAAAAAGGCAATATATCCACATAAATGTACGGTTGTTGTATTTACATCCTTGGTTGCAAATGTCAGTATGTCGACAGGCGATTTTCGTTTCTGTGAAATAAATAGATTCATGAAGATTCAGTGCGTCATAATATGTTTTTAGTTTTTGAAAAATTTACATTAATCGTCTTTTTTTCACCCTCTCTGAAAATCTAAATTAAAATATTCTTTTCATGCGAGAAAATAGCGTGAAAGTATATAGATTAATCCATTTAACCCCCTCCCACTTTTTTCCACAAAAATGTTTTCTTCTGATAAACATAATGTAGATTTTGAAAGAAAACTCTCATTTGTATGTAACGTGAATTGAAACTTATTAATCAGTATTAGTCCAAATAATTTATATTATTCATTTTAAATATGACGTCATTATTAGCCCCCTGATATGCTATTTCTTTCGGCCAGCAATTAAATTGTCGTCTCTAAAAAATAACGTTCCGTTATAAAAGCCATCCGTAAAAAAAAGCTGATGTATCATTGTACTGTTAAATACTCTACTGCAATTTTTTTAATTTCTAAGCATCGCACATTTTCAATTTTTATACCGTCGTATAGGAAAAAAATGTACTTTTAAATGCAATTTATTTGAAAACTGCATCTCCATTTATTTTTCAGATAATAATTTATTTGTCGTTTTTAGCGAAAATTTTTTAATGTTGGCAACTGAAATACTCCATTTCTGTAGAAAGTAAAGGAATATTAGTTGGAAAATAGTAGACTATTAAATGTTTCTTTTGCCATTTCCCATAATAACTAAAACTAGTTGGATGTCCCAACCCCAAAACTTTCTTCTATCTCATATATTTTAATATTTCAAAATGTTGTTACAATTGTCAATATTTCATTTTTATTAGTTCAATACTGTATCAACTTTGACTTTCATCTTAAATTTCTGCTATGGTACAATATTGAAAATGGAACAAAAATCGCTATTACAGTGCCTCCTTCCAGTGGAATTTTTCCAAATTCAGGTAGGAAATTCTTGCCATGACCAAAAACATACACAAAAAATTTTGTTCAATTCTATGCATAACTTCATGCACTTTTCGATGGTACAATATTCAAAATGGCACAGAAATCGCTATTAGAGCGCCCCCTTTTGGCGAATTTTTTCAAAATTAAGAGAGACTTCTTGCCATGACCAAAAACATACACAAAAAATTTGGTTCAATTCTATGCATAACTTTATACACTTTTCGGTGGTACAATATTGAAAATGGCACAAAAATCGCTATTACAGCGCCTCCTTCCAGCGGAATTTTTCCAAATTCAGGGTGGACCTTCTTGTCATAACCAAAAACATGCACAAAAAAGTTTGTTCAATTCTATGCATAACTTCATACACTTTTCGATGGTAAAATATTCAAAATGGCACAAAAATGACACAAAAATCGCTATTAAAGCGCTTTCTACCGGCGGATTTTTTCCAAATTAAGTAAGAACCTGCTTGCCATAGCCAAGAACTTAAAAAAATTGGTTCAATTCTATTCATAACTTCGTACACTTTTTGATGGTACAATGGCGACAGACGCACGGACAGACAGACATTTTCTATAAACATGTTTTTTAAGATCACTGACCCCTAAAACGTGTAAATCCGTCGAAAACCGGAAGTCGAAAAAAATTTCGATTTTAAATGAATGATTTCTGAAAAACAGGGAGCTGTTATAAACTATTTTTTATTTTAAGTATCTATATTAATGTTACAAATAAATGAAGGCATATGAATCATTAGATAGCCGATTTTGTTTTGGTCTAGTTTCTTGAGTGATGACATGCCGGCTTTCTTGCTGGAATTTTATTCTGCAATAGTGACGTCCTATGCATACTTTCCTGTAGATGTTGTTTAAGACTCGGTCGTAAATATGGAGTTCTTCAGCGGGTGCGAATGACGTCATTTTATATAAAATAAAAGCGTGTGTTTTATGCCTTCAAACTGAATCATTCTTTATACTATCTATATTTATATCTTTTTTTTTTCTTTTCATCTGGGGCAACACTAAATTTTGAAAAAGCAGAATTCCTGTTTTCTAATTTATCTATTTTCATTAGTTACCGACATCCACTCTCATTGTATTTTCAAGGAATACTTGAAAATACCACTTTTATTTCAATTATGAGGTCTTATTTTTCCAAGCGAAATATTTTCTTAATAGTATAATTCTCTTTCATTCTTTAACCTTTTAATTATGACGCCATTTTTGACAGAAAATCTCTTATTAACGTGTGTGATATCCATGCTGCATTAATCTTTTCAAATATTCCATTTTTTCCCATTTGAAATATGACGTCAAAATTATTTTCTTTTAAATTCTTTTAATTTTATTTTTCACGTGTAAATTTTTCAATCATAAATTAATTAAAATTCATATAAAAAGCTCAAAAAATGTACTAAAATTACTTGCAGATGCATACACATAATATAAAAATCATTAAAAATCTATATAATAAAAGCCTAAGTCATGTGACTGTCATCAACAGTTCAGGGTTAACCGCTTCACTTTTTGTATGCCAAGCTGCCAATTTGGTAATTTAATGTTAGCCGAGAACAGATGATAAATCGCCAAATATTGTAAATATCATGTCATCAGTATTATAATAGTCCATTTCATGAGACTGTCATAAGCAATTTTTCACGTGGTAAATTAAAACAAAGCTTTGATGTTGAAATTAAATGTCATAGTTTATGGTATTATTTATTCCTTTTCCTTTTTTAAGCAATAATTGAGAGTCATGAATTTTAAATATTTCAGTTTTAAATTAAAGTTATACATTTTAAATAAAATGAGTGAAAGTACTATATTTTAAATGAAATACGAAAAAATACGAGGGGAACAATGTTTGGCAATTTATCACCTGCGCTCGGCTAACATAAAAAGGCCGAGTCACGGCTTTTGTTCAGAATCTTCGGATTTGGCGAAGGATTGAGCAACTAAATTAAATTTGTGTATAAAAGTAACGTGATACAATGCTTAGCATATGCTTAAGGGAGACCAAACTGGTCGCCAAGGGCGGGTAGTACATTAAATACGTACCTTAAAAATACATTAAAAACCAATGTATAATCTTGATTGTAAATCTCGATACTGACGATTTTCGTTTCTGTGAAATAAATTGATTCATGAAGTTTTTAATATATGTTTATGGTATTCTTAAAGTATTTTCAGTAATTTTATATTATATGTATGAACCTGCAAGCAATTTTAGTGCATTTTATTCGTGCTTTTTCTATGAATTTTAATTATTTACTCAAGGTGAATTTAGCACTAGAAATTTAACTTTCATTTATTGAAAATTAATTGTCGAGGAGAAATTATTATTCCGAGGTTTGATTTTCTTGGCAACGATAATCAAAGATTTTTAAATTTGATAGGAAAACATGTCCATTTATTGTCTATGGAAATAATCAAATTTTGCATTATTAAGAAACATATTTGAATAAAATAAATAAAATATAGCCTACGTTCTTTTCCGGGTTATAATTTATATACAGGATGTTTCATAAAATATGGACAAACTTTTAAGAGGTGATAATACACATCCAAACAACCAACTTTTTTCAAAGAATGCACAGTCGGAAATAAAACTCAAAGGTGCCGACACATTTGGAAACTTGGTCCATGCAAACGTTAAAGCTCCATTCCTGCCGAGAGTTATCGGTAGAAGAACGATAGTAATAGCAAGCAAATGTGATATGGCAGAAAAGAAGAACGCGTATGCAAAATTTCGCCTCGATTAACACACAAAAACCGCTGATTCGAATGTGCAGCTGTCAATCGCGGTAGGAACGTATCGGAAGCTATTTCTCTTCACCAATAGGAAAAGGCTGATATGCAATTTATCTACAAAACTGCAAATGGAAATGGCTCAGAAGTTAAACGATTAGTTGCTTACCGTAATCATATGTCATTAAACTTTCTTTTGTTACTTAATCGTTCTTTTTGTGTTTTTGTCTCGTATAACAACATCACCTTAGGCACGCTCTAAGCACCTTTGTATTTTAATTCCGACCATGCATTCTTTGATGAAAGTTGTTTGTTTCAGTGTGTATTATCACCTCTTAAAGTTTCGGCCATCTTTTATGAAACATCCTGTATATGCGAAGATATAGGTGCATTAATTCATTCGTTTTGATGTTTTTTTCAGTCAGCCATTCAGACACGCATTCGCCTTTATAGAATCGCCTTATAAGAATGTATTTTAAAGCTTAATGAATGCTTCTTATTTACCTAAAAGATAGCTAAACCTGTTTCTTTACGACCCATTTAGGATCAGGGTCTGTAGTGCCTAATTCAGTTTCCTTAACCCTGGGCAATATTAGTTAGATTAGTCTAATATTAGTTAACTGTAAACTTTGTTTATTTCGAGTTTGGAATTTTTAAAAAGCTGAAAATCCTAATTTCTTCTTAGTTTGAATTGTTTACCTTTCAAACTAATGCCACCAAACTCCAATATTGAAATTTTAGAAATACTGGGATACCTCGGCTAGCGAAAATAATTCGTTCCTCGACGTATCCGTTAACCGAAATCTTCATCATATGCCAAAGAAATGAAATATATATTTTGTCTTTTTATACACATGTGTTAAACATTCAACTACAGATAACTGTTTACTGATATTGCTTTCGGCAGTAGACACCATTGTGGAATGCGCCCACTTTAGTTCGAAATCATAAGAAGTACCCAGCAAGCATAAAACTGATAGATTGATAAAAGAAAGATACCTTTCGACAAACACCAGAGGTAGTATTTTGATAACAGCCAAACGTAACATAACTGTGTCGATTCTGTCCTTTTCTCTTATATCTTTGGCGATACGTGAACGGGTTATCAATTTGTCGCCAAAGCATCGACACATCGGTGATATAATCGATACGTATTCGATACAAATACACATGAATTCAGATTTTATTGGCACAAAAAAAGGAAACAAAATGACACAATATTTCTTATACATCAGTTTCAAATGACGTCACACCCCAGTTACCAGCTTAGCAATCATTAGAGCGTTTTGTTTACCCTTCAAATTTGGCTACTTTAGCTATATATATATTTTAATGGACTTCACTATCTAAAATTTTAAAGTTTTATGAATACAATCATAAAATTTATCTGTCCATATGTTATTCCAGGGGAGAAAAAAATAACAATTCATAAAGCACACAAAAAAAAAATTAAAATTTCTTCTCAGCTATTCAATGACCAACTTGTTTTCGACATAAAAAAATACGTTATTAATGCAAATTATTAATGCTGAAATTAGTATTATATATGAAAGTTATATATTTTACTTATTGCAGATTTTATTCTTTGTTTTTTTCTCGTATGGCACTTGCCTTTAATTCCATTTATGATTTTAAAAGTATATATATATGTTATTCCAAAGAAGCCATAATTTTTCTCAGGGAAAAAAATCATTAAACATTTCTAATTAATCCTGAAGCATAAAGAATATTCTAATTTTTGCTCAACTATTCAATTATCAACTTGTTTTTGACCATAAAGAATATATTTTCTTTTAACTTTCTAACTAATTATGAAGCATAAAAAGATATTCTAATTTCTACTCAATTCAATGGCTAACTTGCTTTTGACCATAAAATACATTTATCAGTGCTGAAATTACCATTAAAAAAAAGTTGATATTTTTACTTATTTGAGACTTTATTCCTTTTTTCATCTTATGGCATTTGCCTTGAAATCTGCATATAATAAGAAAAAAAAAAAACTTATTACTTACAAAATGAAATATTATCAGGTGTTAATACAGGCTTTTTTCCCCTTGAATAATAAAAAAACTTTTGGGATATAACGTGTTTTGTTTTTGAGATGCATAAACCATTTAAACAAAAAGTATACCAATAAAATTGTGACAATTCAAATTTAGGATAAAGGGGAGGGGGTGGGTTTTAAGTGTAGTAACTTATACTTCATAAACTTTTATAGACACTTAACTACAACAAATTGAAAATTTTGTATCAAATAGAGTTAAATTCAAAATTTGCAAACTAACATGCCAACCAAAATTAACTTCATATCCATGCACACACCAAATATAAACATTTTTGTTTAATTTTTAAAACATTCACACAAAACTTTACGTATCAAAATTGCCGTGCAGTAAACTAGTATAGTTTAATGCACTGCTATGTTTTGCATGAATTAAAGTTTCTAATACTTGAGGCAATCATTGAGACTTCAGGCACAATCAAACATGAAAGTAAAATAAATAAATAAATAAATAAATAAATCATGCCACCTCCCATTTTGTGATAAACCTTGAAATGTGTCTTCCTTTTCAAACTGCACCTGGAATTAAGAGTTCTATGTAGCTTTTCCAAGCTATTTGTATACAAGTTTATGCTGTAATTTTATGTTGTCTACAAAAAGAAAGGGAGCCCGTAGCCTTAAAAAGAAGAAAAAGAATGGTTTTAGTCATTTTCGGCCATCATCTATCAAAGTAAGGCCTTTTTCTTCTCTTTATGATCCATCTGAAAATACCTACCGTCCTAGGATAGCTGAAATAAATATACACAGACAATTTAAAGCAATGCTAGTGTTTTCATTGTGCTACTAACAGAAGGATTTTTTTTTTTTTTTTTTTTTTTTTTTTTTTTTTTTTTTTTTTTACTTAATGATTAGATACAATTATATTACAATATGAATTAAACAAGAAAAGCTAGAGTGTCAAGGCTACTTTTAAAATATGACTTTTCTTTTTGTAATATATTCATCGAAAGTTAACTTTTTTTTTACTTTGTACAGAAAATTTAGAACTTTATACATTTAAAAGATACATTTACAAAAAAAAATTATAAGTAAATTTTTCTAAAACATTTTTCATGTTTGGCTTGAATATACTAAAATTTTAAGTATCCTGTTTTGACTTTGTCCTCTGCAAGAAATTCAAATCAATTAAAAATAAATAAGTAAATAAAGTAAAATAATATTCCAACTATGGCACAAATTCTACTTAACTGTATAAATCGTAATATATTGCATAACATTTTAAATTGTATCTAATAAAAATAACTTTTGATAATAAGATTAAAAAATAACAATACAAATACATGGTAATTTCTTTATTAATATCATTCACATTCACATTAGAATTTTCAATTGCAACAATGTTTTCAGATACAATGTTTTTTTTTTTCGAGATCACAATTTTCAATTTGATCTGTTGCGTATTGCAGCCTACTTGGCTATCCAGCTTTATACCACGTTGATTGCAGCATCTTCATGCATCTTATGTCATACAGATATAGAAGCTAGAAAATATAAGAAAAATACAACTTATTATTACATTAATTGCATTAATATTATCAATACAAGTTACAGTTTTGATACAAGGTTTAAAAAAGATTTTATTTCAGAAACTGATTGCTTTTCTTTTCATTGTAAAAAATGCTCATGCATGCATTTAAAATGAATGATGATAGCATATTTAACTCATTCTAGGGCAAAGTAATTCTGCTAATTAAAAGTTGAAATGAGATTATCTCTTAGAAATGGGAATGCTAAGAAAAAAAGAATACCCAAGAAATTTAGGGGGATAACTGCTTTTATATAAAATAAAAAAAAATCCCTTGGAAGGAGAAATTTTTTTTACAAAATAGAATACTCGAGAACTTTTCCAAATTCAAAACTCGAAATTTCATTTTAAAAAAGCTATTTAAAATTTTATAACAGATACATTCTTATACTTTTCTTGATATTTTGTTTTATGTTTAATGCCTTACATGGAAAACATTGAAGAGAGAGAAAAAAAAGGGTGGGTATGAGAAGAAGTGAGCATTTCAGGGTGAAGCTTGAAATATAAAATTCATTGGTTATACTGACTGTCAAATCAAAATAAATATTTCAGAAAAAATTCCAAGAAATTAACAATGTGCTAAATTTTTTAAAAAGTGAATTGGGGGTGATAACTGTAGGAAGTGAAAATCTAGATGAAATTTCTGAAGAAAAGTATACCTGGAGTAGGATTTGAAAAAAACAAATCATTTCGCTCACTTTTAACCCTCCGACTGTCTTGGAGAAGGGCAGAATTGTAATGTTGTTTTCTCTGCATTTTGTTTTAAATGCTAAAAAAAAAATTATTCTTTGAACATTTTATAAAAAAACTTAATAACGAATATGAATGCAATCTCTGGAAGTATTAATCATTGTTCAGTGTATTAAAAATACATTAAATCAATAGAATTATACTACTTTAAATACTGCTTGTATTGCAGTGAAACCTGGAGCTTAGTGAACGTATTAACACAGGCTTGTCAGTGAGGGGGTTAAGGGAACAAAGCTTTCAATTATTTTTATAAATCACAATAAAATTTATAGAATTCCATAACATTTTGGTTGATTACCAACGACATTTCCAGGTACTGTAGTACTTTCTCGTAAAATATTATGACATTTGATATTTTGTAACACAGTATTTGCTACATACAATCTATGCATATGATTTATGAATTTGACATCTTCAAATTCAAACAATCATTCAGATTAATAATTTTTACATTTTAATATTGGCTGAGGAGAGGAAAAATAGTAGTGAAATTTGCCGATTGATCCAAGGGGAAGGGGGTATGTGAAAAATTCAATAGTTGTTCAGGAAAATTCCAAAAATTTTACTGATTAAAGGACTCTAAACATCTATAACTGTAGCCAGTAAAAAAAGAAAAAGAATTCTGGCTGCCAGAAATACCCCCCCCACCACCACCACCGACCAAAAAAAAAAAAAAAGAAACATACACTTCATTGTAAGTTCCCATGTTTTAAACTTAACCTTTAAAGACATGGGCGGTGCACCCTATGCAGCTTCAGATCTTTTAATCATAAATAACAACTTTTAATAATACTCTTGTTTAATGCAATGTGCATATAAAATTATAAACATCCAATTATTATACATATATAAAAAACTGACTTAACCGTAACCAATATTACATGCAACGATAAATATTAACGAGTAATATTACATGCATGGTTTTGTAATAACATGAAGACATGAGTGACATACTCCATACACCAATGCCTTTTAAAGCTTAAATATCAACTTTTGGTGCTGAAGAATAATGCCTGATGTCTAGTAAAATAGTATAAAAGAAATAGACATCGCATTTATAAAAACAAAAGTTTAAGACAATAGATTAAGACAAATGCATGGACAGAATATTCCGTACATCAGTGGTAACTTATCAATAAAAACACTGAAACAAAGTAGAAAACATTGCAAACTTAAAATTAAACACTTGCTGCATATTAAAGGAACTTTGGGAAGAGAAGAAATTAAGTGCAAATGTTAATCACATAACTATTGCAGAATGTACAATTGTTTATTCATAGAAAACCCAATGGCACAACGGGATTACATTTTTGGATTACATTTTTCGGTACTGTAATTTTTTAAACTTCTACGGAGCTGGTTATACATTACGAACGCCATGGATTAAACATTAATATTCTGGACCAATTTTAAATGAAATTTCATTCTTACATTTCTAAACATCCCACAATATTACTTTTTACACCATCGTATAGAGAAAAAAATGTACTTTTAAATATAATTTGTTTGAAAGCTGTATCTCAATTTGTTTCTGAGTTATTAATTTTTATTTGTAGTTTTTATTACTTTTTTGCCATAGTGGCAACAGAAGTATCCATCTCTGTTGAAAGTAAAGGGAAAATACAGATTACTATATAGACCAATCAGAAAACGAATAAAATGCGGATTCAACCAATAAAACGCTTCAGATATGTTTTTTATTTCCTACCCTGACGGAGGACAATAACCATTTTCCCAAATGGTTAATAATAATAATATACTTTAAATACCTTCTATATATTCATTCTGAAATCAGTTGGTAAAATACAGCTCCACGTGTATACATTACATGAATTTGAAATTAAAGAGCAGTATAAGTCCCTTGATTTGAGTTTTTAAACTAATATTTTTAAAAATAACAGAAAAAGTTGAAAAGCAATCAAAATTATATTTTAAAAAGTCCTTCCGGCCAGTGCCGGGATGAAGAGGTAGCTTCCATATTCCTTATTTTTAAAAGCCAGCTTATATTATTCAAACACATGGAGCTCGGAACCCGTTTATAGAAGAATAAATACTAATGTTTGTCAATACTGAATATGAATGAGAATTTCGCGAAATTAGTCAGGCGTCATCAAAGCTAGTTTATTTAAAGTGATTTATATTTGGTCGCCAAATTCGGCGATATCTTGGAAGTGTCCGCCATTTTAAAACAACATAATAAGTGCAACAAAGTTAACCAATGAACCTGGTTGAGACCTTAGTAATTCCTGTACAGATGCTCACTCACATCTAAATCGGTTGATATATACGAGTGGTGTCGCAGGCAAAAAAATCAGATTTTTTAAAATGTCACCCACATTAGAAATTCAAACTGCTATATCTCAGCCATTTTTTAAGATAAGACAAAACAAAAAGCGTTCTGGAATCTTTGTATGAAGCTCAAACACATAAGAAAAAAAATATTTTTCAATTTCTAATTTTTCTGTACTTCATTTTAAATTTTTATTTTTTTTTTGTAATTTTTAAATGGCCGCCATTTTGAAACAAGATGGCGGATGAAGCTGGCAAACGAACTCGGCCGGGAGATTACTATGCACTATGCACGTGCCTTGTCACATCCAAATCGGTTCAGAAATACGTTTATTATTGCATGACAAAAATCAGATCATTTCAAAATGTCAGCCATGCTAGAAATTCAAAGTGCTATAACTCAGCCATTTTTTAAGATATAGACAAAACGAAAAATGCTCCGAAATCTTTGTATCAAGGTCAAACACATAAGAAAGAAATCTTTCAATTTCTAATTTTTTTGTATCTCATTTTAAATTAAAATTAAAAAAAAAATTAAATGGCCGCCATTTTGAAACAAGATGGCGGTTGAAGCTGGCCAACGTAGTCGGTCCAGATTACGTTGGTATGTACTATGTAGACACCAAGTTATGTCCAAATCTGTTCGTAAATACGAGAGTTACAGTATGACAAAGATCATGTATATATATATATATATATTTTTTTTTTTTTGAACAGAGGGTGGTTTAGGGTTCTGAGGGTCATGGTCGGTGAATATATACCAAAATATTTCTGAATCGTTTTCCTCCGAACGGCTGCAATAGGCAGGGTTCGCAAAAACCAGGGTTTTTTTGAAAAAACCCAACCCACAGGGGTTTTTTCGGTTTTTTTCATGAAAAACCCAATTCTCCCCGGAGAAAATCGGGTTTTTTCAAAGGTATAATATATGCGATGCGTAATTACATTATTGTATACTATATTATTTATATATTATATACACTATACATAGAAAAAATACACTGTTCCCTTATATACAATATAATTGTAATGCTATTTTACAAGTTATAAATTGTATAAATTATATGAATTTAAATTAAGTGTCGGTGTTTTGCACAAATTAATTAATATAATAGAAGATATAAAATTGTTAATTTGCTTTAAAATCAAATAATGGATAGAATATTAAAATTTAAAATATATAAGTAGGAAGAAAAAAAGGGTAAACTAGTCGGATGTGCCAATCCCAAAACTTTCTTCTGTCTCATACATGTTAATAATTCAAAATTCGCTATCACACTGCCAAAATTAAATGACAATTTATGCTTATCATGAGGATGGTAAAATATAGGTTTGTTGAATTGTATGCATTTAACAAGGAGATATAAGTATCACCTGTTGTGCAATTTACAACAAAACCTGATCAGTAACAGTTACGTCAACGTCTAACTGAATCTGTAGTTTGATGAAAATCCATGCATTAGTTCTTGAGATAAAGCAATTGCAAAAAGTGATATAAATGCAGCACAACAGCGCCACTGTTGTGCTGGAGGTCTAACTGAATCTAAATTTTTATTCAATTCCGTACATTAGTTCTTGAGATAAGAGTTACTGCTGAAATCGTGAAAAATGCAGCATGGCAGCACTACCTGTTGGGCGATATGCATCAAAACTTAATAAGCAAAGTAAACTTGTAACTGAATCTGAAGTTTTACGAAAATCTGTGCATTAGTTCTTGAGATAAAGCTATTGCAAAAATTGAGATAAAAGCAGCATAGCAGCGCCACCTGTTGAGAAATATATACCAAAAACTAATCAGAACCAGTTTACATCAAGGTCTAACTCAACCTAAAGTTTTGTGAATTTCTGTGCATTAGTTTGAGATAGAGCACACACAATGTTTTTCACATACAGACACATTTTCTAAAAACCATCAAATTGTTTTCAGGACCTTTTTAAAACGTATAAATCCATCATAAACTGGAATCAAAATTTTTTACGAATCAAATACTTCTTGTAAAGAAAGAAGAAAGTAAAAATACATATTTTTAATTTCCATGAATATAGATGATTTGAATTTTTTATATAAAGACATACTTATGATATACCTTTACCTATAATTATGTACTATGTATGTTGCCTACTAGGTTCTATGTTAGTAAAATATTTCAATGTGCTGAAATACATTTTATTTTACTTCGGGTGTGTATGTAATGGCTTTTATATACAATTTTTTTTTTCGAAATTAACTGAAATGACTTAAATTTATTAAATGTATATGTTGTTTAAATTTTTAAATATTTCTGAAAATTGAAAAAACCCACATTATGGGTTTTCAGTGGGCTTTTTCAAGTGGGCCCATTCTGAAAAAACCCACCGGGTTTTTTCGAACTGGGCCCAGCTTTGCGAACCCTGACAATAGGTAGCTTTCTGTAATAAAAGCTACCCAATACCCTTCATACATTTAACTCATTTTCAAAGAAAATGTTTAATACTCATAAAAATCTAAGTAGAATCAATATCATGTAAAGCAGGAATTGCTATGTTGCACAAGCAAAACAGTATTTCAAAATATTCCATATATCTGCCGAAAGCTGAGAAATCAATCTTATGCAAAGAGCCTGATATTTTTCTGGCTCATTGCTAAGATCCCAGAGAGTATTAGACTAATAAGAATATGGTCATTTATTTCATAATCAGCCTGATGCATTTCATGTTATTGCAAAGAGACTAGATAGCGTTAGGCTAATTGAAAAATGATTACTACTTATTTCTCAATCAACCTAATTTTTTCCAGGTCTATTGCAATGGGTTACTGCCAAAGGCAGATCTAGCACGCCATTTAGAGGGAGGTCACGGATTTCCTTTTTTGTGGTGGGAGGGGATAACCTCTCGTTAGGAGAATTTTTTATATTGAAAGCTATTCCCAAATCCAAACTAACTACTTTTCTGATACTTTCGCAAAGTCAATTTCATTCGTAAATATAAAAAAATTGAATTAATATTCGTAAAAGTATAAAATTTACTGATTTTGTTCGGATACCAAGAAGTTTCCCATTTTCTTATAAAGGCACAGATTCATTGCGAAAATGTTGTGAAAGTTGGCATTTTTAGCCAAGTTTTCTTACGAGTTCACAGCCACAGAAATGTCGTCGCAAAGGAACAATAGCCTGTCATTTTCGGAAATTCAGTTTAAAAAGTCTAACAACTGTTAACGATTAAATATGGTTAAATATGGCAAAAATTTGTATTCCATTTTAGACGTAACTAAACCGCACATATTGGCAGCTATGTGATTCTATTAGTGTCATGAAAATTGCAAGTGTAGCCTCTTCTTTCTGCTCAAAGTATTAAATAGTTTTTTTCAATCGAACTTATACCTTTGGAATGGATCATTTTCTTCTGATGGACTGATGGTTTCCATTATTATGAAACAGCCATTACAAATTAAGCGTTAGGTGAAGATGAACGAGCAGCTGTAAAAAGTTAGAACACTGATTTTCTGGTCAGAATAGGGAACAAAATGGCCAACAACAACAACAAAAAAATTATGGCCATTTTTTTTTTTTTTTACATTCTGACCAGAAAATCAGTATTCTAACTTTTTACGGCTGCTCTTTCATCTTCACCTAACACTTAATTTATAATGGCTGTTTCATAATAATGGAAGCCATCAGTCCACCAGAAGAAAATAACTCGGTTAAGCGGGACTCTACTGTATATTTCATTTTTTAAATGATCTTTTGAATATTTATTTGATGCTCAGAGGGCGGGAGGGGGGGGGGGGTCATGACCCCCGTGACCTCCGCCATTGGTTACTGTAGTTTCAGGCTAATAAAAAAATAGTCAGCAGTTTGTCCAAATATCTTGTTATATCTGAGCCAAACTTGAAAATTCCATTTGAAATCAACCCAAAACCGACAATAAACATCTAACTGTAAACATGACAAAATAACTTCCATCACATAACCCGACCTGAACTATAGGTGCAGATTCATGGTCCCCAGTCGCCACATGGTGATTTAATTTTTTGCTTTGGTGACTTTCGGTGTCTAAATCGCCATGCATGTCATAGGGATGCCCCTTTTTCGTCACACGACTTTCTGATTTTTTTTTTTTTTTAAATCAATTGTGGAACTGTTTTTCTTATTGTCCATAATTAAAAAATATGATTAAACATGGACACCACATTCCCGCGGATCCATAAATTTTTTATTTTAATCAATTGAAAAACCGATGTCCGCGGGATCAGGAAAAAGAATGACAATGTGCACCGTGAATATTCAACAACAGTGGTTAGTATACCACAACACAATTAGCTTGCTACACAGAAAAAATTATGCTGAGAAAAGAATACGTTTGAGCACCACTCATTAAATTTGTATCTCTGGGATTATTCAGATACGTTCTTACAGGTAGATCCTAAACCTAAAGCAAAATATTTTGCAGTGCTCTGTAATGTAATGAACCTTCAGCTAATTAAAAATGTTCTGTAAGAGTAACAAAAGAAATACACAGTAAGGTGTTCTGGTATAAGGTAGAAGTGCTATCTTTTATAGAAATTAAAAAGATACTTCATAAAACTCTGACACACAGAAGGAACATTTCATTTTAAAACCATGGCATTAACAAAGAATTTTCAGTTCAGTAAATAACTTTAGAAGTGACACATTTTGAGATATCACTTTTATGGAGAAAATATCTTTTGAAATTTGGCCCATGTTCAGTTATAAGTTCAGCTTTTAGACGTTTTATAACAGATTCAGAGCTGCCAAGTCTCCGGCTTTTAAGATACCAGTATTTTAATACAGAAGATGATTTATTTAACTGGAACATTTGGGTGATTTAAAAGAACAACATTTTCTCTAAAATAATAGTGGTGAGTAAAAATCCGGAAACTTGGCAACTCTGCAGATTTATGTCCAAGTGGTGATACGTGCATTCTTCTTTCATTACTGCATAAACCTTGTTTAACAGGTTATAAGCAACATTTGTTGTTAGAGGCAAATGCGTTTTCATGTTCTTGATTTAATAGTCATGATCTGCAAGTAAGTAATGAATACAATGTTGATTTTAAAACAAAATGTATGCTGGGTGGGAATTTTTCAAAAAGGGCACACTTCTAAAAAAAAAAAGCACTCTTGCATCGACTTTTATCAGTAGAATTACGCGGCATTTTCCCGCAACCTATTGACAAATTTTGCGATATTTTCTCATGACAGATTGGTGAAATTTGCGATATCTCTCGCAACCGACTGAATCTCGCAATTTTTCTCTGAGCAAATGATGAATTTGGTAGATTTTTTCTCACAACTGATTCCTGAATTTGAAATATTTTGGAGATTTTCCCCTCAATTGACGACTTTTACGATTTTTTTCATGCAACTGATCAAAGAATTTAACATTTTTTTATGCAACCGATTGAAAAAATTCACAGTTTTCTCTCCCAATCAACTGACGAATTTCACATTTTTTAGATTATTCTCTCAACCAACTGACAAATTGTGCAGCCTTTTTCGCAACTGATGACGAATTTCGCAATATTTGTGAGATTTTCCCGTCGATTGATTATTTATGAGATTTTTCTTATCACAGCCACACTGCAAAAAATAATTGTTGATTTTACAGTATAATACTGGCATCTGAGGCGCCAGTATTATACTGTAAAATTAACAGTAATAAACCGTAAAATAAACAGTAATATACTGCTAAGTAGTAATATAATGGTATATTTCTGCATTTTCATTTATAAAACGGTATACTACTGTTTATTTACGGTTTATTACTGTTAATTTTACAGTATAATACTGGCGCCCCAGCTGCCAGTATAATACTGTAAAATCAACAATTTATTTTTTGCAGTGCAATCGAAAAATTTAGGGATCTTTTTACGCGACTGACTGAAAAATTTGGTGGTTTTCCTCTAATCGACTATCGAATTTCGTGATTTTTTTTCCCCCGGGACTGACTGAAAAATGTCACAAATTTTTCATTTTACCCATTGGCCAAATCTTTGGGTATTTTTCTGCAACATAGGCAAATTTAGCATTTGTTTAACCATCACTGATTAACGAATTCCATTTTTTTTTCAATAATTGACAAGTTTTGCGGCTTTTCCTGTCAACCCAGCAGCAAATGTTGAGGATTTTTTCCATGACGGTATTTTTTTTCTCTTAATTTGCTGAACAATTTCATATTTTTTCCCCCCACAACCGATTGATGAATTTCACAATCTTTTTTAATGAACAACAAAAGAATTTCTCAATTTTATTTCTCACGATCGACTGATGAATCTTGTGCTTTTTCCGATGACTGAATCATGAATTTCACTGAAAATGATGATATAAAATGTTCTGCAGAGAAGTCCATTAATCTGCTAAGCACGTCTCGCTTTTAAGCGCATTCTGCTTTGAGGCAGGTAGGCACTAAATATCGGCATGCAATTTTTCGACGAATTAGCAGAATTACTCAAATTATTATTTGTTTATTTTTTAGCAGATTTCAGCAAAATCAGTTTGTCAATCGGTCATGATAAGAAATCGGGAATTTCCTCGATCGCTAGAAAATAAAACCAAAAATTTCATCTATCGTTTACGAGATAAAACCGCAAATTTCATCAATATGTTGCGAAACAAACCATGATTTTCGTGAATTGGTCGATAGAAAAAAACAACTTTCGTCAATCGATCGATAGAAAAAAAAAAAAAAACACTATTTTCGTCAATCGGTCGGTAGAAAAAAAAAGCAAATTTTGTCTATCGATCAAAAAAAAAAAAAAAAAAAAAAAAAAAAAAAAAAAAAAAAAACCCGGTCGCAAAAAAAAAAAAAAAAGATTTAAATGAATATTAAAATACTAAAGGAGCCCTGAAGCAATGGAAAATTCAGAGCTCCAAGGAAAACACAGCTCCAGAGCGCTCTGGGTCTCTGGATATCGCAATAGATATGAATTTAGTCGCTTTTAAAAGTAAAGTACATGCGCATAATTTTTTCACTAAAAATAACTTGCAAACGAAAAATGATGTCCAGAAACCGTGTCTTATCATTTTCATTATTTCTCTTTTATCTGAAACAATGGAAGTATCTAATTGCCACCATTTTGAAGAAATTTCATAACAAAACTTAAAATATAAAAATGCGAATATTATTAATAATAGCTAGTGCGGGCACGCCTACCAATGAACATATTTCATTAAAAAAAATAATTAGCTAAATCGTTTTAAGTAGAAAGTCAGGGCAGAAGACTAAAACAAAAAACAGCTTTGTGTTTTAAATATATGGATGACATGGTTTCCCCTGCAATGGTTCCTACACTTGGATTTTATATAAGTACTTGTCCGTCAATGCCAATTTATTAATGAATTTTTATCAAATACTATAGGTCAAAATTAACATTTTTACCCACTGACCACTGGCCAGTACACTGATTTTTTTCATTGGCCAGTTTTTTTTAACCACTGGCCAGTAACAAAGTTATGTACGCTCCATACAAAATTTTGTTTCTTCTAACTATCAACATTGTAATTTACTAATATATTTTACTTACTATTCGATATAATTACACTCAACTGAAAAGGAAACTGGCATTAACATCTAACAGAAAAATATAACCAAGAAATTACTGCTTTCAAAATAAAAGACAAACACAGATTTGGAGATATTTAGACATAGTTAATGCAATGTATAAAAGAGACAAGAAAATTGAAGTATATTTTAAGAATTATTTTAATAAAATCTTCAATGTTTTATTTTTAGTATTAATTGCAATGAAATAAATTCACTGGAAATTTTCAGAAAGGTTACAGGAGAGAGAGGAATCCCCCCCCCCCCCCGACACTAACTAATATGCATTTTTCTGCGACCATTTAAAGAATTTTACGGGGTTCAGGGCTCGCAGCGTTCCTAAAATTTTCGCACTTTGCTACCACTAAATTAAAGCGATAATCTTTATTGTATAATTCTATTATAGATGTTAAAGGAATCTACCACAAAGAATGCTTATTTAAAATACTGGTAGCAAAGTGCGAAAATTTTAGGACCGGTGCGAGCCCCGGGGGTTTTTTCGCGATCTTTTGACGAAATTCACGTTTTTTCGCGATCTTTTGGCAAAATCTGTGTTTTTTTCGGGATCTTTTTACGAAATTTGCATTTTTTATACAATTTTTCGATGAAATTCGTGTTTTTCCACAATCTTTTCGCGAAATTTGCATTTTTCCCACGATCTTTTGACGAAAGTTACATTTTTTCCGCGATCTTTTCACGAAATTTGTGTTTTATCCCCAATCTTTTAGCGAAATTTGTAATTTTTCCAAGATCTTTTGACGCAATTTGTGTTTTTTCCGCGATTTTTTTGACGAAATTTGCGTTATTTACGTGGTCCTTGGGCGAAATTCACGTTTTTTTCGCGATTCTTTTACGGAATTGTGGATTTTTTTTCTGCGAATCACTGCAAAAAATAAATTGTTGATTTTACAGTATTATACTGGCAGCTGGGGCGCCAGTATTATACTGTAAAATTAACAATAATAAACCGTAAATAAACAGTAGTATACCGTTTTATAAATGAAAACGCAGAAATATACCATTATATTACTACTTAGCAGTATATTACTGTTTATTTTACGGTTTATTATTGTTAATTTTACAGTATAATACTGGCGCCTCAGATGCCAGTATTATACTGTAAAATCAACAATTATTTTTTGCAGTGAACGATTGACGAAATTGATCTTTTTTCGGTGACCATATTGAAATTAGCGATATTTTTATGTCCGAATTTTCGGACTGATGACCGATTTTTTTTTTTTTAATTTTCGAAACCGAATGCCTTAAATTTTTAGAAAATTCGAGACAGAATCACCCCTGCTACTTTCTTTTGTTACGTTCAGGAGAATCGCCGATCTGACGGCGTAAATTCCGAACAAATTTCACCCCTTTCCTCCCTGGCATCGATCTTTCAATCATCGCGTTTGGCGAGTGGTGTCCATTGAGTTTGGAGATTGAAGGCAATAAAGTTAATCGCCACGTTTTAAGTGTTACTCGACGATTGGCGAGTGCTAATTTTGTGCTATATCAAATACTTCAGTCATACAACAAGCAATATGTTAAAGTCTAAGTGATCCATGTTTAAGATTTAACTTTTTTTTTAGATAGCTTTAATAAAAAAGGAAAAACAATTATTATACAGATATTTTAATTTTGTTTTAAATCTTTAATGGATTGAACTAATAAACTAAAAGCCTTAACCGTTTTAAAACATTCAATAAAATAAGTTGAAATTGACAATACCAGAATTTGCACTTGAAAAATTATTTTTCTTTTCATAAATGATTTTAAAATAATATTTTTCTCATTAAGATCCATTTCTGGTTTATTACACAGCTATAAATAAAAAAACGACACAGACAGTGTCATAAGCACTTATGTAAACAAAATGTATGTCCATATCTAACATTATTAAAAGACAGAATTAACTAGAATCGAGTTTATTTAAGAAAGTTTTTTTAATTTTTTTGAAAAATAAAATGTATTTGAAGTAGTATCTCATAACATTGAAAATAGACAGTTTCAGTTTCAGTTTCAGGGCAGGCGGGGAGGCCTACCAATATGGTTTTAGCTCAACAAGCCCCGCTCAGCAGAATAACTACCATCATAATTGAAAATAGACATAACACCACTCACTATACAAGAATCTACATTTAAATAAGTTCAGTTTTTGGAGGTACCTGCTATTTAGGGGTAAAATCCCTATGGGCTAAAAGTTAAGATGGGTTTAATGTAATTGTAAATGATTGACTTTGTTATAAATTAGGGATGCACAACCTGTGGCCCGCGAATTTTGTCAATTTAAAAGTGGATAAAATCTTAATTTTTGTCCATAGGTCACATTAAAAAAATGTAAATTTGATCAATTTGTCATGGGAAAAAAATTGCAAATTTCATCCGTCAGTTAAAAATCGCAAATTTCGTTAATCGGCCGGTCGATGCCATAGATATCAACATGGGAAATTTTCAAGCTGCGAATTTCGTCAGTCATTAGACGAAAAATATCTCTAATTTTGTCAATCGAGCACAGATCGGACGCAGAAAAATCGAAATTTTCGTTGATTGTGCATGGGAAAATTGCAAATTTTTTCAATCGGGCATGGAAAATTTTCAAAATTCGTTAATCTGGCATGTAAAAATCATGAATTTTGTTGATCAGGCATGTAAAAATCGTGAATTTTGTTGATCAGGTATGTAAAAATCTTGAATTTTGTTGATCAGGCATGTAAAAATCGTGAATTTTGTTGATTAGGCGCAGTAAAATCTTAAATTTTACGGATTTCGTAAATTTGTCGTAAATTGCAAATTTCGTCAGTCAGTTAAGAATCGTGAATTTCATTGATCGGGTACCGAAAAATCGCAAATTTTGTTTATCAGGCACAGAAAAATCACAAGTTTCATTAATCGGTTGTGGAAGAATTGCGAGTCTCGTCAGTTTATCGCGAAAAAAAAATCGTGAATTTCGTCAATTGGCCAGGGGGGGAGTGCAATTTTCATCGGGAACAGTTAAGAATCGTAAATTTCTTTGATAGGGCATGAAAAAGTCGCTAATTTCTTTGATCCAGCGTGGGAAAATCGCTCATTTATTTGATCGGGCGTGAAAAAAATCGCTAATTTCTTTTATCGGGCATGGAAAAAACGCAAATTTCGTTGATTGGGTGTTGGAAAACTGTGAATTTTGTCGATTAGGGATGGAAAAATCTTCCATCCGCTTCCCCAAAATGAAATTTTGTCTATGCTACGAATGTTAGCCCTCGACAGCCCAGTCATTATTACTAACATATACTTTTTGATATGCACATTTTGCAATTGAATATGTTAAGTACAATTTATTAATACATGTTTCTCCTCTTCCCCTCTTCGTTCATAAAGCTGACATTTTATTTTTTCAGTGATCTACTTTCATTCCTATGTTTGTTTTTTAGTACTTTTAATAAAGCAAAATTTACTCCCCCGAATAATGTCAAGGAATATTTTCACTCCTTGAAAATAATCCTTTCTATATCTCTGTTATAGATATATAAATGAAAACTGCTGATATAATCCTTACCAACCGGATTGGGATTGTTGACTGGGTAGGGAAACCTAGAGTGGTAAAACTGCCCGTCCAACCCCTTTGAAACCACGTTTTTAATAATTTGATTATAGGCCAAAGATCCCCCCCCCCAAAAAAAAAAAAAAAATTAAAAAATAAAATTCCCTGTGTTACTGACGTGCCGTGTGGCAGAATGTGCGCGACACCGCGACGAGCGTCGCAGACGGTTTAGTGCTTCTGAAGACTAAAAACATATAATACACCATGGGACAGAAGAAGAAACAAAAAAACGCAGATTTCTTCAGAGAATATCATAAAAAAGGCCAATTTCGTGAAATGCAAATTTCGTCAAATGATCTCAGAAAAAACGCAGATTTCGTCAAATAATAGCGAGAAAAAAACGCGGATTTCGTCAAATAATCTCGGAAAATCGCAGAATTCGTCAAAGGATCGCGTAGAAAACGCGGATTTCGTCAAAGGATCGCAGAAAAACGCGAATTTCGCAAAGGATCTAGGGAAAACACGAATTTCATCAAAGGATCGCGGTAAAACGTGAATTTCGTCAAAAGGTTGCGGTGAAAATGCAAATTTCGTCATAAAATCGCGGTAAAAACACGAATTACTTCAAATAATCACAGAAAAAATGCGCATTTCGTCAAAGGATCGCGGGAAAAGCACGAATTTCCTAAAAGACTAATAAAAACGCCAATTTCATCAAAGAATTGCTTAAAAAATGCAATTTTCGTGGAATGATAGCGGAAAGAACGTGAATTTCGTCTAAGGGTCGTTAAAAAAATGTGAATTTAGTTGAAGGATCGCGGAAAAAATGCAAATTTTGTAAAATGATCGCAGAAAAAATGCGAATTTCGTCACAGGATCGCTGAAATAACGTGAAAATCGTAAAAAGATCGCAGCAAAAATGCGATTTTCGTCAAATGATTGCAGAAAAAATGCGGTTTCATTAAAATATTACGGAAAAAACGTGAATTTCGCAAAAGACTCGCATAAAAAATGCCGTCAAAGAATTGCATATAAAACACATTTTGAGAAATGATCGCGGAAAGAACGTAATTTCGTCTAAGGGCCGTTGAAAAAAAGAAAGTTTAGTCGAAGGATCGCAAAAAATGCAAATTTTGTAAAATGATCGCAGAAAAAAGTGAATTTTGTGTAAGGGACATTGAAAAAATTTGAATTTCGTCACAAGACCGTGGAGATAAGGTAAATTTCGTCAAAGGTTTGCGAAAAAAACACGAATTTCTTCAAAGCATCACGAGAAAACGCGAATTTCTGTAAAAGATCGTGAAAAAAGTGAATTTCATAAAAGGGTCGCAGAAGAAACACACCGGTCTCTTTAAAAAACAGCTGATACACAAACATCTAGTTTTATTATTATAGATATATTTAATCTGAAATAATATATACTGAACTAACTTTTGAAAAATCAGGTTACCCGAACCCAACCAAACACAGAATTAACCCAACCTGCAACAAAAGTAATTAGCGCTTGGGGAGAATTTTCCCTCCCGTTCTGCTGCAACATTTCAGGATATATATATATGTACCTATGATGCCATAATTAAATAACACTACAACAGCAAGAAGATATTTATATGATATATAGCGTATTACAGACTATTTTTGAAAATATTATTAGCGTTGCAGACACTTGAAGATAGTTCTGCCACTGGGCGACGTGGCCCTCGACTGGGTTGTACACCCATATCATAAATGTTTAAATTTTTAGAGATTACAGAGATTTCTTTTTTAGAAATTATTTAGATACACAAAAAAAAAAAAACAATCAATGAAGATTGTGCTTTTTAAAGCAAAGGACAAACTTCAATGAGATTTTTCAAAAGTTATGTTTCATACACCAGGATAAGTGTTATGTCGTAACACAACACGGCAATTAAAAGTGTAAAATTACTATATTAATCATTTATGGATTATTTAACTGTTACATATTAACTTATTTCAACGATGTTTTCACTTAAATTTTGTTTTGTTGCCAGTCGGCCGGTTTGTTTACAAAGTAACGATCTTTGTTTTGGGTAAGTTAAAGTCAGTTAAAAGTAAATAATTAAATGTTGTAAATTATTATTGTTAAACTATTTTTAATATCTTGAGTTTTGTAATTGTAAGACACAACATAAGTGTCAGAATAACATTACATTCAATAATACATTTAATATGTTTAGTCAAATCGGCCACAGAGTTTACAATTCTTTATAAAAATGTGCTATTAACATGTTTTCTAGAAAATTTTGATTTGATTTGCAGTAAATTTTAGACCTTCAAAAATTTTACAAATTTTCTTATGAAATGTGTTCTAATCTATCTTTTTATATTTTACACATAACAAATATTAGACCTAAGATTTTTTTAAAAATTCATACATTGCTACGGATAAATAAACAAATCAAAAGATAGCAAAACTTCATTTAGGTAGAATAGAAATGGAAAGCAATTCTAAGCAATAATTTTTTTCAACATAATATAATTAATTAAACACTGCTTATATTACTGAGATAAAAGTAAAATACAAATAAAATAAGTTATTTCAAATACTCGTAGATGAGAATGGCAAAAATGTAAACATTACTACACGATTTGAAAAATTGACGCAAGAGAGAAAAAAAAAACAAGCAACCCTTAATAATTATTCGTTTTCATAAACTCTCTGAGAAGCTTGCGACAAAATATAAATTTATAAATTCATGTACTAGGATGTATTTTATACATCCTAAAACATTATTTACCTAGATACAGTCTGAGGTAGGCCTAGTCAATTTCCAAACTTTACATATTTTACAGCAGAAGCATGCTGAATCATCGTTCTCTTCCCAGAGATCACACACTAGCAATATGTCAACAAACAGCCAGAGTCGCGCCACCATTGAAAGCGACTATAGTGTTGCCACTCTTCGTTTTGAGAAAGTAATAGATGGGCGAATGCCAGGATAATGATAGTAAATTGATGACGCGGTAAAAAATTATCATATCCATGGTCTCAAACGGATATAACACAATTTATACATTAGTGATGGTCAAACAACCATCATGTGTCGAATAGTTGTTGGATAACAAGATTTGAGACGATCGCTGCTTTGCAGAAAACTATCACCTGTCTATTGCTTTATTGGCAGCACTAATGTGATACACCTTTATTTTGCCATTAAAAGCATGTCGCATAGTTATATGAAAATCGATGTTACTGTCAATAATGATAGTTATGAAATCCGTTGGTGAGATTTTTGACAAATCTGTGTTTGCTGGGTTGACAACAGAAACTGTAAGGAATTATTAAAATCACATAATATTACAAAAGTTGCAATTTTATTAATTGTTGATATAAATTCTTTCAATGATGATTGAAATGTATTAATACTTAGCATTCATTTAGGCATGCTAAATCAAATGCAGGGTTAAAGTTATTTTTCTGTTATTTTCAAGCAAGTCTACTTCCTACAAATGTTGGTTCAGCATCTCTCGTCCTTGAAGAACGTTAATTTCAAGCCCTGTATATAATGGATTTTATTTTACATTTAAGAACATGGATAGAGCACAACAACTACGTATAACTTGGTGAAAAAACCGATGCAAATTTCACAGTAATCATGTGCCCGCATCTTATTCACCGTCTCTTAAAAGGCTCTTCAGTGTTGAACCAGTGTTTAAAGTTAAAATTTTAATAATTTTACATTATCTTTATTATTTTTACTCAAAAAGCACCTCTGTCGTGCAAAATATGTCCCCAAATTGTTCCAAATTGTTTTACATGCGAAAAATAAAAAAATTCAAGCACAGCAGTGAGAGCAGCCATGATTTTAAAGCAAATCCCAAAAACCTGCCGAAATGACAGAAATTCTTTTCGTTATTTTCTCTCACAATCTATCTTTTTCTCAAAACTATCTTTTTACATACTTTATCTTCAGTATTAAAAAAAAATATTTCATTTAAAGAAAATGTCAGTGCCTCAGATTAACTCACAATCAATTGAAAAAACTTGTGAAATACATCCCAAAGTATTTTCAAGTTGTGGTCAAATAACAGAACATTTGGATATCGAAATAAGGAAAAGACCTTTTGATTCTGAAACATGTTACAAAAGATTTTCAAAAAGTGGTACTCTAAAAGAACAATTGCGCACACATAAAAGGAAAAAACTTTTTGTTTGTGAAATATGTTCCGCTGGATTTTCAGGAAAGGTCTCTCTGAAAAGACACTTGCGCACCCATACAAAGGAAAAAACTTTTGTGTGTAAAATATGCTTAAAAGGATTTTCACAAAGTTCTAATCTAATGAAACACCTGCGCTGCCATACAAAAGAAAAACCTTTTATTTGTGAAATATGTTCTAAAGGATTTTCAGAAAGTGGCACTCTAAAAGTACACTTGCGCACACATACAAAGGAAAAACCTTTTATTTATGAAATATGTTCTAAAGGATTTTCAAAAAGTGGTACACTAAAAGTACACTTGCGCACGCATACAAAGGAAAAACCTTTTACTTGTGAAATATGTTCCAAAGCATTTTCTGTCAATGTTAATCTGAAAAAGCACTTGCGCATCCATACAAAGGAAAAATCTTTTCTTTGTGAAACATGTTTCAAAGGGTTTTCACAAAGTTTCTTTCTGAAAAGACACTTGCGTATTCATACAAACGAATTGTGAAATATGTTCCAAAGGATTTTCACATAGTAGTGATTTGAGAAGGCACTTGCGTGTCCATACAAAGGAAAAACCCTTTGTTTGCGAAATATGTTCCAAGGGATTTTCTCAAAATTGTAATCTGAAAACACACTTGCTTACACATACAAAGAAAAAACCTTATGTTTGGGAAATATGCTCTAAAGGTTTTTCAAGAAGTGGTACACTGAAAGCACTATGTCCATACGAAGTGAAAACCCTTCTGTTTGTGAAATGTATTCCAAAGGATTTTCACAAAGTAGTAATCTCAAAATATACTTATACCCATACATAGGGAAAACCTTTCGTTTGTGAAATACAATCGAAGGATTTCCACAAAGTAGTCATTAAGAAAATTTGCATATTCTAAGAAAAACCCTTCTGCGTGTGAAATATGCTCCAAAGGATCTTCAGTAACTGTCAATTTAAAGAATCATATCTTACGTATGAAAATTTAAAGATTTTTTGCTTGTGATAATGATGCTCTAATTAACTCTCACAACTTGGCCATCTAAAGACAAATTTGCATTTTAGCACAAATGAATAAAACATTCGCCTGTAAATATTCGTTTTTGAATAGTTTAGAGGATTTTCTTAAAATGATTTCTTAAAATACATTTCTATATTCTGATAAATGCAAAGCCAGTACTTTGGGAATCATTGTCTAGAGACTAATTTGAAACAGTCTCTTATAAAAACATCATTGTTTTCATAGAAAAAAAAGTCTTTCATTACTGGTATATGCTCTAAGCAATTTCCCTAAGATGTCACTTTTGACACTTTTACTGCTGCAATGTTAATAAAAGGTTCTGATCTGTTTCGCGTAATTTTCATTACTCCTATACCAGACACCTATTTTAATCAGAAATTTTATTTATTAAAATGCATATCATCTCCAAGTAATATTTATTTCATATATTTCAACAATTTAGATTACTGCAATAATTTTGGGAGCAATATTTCTTGTGCAAAACAAATAATATTCATGGTGCTCAGTAAACAATTGTATTCAATTCATCGATTGGACAATCCCAGCAAGAACAGATCTAACAGATTGGCACAAAATTTATATCTTTCGTCAAGTACTAGAGGTGTCATTTCGATAAAAGAAAATCTTAACCTAGACGTATCGATTCCGTCCTTTCATTCGATATATTTGGCGACACTTTGATGGGTTATGGAAGTTGCGCCAGAAATATGGCACAACAACGGAAATCGGCAATATAGGTGATACATATTTGATACAAATACATATGAATCCCGAAATTTCTGGCATAAAAATGTTAAAATAAGGGCACAATTTTGGTATAGCTGATATCCAATGGTAATCATTTTGAACAGTTTTTTGATGCACATATGACAATATAGATCTTTAGCCAATCTAATGACATTTTATATGCATATACGCATGTCGACGACTACTTTTAATCAATTTAATTATTTATTTTGTAGTACCGAAACTATTTTAACCCTTTCAGGACTAAAGTTCTTCCATTGCTAAAATATTGAAATGACAATGACACCTGAATTGACAAACACATTTATTTGGAAACATTCATAAGGTAAATTCTTTTAAATCAAAATTCTGGTACAATTTTGGAATTAAAATTGAGTTGTTTCGTAAATGTACTACCGCCCTTCAAAGAGTTAAAATAATTTATTCTATTTATATAATTGAAAAAATAAACTTTTTGTTCATTTATAAAACTATTCGCATGCACATTTCTTAAGTTTCAGAATCATAAATTGTTGTAAGATTTTCTTAACCAATTTTATAGTAGAGAATTGAAGCTTATATTGTTTTATTGTGGAAAGTTAGGACTGAAGGATCACCCCCCACCCCCCCTCACCGATCTTGCAGTTATTAACTTATTTTATGGCGTAGTACTTAGCTTCACTTTAACTTAATAAAGATTCTTTCTGCCTGTGTTATGCTTAGAGAAAGCACGATATTTTATATAAATTTCTGTATCACTTTCATATGTATGTTTCATTTTTATCATGTTTCATATTTTTGATTGCGTTCCAAAGAAACACATTTTTCTAAAAAAAAATCTACCCTTAACTATTCATGAAGCATAAAAAATATTGAAATTTCTGCTAACTATTTAATGACCAACTTGCTTATGCCCATAAATATTAATGCTGAAATTAGCATTAGATTATTCTTTGTCTTTTTCTCCTCCGGCATTTGCCTTGCATTACAATTAAAAAATGTCTTTCGAAAGAAGCAAATATTTCTCTGACAAGTGATTTTTTTTTTACTTTTCTAATTATTCATGAAGCATAAAAAATATTCCAATTTTTGCTCAACTATTCAAAAGCATCTTCTTTTTCACAATAAAAAATAGGTTTTATTCTTTTTTTCCTCTTATTGCATTTTCCTTGAAATCTAAGTATAGTAAATGAAATAATCATATAAATACCGTTCTAAAGAAGCAAATATCTTCCTGATTAAGTGTGTGTATGTGTGTGTGTGTGGGGGGGGGGGGTCGTTTAACTTTTCTAACTAATCATGAAGCATAAAAATTTATTATAATTTCTACTCAACTATTCAATGTCCAACTTGCTATTGAACATAAAATATAAGATTTATTATTAATGCTGAAATTAGCGTTAAATAAAAGGTTTATTTTTACTTATTGGGTATTTTATTCTTTCTTTTCATCTTATGGCAACTGCCTTGAAATCCATGTATAATAGAAGTAAAATAAATCTCTTATTACGTACAAATTTAAGTATTATAAGGATTTAGCACAGGACCCCCCCACCCCCTTGAGTAATAAAAAGTACTTTTGTGATAACATTTTACTTACCCATCATACGTGTGGCCGCCCTTCCGGGTGGTTCCAACCCGACCCCTTGAGTGGGGGAGGTGACCGGAAGCTCGGCAGAGTTCGTTGTGTACGAATGCGAGGGGGCCGGATGGGGACGAATCGCCACCTCCTCGTGAGACTTGCGGTCGACAGGCCAAGAGTCCGGTGGCCACGGTAAACGGACGTCGCGCATGGGGCGTAGGTCCTTCCGGGCCCATGGGTCAACGCACCCGCGGCAGCCAGGTTCTCTGGCCAAGCCGGATAGCGACGTTCCATAGTCTGATCCCAGAGCCGGCGGTGGCCGGGTGGTGACTCTGGGCAAAGGATAGCTAAGGCGATAGGACCCCATCCACCAATTGACTAAGGGGAGCCTGAGGTAGGAGTGAGGGCTTTGTAGTGGAAAGTCCTCGGGGCTCGCGGGAACGCCATGCAGGGACTCCCGGAGCAACCGAAGGGCGAGGGTTACGGACAGCGCCCAGGTTACTTTATGACTTGGGTGGCTCATCCCTCCGAGGACCTCAGCTGGAGCAGTTGTGTGTCGACCCCTAGGTGGAAGGGTTCGTCGAGCGGGGGTCGACGGGCCAGAGCCGTCGGGCTTTTCCCGCGGGGATTCGGACCGGAGGCTCGCCGGTAATGCCGCGGCTCATCGTGCCTCAGAGGAACTCTTGGTCCGATCTAGGTCCTTCGTGCCTATGCGATACTGGAGTTTGCCTCGCCCGGTGATGAGGACCTAGAGGTGTCTCCACCTAACTTTCGAACGCACTAACAAAGGTAGCGGTCGGTCACTGCACGGGGTCAGGGGCCTTCGGGCCTGGGTACCCTCGACGGCCGTGAGGTAAGGTAGTGGCGGGCGGGTTTCTGTCGGCCTCCACTGGCTTCTCTGTCCTCGGATGGGGTCGAGTCGGTGGGGGCTGGCAGGACTCCGTTCCGTCCGACCCCCTAGCGAGGCGGAGTCTATTCCGTCTAGGTGGAGCTTTCCGTGCCCGCCTGGGGTCGCTAACGGCACATAGTCTGGGCCAACTGGTTCCCGGCGTGATCCATGATGGGTTCCGTCGGTTGAGCTGGGTGGTTTGGGCGAAAAGACAGGAGCTGGGTCGCTTTACGGCCGGAGGGACTTTCCCCGTCCTCCCTGGTCTTCAAGTTAGGGGCTCTTCAATAACTTTCCTATCGGCTGGCCCACAAAAATGTCTCTGCCGGAAAATGGTATCTGATCTTGGGGGCCTTCCGTAAATTAAATTCGGGTCGGGAAGCCTCGGTTCAGTCCGTGGGCCCAGCGTCTTTATAGGCGTCTGGTTCCTGCGATGGCTTGCGGGGTCTACCGGCTCGAGTAACCAAGTTTAGGGACCACTTGGTTTTCTAGCTGGGTGGTGAGGACTATTGTAGCGATTGTTCACCAATTTGGGAATAGCCGGCGTGACGTGCGTTGGGCAGTGCGTCGGCCTGACCGGAGTTTGCGTGGGGTTCTGCTCTGTTGGAGCTTGTCTGGCGGCGACCTTCGGGACGCGGCGCGGGGCTTGCTTCACGGGTGGTTCCTTGCGTAGACAGATGGGCCTGAAAAGGGCCTGGGACCGGAAGATGAAACCCTCATCTTACCCATCATACGTAGTATAGTGTAAGTCTTGTAATCGTTTTAAAAATCGTCAAAAAGATTTTTGACGGATTTACATGTTTCAGACACTGAAGATTCAGAAAAACATATTTTTAGAAAAAAAAAAATTCTGTCCGTCTGGGTGTGTGTGTTTCTGTAAACGCTATATATCCCAAACAAATTGAGATAGAGACTTGAAATTTGGTGTGTACTTAGCGAGTAATAATGGAAAGAAGCTTATTTAATATCAGTAACCTCGAGTATACGGAACTATTTTTTTCGGTCTCTTGAAATATTCGTTCTGATAAAAGGTATACAAAAATTTTCGAAATTGTTTATTTAAAGAAATGAATATAAAAGACAATAAAAAAAAATAAAGTTGCATCATGAATGAACTCGATTGGATAATTAGTTGCCAAGATATTTGTAATTCTATTTTTCACACTCTTCGATTTCTCATGACCCTGTATTTCATTCAAATTTCAATTCAAAGATATATTTTAATTGGAAATGAGACGCTTCATCCGACGCAGTAAACTGTTAGTTAATAGGATTATAATTTTTCGAGTTATAAGGATGTTTCTTTTACGCAATTCGGTACTACTCGATTATCCCGCCGACCAAAAAACTATCGCCAAACTATAAGATTAAATGCCAATAATCGTTTATCGTAAATGTCAAGCATTTAATGCCTCTCCATACCTATAAGGGAATCTACCATAGGGGGGACCCTGTTCTGTTGCCAAATACCACCAAGTTTGTCGCCAACTTGACGGTATATCGCCAAATATGGCGACCAAAATGAGCCGCCAAAAGTGACGCCAAAAAAATCTATATCAGGTTTCGTGAAAATCGGTCAAAAATTGCATAGAACTTACATTAGGAACACACGAATGGAGAACAACTGTTATATCTTTTTAACACTTCTCAACATAGTTGAAAAATGTTTATGAATTCGGTTTGCCTCTGTCCGTCCGTGATCAAACTCGCGTAAACAGAGTCGGATTGCCATGCAATTGATATATGTTATTAAGACTTAATAAGGCATGTTAGGCATTGAAAATGGAATGTGTAAAATTTATAGTTCCTTTACAGGGATATGCAAAATAATGCCCTTACGTTGCGGTCTTTGAATAATAATCATTTGCAGTGGTTTTTAATGAGGTTTCTCAATACATACAAAATTACGGTTTTAAAATATTATATTGCAATATTTCGCATATAAATGGGCTTAAATAAATCAATTTTATCTGTCTAACACTGTGAATCTTCTTTGGTATCGGTATTTTTAAATATTCAGAAAAAAAAAATGAAACCAAATTTTGCCGTTAATAGCTTGATCGCAATTTCTTTTGTTTCCGAAGAACAAATTCTAATTTGTTGTCTAGTATACACATCCAACATGGACAAATAAGTATTATTCTTTACTTTGGATTGTTCAGCTATCATGCCCGCTAAATTCATGGCACATAGTTAGTAACGTAATGTTTTAGGTATGTGTCAGGTATAGCACGCGGTGCAGTGAAGGGTTAAAGCAGCAAATTAATAAGGAAAATGTTAATTTTATGGGTGAAAATGCTGAGAGCTAAACTTTAAAGAGATTATAACGATTACATTATAACTTGTATTGTAAGTTGTATGAAATGATAATTCATGGTAAGCAGTGTTTAGACTATTTAATTAGTTAACATTTTATTTTATTAATTAAAAAATCCAAAAATGAAAAAATGCAACAAAATGGAAAATCTGAACAAAATTAGAAAGGGTTACTGATTCCAGATATTGATGACATACTACAACTCCAAGCAAAATATGTGTTTGTCTTTATAATTTTCGAAAATTGGCGAGTTCGGATACAAATATGCCGAATTCAGGTTATTTTGAAGTATGGAGAGTCATATAAAATATCGTGTACATGATTCATTGATGAAAGTTTTAAAACTTATTTAAGGGATCTCAGGACTCCTAAAATTGGAAAAAATAAAAAAAGGACCATTTTCAACCTTTAATATCTTAAAATGTGTATGGTTTTAAAACATAATTTTTATTGAGATAAAAGATATAAGAATGTTCTTTCATATCATGAATTTAAAAAATAAAATGAGACAGAATGAGCATTTACAAGGGGTTCCAAACTGTCAGACATTGGACGAGCATAAAATTGTTATAACAGCTTACGCGCATGATTACAAAATAAATATTGCAACTAGAATGAAAATATTGGTGCCTACTTATACTTCAGATTACGATAACTACTCTGAGTCTAAATAAATTTGCATTTAAAGAATTTTTATATTTTTAATATAACATTGTATTTAGCTAATACGAAATTTTGAAAATTTCAAATGTATAATCACCTAAAAAATATCTTTTTTTGAACAATAGAATGGAAATTTTAGGTTTAGTTTATAAAGACTAACATGAAATATATCGTTTGAAAATTCTATGAAAAAATATTCAGAAGTTTTTGAGATATAGTGCGCGTTATGCCCAAAAACGTATTTGGTGAAAAAATGACTTAAAATTTTTGGAAACGCTGCTTCAGGTATTCAGGGAGTATAATTTTTAAAGTAATAAATTTTCTTCTAATAAAATTTCAAGGAAACAATTATATCAAAATGTTCAGAAAAGGTAGGAGTTTAACATCTAAAATAATTAAAATTTCGAAAATTCTTCGTGTTCTGAGACCCCTTAACTGGACTACTTTGAACTTTAATAGAAATTTATAATTAAGGCTGTTCTCAATTTCAAAGGAGCTACTTTCTGATACGTTTTTAGGTGCGTTCGTAATTATATAAATACGTAGCACCTATAGTCGTCGCCCAGTCCGTCTGTCCATCCGCATGTAACAGAGCAAGGATTACCCAACCAAATGGTCTGAAATTTTAAATATATAATTGTCGCAATATTTTGTCGAGTCATTTCAAATTTTATGAAAATCGGATGTATAGTTTAATTACAGGGACAGTCAAAAATTTTCCGATACATTATGGCCAATGTGAAAATATTATTGCAAGTGCATTTTAATAATGTCACAGCCTTCCGAATGGTCTGAAATTTTAAATATATAATTGTTGCAAAATTTTATCGACTCATTTCCAATTTTATGAAAGTCGGATGTATAGTTTAATGACAGGGAAAGTAAAAATTTTCCGATACATTACGGCCAATGGGAAAAAAATTATTACAAGGGCATTTTAAGGATGTTACAGCCTTCCGAATGGTCTGAAATTTTAAATATATTATTGTTTCAAAATTTTATCGACTCATTTCCAATTTTATCAAAATCGGATGTATAGTTGAAGACAGGGACAGTCAAAAGTTTTCCGTTACATTACGGCCAATGGGAAAAAAATATTTCAAGTGCATTTTAATGATGTTACAGCCCTTTGAACAACATGATATTGATATGCACTTAGGAAGTGCACTCAAATATACATTCATTACACTATGCGGTGCAAAAAATATTTATAAAACTAGTTATAGTACAAACGCACCTCATTTGCCACATTTGATGAGCAATTTCCAACTTGTTTAATTCATTTTTGCTTGGAAACGCATGAAATGGGCAGGTGTTTGTATTCAGAAACTGTGTAATAGAAAGACAATTTTTATTTATTTGGTAAAAGTAGAAGATCTTTCCAGAAAATACTGTCAAAGTGAGCGTTTTGAACTGAATTTCCGGACGCGATACCGCAAAAGAGGAGAAAAACCGGTGGCCATGGGACCAAAATTGTTTATAACTTGGCAAGTAAAAATGGAAAATTAATATCTTTTCCAAATTGCTTCAATATTTAGGCCTGCCAATTTTATCTCTTTATACAGGGTGTATACAAATTAGTTGGGGAATTTCTAAAGTTAAGGAAGCTGGTCACTCAGCTTCGGATTTCTCATTCGTAATGTTAAGTCTAAGGACTTTTGATGCATTCGTCTATTTAAAATATCTTCTCGGGAAATTCCTATTTTTAACATCTTTTTCCTGTGTACTCTTCTTAAAGGATGTCTCTTTTACTTACTCATCATACGTAGTATAGGGTAAGTCTTGTAATCGTTTTAAAAATCGAAAAAAAATTTTGACGGATTTACTCGTTTCAGACACTGGAGATTCCGAAAAACATATTTTTTGAAAAAAAAAAAAAAAATTCTGTCCGTCTGGGTGTGTGTGTGTCTGTAAACGCTCTGTCTCCCGAACAAATTGAGATAGGGACTTGAAATTATGTGTGTACTTAGGAAGTAATAATGGAAAGAAGCCTATTGAATATCAGTAACCTCGATTAAACGAAATTATTTTTTTCGGACTCTTGAAATATTCGTTCTGATAAAAGGTATACAAAAAAAGTTCGAAATTGTTTATTTGAAGGGTTGAATATAAAAGACAATTAAAAAACATAAATTTTGCATCATGAATGAACTCGATCGGACAATTAGTTGCCGAGATATTTGTAATTCTATTTTTCACACTCTTCAATTTTTCATGACCCTGTATTTCATTCAAATTTCAATTCAAAGATATATTTTAATTGGAAATGAGACTCTTCATCCGACGCAGTAAAGTGTTAGTTAATAGGATTATAATTTTTCGAGTTATAAGGATGTTTCTTTTACGCAATTCGGTACTACTCGATTATCCCGCCGACCCAAAAACTATCGCCAAACTATAAGATTAAATGCCAATAATGGCTTATCGTAAATGTCAAGCATTTAATGCCTCTCCATACCTATAAGTGGTTTTACCATAGGGGTGGGCCTGTTCTGTCGCCAACTTGGCGGTATATCGCCAAATTTGGCGGTCAAAATGAGCCGCCAAATTGGCGGTATCTCTAATATTTCGCCAAATTCCCATAGACTTCCATTGTAAACCAATAGCGTTTACTTGGTTACAGAAAATCAACAAATTGAGATATTTTAATGCAACAAAAAGTAATATTAGCTTAAGGGGTTATATTAATTATATTTAAGGAAGTCCAAATAAATTAAAATAGGAATAAAAGTAACATGGTACAATGCTTAGCAAATATCACATGTTTTATTTTCGTATTTTATATTATCTATATCCATGATGGGTAAGTATTACGGTGGCCCCCAACGACTAGTTGTTCTTAGTTTTCAAAATATTTCTAAAATCTAAGCTGAATTTAATATTTTATGTGTTACAAACGAGCGAACTGTAAGTAAGATTTTAACACTTCCTGTAAAATTCAGTCTATACTTTAGAAATATTTTGAGAACTAAGAAAAAAATAGATATCTTTTAGGGAGTGTACACAAAAAATAGAAGTTAAAAATATTAATTTCCCGAGGAGATATTTTAAACAGACGGATGCATCGAATGCCATTAGACTTTACATGAGTAAGGGGAAATCGGAAGCTAAGTGACCAGCCCCCTTAAGAACTTCCGAAATATTAAATGAAATTAACTAGTTGAAAGTCAGACTTGTAGTGATATTGCCGAAGTGTATTTATAGATGGCGTTATTGTCCACATTGACATCACAGCATACCGAAAGAAGAGGACGGGCTGATGGGGTTATAGCCCTTTCCTCCCAAAATAGTCGAAAATGAAATGAAAAAATAGTGGGTTTTTTTTTCTGTTTGAGATAAATTTGTATTTTCTTCCCTTGTCATTCAACAGACTAGCCGCTCTCTTCTATTTAGTTCCATATTAGAGCACCGTGACACCATGTTATACCCGAAGAATTGGAAGGAGGGATGGGGTCACATCTCCCTTCAAAATAGCCTAAAATGAAATAGAAAAAATGTTGATTTTTTTTTTCAGATAAATTTGTAAATTTGTTTCTGCAATACAACGAACTAGCCATTCTGATTAGTCCCATATCAGCGCACAGTTACACTACCCAACAAGAGGAAGGTTGCTGATGGGGTGTCTGATAATTTTAACTTACATAAGTTGCGCAATGAATCTATAAATTTTTAATTTCTTATAGCATTAAGATTGATTACAGTAAAATTCATTTAAAACATCAGAAATTTTGTGGCCGCTTAAATCTGTGAGTTCAGTGAAAGTGTTCCAAGCGTCTGAAAAAAAAAAAAAAAAAAAAAAAAAAAAAAAAAAAAAAAAAGTAAAAAAAATATTTATTTGAGATTTCCAAAGCAATATTAATTTATTGTTAAACAAGAATCGCTGCCAGAATTTATTATCGGGGGTGGGGAGAACAATTTTACAGACTTTAAGCTACAATAACTTTTTTATATGAATGTATGTAATAAAAACCCATTAACACTTTTCCACTTATTTCGGCATGGGGGCGGCTTCAGGATCGTACCCGAGCCTCCTCCCCCATCCAGGGGTGATTCTGAGTAAAAGAAAAATTTCTGAAGTTCACAGCAAATTTTCTAAAAGGTTACAGCAGAGGGGGGAGGTGGGGAATCCCTTCCCTGTGCTAATAATTTTTGTTGCAGGTTGGGTTAACTCTGTTTTAATTTAATGTCGATTTCAGGCTGAGTGTAGAGTCCTGCAAGTTGGGTTTGGGTAAACCAGTTTTTTAAAAGTTAGTTCAATATGTTATTTCAGTTTCAAAACTATATGTATAATAATAAACATAGATGTTTGCATGTGTTTTCCCGCGATCCTTTGACGAGATTAGCTTTTTTCCCGTGGCCCTTTGAGGAAATTCGCGTTTTTTGCGATTCTTTGGTGATATTTGTTTTTTTCCGCAGCTCTTTGCGGCCCTTTGATGGAATATACATTTTTTACGATCCTTTGTCGAAATTCGCGTTTTTTTCACGTTTGTCTGACGTAATTCACGTTTTTTGCATGATACTTTAATGAAACTAGAGTTTTTTCTGTGGCTCTTTGACGAAATTTGCGTTTTTTTCTATCACTTGACGAAATTCTCGTTTTTTACCGCGGACATTTGATAAAATAGGTTTTTTTATCACAATCGTTTGTCGAAATTTGCGTTTTTTCTACGGCCCTGTGATGAAATTCGCGTGTTTTCAGCGGCCCTTTGACGGATATCGTAGTTTTTCAGCTGTTATTAGATGAAAATCGCGTTTCCTCAGCTATCATTGGACGAAATTTGCGTTTTCTCTGCGATCATTTGATGATATTCGTGTTCTTCCGTCATTTGACGAAATCTGACTTTTTTTCGAGATCCTTTGACAAAATTCGCGTTTTATTCGAGGTCTTTTGACAAATGTCACGTTTTATCAACGGTCTTTTGACAAATTCCACTTTTTATCCGTTGCCCTTGTACAAGATTCACATTCTATTCGTGGCCCTTTGACAAAATTCGGCTTTTTTCCGTGATCCTTTAACGAAATTGGAGATTTCCTTCTGCGAACGATTGACGAAATTGATTTTTTTCGTCGACCATTTGTCAAAAATCACCATATATTTTTTAATTTCGAATTTTCTGACTGATTAGCGATTTTTAAAAATTTTTTAGAACCAAATGCCTTAAATTTTCGGAAAATTCGGAACAGAATTACCTCTACCTCCCTTCTCCCCATCTGGCTACGGCTTTATTGTCAAAAATGATTTCGGTTTACAACACAATTCAATGTGTTTCGAAAGATTTAGACCTTTATGGAAATTTAAGTCGGCCCCCTCCCCCTTCCCGAAATAAAATCCTGCGTACGCCACTGCCGTTTTCCCTTAGTGAACAGTATTTATCGAAAGTGAAGTTACATATACGGTAGAAGCTCTTTCATCCGGCATTCTTTGGCTCGGCACATTCTGTAATCCGGCACACCCACGGTTTTTTTTTTCTACGATCTCTCTTGACCGAAGACTCTCTTGGTCGGATAAATGAGTGACGCACTGATAATGCAAAGTATTTTGTACCCACGAGAAGCCCAGATTCAGAAGGAGGAATCGGATGAAGAAGGAGCCGTGGTAGATGAATCTAAAGTTTTGTTGAAACAGGCTTCTGGTGTATTAGGTACATTCGTAAAATTTGCCGAAAACAAAAGCTACAACTCTGCAGAACTCATAAATCTGTGTATAATCCGTAACGGTTTTTTGAAGAAGAACTCCAATTCGCGGAAGCAACGTGATATCATAGACTTTTTGAAAATGTAATGTTCAAATTAATTTTTCACTACATGTACAATGTAATGTACGTATACAGTATATATTAAATAATTGGAATTTATTTTTGTATTCGATGTTTTTCTTTAATTCTCATAGTTGTTAGAATAAAGAAATACAAAACAGTATTTGTCAGACATTTATACAATTTGCACAGTTTTTGAACACAAAAAATGCATTGACATTCGATAATCCGGCAAAATCGCTTATTCGGCACGGCTGTGGTCTCGAACGTGGCAGATTAAAGAGCTTCTACTGTAAATAACAAATCATTTACATTTCCTTAAATTTCCGGTCTCGGGGTTTTATCGATACCGAAAAACATGTAAACAGAGTTCTCGCTTCGAATCCATATAAAAACAGAAGTATTCAATGTTACTAATCTAAACTTTCTGATAATTTTAAAGTATGTTTTCAGTCTTATAAAATTATAAAATGATAGTCTTCAATTCAGTAAAATAAAAAAAAATATAGCAAAATTTATATAACACAATTTTCGAAAAGAAAAAAAATAGGTGTCATATCAATATCCGTAAGATATCTTAACATTGAATTGACATATGAATCTAATTTTTGCTTTAAAATCATTAGGAAACTTTTCTCTATAGAATGAATTAAGGATATAACTATCATGCAAAGGAAAAATTTATAAATATATAAATTTACAAATTTATAAATTTTAAAAACCCTAAAAAATACAATTTTTTTTCATTAAAAATATTAAAAATATTGAACTATCTAAAATATATTAATTCATTCCATAAATAATGTTATATGCATGCAAAAAATTTTTAAGCCATTCCATCAAATATTTTTTTTTTCTTTAATCTTACGGATAGTCGTCAAAAATCAAGTTTTGTAAAAACGCGACTTATGGGTACGGCTTTGAAAGTGACATAAATGCTTATAACTCCGTTAGAAATGCAAATATTTTTATGCGGTTTTTTTTTTTTTTTTTTTTTTTTTTTTTGCATTGTGTTCAGAATTAACTAAATAATCAAAATAGATACTAAAATAATCGATATTTCAAAAGTTTTTAAGCCCTGAGCCCCCTTAACCCTTTACCCTAGTAGCAAATTGTGTCTGGCTCTTGAATGGCCTCTCATCGAAATCCGATTACACGATAAGAGGCCGATTATCGTATTCTCATCGGATAGGGATGATTTTCATCGGCAATTACTCAGAAATGTCTCATTGGCGTTAGATCTATGGATGATCGCATCCTGATGAATTTTAGAAAAAAATATGATGAATCCCCGAGGAGTACGATTTCATGACGATGAATGTGCTTTAGAAGAGTTATCAAGCAAATTTTGATGAGAAAGCGATGAATTATAGATTGGTTGGTTGGGTGTATAAATGAAAGCGATTTCAGAATATTTATTTTCAGATTTTGCAAAATATACATACATTAAAATTTTAGGAGTTAGAAATTTAAATATGCTCACTTTTAATTTCTATTAGCTTTACTACAATCATTTGAAACAAAATATTTAAACAAAAATATCCAAAATTTGTTTTATTTTTTGAGGGGGGGGGGGGGGCTGAATTAAAGTTCCATATTTTCTTAGTTTATTTCTGAACAAATACTACTCCTTCATTTAAATAATCCTATTAAATTCTATTATTTATCCTCTTCCTAGAGCCTTTTATTTTAAATAAAGTTTGCTTGCTGAACTCAAACTGATTTATTAAAAAAAAAAATCAAATGCATTTTTTAAGTATTAATATTGGACTAACAATTACCACTGTTATTGTTTATCATTTTGTTTGATAGAAATATTTTAAAAGAATTTTGTTAATTCTAAATTATTGTTCTGCTTTGATAAGTTTTTGCCCTTTAAATTTTTCATTTTAAAATGTGAAAGGTTATTTCTTTAATTTTATTCGACTTTAAGAGATGAAAAATGCATTGGGCCTTTTTTCTACCAAGGTACATTTGAATAATTCAGTAAGTTATACTATTGTATAAACACTCATAACTCACAAGAGTGCATATTTTTAAATAAGCATTTTTTGGAGGGGGGAGGGTTAAGGTGGGATTCAGGTATCTAATTAGGTACAATTTAGGTCTGTTCGGAGATCCTTGACAAGAGGCATACAAAAGAAAAAGGCCCTCACACCCTCCTCGTTTAAATAAAGACCATTTTTTATCACACAAACTGTCCCAAACACATACCCATATTTGTCAATAAGCCGTTTTTCCCAAAAATAAATACTTTGAACCAGAAAATTTATTTAATTAAATGTGTCTTGCCTCTATGTGGTAGTGATTTGAAATATACTTTATTTCATTAAATAAAATTTCTGGTTTAAAGTTTTTTTCTTCTTTCATTACGTGGGAAGGTGGTAATAAGTATGCTTATGATATTTTTTTTCTTAAATATTTCATAATTCATATCTGTAAAGTGTAAAAAATAAAACTCTTGAAGAAACAAACTTTCACGTCTACGGTTAATTTCTTTTCTATTAGTATCCTAGATGTTTAAGGAAAAATCTTATGTCACGCTGATACTTCAAGACTGTATTGTCTGTGAAAACTTCTGTAAAGTAGGTCTTTCCCCCTCAATGTGAAAAGAGGTATATTTTACACATAAAAAAACTTTAAATGTCCCAAAACACTTGTTGAAATATTTGTATCTTTAATATGATTTAAGAAAAATAAATAGAAAAACTATTTTAATTAATATTTTAATAATTATTGATCAATCTAATTGTCCAATTTATTTGAAAATAACTTTTTGAGCCTTTCTGATAATTTTTTTCCCAAAACACTGCTGCGATGATTTTTTTCATTCAAAAAAGTTACATAAATTTATATTCATTATGGAATTGGGCTTCATTAGCACAGGATTAGGACTGGGCGATGTAGAAATTTCTTAAATCGATTTATCGTCCATCTAACATCGCGATTTAGTGCTAAATCGCGATTTAACACCGATTTTACATTTTAGAATCTGGAAGCCTATTTTTTAATTTTTAATAACAAAATACGGTATTTATGTGCCCTCCCCCCTCCTGTATTACTTAGTATACTTAGCTTTTAATTTTTCAAATAACTTTGAAAAGAGGTATATTTTACACATAAAAAAACTTTAAATGTCCCAAAACACTAGTTTTTTTTTTTCATTTTAAAAATTAGTGACCTATTTTAATACATTCTATAAACTCATTCATTAAGAAGTAATATAAAAGAAAATGATTTTTTTTTTGTCTGACTTGTTATGCCTGCTACAATCTAAATTCCTTAAGGGGGGGAGGGACTTCCCCTAGCCCATCCAAATAGCACTTCATTGCTAACAACCTACACACACACTTTTTTTTTTTTTTACTAACACAGATTTAAAAAGTTATTGAGGTAAAACAGAAGCACATTAAAAGAATTCAATGATGAATTTAACTATTCATTTCTGGTTTAAAGTTTTTTTCTTCTTTCATTACGTGGGAAGGTGGTAATAAGTATGCTTATGATATTTTTTTTTCTTAAATATTTCATAATTCATATCTGTAAAGTGTAAAAAATAAAACTCTTGAAGAAGCAAACCGTAATAACAGATTATATTTCTAAAACATATGTATGAATTGGGTTCAGCTTTGCAAGTCCCATTTTTAATTCAAATCCATTTCATTTAACCCCTTGAGCAAGTGATTGTGCTCCTGTAATGTTACATTCACACCGGATCTTTGAAAATTTTTGTTTCAAAATAAGGAAAAGCAATTTTACAAGTTTTTTCCATCAAAGTTACAAAAATAAAATTTATTTAAAAGTTTCCGGTGCAAATCTTGATTAAACTTAGGTGAGATAAAATATATCCCATCGCCTCTCAAGGGGTTAATATTCACAACTTTCACGTCTACGGTTAATTTCTTTTCTATTAGTACTACCTAGATGTTTAAGGAAAAATCTTATGTCACGCTGATACTTCAAGACTGTATTGTCTGTGAAAACTTCTGTAAAGTAGGTCTTTCCCCCTCTGAAATATTTGTATCTTTAATATGATTTAAGAAAAATAGATAGAAAAACTATTTTAATTAATATTTTAATAATTATTGATCAATCTAATTGTCCAATTTATTTGAAAATAACTTTTTGAGCCTTTCTGATAATTTTTTTCCCAAAACACTGCTGCGATGATTTTTTTCATTCAAAAAATTTACATAAATTTATATTCATTATGGAATTGGGCTTCATTAGCACAGGATTAGGACTGGGCGATGTAGAAATTTCTTAAATCGATTTATCGTCCATCTAACATCGCGATTTAGTGCTAAATCGCGATTTAACACCGATTTTACATTTTAGAATCTGGAAGCCTATTTTTTAATTTTTAATAACAAAATACGGTATTTATGTGCCCTCCCCCCCTCCTGTATTACTTAGTATACTTAGCTTTTAATTTTTCAAATAACTTTGAAAAGAGGTATATTTTACACATAAAAAAACTTTAAATGTCCCAAAACATTAGTTTTTTTTTTTTTTTTTTTTCATTTTAAAAATTAGTGACCTATTTTAATACATTCTATAAACTCATTCATTAAGAAGTAATATAAAAGAAAATGATTTTTTTTTGTCTGACTTGTTATGCCTGCTACAATCTAAATTCCTTAAGTGGGGGGGAGGGGGACTTCCCCTAGCCCATCCAAATAGCACTTCATTGCTAACAACCTACACACACACTTTTTTTTTTTTTTTACTAACACAGATTTAAAAAGTTATTGAGGTAAAACAGAAGCACATTAAAAGAATTCAATGATGAATTTAACTATTCATTTATCATGATGAGAAAAGTAGTGTAAAAAAAAAAATAATAAATAAAATAAAGGGGGGGGGGGAGGTATGAGAAATAAGGTGCAATTTTACATCTTTTTAACTTTTAGATTATAATAAGATTTGTTTAACATAAATGCTGACATTTATATAGCGGATGGAGAAGGATTGAAAGTTGGAGCACATTACTGAAATTGCTGATTTCTTTTCGCGGCCGTTGCCATCCTTTAAGATTAGTAATAAAATATAATCTTAAAATAATCTCTTTTTAAGGATAACAAAATATCAAAAAAACAGAAAATCGCAGATCTGCAGAAAAATCTAATGAATGCCTCCTCCACCCCTCCCTCATTCTGCTGTAAAAATAAAGTTACTTGACTCATTACAGAACTTTATTAAAGTATTGTTAATTAATTACAAAATAATAATAAATTAAAACTAAAATATTCCCATAATACTGAAACATATGAAAATTTATTTTTCATAAAAGTAATGCATAAAAATATAAACTAAAAATGGATGAATTTGGATGTAAATAGTGAATCAATTTCAGCAAGATACTCAATCCGCGTGGCTGGCGTTGAAATCGGATGTCAAACCTGATGTATGACTATTTTAAAATATTTTGACTACAGAATAATAGAAAATAAAGAATATGTATTAAAATATTACCCAAACATGTGAAAAATGAATGTTTCATTAAAAGAATGCATAAACATAAAAACTGAGATTCGATGAATTTGGATTTTAAATATGAAACTTTATTCTTTTTTTCCAACCATAAATACTCAATCAATTTCAGGGAAAAAATATTAGTAAAAGAAAAATATTTCATGTGGATCACGGCCAAATAGTGATACACAAAACAATGCATGACTATACTTTAAAATAATTTCATTAATTACAAAATAGAAAATAAAAAATAAATGTTAAAATAGTACTAAAACGTGTGAAAAATGAATTTTTCATAATAAAAATGCATAAAAGTATAAACTGCAAGTCGATGAGTTTGGATTTTAAATATAAAACTTTATTATTATTATTTTTAATCATATAAATGCTGAATGAATTTCAGGAAAACAATCTTTTGAAACAATGAAGGATTCTACTTTAAAACATTTTAATTAATTACAGAATATTGGAAAATAAAAAAAATACATATTGCAATATTACTCAAATATGTGAAAACTTAATTTTTCATCAAAAGATTGCATTAGCATATAAATTGAAATTCGATGAATTTGGATTTTAAGATTTAAACATTACTTTTTCCTTTCAACTTTCCACTATATAAGTTCTTAATTTCTGAAAAATACACATTCCAATCTCATAAACTCTGAATCTTGTTTACAAAATAAATAAATAAATATCAATTTTTACTTAAATCATCGTTTTCTTAAACCACCTTTTTCTTAAATCGGAGAGGATTGAGGCTCGATGTTTTTTTAAATTGGATCCTGCTAAATCGATTTAACACCAGCTTGCCTTTTCTTAGTTCGGAAAGCATGGAGGCTTGCGATGTTTGCTTAAATCAGATCCCCCTAAATCGATTTAAAACCAGCTTGCCTTATTTTTCTTAAATCGGAAAGCATTGAGGCTTGCGATATTTGCTTAAATCGGATCCTCCTAAATCGATTTAACACCAGCTTGCCATGTATGTGTAGATACATCAAAGTAGATAAATTGTTTTTCCGATGTTAGCTCTGAATCAGTATTTTGTTTTAAATCGATTTAAAGCCAATGGCTAAATCGCGATTTAAGACAAGGGCTAAATCGCGATTTAAGATAATGGCTAAATCGCGATTTAAGACATTGGCTAAATCGCGATTTAAGACATTAGCTAAATCGCGATTTCCGATTTTAGCTTAAATCGATTTAAGACCAATGGTTAAATCGGATTTCCGATGTAAGTTTTAAATCGATTTAAGAGTTAAATCGATTTAAAGCCCAGGCATACACAGGATCAACCTTCTCTGGAAGTGTAGGAAAAAAATTTTCAACACCTAAACTTACGCATCCAGATGCATAGGTCACAATAGTTGAATGCGAACAAATCCACACAACGTGGAATAAGGAAAGGCTTTAATGCTCGTGATATTATTTAAAATGTTTAACTGTTTTTGTTTATTAATCCATAAATTTCATGACTGAAACAAAATTTAAAATACTACTGTAGTAGTTATACAGCCCAACCTCGTTAACATAAATTTCAAGGCAAATTAAAAGTTTTTCCCTCATGTTATCATCAATAGTTTATATTATTAGTAACAAAATCGTTGTATTAATTTTGACAGGCATTGTAGGAACAATTCATATTAAAAGTATACCAGGTTAATTCTGTACATGTTAATGAGATTTGAATGTACTTTTTGTTGTTTAATAGCAACATCCATCTCCTGTTAGTTTCTGTTTCATAGCTGCCAACTTGTACGGATTTTTCTTACCACTAAAATTTTATAGAATTTTTTAATTTATTTAAACGTTAAAATTGCTTGAATTGTGGTGATTAAATTAACTAAAATTTTTTTGTTACATTTTAGTTGTATGAAAAATCCGTACAAGTTGGCAGCTATGCTGTTTAGATATTAGGGCATATGACTGAAAAAATACATTATCATAATTCATTTTTTTTTCAGTTTTATATCTCTATGCCTACATAAAATATCACATTAATGTTAGCTATTTTATCTTATTGTTTCTAAACTTGAAGTGTTGTTTTAAGAATCTACATATACTATCTGCATTTTTTAATTACTACATTAATAAAATACCCCAATTTCTAGTGCATACTCTGCTGATCAAACAAACATGTTTAGATCCAGAAATGTTAATAAATAAGATTTATCTTATTTCTATTTTCTACATATTATGCAACATATTTAAGGAAACATTCTTGATGTAAAATTTATTGGATCGGCTGCAAACTATGTACATCTGAAATTAGAGTACACAAAAGTACTTAAATTCTGTTCAATTAACTTGCTCATTTCATATAAATGTACTATTTGAAAGTTTTATTAAGGTTAAACAATGGCAGAAAAAAAAATTGTTGCTTCTTCCCGTAACTCTTCATAGAAATCTAAATACAAATCTTCTAAGTTAAATAAGTTTCTGAAGCAATTTATTGTCACGGAATGATTCAAACGTGGCTGTGTACATTCACATCCCATAAAAAAGTAGAAGTAATAAAATATTTATTGAATATTCATGCATAAGAATTAAATGAGGACGTCAGTTTCAAAACTTGTCTTATCTAAAAGTTAAAAAATCGAGTTTTCTCTGTCATTCTTGGTACTGGTGGACATGAATTGAGAAAACAATACAATCTGCAAAACACTAGCTTTACTGTGTATTTCTGGCATTGTAAAATCTTGGTTTAGAATGAAGACCAATGGACGTGATCAGAGGTTTTTCACGATTTCTGAAAATTTGATTTTCTGGATAAGGCGAATTTTGAAACTCATGTCCTCAAATATAGCTAATAATTTCAAAAGCAAACTTTAATTAACTCTGATATAAATTTAAGATTTATTTATTTTTAAATAACTAGGGGACTCTGCCCCCTACGAGCTACACTCGTCAACCCCCGTTCAGACACCGCAGACTCTAAAAGTACGCTAATTTGATCGGCTTTAAAAAGATTTCCGAAGATTGAATTATAATTTAAAAAACAATGGCGATCTCCCTATAAACGGATTTCTATTCATTTCTCTTTGACTGGGGAATTTTAAGGCCAAATCCGCTGCTGTACTACTTGATTAACCCGTCGACCAATTTCGCCAAATTATATAAATCGGCAAAATACTCGGCAAATTATACAAATTGACATCATTTTTATTTTAAATAACGAAAGAACAAATAAATTAGTGCAACATTAATAAAAATACAAATAAAACGTCGAAATAAAAATAACTTGATGACGTAGACACGTGTAACTTGCTTAAAGTCAAGTTAATGTGACATTTACGATCAACCATTATTGGCATTTAATCTTATAGTTTGGCGAATGATAGATTTTTGGTCGACGGGATAACTAAGTAGTACCAAAAATACATATGTCAATCGCTGTTTTCGTCTTTGATTATGTAAAATAAGATAAACATTTCAGAATAAGCTAATATAAAAGGAATTAAGTAAACAGAATCTTTGTCTCCGGTATTTTTTAACAAAGCGAAAAGAAAGTCCTTTTAAATGAGACATTTTAAATTAATCGTTTTTAATCTGACGTAATTTTGACCAAACTATTCTTTCTCTTTTTAATATTCACGTGAAAATACTTGTGTTAGAAATGTAATATTATTTGCGCTTTCCTAACAAAAATAGTTGAAAAGTATCCTCTCAAAATATCAAATAAATGTCTAGCGCAATTTCTAAATTTAAACCGTCTTGCAATATTATTTTGTGTTCATTTTATGTAATAACTGTAATGTGACGTAAATATGACGTAATTTCTCCTATTTAAGATTTCTAACGTATGTTAATAAATTTATTATTTTACAAATTCCTTTCTCTCTTGAACTTCACGTGTAATTATAGTTTTTAAGACGTAATTTTTAATAAGTTCCTGCTTTTTGTACATAATTATTTAATTCCAATTCCAAATGTTTTTTTTCTATTTATAATACTCACGTGTAAATAAATTTTTAATTTATTACACGTATAAATATATATATATTTTTTTAAAGCAAACATTATTGTTTCCGCTGTTTATACAGTTGGCAACAGTTTAAATTAATATCACATGCTAAAATCTGTAAAAAATATCTCTAGAAATGCTGAAAATTTGAATTTAAAATAGAAATAAAACCTCAAAAAATTAGCCAAATTAAAAAAAGAAATACAATCTGCACACCGGGAACTTCAAACGTATAAAATGATCTAAAAATGATTAAATTCCCATCAATAGTTTTTGCTCCTATAAAACTTTTTTAGTGGAACGATTTTGTCCAACTTTAGCATTAAATATCTCTTAAAATAATTCTTTGATTTGAAAACTGTCTGCATCAGCGTGTTTATCAAACATTTCTGTATAATACTACGGATTTTCATATTTTTGTATGCATTATTTTTCTTAATATTAACGAAGAAAGACCTCCGGTCACAAAAAATTCAAAACCGGCGGCGGCGGCGGTGACAGCGGTAGTTACTTTTTTTTAGAATAGAGAGACGCATAATATAACATACACATCAAAAGAAATTCAAGGTAAGTTTAAATATATAAGTGCATCAATTACACTGTTTATAATTAATGTTCCAACAGGAACAAACAAAAACTAATGCATTTAAAATAACTTCGGAAAAAAAAATCGCAAGGGAAGGTTGATCTGTATTTTGCATTTGAAGTCTGTCATCTGGGGAATTACATGAAGTATCTTGTTTTAGAAGTGTTCTATCCAAATTATCAAACAGGACGGAATGCCACCTTTTCTTAAATGTAGCTAACAAAACTGCTGACAATATTTCATTTTCTGCAGTGTAGAGAGGGGATATCATGAATGTCATCAGATGTAAAATGCAGTTCACAAAGCTAGACAAAAAGAGAAAAAAATAGTAAATTTTTGTGCATAATCATGTGTTGTGTATATACATATAAAACTGTGGTTTATTTCAGTAAGCTTTATTAAGTACACTTGTAGTATTTTATTTCAATGAGAGATATATGGGGTCATTCAAAAAAGTCCATTTTGAAATTTTTAAGAAAGAAAAAATATCTTTTGAAAAGAATTGAATACTTATTCGAAAAAGAAACTGAAGGTGAATTTAGGATTTTGGCCCCAGCTTAGCATATTTTTTTTTAATCTTGGATTTTTTGGGTCTACACAATTTGAAATAACAGCAAAATTGTAAAAATTTTAAGCCAAGATAGAATTTGTTAAGGCCAAACCTGAAAATTTTAGTCTGTGCAGACCTTTAATGTCTACTGTTATTTCAGTTAATTTTTCTATATACAAGTTAAAATTAACAAACATAAAACTTTCCAAATAGGAGCCGGCAAATTTGCAAAGAAAAAAAAATGAAGACTTCATATACAAAATTACACTTTGTTTCTATAAACAGTTTCAGTGTTTATTAACCATTTTACAAAGAGCCAATTTTGGAGATTTTCTTCAGATTGAAACCTGGTACTTATCAAATATACCCTACAGATTTCACCCAAAATCTTATTTCAAACAACAAAAACCAGCTTTTTGCTATGAAGAAAAGGTGGTTTTATGATTTCATGGAATCCTCTATAATTTTCTTTAAAGGCAGGATACCATTCATTGAACCGAAAAAGTAGGTCAATTTCATCCTCCCTTCCATAGAAAGAATAAAGTACCACAAAAACTGAATTTAACCAGTTATTATTCATAGTTTGTAGTATAACAGATATTTTTTATTTTACAACAACCCCAGTAGCAGAAAATTCTCCATGTGCCTGTGACAGATACTTCAGGGACAAAAAATAATCTGCAGGTAAAATATTTTTACAATTGAAGCGTTAATTAATCAAACAATCACTTACATGTAACGTTTTTAGACATTTTAAAATATTTTATTAATAACAATATTAACTTTTTGTATTAAGTAATAAAGAAAGAGCTAAACATAATACTATGAAGCAAAATAAAGGTCTGACGAAGAAGAATCTGCAAAAGAGAAAAGAAAATCAGCGAAGCTCGTCTCCTGTTTCGAACATTCTGCTACCGGGACAACAACTATTAAAACTGATGGCAATATTGTCAGTTGCATATACAACATTTTTAGCATGACATGTAAAATACAGTTTAAATTGATCACCCAATCATGTTTTTCTTTTTGGAAATAGCAGAATATTTTGCGGGGCCATCAGCCTTTTACATATGTAATTATAATATATTCTTTGAGCTACACTGAAGTTAAGAGATAAAAGTTTTCAGAAAAAAGATGACACTTTTTTTCTGAAAACAATTTCGCCCCCCCCCCCCCCCCACCAAAAATAAATTAAATTTCAATGAACTGCTGTAAAATTTGTAAAAAGTTTACACCACCATCGTTATTTTATGTCACACAGACCTTTCGATTTGAGACAGACTGCACGCAGATTGAAGAGAAAATTTACCATTTTGGCTTTATTTTCAGTCACACAGATAATTTTACAACATCTGTTTTATTTCAGGTCCAAGGTGCATAAAACCAAGCAAAAAAAAAAAAAATCTACAATTTTGTATAATTTTTATTCTTGGAAACCTGAGGAGAAAAAAAAAAGCCAAATTTTCACAATTGGGGGGGGGGGGGGAGTTTCAATTTCGAAATTATTTATGTTTCCACAGACATGAGGGAGAAGAGGGGAAAAAAAGAGGGGGGTGGAAAAAAATAACAACAATTTAAAAAAACAATTTATAAGCATTCAACGGTTATCTTTAAAAATCACACCTTTCAAAACTGCAAGTTTATGTAGTTAAAAAAAATTTCCATTAAAACACGTTAATTTGGCATGGGCCCGATTATTGAAAATTCATCCTTTTGATTGACACTTGGATAAAAAACATGAAATGGTCCTTAAAAATAGACTTCTACACGGTTTTCTTGATGTGTAATCATAATTATATTTATTAAACCATTTGAAAATTTTAAATGATAAAAAGAGTAGGCATATAAATTTTTAAATACATTATTTTTTTTATCTTTTCTACTTTTTAGTGTTTAAATATTTTGTTGTTGCAGATTCACAGTCAGTTGGCATATTTTCGAAGAAATGATTTGACACATTATCTTCATTGTTTTTGTACTCATAAACAATTATAACTACACTTCTTCTAAACTGTTTACTCAATGTGTAATCATAATTATATTAATATTAAACTATTTGAAAATTTGAAATGATAAAAAAGTAATATTTTTAAATACATTTTTTATTTATTTATATTTTCTACTTTTTAGTGCTTAAAATATTTTGTTACTGCAGATTCACAGTCAGTTGGCATATTTTGGCAGAAATCATTTGACACATTATCTTCGTTGTTTTTGTACTCATAAACAATTACAACTGCAAAAATTATTTGGCAATTTATCAACATTTTCAAAATCACTTTGTGGCAACCTTTATTTACATTTTAAAAACATTCATAGATTGAAATATCTTTATAAAATAGTTATCAATGTATCAAACGCACAAACAATTATTTGTTTTATATTGATACCATTTAATATACACATTAAAAAACTATTAGTTTAATTTATGCGTAAATAAAACATAACAATTAATACAATATATATATATATATAATAATAAATAAGCCATATATAGTCAGACATTTTTTATTGGTCGCAATTTCACTTTCACGACAGTTTATAATATTTGCCAAGAAATCACACTTTCTTAATCTTAACTCAGTCATGACTGAGTTATGTCATAGCCCTTATAATAAAGAAGTATTTGTTACGTTAGTGTATAACTTAAGATACTCTTTGAAGTAGCAAGAGACGTCAAGTTACGTCTGGTAACTCAAAAACATTAACGTTTAACATGGATCAGTTTATACCAACCAAAACACGAATTTTCTGCTTAAAATCAATACGAATCCAACAACAAAAAAATTCTACAAACTGAAGAGAAAGGAAAGTAATACATATTTTAATACAATTATGGAAAAAAGTCTATAATTAAATGTTTCATATAAATACTGTCTTTTTTGCTTTGAACAGTTTGAACACATACAAATTTATTAATATTTAAATACAGTAGAACCTCGATCCATCGTTTTTCAAGGTGTGTGTGGAAAAAAACGATAAATGCGGGAAAACGATGAATGCGGTTTAACGTCAAAACACGAAAAAAAAAAAAATGTTTAAGCATTACTTACTAATACATGCAATGTATACAGTATATTAATAAATACTAATTTGTTACAGACCAAACTGTAAAATAAATAAATCAAAGTTGTAGAAAATGGATATTTATTCTAAAAATGAGTAATTTTATATTCAGTTTTTCGTTCATTTTTTAAATTAAACAACAAATTTTCAGGATGTACAACATATTTCTGGTCATTTTCTGTAATTTCATGTACATATAAAAAAGTTCGTATAGTTTCAAATGCCGTAATTAAATCAGACAGACTTTGCGCTGGTGTAGGCTTAGCTTCATCGGCATGAACATTATCCTCTGCTTCTTCGCCATTATTTTCATTTTTTGCATCATCACACATTTCTTCTATGCTTAGGACACCACATGTCGCAACATCTCGATCAATAGAAATATATCGTTAAATTTCGTAACAGAGACATCCTCTTTTACACGCAACCACTCTTCATTTGCATTATCGTCAGCATACTCATTATTTTCTTTCCCTTCTGTTGAGCATTCTTCATGAGTTCTTCGCAAAAAAACTGCATTTCACGAAACGCTTCTGGATGGAATGAAGAGGTTACTTCATGCCAAGCTGAAAGTACAAAATGAATAGCCTGCAGAAGCTCTATTTTTGGAGTACGTTCTTTTGCTTATTCCATGAAACAAAGATATTTCACTAGCTTTCTCCTGTAAAATTGCTTAAAACAATTGATTATTCCGGCATCAAGAAGATGTACGACCTCTTGATAATCTCTGTCCCCCCCCCCCCTCCCGAAACAGCTCAAATGAGTTATTTTAGGATAAAAGAAGTAATTCCAGTTTGTATGTCATATGGATCCGCTTGACCTTCAATTTCATTTCGGTGGGGAGAAAAATTTTACAACGATGAATGCGGGAAAAAGATTTCTTGACGAACGATGAATGCAGGTTTCGTTAACATTATTTAAGTATAATTTGTGCAGGGACCATAGAAGTAAAACGATCAATGTGGGAAAACGATGGATGCTGGAACGATAGATCGGGGGTTTCACTGTATAGTATAGATGCTGCTTAATGTGATTACTTCGGGACCACAAGTTTTTGATAACAATATACAGGGTTTTAAAACACCCAGCACACTGGTCTAAAACTCGGGGTTTTCTTAAAAAAAAAGGGGGGGGGTGGGGGGGGAGGGGGGTTGGGACTTTATTGAGTTTTTTTGCAGAACACTTTAAACTTCTACATAATACATATACATTTATCAGTGAAACCTGGGTATAATTTTGCATTAATTAAGTTAATTTAAAAAGTACATTTGTATCTCATGGGACTGGTGTGCTGCATTAAGAATATATTGAACCAACTACAACTGAATTTTTTTATATAATTCTTAATATAATTCAAAATATTTTTCACACAAAGCGATGCTTTTAGCATGATGCGTTAGGTCGAGACATGATGATTTTGAAAACACTAACAGGCTGATATTACACATAATCACATTAAGCAGCATCTACTGCAAAAAGTAGTTTCTTTAGCATAAACATAATTATAATTACCGTTAAACAGATTTCTCTAAAAAGTCACGCTGCAAGGGGAACACTGTTTGCATTCTCAGAGTGGACTCTCAGGAATTCTAGGTATATCCTAAGGATTAAAAAAAAAAAGTAATTGAAATGTAAAAAAAATATTGGATTTCATTAAAGTACTGATACACAAAAACAAGTTGGAAATTGCACATCAAACGTAGCTAATGAGGTGCGTTCGTACTATAGCTAGTTTTATAAATATTTTTTGCACCGCATATTGTACTCACTGAATGTATATTTTAGTACGGTTCAATAAGTGCATATCCATTTCATTCTGTTGGCTGTAACATCATTAAAATGCACTTTTTTTTCCCCCCATTGGCCGTAATGTAATGGAAAACTTTAGACTATCCCTGTCATTAAACTATAGATCTGATTTTCATAAAATTTGAAATGACTCAACAAAATATTGCAATAATTATATATTTAAAATTTCAGAACATTCGGTTGGGTAGTTTTTCCTCAGTTATATGCAGAGTGACAGACAGACAGACGTACTGACTGAATGACAACTATAGCTACATATTTATATAATTATGAATGCACCTAAAAAGGAATTTTGGTAATGTAAAAATAGTATTGACTATGGGCTTATTTGTCAGGGCATAAAGCCCGGCGGCCCTACTACTAACTACTTTATGCACCCAGGGGTCGTTACTGCTTTTTTTTATTCACCCTTTTATTTAATTTAATCGAAAAATACATCAATCAGCTGCAAAAAAATCTGAATTTCACTAATTGGCCGAAGGAGAAAAAAACCCAGCTAAATTCATCGAATAGGCAAGGGAAATGCAAAATTTGTTAATTGATTGTAAAGAGGGGGGAAAAAATCAAGAAATATGTCAACTCCACACAAGAAAAAAACTGCGAAATCTTTTAATTGTGATCGATTAATGGGAAAAAATATCAAATTGTCTACTCATCTCAGAAAAAAAACATGCAATTTTTCAATTCAACAGAGGAAAAACAGAGTAAATTTTGTCAATCAATCGTAAAATGAAATGGCAGGATTTATCAATCGTCGCAAAAATTTTATAACCGCTGAAGACAGGGCTTGAAATTCAATTTTTAGGGTTTCGTTCATCTGATGAAACCCTATTCGTCTCGCTCCTCTGTCAGTCTGTCACAGAGCCCGTTCTAGTCTTTTCTGCGAACCATTCACAAAATTTGAACTTTTCCATGCCCTATGATGAAATTTGCATCCCCCCCCCATGATCCTTCGATGAAATTCACGATTTTTCAGCAGCCATTCGACGAAATTTGAGTTTTCGTGATCCTTCAAAGAAATTGGAGTTTTCGCGATCCTTCGAAGAAATTGGAGTTTTCGCGATCCTTCGAAGAAATTGGAGTTTTCGCGATCCTTCGAAAAAATTGGAGTTTTCGCGATCCTTCGAAAAAATTGGAGTTTTCGCGATCCTTCGAAGAAATTGGAGTTTTCGCGATCCTTCGAAGAAATTGGAGTTTTCGCGATCCTTCGAAGAAATTGGAGTTTTCGCGATCCTTCGAAAAAATTGGAGTTTTCGCGAACCTTCGAAGAAATTGAGTTTTCGCGATCCTTCAAAGAAATTGGAGTTTTCACGATCCTACGAAGAAATTGAGTTTTCGCGATCCTTCAAAGAAATTGAGTTTTCACGATCCTTCGAAGAAATTGGAGTTTTCACGATCCTTCGAAGAAATTGGAGTTTTCACGATCCTTCGAAGAAATGAGAGTTTTCACGATCCTTCGAAGAAATGAGAGTTTTCACGATCCTTCGAAGAAATTGGAGTTTTCACGATCCTTCGAAGAAATTGGAGTTTTCACGATCCTTCGAAGAAATTGGAGTTTTCACGATCCTTCGAAGAAATTGGAGTTTGCACGATCCTTCGAAGAAATTGGAGTTTTCACGATCCTTCGAAGAAATTGGAGTTTTCACGATCCTTCGAAGAAATGAGAGTTTTCACGATTCTTCGAAGAAATGAGAGTTTTCACGATCCTTCGAAGAAATTGGAGTTTTCACGACCCTTCGAAGAAATTGGAGTTTTCACGATCCTTCGAAGAAATTGGAGTTTTCACGATCCTTCGAAGAAATGAGAGTTTTCACGATCCTTCGAAGAAATGCGAGTTTTCACGATCCTTCGAAGAAATGCGAGTTTTCACGATCCTTCGAAGAAATGCGAGTTTTCACGATTCTTCGAAGAAATGCGAGTTTTCACGATCCTTCGAAGAAATGCGAGTTTTCACGATCCTTCGAAGAAATGCGAGTTTTCACGATCCTTCGAAGAAATTGGAGTTTTCACGATCCTTCGAAGAAATTGGAGTTTTCACGATCCTTCGAAGAAATTGGAGTTTTCACGATCCTTCGAAGAAATGAGTTTTCACGATCCTTCGAAGAAATGAGAGTTTTCACGATCCTTCGAAGAAATTGGAGTTTTCATGATCCTACGAAGAAATTGAGTTTTCGCGATCCTTCAAAGAAATTGAGTTTTCACGATCCTTCGAAGAAATTGGAGTTTTCACGATCCTTCGAAGAAATTGGAGTTTTCACGATCCTTCGAAGAAATGAGAGTTTTCACGATCCTTCGAAGAAATGAGAGTTTTCACGATCCTTCGAAGAAATTGGAGTTTTCACGATCCTTCGAAGAAATTGGAGTTTTCACGATCCTTCGAAGAAATTGGAGTTTTCACGATCCTTCGAATAAATTGGAGTTTGCACGATCCTTCGAAGAAATTGGAGTTTTCACGATCCTTCGAAGAAATTGGAGTTTTCACGATCCTTCGAAGAAATGAGAGTTTTCACGATTCTTCGAAGAAATGAGAGTTTTCACGATCCTTCGAAGAAATTGGAGTTTTCACGACCCTTCGAAGAAATTGGAGTTTTCACGATCCTTCGAAGAAATTGGAGTTTTCACGATCCTTCGAAGAAATGAGAGTTTTCACGATCCTTCGAAGAAATGCGAGTTTTCACGATCCTTCGAAGAAATGCGAGTTTTCACGATCCTTCGAAGAAATGCGAGTTTTCACGATTCTTCGAAGAAATGCGAGTTTTCACGATCCTTCGAAGAAATGCGAGTTTTCACGATCCTTCGAAGAAATGCGAGTTTTCACGATCCTTCGAAGAAATTGGAGTTTTCACGATCCTTCGAAGAAATTGGAGTTTTCACGATCCTTCGAAGAAATTGGAGTTTTCACGATCCTTCGAAGAAATGAGTTTTCACGATCCTTCGAAGAAATGAGAGTTTTCACGATCCTTCGAAGAAATTGGAGTTTTCATGATCCTTCGAAGAAATTGGAGTTTTCATGATCCTTCGAAGAAATTGGAGTTTTCACGATCCTTCGAAGAAATTGGAGTTTTCACGATCCTTCGAAGAAATGAGTTTTCACGATCCTTCGAAGAAATGAGAGTTTTCACGATTCTTCGAAGAAATGCGAGTTTTCACGATCCTTCGAAGAAATGCGAGTTTTCACGATCCTTCGAAGAAATGCGAGTTTTCACGATCCTTCGAAGAAATGCGAGTTTTCACGATCCTTCGAAGAAATGCGAGTTTTCACGATCCTTCGAAGAAATGCGAGTTTTCACGATCCTTCGAAGAAATGCGAGTTTTCACGATCCTTCGAAGAAATGAGAGTTTTCACGATCCTTCGAAGAAATGAGAGTTTTCACGATCCTTCGAAGAAATGAGAGTTTTCATGATCCTTCGAAGAAATGCGAGTTTTAATGATCCTTCGAAGAAATGAGAGTTTTCACGATCCTTGGAAGAAATGAGTTTTCACAATGCTTCGAAGAAATTGGAGTTTTCGCGAACCTTCGAAGAAATTGAGTTTTCGCAATCCTTCCAAGAAATTGGAGTTTTCGTGATCCTACGAAGAAATTGAGTTTTCACGATCCTTCAAAGAAATTGAGTTTTTGTGATCCTTCGAAGAAATTTGAGTTCTCGCGATCCTTCGACGAAATTCGAGTTTTTAGCGATCCTTTGACGAAATTTACGCTTCTTTCGCGATCTCTTGACAAAATTAGCGGCATTTTTCGTGATTTTTTGATGAAATTTGTTTTTTTTTTTTTTTTTTTTTTTTTTTTTTTTTTTTTTTTTTACAAAATCCTGCATTTGACCGGTTCCTTCCATATTTTTAGTCGCCAGTCTTTCAAGTTTAATCGCCGGGTGGCGAGTGCTTATTTTCATCTTTACGACAAAACCCTTTTGATTTTCATAAAATAAAAATAAAATTATATACAGTCGACTCTGTGAAATCTGCACACTTAGGGACAGAGGGTTTTGCGGATTACACATTTGTTTACATTTTACTTTTTAGAGTCTGGCAATAAATTAGAAACAACTGCACACAAATTATAATTACAATGTAAAAGAAAAACATAATGCATTATTATTTTACTAATTGTATTAATTTTTTTAAACGTTGACACAACATAATGGTAATTTCAGTTTTGCTTTGTTGTCAATAATTTTTTTCTATAGTCTATGAACAATCATTACTTTTTGCTCTGAGATAAAATTTTGTTGCCCTGAGAAATTTAAACATTTATGTCCAATTTATATTTAAATATTTATTCATTGGAGAACTGATAACTTATGAAAAAAAAATACCAAATTTAACTTTATCTAAGAGTTTAACTGTTAATGGAATTTTCATTGTTTACATTCCAACATGTAGTCCGGATAATAGACATTGGCGGATTTTTGTTTATAAATTCTTGGTTCGAATGAGTAACTGGATTTCCACTTTCGTTACAAAATGCTATTTTTCACAAAAATATTATAAAATTCACAAAAATAACTTACTTTTCACAAAATGGGCCCCAAGAATAAAAACCTGCATCGATCCTTGAAAGTATTTTATACTCATAAAGTAAGGATAGTATTGAGTTGACTCTAAGCCGCTTTTTAGCAGGGCGCAGCGCTAGGCGGCCCTTTTTTTCTTTTTTGTGCCCGGCAGCTCTTTTAAACCCTCCCGATGCGCCCAGCTGCCCTTTTCAACATTTCCTATGTGACTCGTGGCAATCCAATTGATCCCGAAAAAATATCACAAATTCTAGGCTCTCTAAACAAACCAGTTCAAAATATTTTTGTGAACAAGGTTTAAGTGTCCCTTTTTTGAAAAAAAAAAAAAAGTGCCTTTTTTTAGAACAATGTTTCCTTTTTGAAGAAATGTACCCTTTTTTAGATAGTGTTCCCTTTTTTTAGAATAGTGTTCCCTTTTTGAAAAATTACTGCCGCGCGGCCCTTTTTTTCTAGAGTCAACACTAAAGGATAAGATTTAAAGCCAAATATATTAAATTCCATTTCAAATTCCAAAATACTACTGTTTTCAAATGCTCTTTCATATTAATATTTTATGACTATTGCATATTAATTTATGTTTTTTGTCGTAAACCTTAATATTATTTCATACAAAATAAATGTACAAATCATATTTTATAGTTATGCTCACAAATGTCGTGAAAACAAATAGTTAAAGTTAATATGAAAGTTTAATTATAAAGTTAAAATTTTAAATATGATCTATAAAGCAGTGCTTTGTTTCTGAACTGCAAGTATATGTTATGTAATATAGCATGACATGCGACAAGAGGGGAGGGCAAGAGGTAAGGTGAAGTGTGAAAAAAGGGGGGGGGGGAAGGGGCCAAAAAGTGTGACATCATTTATGGACTGTCCCTTAGTGGTCAGGTTGGATTTTCAGTGGTCGCGGACCAGCAGAACACCAAGGATTCTGAATGTTGATTTGTAAATGTAGAACGAATATTTATGTGGAGCAATATTAATTTATAAACTGCCTAATTTAGAAGACAATGAGTTACTTATAATTTCATTAGAAAGAATATTTTCTGGTTTTCATTTAATTTAGTTTAAAAAGGTTAGACAATAAAAATACAGGCATGCTAACATTTGCATTCAAATTCTTCAGTAAAAAATATATTTTGTTCTGTGTATAAAAATTCCCTTGATAGTGAATGTTTGTTTTTTGTGAAAAGCAAATTGTTTCTGTTTTCAATTAGTTGACTGTCAATTTTGGTGTAAATAGAAAGAAAAAGATTGTGTTCTTTTTAGGTGCAATATATTTTAGTTTCCAATTTATATTAAATCTCAAAATATTTATAATCAGCAATAAGTATTTGACTATTTTGCAGCGTTCGAAATCCTTGGTGGTCCGCTGGTCTGAGACTACTAAAAATTCAATTGGACCACTAATTTAAAAAATTTTGTGGTCCGAAGGACCAGTAACTAACAGTAACTTTTTCCCCTTTCTGACAGGTAAATGTAAATTTTCCCATCCCTGAGAAAACTGCAACCAAACATTACAATAAGCATAAAATTTGCATAAAAACTTAGTTAAAATAAATAGACGGAAATAAAAAACATAATAATTTCAGTTTTTGTTTATGTACTATTTAATTTTTAGCAAAATATAATTTTACATTTTATTATGCCGAAAATTTTGGGTAACTGAAAGGAAGTTTAATTTATATTCTCGGAGGAGGAGGGGGGGGGGTGTCACTCAAAGGGTTAAGGTACTTATATAATTTTATGTAGCGGGCCAGTGACGATGTCTGTGGACCAGTAAACTCTGATGTTTACTGTTCCTTGTGATCAGTGATTTTTTTTTAATCAATTCTACCGCTGAAAATAGTCAGGGTTGCAAAATCGCTAAAAAAATGTCGGTCATAACAAAAAAGATGACAGACGATCAAGGGAGAATATGCAAGGGATATACAAAAACTCATTCAATTTCATTATAAAAATTAACATAAGGTTAACAGATGATAAGATTAAAAATTCAAAACAATATTCTTGTATTTAATAACATTTGTTATAATACTTGTCCCCAAGCAGCATTAGCGATAAATACAAAATATTATTTTGTCTTCAAAAACATCGGTAAATTAGAAAAATTTTGGTTAAAAAAAAAAAAAAAAAAAAAGATCTATTCAATCTATCTTTTAACATGCTTTTACAAACAAAATATCAAAGTTCTCCAAATGTTATTTATGAAAAAGGAGAGAGAGAGAGATTGGGGGGGGGGGGGGGGGGGGGGGCGAGAAATTTGTAAAAAGCAAATAGTATAAAATTTTGTAATGATAATGATTCTGAGATTCATATAAATATTAAAATTGATCTAAGCCCAATAAAAAACAATGATGTTTTCAAAACAAAATACCAAAATTTTCCAAACGTTATTTCTAAAAAAAGAGAGGGGAAAGGGAATTTGTAAAAAGCAAATAGTAATAAAATAAACAAAAAATTTTGTGCATGCATGTGCAGTAAGTAAAAAATACTGCATGTATGAGCACTGCATGCCCATAAAGCAAAAATTCAAAACAATATTCTTGTATTTAATAACATTTGTTAATGCTTGTCCCCACGCAGCATTAGCGATAAATACAAAATATTATTTTGTCTTCAAAAACATTGGTAAATTAGAAAAATTTTGGTTAAAAAAAAAAAAAAATCTATGCAATATGTCTTTTAACATTCCGATGAAGCAAGTAACTTTTTTCCCTCTCTGACAGGTAAACTTAAATTACCCCATCCCTGACAAAAACCGCAACCAAACATTACAATAAGCATAAAAACTTAGTTAAAATAAGTAAACGAAAATAAAATACATAATTAATAAGTTCAGTTTTTGATAATGTATTACTTATTTAATTTTTAGCAAATTATAATTTTACATTTTATTATGCCGAAAATTTTGGGTAACTGAAAGGAAGTTTGGTTTATATTCTCGGAGGAGGAGAGGGGGGTGTCACTCAAAGGGTTAAAAGTACTTAATATAATTTTATGTAGAGGGCCAGTGACGATGTCTGCGGACCAGTAAACTCTGATGTTTACTGGTCCTTGGGACCAGTGACTTTTTTTTAATCATTTCTACCGCTGTTTTGATATTTGCAACCCTGCAAAAATTTATTTTTTATCATAAGCGATAAAAATAAGAGTATTTTATGAACTTTTTTGTATTTTAATATCACCCCCTCCCCCCCCCCCCTCTGCCTGTTTTTTTTTTCTTTTTAAATATCCCAGCAGTAGGGGTTGTTTTGTGTGTTAATAAACGAAAGCGTTAAAAGATGTTTTTTGTTTAGTATCCTTAAATCTTGACTGAATGATACTAAAGCATTTTGGATTTTGGCTGCCAGACTGCTTGGTTTCAGAAACAAAATACTACTACATACTAGGGTGTAAAAAAATCATGATTTTTTGGAACAGATGTCATATTCGCCCCATATTGGCGCGATTTTTTTCTGTCGCCAATATCATATAGGCAACAGGTACTTAACTTGCGCCAAAGTGCTTGATGTGGTAACCCGGATTATGTTGTTTATGCTGTTGATGTTTTCGCCAAATTGGCAAGCGAAAAAAATCGCGCCAATATGGGGCGAATATGACATCTGTACAGATTTTTTTTAATTTAAATCAGATTTTTTTTATTTTTTTCCCTGTTTTAAAATATTAAACATTTACCAAGAATTAAGCATTTCAAAAATGAACAACCCTTCAGTTACTAACATAATCTATGTTTTTTTGCTTTAATTAATAAAATTTTAATTATGCAATTATAGAATTTACAAAAAACTGCAAATTAAAAATTTCTTTAGTAACATACAACATTATGTGCATTAATATTTTGTAATAATTATGTAAACCAATATTAAATACTGCTTACATTTTAAAGTTATTGATAAATTGTATTTAATTTTAAATTGATGATACAGATTAAATTTTGTAATTATTAAACAATTAACTTTTTAAGAACACAATCTACATTTTTGAAAAAGTGATTGAAAAAAGGTGATAAATAATAGTTTGATAAATACATAAAGCAGCCAGTAATTTTACACAGGTTCTAAAGCGTATGTATATCAAATCGATCAAAAATTGTAGCAATGTAGGGGAAGGCGGGGTACAATGAAACAAGGGGTACAATGAAACATTACTTGTAAAATCAATCAAATTTGTCATAGAGAGTTGCAGTTTATATATATGTTATACAACTATATGTTCCAATTACTGATGTGATTTGGATACATTCGCACTTCTACAACAGTAGCAATAGAAGATTATTGCTTTTACACCATTGAAAGTAACTTTCTTTACTAAAAGTAATTTTGTTTCTTTTTCCTTGTTGTTATATGTAATAATTATTTTTTCTATACATTGTTATCTTTGGGTTGTTGTCTTCATACCTCCAAAACCGAACTAAAAAAAAATAAATATTAGAATTTTGAAAATAAATTTTCTTTTAGTAACCTCAGTGCGGGGTACAATGAAACACTTGCAGACGGGGTACAATGAAACATGTTTTATTATAGTATTAAAAGTAGTAAATAGAATATATTAGAAGTAAGAGTAGGAAAACAGAAAGAAAAAGAGTTTTGTTCTAACCAGGTCAGTAAAAAATGCTCTTGTTAAGCAATTAAAAAATAGAAAGAGAAAAAAAGCTAAGAAGGGATTGTTTTGAAAACAAACTCTGCCTGCTACAGACTCTGATGATGATCCAGATTTTTTTCCATGCCCTGCTGGTCATTGAGGTACTAAGAATGAGATAGCCACACACAACATGTATGGCACAAGCAGTATCCGTATAAATGGAAACATAAGGAAATATATACCGTTGGAGAAATCATACATTTAAATGAAGTCAAATGTGAAGTTACTTGATATAAAAAGACTCCAACCTAGTTTTATTTTATTTTATTATTTTTTTTTAGAAACTTACATTTAAAAAAAACTCATTGTGTTGAAACTACCACCCCATATTCCTTTAGGAGCAACTGAAATGCAAGCAGAAATGCTAATTTTTGAAACTGACTTGAGCCAATTTAATATAAAATGAAAGGTATTTCTTAAACTAATAGAATTTTCTTATTTTTCATCTTAGATTATAATATTTTTATTAATTTCCTTATTAATCAAGTTTTGTTTTTGTATTTTTCTCATTTTTCATAAAATAAACTATACTGGGTGTAAATTGCTTCCATCATTTGGAGTGTTTCATTGTACCCCAGTATGTGTTTCATTGTACCCCGGCATACGGGGTACAATGAAACACTGTAAGACATTTATTTTTTGTTATTTTTCAAGCATAAAGATATTGTTTAGAACCTAATAAAAATTTATTTAGATGGGGAAAATACAAGATTAAAAATATGCATTAATTATATTTTTGTGCATGCAAAATTGTGGATAGGAAAAAAAAATTACTAAATTTTGTTTCATTGTACCCCGTCTTCCCCTATACAGCAAATTCACACATAATTTAAAAATAGATTACAAAAATTGTATTTTTGAAACTTAAATCGGATTTTTTTCCCCATAACATTAAAATATTTGAATAGCTACTAAGTATTATAATGTTTTGAAGTTATTTAACATTTAGTTAGATTTTTTTTTAAATGTATAATACTTCTTTTTACACAGTTTAATATTTTTATAATTAACAATAACAAATATTACATTTTTTACAAGTGATTTAGTGATCGTTTTCATTACTGATTATAATGCTTTTTCACACTATTTCAAAAAATCAGAAAATATGTGATTTTATCATCTGATTCAAATCAATTGATTAAAATCATTGACACTCTATTGCTATGTTTATTGTATAGTATAAAAGAATGAATAACTTGATTATTAAAAGGAAATTATGGCATTGTAAATTATATTAGATTGAAATATCATTTTTAAATTAAATGTTTTTTATGTTTGTTAGATAAAAACCATGCTTTTTACAAACTTACTGTACTTAAAATTTCACAATATTCAGGAATTATGCTTAGAAACAATTATTTAAAGCTTTGTTTTGTGTATTCATAAGTCACAATACCTGTAGAAACTTTCCAAATTATGTTCATCTTAGATTTGAATACTTTTTACGTCATTTTAAACATTTAGAATTTTTTTGATTTTAATCAATGATTTTTTTAAAAAAATCACTTGATTAAAATCATGATTTAAATCGCTGATTTAAATCAACTGATTTAAATCGTTGACACCCTACTACATACAGATTTGCCAAGCTCCGAAATCCAAAAATCAGAAATGAAATCAATTTTTTTTTTCAGTTTTAAATTGCGCTTTGTTGTCATATAAGATTAAATATAAACAATTACACAGACTATTAAAAAAGGTGCATTACAATCAAGAGCACGGGAAAACGTGTGTAAATCAGAAGCATTGTCAAATGAAAAAGGTAATAACATCAGAAAGAATGAAATAGGTACTTACATATTTCCGGAAAAAATGTATTTATTCCACGGATAATGCGGTGTAGCAATGGCGACCGCTTCCTTCTTCCTCGCGAACAGCCATCAACAACAACATCGTCTTCATCCGGGATCTTCGTAGCTCTCGTGTTTCAACCAATCAGATTCACGCTTCCAGAAAAACTGCGTTTTCTAGTATTTTTCACCGTGATTTGATATCGGGCCGTTACCTGTTGCACATGACTATGCGATTAGCACAGTTTCCTCGGTAATTATGCTCATAATGATACCTTTTACCCGAGGAAATAGTGCCCATCGAAAACCGGTTCTCAGGTACTGCTCGCAAGGATATACCTGTGTTATTACTCGAGCACATTTCGAGGAATTGATGAAAGGCCGAGAAAAATACGATCTGTCGATGCTACTAGGGGTAGTCGCTGATTTCGGCACCATTTTGAATTTTGTTCCTGCAACTTAACTGTAAATTTCATTGTTTACATATAAAAAAATACGCGGATTTTAAGGAGTCTACTGTATCTTGATAAGTATTTTATTTATCAAAAATGGAAAATGCTATTCGGTTCCAAATCCCTTCAATAATCAGGCCTGTCAATTTTATGCCTTTACAGTTAAAAATGTGTCAGAAAGCTTTGTGTTGTTGAGCAGCGAATTTGGGAGAAACCTTAAGGTGTATTTTCAAAGATTCTGTTAAGAGAAGTTCATTATCGCAATTCTTTTTTTATTTTTTTTTACAATACATGGTGCCCGCTCTGCACATCCTTTGAAAATGAAGTCCAGTTTCGGCCCGGCTCGACTATATAGAAAAAAAAATGAAAATCTGATATTTGCTTGGCACGAGTCTGCTGAAAAAATTAAGCTCGGCTTCAGACACCTTGTAATTGTCTGATGGCAATCTCTACGCTGGACATGTTACATTTCTGTATTGATGTTGTCAAACTAGAATCGGCTCATGACGCAAATTTATATTTATTCTCGTGAAAGTCATGTTCATTAAAAATGACCCATATTTTATCGACTTTGTTTAAATTTTTATATCGGGCTGATAGGCCCATTTAAATTTTTTATCGGCCTGGACCGTTGAAAAGATTTCCTAATTCTGCTGGCATGACCTGTTTGAAAATTTGCCTTTATTTTACCGGACCGGTTATGGGCCCGTGCAGACCTCTAATTTGCTCATCATTAAAACAGAGTCGTCATTGCCATTTCAAAACTTTCTTAATATCAAATGAATTTTCAAATATTTGATACATACATACGAGTGTGAGCCCTAAACCTGCCCGTAAAGACTTTCTAGCAAATTTTGACTTTTATTATTTGTTAATTATTTTAATTTAAAATTTTGGCATAAAAAAGTACATCTACTTTTTCTGGGTTTTTTAGAAAGCTTTACTAGCTATAATTAAAAAATATATTTATTTATTTTGCATCAAATTTCGTATTAGAATAAAACTTTTCTAAATACAAAAAAAAAAAAAAAAGATAATATAGAAATAGTCATGGTAGTAGTTAAATGAGAATCAAAAGTAAAATGAATGTGTATGTACAAAAAATGTATACAATAGACGCTCGATTTTACAAACCTCTTTTTTATGAATTATTCGTTTTTACGAACTGATGTACTGGTCCCGACCAGCATCCCATCGAACTAATGTTACTCCCATTTACGAACTTTCGATTTTACGAACACATTATATGAGTCCCATCGAGTTCGTAAATCGAGCGTCTACTGTATTTGTAAGTGTATATGAAAAAAAAAAGAGCTATGTTGTAACAATGGTTTAATAAAAATATCTAAACAGTGTGATAGTAAAAATAATTTTCTCCATGAAATTGTAGCTAAAAACATAACTAAGCAAGCAAGAATTTCAAAGTGCTGAGCTAAACGCAAGATTGTAAATAAATAAAAACAATGTTAGCGTTAGTTTAAATGCCTTTAGAACTTAATATAAGGTTTCTTGGTTTATCAATCAACAAAATAATTACAATCAACATGCTGTCTTCCAAGTATTACAAAAGCATGAGTATTTGCAAATGTGTTGTTATGTTATGCAATTTCATTTGCATATAACTAAGATTACTGTTCAGACAAGTTGATTATTATTAGATTCTGGTGTAAATCATCCTATATGTGGCGCTGCTATACTGCATTTTGCTGGATTTACACGATTTTAGTGATTGTCATATCTCAAGAACTAATGCACGTAATTTCATCTTTTTAGAATCCTTATGATGATTACAGATTGCCATTTAATTTTGACACAGTGATTGTGATATATGTATACTTGTGGCAACACCCATTAAATATTAAAGTTTTTGGTATGTAATGGCAACACTATATTTTATACAGCTGAATGGCAACACGAATGTAGTATTATGATGCTATGTGCTTGGAGCTGTCAGTACGCTCACTGCTCTCTTGTAATCACAATGCATGCCGTGATATTAGTCCAGATAATATGCTATTAAATTTAAACTCATGTTATTAATAAACAATGTTTCATCTCAAGAAGTCTCTTCGTCAATGAATCCAAGCTTCATACATGGTGTCAGTTCGTTTTTGACTTGGATGGAAACAGATTTCTAAGACGTTGAGCGATCATGCTGTTATGCGAAGGAGGTTGAAACTGCTTTAAATGGAACTTTTGTGTTCTATAATCACGTTGTAAATAACAGTGAACTCTCGTGTTCTAAATAATTATGGATAGTTTCAAGCCCCCTGGTGAATTGACGTTCAGTGCGCCAAATTTGTCCGACAACTGGTTGAAGTGGAAACAAAAGTTTGACAACTTCATGTTGGCCTCTGAAAAGAATGGAAAAGATGATAAAATCAAAATAGCCATTCTACTGAACGTTATTGGTGATGAAGGAGTCAGCGTGTTCAACACTTTTCGCTTTGAAGGTGGAGAAAGCAAAGAAAAATTTGACGACGTCATTAAGAAATTTGAAAACCACTGCCTGCCGCAAAGTAACGAGGTATTTGAACGCTTCAAATTCTTTTCCTGCTCTCAGAAAGACGGACAAGCCGTAGATGTGTATCTGACGGAATTAAAGACATTAGCCTCATCATGTGGGTTTGGCGAACAAGAATCGAGTCTTCTGCGAGATCGAATCGTACTTGGAATCCGGGACAAGAGCTTACAGGAAAGACTACTTCGGGAATCTGATCTGACGCTGAAGAAAGCTGTGGACAGCATTCGAGCCTGTGAAGTTAGTAGAGAACAGATGAAGACCATTAATGACCCTAAATGCAGTGAAATTAACGTAGTTAATCAAAAAGCCATGAACTTTAAAAACTTTATTGACTGTAAATCATGTGGAAGAAAACATGTGAAAGGACAATGTCCAGCATACAACAAACTGTGTAATCTTTGTAAGAAAAAGCATCATTTTGCAGCTGTTTGCAAGAATTCAAATAAGGTAAGCCACCATAGAAATAATTTTCAAAAAGTTAATGAGGTAAATAGCTCTGATATTAATTGTTTGTATATTGATAATGTTTTAATTGATGTTGATACTGTAAATTCAACTGAGAAAGAATGGTATAAAACAGTAACAGTTGGAGATCAGCAAGTAAATTTTAAACTAGACACAGGTGCTCAAGTTAATATTCTTCCTGTGTCAGTTTTTCAATCTTTTGATTTAAAGTTTAAAAATAATTTGATCCCTACTGATATTGTTTTATTATCATATGGTAATCATAAGCTGAAACCTGAAGGGTGCATTACGCTAACATGTAATACTGATAAATGTTGTAATGTAAAGTTAAATTTTGTTGTTGTGGATGTTAAGGCTAAGCCTTTATTGGGTTTACAGGCATGCCAAGAGTTACAGCTGATACAACTGATAGATGAAATTAATTTAGATTCTAAATTAAATGTAATTAGTGAGTATCAAAATGTCTTTGAGGGTTTAGGTAAATTTCCTGGCAAGCCACATCACATTGAAGTGAAAAATGATGTGAAACCCATTATAAATCCACCGCGAAGGGTACCTCAGTCCCTTCATAAAGAGCTAGGCAAAACTCTTGATGAATTGACAAAGTTAGGCATTATATCTCCTGTAAATGAACCAACAGATTGGGTCAGTAGCCTGGTAGTGGTTGAAAAGCCAAACGGCAAGTTGAGAATTTGTCTTGACCCTAGAAACTTAAATAAAGCCATTAAAAGGGAGCACTATGTTATTCCTTCTGCTGATGAAATCATTAGTAAACTTGAAGGAAAACAGTATTTTTCAGTGCTCGACTTAAAGGAGGGATTCTGGCAAATTGTGTTAGATGAAGCTAGCTCGAAATTGTGTACTTTTAATTCTCCTTTTGGGCGTTACCGCTTTCATAGATTACCTTTCGGAATCTGCTCTGCACCGGAGGTGTTCCAAAAAACTAATTTTAAATTGTTTGGTGATATACAGGGTGTTGAAATATATTTTGATGATTTAATTATAGGAGGTAGAACTAGAGAGGAACATGACCAAATTCTTTTGAAAGTTTTAGAGAGAGCACAATCAAATAACATAAAGTTTAATCCTGACAAATTTCAGTTCAGAGTAAATGAAGTTAAATATATGGGTTTAATTATTTCTAAGGATGGGATTAAAGCTGATCCTAGCCATGTTAAGGCAATTAATGAGCTTGAGAAGCCATCGTGTAAACGTGATATCAAAAGGCTATTGGGCATGGTTAATTTCTTGAGTAAATTTTTACCCAATGTATCAGCTGTAACCGCCCCAATGAGAGAATTGTTAAAAAATAATGTAGAGTTCCAGTGGAACCATGAACAAGAGACTAGTTTTGAAAATATCAAAAAACTAATAAGTTCAGCTCCTGTTTTAAAAGTCTTTAATCCCTCATTACCTATAACTGTTCAGTGTGACAGTTCACAAGGTGGGCTAGGTGCCTGTCTCTTACAAGAGGGACACCCAGTGTCATTTGCATCTAGAAGTTTGAGCGAGTGTGAAACAAATTATGCTCAAATTGAGAAGGAATTGCTCGCAATTGTATTTGCATTCGGAAAATATCATAATTTGTTGTATGGCCACAAAGTATTAGTTGAAAGTGATCATAAACCTCTAACGTCAATTGTGCACAAGCCCATTGGCAAAATTACCACTCGCTTGCAACGTATGTTGCTTAAATTGCTTAAGTATGATTTTACTATAAAATATGTCCCAGGTAGTAAAATGTACCTTGCTGACACTTTGTCAAGAGCAAGTTTAAAAGATGTGGGTGAAGAAGACCCTGAAATGCTAAATGTGGTACACTCTGTTGCAAAACTCTTGCCGATGAGTGAAAACAAATTCAAACAGTTCCAAAAGTTAACTGCTGAAGATGAGGAACTTAAATTAATTTCCAAATTTTTTAAGGAGGGTTGGCCTAAAAGTAAAAAATTAATTCCTAAAAATCTTCTTTGCTATTATAAAGTTAAAAACAGTATATATGTTGCTGATGGACTAGTATTTTTAGAAGATAAAATTGTGGTCCCAAATGCACTCAGGCAGGACATGTTATTTCTTATTCATGAATCACACTTAGGCATAACAAAATGTAAAAGCAGAGCTCGAGAAATAATGTACTGGCCAGGCATCACCAGAGATATTGAAGAATTAATCAGTAAATGTAGTGTATGTGAAAAATTTCAAAAAACGCAGACTAAAGAACCGCTAGAACCTCATGATATTCCAAATAGGCCTTTCGAAAAAATAGGTATTGATCTCATGTATTTACATAACACAGATTACCTAGTAGTAGTTGACTATTTTTCCAAGTGGATAGAGGTTGTAAAAGTTGATAATAAGACCAGCGAGGAAATTATATTTAAACTAGAGGTTATTTTCTCAAGATTTGGTATCCCTGAAACAATAATTTGTGACAACAATCCGTTCAATAGTTACAAATTTAAAAACTTTGGGAGGAAATGGGACATAGAAATTTCCTTCACTAGTCCAAATTTTCCACAAAGTAATGGGATGGTAGAAAAGGCAGTTGGCATTACTAAAGCCATTTTCAAAAAAGCCTTTGAGGACAACCGAAGACCTGCAATAGGGTTACTTGAATATAGGAACACTCCTATTGCGGGCTTAGGTTTATCTCCAGCCCAAATGATGTTCGGTAGACGACTACGAACTAAATTACCTATAAGCAATAAAATGCTTAATCCAGAGATATTTGACAATGTAAACACTAAGTTGTTAAGACGTCAACAAATTCAAAAGCACTATTATGATAGGTCATCAAAAATGTTAAATGAGTTAGGGCCAGGTGACAAAATCACTGTTCAAAATTTTAAAACTAAAGTGTGGGAGCCAGCAACGGTTATTTCTAAAACTAGAAATCCAAGATCATATAAAATTAGAACTGCAAGTGGCAGAATATTTATAAGGAATAGAAAATTCCTAAGAACATCCAAAACATCACATTCTGGCTATAGTGATGATATGCTTGACACTTTACCAGATGTCAAGACTGAACAAATGAATGTTTCAAATTCAGCCCCATCGCATCACATTCCACCACAAAGTATTGCAAATAATGCTCCATTTATAACTTCATGTGGTCGCGTGATAAAACGTCCGAAACATTTAAATGATTATGTTTGCTATTAAGTATCTGCAGTAATAATTGTATTTGTATATTGTAATAATTGTATTTGTGTAGTGTAATGATTGTATTAAGTTATTTATTATTATAATGTATTGTATAATCCATGTCTCATTAAAATTAAAAGGAAGGGTGTGATATATGTATACTTGTGGCAACACCCATTAAATATTAAAGTTTTTGGTATGTAATGGCAACACTATATTTTATACAGCTGAATGGCAACACGAATGTAGTATTATGATGCTATGTGCTTGGAGCTGTCAGTACGCTCACTGCTCTCTTGTAATCACAATGCATGCCGTGATATTAGTCCAGATAATATGCTATTAAATTTAAACTCATGTTATTAATAAACAATGTTTCATCTCAAGAAGTCTCTTCGTCAATGAATCCAAGCTTCATACAGATAACGAATTTTGAGATATTGACATGTATGAGATAGAAGAAAGTTTTGGGATTGATACATCCTACTAGTTTGATTTAACACTATTTTCGAATCATAATCCTTATTTTATTTACTCGCAGAATCCTGCGATTAATTAACATAATAATTAGGCAAAGATTTTTGTTCGGAAGGAGTGATAACTAAAAAGTGGAATAACTGACAGCTAAGTATATGCAGAAATATTTAAAAATTTTATTTTGCTAAAGAAAAAAAAAATGCTTTAAATTTTGCAAATAACGTATTAAATATAAATATGCGAATTAGACCAATGTCAGACGGGCGTCTGTTTTGCTGCTTTTTTGCTTAAGTATTATCCATTCACAATGCTAGCAAAAAAGACGCCCGTCTGACATTGGTCTTAGAGGGACTGTGGAGAGGGGTGGGGGACGCTGTGGTTATTAGTATTAGGGCAAAATATTAGGGCTCCAGTACTTTTTTTGTTAGAAATTAAGCCCTGGTCTGCAATTTCATGTAACAGTTAGTTGGGCAAAGGCCTATCTGTAATATAAACAATTTCGGTTTGTCTGTTACTTTTCTCATCCTAATTAGAAGCGCTTACTTGCAATCTCGGCCTCACCCGTCCGGTAGTGACACCACATTTTTGCGGTAATGTTTATCGCCAAAAGCCTTTGTTCACTTTCACGCAGTCACCAAATGTTTGTAAATTGGCGATTCTGTGCAACGCCAAGATTTCTAAACTCCTAGCGAAAACTTACACTCCTGTTTCAGCTTTCGAGATGTAAAGTTGTCTTAAAAGTAAAGGCGCTTTGGCGTCCCATGTATTATGGGGGTCTCTCTCTCCCATTTTTCTCGAACTGAACCACCTTTTAAAAGATGCTTTTAAATAAAGAGTAGTTCCAGTAAATTTATAGTTGGAGTATTTTTTTAGCATTTAGAACCCGGTCTTCAATCTATGCTATACGGCTGCCCCGAGATAAGTCGTGGGTAAAGGCACTGTTTCCTCATACCTGTCGCCGGTGAAGTGGTTAATTTGATCTGAGGCACATTTTCTAGAAATTTCAGGACTTCACTTACTTATTTTAATATCAGAGTTACCCAGAATCAATAATTCCAACCAACTTTTGTTACCACAGAAATATAGGTACTTTCTTCATATAGCAATTCCTAAGGGTGAATCGTCAAGTATAATGGCACATTGTTGAATTCAGAAGGTGGCCTCAGGGGCACTCCCACAAGAGCAATGAGATCCCCCCCTCCTTTCACCCGGACCCATAGACATTCCTCTCAGAGAAAGTGTCTGAATTCAACACTGATGTGGCATATAACGCCGTATTTAGGAGATTGTCGAAACTTTAACTGTGACCGTGGCATAATTATAATAGTGGGGGCTGCTTTAACAAAATACCAAAATCTCTAACAAATGTATTTTAACGAAACATTAATAATGGGTATCTCTAATATGTTAAATAAGATACCTACTTTACATGCAAATTGTCTATGAACACTTATAATTAAAAAAAAAAAAAAAAGGAAAACTACTATCTTATTTAAATATTATTATTTTCGAGAAAAAGGAATTGACGCAGTTTTAAATAGTCAAGTATTATTACCACCACCATTATTCGTACTGCATTCATTTTAATTAAAATATAAACCCTTCTCTCATTTTATGTAAAACACACAACTTTTCTTTAAAATATATGCTTTCACTAACTTTATTTAAAATACAAGAAAGAAATAGCACCACAAATGAGAATATAACACCTTCACATATGGAAACTAAAAGCTACTACTATTGGCGAGAGAAAAGAACATGCTAATGGCAAGATTTGTACCCGGCTAACATAAAAGTACCAGATTTTTATACAAAGCCAATGAGAGCGAGGTGTGAGCAGTGCCCACACCACCCTGAATCTGTGATATCAGATATCATTACCAAAGCTCTGAAGATCGATAAAAATGAAAAAAAATTGCAAAAGGCAATAAATAGTGTTGCTGCAGTTGTTATTATATACTAGAAATATAAATGCTGTTTCTCACTCTTTTATTTTGCCTGATGATAAAAGATTGGTCTCCTTTTTATAAAACTTTGAAACAGCTGGACACACTAAATTTATTTGAGCTGCTTGGTCTTTTCATTATGTTGGTTTTCACAAGTCATGTATTTACGGAAATATGATTTTTAATCATGTAAAGCAATGACATTGTTCTTTAATGAGTAATAAGAGGGGCACAGCCAGTATCTTCACAACACATACATGTATTGGCATCCGGCTAACAAAAACGTACCAAAAATTCTTTTAATTATGGGATTAACAAAAATAATAAATGTAAACACAAGATGATATCTTTACTAGAAATTCTATAACTCATGAGAACACCATCACATGTGAACAACTTTCTTCTTCTTCTGTTTTTTTTTTTTTTTTTTTTTTTTGAAAAAGTATATATTTATATTTTAAATGCATTGAATTTATGGGAACGTCCACTGTTACTCTTGTGACCATTCGTGCGGTTTTTTACAAATACTTGCAATTCTTTTACTATAAAATATAATTAAGATAAAAAGTGATATAACCAGTAAAATACTATTGTGCTCCACTCATTTAATATATATCTAATTTGTAACAAAAAGCATTTCCCTTGTCTATATAATCAATCAAAATTTTGTTACTCTTGTGACCAGAGTGTCACAAGAGCCATTTTATATATACATAAGTAATTTTTTTTGTTATAAATTAGATATGTGTTTGTGTGTGGAACAGAGTGGTATTTAGCTGGTTATATAAATTTTTATCTTACTTATATTTTGTAATAAAATAATTGGAATTATATATGAAAATTTGCTCTAATTATCACAAGAGTAACGAATGGACGTTCCCTTATCTTAAAGTGATGAAAAATTGAATAAATACAAGTATACTTTGAATATATATGTAAACTTAACTAATCAATATGCACTTATGTAGACAGCATAAAATTAGAGCAAAAGTTACTTACTTAAAACAAACTTTACTTTAAAAAAGTATATGAATAGTAAAAATTGAAGTATTTACTTCTTTAATATAAAATCAGTCTCTGAAGACTTAAAAGAGGGAAAAAATCTCAAAGATTTTAATATAAGGAGCCTAGATCGATGCATAAAATTTGCTATTTAGTGATACTGTGAGTTAGAAAAATATAAAGCTACAAAAATACTTTCTTGTAATATGCACACATTGTACTTTATTTATTAAACAAAGAAAATATTAAACTCATATGAATAACTTTATTTAAATTTAATTGCTACAAATAACTCTTACTAATTTTAGAATTCCTAATAAACAACACCTTTCGGATAAAGGTATAAACTAAAAATTAGGGATGCAACGGATATCCGGCAAATATCCGATATCTGGCATATCCGGCTGATTTTTCAATATGCGAAATACCGTCGGATATCCGAATCACAATCACCGGATATCAACTTCTCTGCCGGATATCCGGCAATATGTAGCAAAGAAAATATATAAGGATAAGAGAAATCGTTTGACCCAAACAAAGAATTACCAGCTTTCCTAACATTGGTATTAGAACTCTTTATAATAAATTTAAGAATTTATGTTTACATCTTTTAGAAAATTGTACCTTTACTTTCAGAATGTGAAACAAAATCTGAAATTGTTTATTAAAGTGTGACTTATTAATTTTCTTTCTCTCTTTTAAGTTTAACAATTTAACAGGCTTATTTTTACTTTCTTCTATCTTCAATAGAAGAAAGTATTGGGTACTTTCGGTTAGCCGGGCACCAGTGCTATATTTACATACATATATATGCACATATATGTACATATATACAGGGTGATTCCAAAAAGATGGGGAAAATTTTAAGAGGTGATAGTACAACACCAAACAAACATTTTGTATCAAAGAATGCATAGTCGAAAACTAAACATAAAAAAAGTTAGAAGGAGCCAAAAGTTATGTTCTTATATGAGGCAAAAACACACAATGAACGATTAAGTTAAGTTACGAAAACAAATTTAATGGCATTTGATTACAATAAGTGCTCAAAACATTGACCGGCAGCTGTTATGCACGCAGTACAACGGCGAAGAACAGATTGGCGAATTTTCTGAAACACACCAGGCACCACCGCGCTCGCCAGATCTTTCATGTCTCGATTTTTTTTTGTGGTGACAGCTAAAGGCTCTTGTGTATGAGACTCCCATTGAGTCCGCAGAAGAACTTGTCGCCAAGCTTTCGGCTGCTGTAGGTGAATTTTGCGATATGCCTGGTGTGTTTCAGAAAATTCGCCAATCTGTTCTTCGCCGTTGTACTGCGTGCATAACAGCTGCCGGTCAATCTTTTGAGCACTTATTGTAATCAAATGCCATTAAATTTATTTTCGTAACTTAACTTAATCGTTCATTGTGTGTTTTTGCCTCGTATAAGAACATAACTTTTGGCGCCCTCTAACTTTTTTACGTTTAGTTTTTGACCATGCATTCTTTGATACAAAAGGTTTGTTTGGGTGTGTACTAACACCTCTTAAAATTTTTCCCATCTTTTTTGAATCACCCTGTATATGTACACATGCATACAAATATATACATACATATGTATATATGTATGTAAATATCACACTGGGGCCCTGCTAACCGAAAAGTACCAAGTATTGTAATTGAGATTTTTTTCAATTTCTGGTTTTCGGTGAGCTTAGACGTTTTAGGGGTCAGAGATCCCAAAACATGTTTATACAAAATGTCTGTCTGTCATCATACCATCAAAAAGTGTATGAAGTTATGCATAGAATTGGACCAAATTTTTTGTGTATGTTTTTGGCTGTGGCCAGCAGGTCCTTCTTCAATATGGAAGCATTCTGCTGGAAGGGAGCTCTGTAATTACGATTTTTTGCCATTTTCATTATTGTACTATCGAAAAGTGTATGTTTGTTAAATTTGAGCGATACCTCACTAATTCTGGTTGTGCTTGGCGACCTTCCCTTTCTTGTCGTAGCTTGTGCGCGCGTTCGCCAGTACACTGATGTAGTTCATGTTGATATGACGTGCGTTTGTTGCCGTCCATCTTTTAAGCAATTTTTCTTTAATTAAAAGGCATAATCCAGATATTGATTGATTGATCAATTCTTTATTTAACATTAATATCAAAATCTCAAAAATGTTAAATATGTAGTAAGTTATCCATATAATTGAACAAAATTTTTTGTGTATGTTTTTGGATATGTCCAGCAGATTCTCCTTTAAATTGGAAATATTCTGCCAGAAAGGTGCTCTGTAATATTGATTTTTGTGCCATTTTCATTCTTGTACCATCGAAAAGTGTATGAAGTTATGTATAGAATTGAACCAATTTTTGGGGTATGTTTTAGTCTTTGGCCAACTGGTCCTCCTTCAATTTGAAAATATTCTGCTGGAAGGGGGTGCTATAATAATGATTTTTGTGTTATTTTCATTATTTTATCATTGAAAAGTGTATTAAGCTAAGCATAGAAATGAACCAATTTTGTGTGTATATTTTTGGCTATGGCCGGCAGTTTTTTCTATAATTTGGAAATATTCCGCCAGAAGGTGGCACTATGACAGCATTTTTTGTAAAATTTTCTCAATTTTTCGCAGTTTTTTGTACTGTATATTGGTGGCTCGTGAAGAAATGGGAACTTCGTATCCTGCTAAGCTGGCTATTCAGAATCAGCTGATGTGCAACAGAATAACGAAAAAAATTATTGATTTTAATAAATATCACGATCGAGATTAACTTATTCTTATTTTGATTAATTGACGAGCAGAAATTTTAGATCAAAATCAAAGTTGGTATAATACTAAATCGAAGTATTAACATTTGTAACTACTTTTTGAAATATTAAGATGTATGAGATAGAAAAAAGTTTTGGGATTGGCACATCCAATTAGTTATTTTTGTAACTTCATTATAAATAAAATAATTAAAATTAAAAGTAATTTTCTTTTTACTTATAAATATCACAGTAATTTAACTTAAAATAAAACTAAATGTGACTCAAAGCAAAACAGTATTAAATAATTAAAACAGAAAAAAGAAATCAACTAAACCTATAATTGGAGAAAATAACTCTTTAATCATGGATATATTAGTAGATATTTTATGTTTAAATTATAAAAAGAACATATGTATCTCTTTTTGAAAATACTCTACAATTATAAGCCTATTAATTGGTTAGCATTTGCTACACAAATTATCAGCATTTCATTGTACAAATAAACGGAATATTTTAATGTTTAAATGACATTTTTACACAACATTATTAATATACATTACACGGCTTGAATGGCAGATACATTTCTTGAATTTAGAGATGGGATGGCAGGATTCATGCCCTAAAGAATATTGGGGGCGGGAGGCTCCTGTTTCCAAAAAATCATTTTCCGAAAATGTTTCTTTGTAAAACGACGATGAAGTGTCGGGACCGACTGACAAATTTCATGATATTTTCTACTATCAATTTGCAGATTTCACAGTTTCTTCTTACAACAAATTGACAAAATTAGTGTTTGTTTTTCTGCATCTGACCAAAAAAGTTTACGATATTTCTCCTTCACTGACTGACGAATTTCTTGATTTCTTTTCTGGAGACCGATTGGTGAATTTCATAAATTTTTTTTTCGCAATCAATTGACAAATTTAGAGATTTTATTCTGTGACCGATTGGCAAATTTCCCTGTTTGTTCTTGTGACATACTAATGAAAGTAACGATTGTTTTTCTGCATTCGATTGAAAATTTTCGCATTTTTTCTCTGCGACCAGCTGAGGAATTTCACGGTATTTGCTCGTGACGGACTGACAAATCTCACGATACTTTTCCATGATCGATTGACGAATTTCGTGATATTTTCCCACTTTCGATTTCCCATGAACTTAAGTTTTTTTCTCGCAACCAATCGACCAATTATTTTATTTATTTTCACCATAATTGATGAAATCAGCAATGTTTTTTACTATGAACGTTTTAAGTATTTTGCGATGTTTTTCCTGTGAACCCAAAATTGGAAATAACTAAAAGGGCAGCAACGGCCACCGGAGACTAAAGCTCTACCAAACTGGGCAATAGTCAGCACTAAACAAAATGAGATTAACTTGTGGTGCACATGAAAAAAAAAACTTTGATGAACTTCAAAAAACATATTTAGAAACAACAAACTAGTTGTTTCTTGCAATTAATAGAAATTAGGACATACTTTTTGAAATCAATCTTTTCTCGTGTAACAGAAGAAATCAATTGACTATTCCCTTTTCAAACTTTGGATGTGGATTTAAAATTCCAATGCATAGAACATAGTTCAATTAACGAAAATACCAGGGATTACAGTTTTGAATATAATTCCATTAAGGATATAATAAAACAAATTTGTTTAGACATGACATACAATATCGATATAAATTATTCATGTAAGTTAAAAATTAATGCACATCAATTTTTGCAAAGTTTTCTAAAAAATTTTAAGAGATCATAACGATGTCGATGTGTTTCCGATAATTTCTAAAGTTATAAAGTTGCTCTGTGCTGTTTGTCAAAAGTGTAACTTCTGAAAGAGGCTAAAGCATGCAAAATGGAATGAAATCTAAATTACGAAATTCATTTAGCAACCTAATTGTTAATTGCACATAACATTAGGTGAAAGTTGAAAAATAGACATGATATATATAAGGCTTGATTCTGTTCCTTTGTTTTAATAAAATAAAAATTTTGATAATTATCTTGAGTTGTTAAAATTATTTCAGTGGTATTTTGTCATGTCTGTATAAATGTAATTCTTTAAGTGGCACATAAAAAATAATGGGGTTTAATTGTTTTCCTTTCTAACAGTTCAACTCCCCTGCATTTATATATTTTGTGTAGGAAACTCCCCTTCTGGGAAAACTTGAATTTCAAGCCCTGATATTCAAAGAGATATAGTTTTTGTAAATTATATTTCAACACATTTAAAATGTTTCAATGATGTGTGAAACAGGTTTGTAATTTATTTTTCTGAGATGGCATTATATAAAGAAATAATTCACCATATAAATAAAAACCTATCTAGTGCCGGATATCCGAATCCGGCAGGCAAAGGAGCTTCGGATATCCGGTATCCGGAAAAATCAATATCCGGTGAATCCCTAACACTTATAGAATTCCTGCTGTATGATGCCAGAGGCAGCGGATCATTTGCAGTTTATGTGGAAAAACTGACGGCCTAAACAAGGCCAGGCAAGTCAGCTAGTAATAAATAAGCAGGTTTTATGTTGAGGAAGTTTTTTTTCATAGCAGATTTTTTTTTCGCTCTTTAATGCCCCGATTTTGAGAATGAAGACCAATTTTTTCTTAATTTTTGAAACTGAATGGTTTAAATTTTAGTAAGTTACCGTACAGAATCACTCCTCTTTAAAATTAATAATCCTTTGTGTAAGGACAAAAAGACTTTTTCCTTGTGTGTCATAAAGACAAAGTTTTTATAAACATTCTTCATAGGACACAATCCTTCAATTAACGTCAAGCTTATTTTTAGTTGCATGAGCAAGTACCTATATATCCACTGCCTGAATTAAACGCAATTTACTAGAATTATTTACAGATCTCCATGAATCTTTGCTTTGTACCAGGAATATTGTTCGGAAAACGATTCAATGCAGAAATATGAATTAGTAAACAATATAAAAGCATTAGTTGGAAGAAAGATGTATTTAAATAATTAAAATTTCTGATTAAAATAGGCATCTCAGATGGAAGGCTTTAAAATTAGAGCTTGAAAGGAATCAATTACACATTTTTAACATAGCAGTGCTTAAAGGTGTTAACTATCAAATAGGAAAAATTGTTTACAGTATATACCAGCAATAAAAGGTTTTATTTTATACGAAATGAATGATATACTTATAAGAGATTGTTTAAATATATTATGTAGAAAATACTTCACAAAAGAACGGCTTTGCATTTCTGAAAACACGCAAATGTATTTTTAAGATCATTCTAAGAAAATCCTCTGACTTTACAAAATAATGAAAAGTCTGAAATTCACAAAAAAATGCCGTTTTATTTGTGTTAACATATAAATGTGTCTTTAGACAGCCTCTAAGGAAAAACTCATTACAGCACCAGGTTTTCAATTTGCAAGGCTAAAAAAATATCTTTCTTAAGATGACACTTACTGAAAGACTTTTAGAACATATTTCAAACCAGAAAGGATTTTACTGTGAGTATGCAAGTAATTTTAAATGACCACTTTGTGAAAATTCATAAATTAGGTTTCACAAATGAAAGATTTTCATTTTGAATGTGCACGCAAATGTGTTTTTAGATTACCCCTTTGTGAAAATCCTTTGGAACATATTTCACAAACAAAAGGTTTTTCTTTTGTATGGGTGAGCAAATGTGTTTTTAAATGACCTCTATATAAAAATCTTTTAGAACATACTTCACAAATGAAAGGTCTTTCCTTTGTACAGATGTCTAAGTGTCGTTTCAGATTATCATTTTGTGAAAATCCTTTGCAACATATTTCACAAACAAAAGGTTTTTCCTTTGTGTGGATTCTAAAGTGTTTTTTCAGATCATCATTTCGTGAAAATGCTTTAGAACATAATTCACAAACAAAAGGTCTTTCCTTCGTATGGGTACGCAAGTGTACTTTCATATTACAATTTTCAGAAAATTTTTTGGAGCATATTTCACAAACAAAAGGTTTTTCCTTTGTATGGATACGCAAGTGTCTTTTCAGATTTTCCCTTTGTGAAAACCCTTTTGTACAAATTTCACAAACGAAAGTTCTTTCATTTGTATGGATACGCAAATGTGTTTTTAGAATCGGTTGTCTTGAAAATCTTTTAAGGCATATTTCACAAACAAAAGCCTTTTCCTTTGTATGCACATGTGTATTACACATGTGTATTTTCAGATTACCTTTTTGTGCAAATCCTTTGGAACATATTTCACAAACGAAAGGTCTTTCTTTTGTATGGATACGCAAGTGTTTTTTCAGATTATTACTTTTTGTAAATTGTTTGGAACATATTTCACAAAGGAAAGGTTTTTCCGTGGCGTGAGTGTGAATCTGAGGCACCGACATTTTCTTTCAAGAAAATATTTATTTTCATAGAGCATAGAAGATTAAATATCTACATAAAAATACTTTATATAAGTCATCCAAGAAAATGGTTTAAATACTTTAATATTAAGTATGTCAGATTTCCATCTTTTAACCTAAAATATTTAAAAAAATTATCAGCAGATTTAAATACATGTTATTTATTAGTTTTCAAAAACGTCAATAAAATAAACAGCCACAAAATAAAAATTATATGTATTTGTATAAACTATTTGTTTATATATCAACAAAGGAACATCAGCTGTGTGTTTTGCAGGAAAGCTCATTTTAATATAATCTTTAATTGACATTTTTTATTAATATAAATTCAAGTAATTTTAAAAGTAAGAAACACTGAATAAAAAAAAATAATTTTATTTGAAATAATACAAACAAATACTATAAAAATGTAGTTAACAAATAATTTGTAGAACTACAAATTGTAAAAGCAAAACAAAATCAAATTGACAAAAGGAATTTTTGTCTTTCAGACAAGTCATCGAGCTTTAATTGAACAACTATGGCAGCTTTCAAAGAAATGCTTGCATACTTTTATGTTTTTTGCTTGTAAAACTGGAACAATCTGGGGGCATATTCTGTACGCCAGTTGTGATTTTTCAGTAAGAACAAAGAAAGATAGCATCAAACAATTGAAGTTTTAAACTTCAAATACTGGTTTAACAATAAAGGGTCTTTGGAAAAGGAATGAATTACTGCAGGTTTTAAGCACATGATTATTCTTGAATTTACATCTGTTTTTTCACCAAGTGGTATACAAAATTCACCATTTATGTTCTTAAAGTTGAAAACAACCCATTATTTACAGGGTTTGATATAAATTTTCTGAAAGAATGAGAGATTCCTTACAACATTTGTAGGGAGTGAACTGTTTGGGGAAGAGTGAAAATTATCGTTAACCCTGCTGATAACAATTAAACATGCTTAAAATGAATCTTAAGTATTAATACATACCAAAACATCTCTGAAAAAATGTATATCAAGAATTAATTATCTTTATAATTATATGTGATTTTAGCCTAATTTGGTTACTTATATTCTATTGTCAATTTCATAGAGTTCACAGCGTTACTTCTCTAAATTAGTAGATTTTTCAAAAAAGCAATTTTCTAAAAGTTGACGAAATTGCTTCGTCGGATGGTTGCTTCCGGTAATACATTCTGGGATAGAATTTTTACATTTTGTTCATGAATTCCACCATCCAGAATTAACTTTCAGATCTTAATTAATCCCCTCGCCCCCCCCCCTCTCCCCCAAAAATACATACATGGATGAATTCAATTTTACATAAACTTATGATTTCTACAAATTTCCACTTGTTTGTATTATATGTAAGGTGTATTATTAACAATTTGTCCCTGTCATCTCACAGAAAAAAAAATAAATATTTAGTTTTAATCCACTTCCACTTCATTTTCTGCTTTTAAAATTCACAAGTTATGTTACACATGTAACTACAGATGCAATTTTAAATATAATTGTATTTCTAGACATAATGTGTAATACAATCTCTATACATTTTAATTACAAGTTGAATCAATGTGTTCCAGCGTTGGTAAGCTTTTGATATAAGACGGTTTAAACCGATTTTAACCATGGTTTAAACTGTCACGTCAAAAACTTTTATGTCAAAAAGGGAAAAACATCTAGATTTAATAAATAATATCAAATGAATTATTTAACAGATTTAGGTAGACTTTAATCAATAAATTCTAAATAAAACTGCATATATACAATAAAACAGTGGGGTATAAACTGCACAAATAGATTCTTGAAACCTATTTGCATAGGATATGGTAAACTACAAATATATTGTTGCATGATTTTTCTATACATTATTTGAATAATGCATGCTTTTAAGATGAACAGTTAATCAATCCTTAATTATTTGTAATCATTAAATTTATGTAGGTGCTTCACACATTAGCTTCACAAATGTAAATTTTGAAGAAGTAAATAAATTGTTTAGATTTTTTTTTTCATTTGTTTATGGCTAGTTGCAGAAACTAACCTATCAAAATTGGTATATAATTGGTATATTTACCTAACTTAATTACTTAATAACTTTGAGAAAATTCAAAGATATTTCACTTCCAGTACAAAACAGAAATGCTATTGCTACAAACCAGTTTTCTTGCTTTCCCCTACCATGTTCTTATGGATGGGGTTGGGGTTACTTAAGCGACTAGTTTACTAATGCAAAAACACCCACTAATGTTAATCCTATGAGTTTTTTTACATCTTGTATGAAATTTCTTGCATTTAAATGATTCATTTTAAAGTAAAAATGAAAACACCCGCTTAATAATGTTAATTCTATAGGAGTATTTTTTAAATATATTTAGTTTGCAATTCAATATTTTGAATTGTTTTTTGCATTGAATAAAAAATATCGATCTATAAAAGCCATTTATTACTTTTTTGATTTCACTTGCAATTTTTTTAAACATTATTATTCTTTACTTTTGAAACATGTTTCGAAATAAGTTAGGTAACTATTTTTTTCTACTAGTATTGTGAACTATTCATTTCTCCTTAATTTCAGGAGATATTCCGTAAATCAGATAATTTCATAAGTAAGAGGTAATTATCAGTCAAATTAATTTTGGGATAAAAGGTTTAAAATATCATTTTTTAATCATTTTACCCAACATTTAATTAGTTTCACTTTAATAAAATAATTGTTATTTTAATTTTTTCTGTGTTTGTACTAAATGAAAAAAAATTAATGCTGCAAAGAAAATCTATATATTTAAAACGCTAAGTGTTTTCTTTCGACAGTCCTTGAGAAGAAACTACTGCATCAAATTACACAAATCTTTTTTTATATGAAAGATATTTGGGCAAAGATTTGTTATCGTCCATTCGTTTGTTCAAATATTTTATTATTTAGCCGTAATTTTAAACTAAAATTCGACAGTTGCGCATGCACAGTATATAAGTACAAGTCTGTCTTTGGAGTAACACGCAAATGCGCAAAGATGCTCGCTCAGTTGAACTATCACATCGCAGGTAAAAGTAGTTTTAAGTTCGTCTGCTATTCGATCTTACTGTAAACAAGTTTTTCTTTCTTTCATTAAGTTAATATTATTTGGCTCTTTCAGCATTATTAACAATTCAAAAATTTATTCTGTCGATATTAAAAGTTAGATACCGTTTATGTGTCATGTTGTTTTGGTCATATTACGCACAGAAGATAAACAGTCATTTGAAGCTATAAGTTAAGGCTGGTGATCGGGTATTATGAATTGCCAATAGTTACACACGACGATTGGGAAACTAGCATGTAAATTGCAGCTGCTTCTTTGAAAAAATAAGGTATCATAAATATTAAAACAAAAGCTACTTCTGTAAGATCAGAACTCAAATTCGAGACAATTGCGTATGCTCTAACTGTTTTTCGTTCCTCTTCAATTTAGAAGGAAGAAAAATAAGTTCTTTCTAGCGAAGCGGGTTAAAGCAGCAGTTTAAAGCTCTTAATTTTTGTAGAGTGTGCGCAGGTTCGAGACCAAGCCTGGCAAAATGTGTAAATATTTTTGTCGATAATTCATTTCAATAATTACATATTTTATTAGAAAGAGAAGTTGTAGGATTTTTATTTTATTGTTATTATTATTTGAATACTTTATAATTAACCACTTCACCGGCGACAGGTATAGGGGAAAAGTACTTTTACCCACCCCTTATCTCGAGGCAGGCGATGAAGTGGTTAAATAAAATTTAACATTCAATAATATTTTGAAAACACAATGATTTTATATTTAAAATATTTAAGCTAAAATATTTTCCATGTAATTATCAATTATATAAATTGAGCTGATCTAAAATTTTCGTTATATTTTCTGACCATTATCAAGAATATATGTGTGTGTGTGTCAGAAAGAAAAGTTTGTCATTCATTTGCATAAAAAATAAAACGGAAAGAAAGAAAAATATTCGCATAAGAGCTATAAAAGAAATTACCTTGATATCCAGGTTTCATATTTAAAAAAAGTATAAAAATATAAAATAAAATTCAACTAATAAAAAATATATATTATAAATCGTTAGCTGCATCAAGTTTCAAATTTAGGTTTTTAGAGAATGAAAAAGATAAAAATAAAATTCATGGCAGCTATTAATAGTCTTGTAGTTTTAATAATTAAATAAACAAATGAAAACAGATATTGTTATTTTTTTTTTAAAAAAAAGAGGTCGTAATAAGTAAAAATAAATTCTCTAACCGATGTTTTTAGATAAAATTCTGATAAAAAGCAAGCATAATTAGTTATAAATTCTATACTTAAAATTCTTCTCACTTCATTGAGTAGGATAGAGTGGCAGCACCATCTATCACCTTAAAGTGACCGAGAAAACAAAATTCAACCAAAAAATCGATTTTTACTTTTTTATATCAATTAAATAGTTTAAACTTTTATCTTTTCAACGATGTGTCACACGTGTTTATATATATAAAAAAAAGTGTTGAAATTATTCATTCTTTCTAAGAATACTTTGCAGCTTCATGGTCATTTAAATCTTTAATTAACTTTTTCTCAAAACTTTGATTTTTCATATTTTTGTTCCTTTTTTTCAATAGCTATTAAACTTAAGAACTCAGATTTTTTTTAATACTTATGTTATATTGTATACTTTAACACAAGGATTTAATGTTTTGTTGAGGATTATTTATTTTAGGCAGTGAAATCTTACCAAAAATCCTAATTTAAAAATTACTTACATAAATAATTAATAATTAATTTTCAGCTTCACTTAGAAAGAAAATGGTATGTTAAAATACGTATAAATCATGTTATTCTAACTACTCTAAAAGATTTAGACCTCTATCTTTCACAATTTCTGAGAAAAATTTACATAAAGTTGGTGAATTTAACATGACGGAGATAGGACTTTCCCGGTCCCCTTAAAGAAATAAGATTCACTTATGTAATACAGAAATTCGTCACGTAATTCGTCATTCAATAATTAATTTAAAAGCAACTAATTAAAAACTCAAGAATTTTTCTAATGAAACATTCAAGTTATTTACCGTCAAATCTTGACGGGCACTAACTAGTATTTATTAAAAGCTATAATATCAGGAATGACCGAGCTAAGCTCGGTCAAAATTAGCTTTGTGTTTATCTCGATATATTATTCCTACTGAATCATTCTTGCTGTTTTAGATGAAATTAGCTTGACCCTGAGCCATATTGATCCAAAATGACCCACTAATCGAATTTTTTCGAATATGCGACCTAACACAATGCTTTTCTCGAACCAGAAAACGATGGAATACAAAACTTAGTGAAAATCGTCAGTCGTTGTTTAGATAAAATAACCTTGACTCACGTTATTCAAAAATAACCCACTAACCGAAATTTATCGAACATGTGACCTATTCCAGTGGTCTTTTTGTACTGTGAAACGGTATAATAAACAATTTTGTCAAAATCGTTTGAACATTTTGAGATGCAATTAGCAGAACCGAGACCCATTATCACCAAAATGACCCACTAATAGAATTTTTTTTAGCATGCGACGCAGCCCAATGTTTTTATCTTGTCCAGAAACTGTGTAATACAAAGTTTTGTCAAAATCATTTGAGCCGTTTTTTACATACATTTAGCTTTATCCTGATCCATTAGGACCCAAAATGACCCACTGATTGAATTTTCTTGAACATGCGACCCTGCCCAATGGTCTTATCATTCCCGGAAATGGTATTATACAAAATTTTCTCAAAATGTTTTGTACTGCTTTTTAAATGCAATTAGATTGACCCTGACCCATTATGACTCACTAATTGAATTTTCTTGAACATGCGACCTAGCCCAATGATCTTCTCGAGCCCGAAAACGATAGAATACAAAATTTAGTCAAAATCGTTTAAGCCGTTTTTTTAGATACAGTTCGCTTGACCCTGACCCATTGTGACCACAAATATCCACTAATAGAATTTCCTCGAGCATGTGACTTAGCCCAACTCATGCCCAGAAACGGTATAATACAAAATTTGGTCAAAATGTTTTTGAGCATTTTTAAGATTCAGTTAGCTTGATCATGACCCATTGTGACCCAAAATGACCCACTAATTGAACTTTTTCGAACATGTGATTTAGCCCAATGGTCATCTCATGCCCAGAAACGGTGTATTATAAAATTTTATGAAAATGTCTTGAGCCGTTTTTCAGATTCAATTAGCTTGACCCTGACCCACTGTATCCCCAAATTTTCTCGCACATGTGGCTTAGCCCAATGGTCATCTCATGCCCAGAAACGGTATACAACAAAATTTTGTGAAAATGTCTTGAGCCGTTTTTTAGATAAAATTAGCTTGACCCTGAACCACGGTGACACAAAAATGACACACAAGTCGAAATTTCTCGAACACGAGACCTAGCCCAATGGTCATCTCGTACCCGAAAATGGTTGGATACAAAATTTAGTCAAAATCGATTGATCCGCTCTTTAGATAGAATTAGCTTGACCCTCACCAATTATGACTCATTAATCGAATTTTCTCGAACACGTGACCCATCCTAATGGTCTTTTCGTGCCCGAAAACGATAGATTACAAAATGTCTTCAAAATCGTTAGAATCGTTATCTAGATAAAATTAGCTTGACCCACGGTGACCCAAAAACCACCCACTAATCAAATTTTCTCCGAACATGTGACTTAGCCCAATGATCTACCCGTAATCCAAAACTGTAGAATATAGAGTTTAGTGAAAATCATTAGAGCCGTTTTTTAGATAAAAATAGCTTGACCCACAGTAACCCCAAAATGACCCACAAATCGAAATTTCTCGAACACGTGACCTAGCCTAATAGTCTTCTCGTACCCGAAAATGGTTGGATACAAAATTTAGTCAAAATCGATTGAGCCGTTTTTTAGATATAATTAGCTTGACCCTGACCCAGTAATCGAATTTTCTCGAACATGTGACCCATCCCAATGGTCTTTTCATGCCCGAAAACGATAGATTGCAAAATGTCGTCAAAATCGTTAGAACCGTTATCTAGATAAACTTAGCTTGACCCATAGTGACCCACAAATCGAAATTTCTCGAACACGTGACCTAGCCTAATAGTCATCTCGTACCCGAAAATGGTTGGATACAAAATATAGTCAAAATCGATTGAGCCGTTTTTTAGATATAATAAGCTTGACTCTGACCCATTATGATGCAAAATGATCCACTAATCCAATTTTCTCGAACACGTGACCCATTCCAATGGTCTTTTCGTGCCCGAAAACGGAAGGATGCAAAATTTAATCAAAATCGTTAGAGCCGTTTTCAAGATAAAATTTACATACACAGACACAAAAAAATTTTAATCGCATTATAGTATAAGATATTTAAAAATAATGTATTCAATCAAGAATGGAAAAAAAACTCACACCAGAAATCCACATAACTGGGAAAATCTGTCATAAAGAAAGAAAAAAAAAATGTATAATTTCTTATTTGCTTACAATTAAATTAACTAAAACTACATTGCACTATCATTAAAAAAAAGCAATGCTATATTAACATAATTTTTTTGTTCTGAGTTTACTTTCATATTTGTGTTTTTGATGTTTTAAACCTACATCACGTCGCTAAAACTCAACTCTGCTGATAAAAATATTCATTTTTTAGTTCTATGCAATTAATTTAATATTTATGCTAGAAATTGTTTTAAACATTTTTTACTGTATTTTCATTTAATACAATATATAATATGAAACTTTGATTTTGATCTTTCATTACAGTCTAGAATTCCAAGCAACATTACAAGTTTCTCTAACTGTATTTTTTTTCATTATACTAGGGGGCTTTGCCCCCTACGAGCTACGCTCGCCAACCCCCTTTCAGACACCGCTGACTCTAAAAGCACGCTAATTTGATCGGCTTTAAAAAGATTTCGGAAGATTGAATTATAATTTAAAAAACAGTGGCAATCTCTCTATTCATTTCTCTTTGATTGGGGGATTTTAAGGCCAAATCAGCAACTGTTAAAAGATACAATGGCTGTTTTCGCCTTTGTTTAAATAAAATCAGTTAAACATTTCAAAATAAGATAATATAAAATGAATTAAGTAAACAGAGTTTTTGTCTCCCGGTACTTTTTAAAAAAGTGAAAAGAAAGTTATTTTAAATAAGACATTTTAAATGTATCGTTTTTACTGATGTAATTTTCCCCAAACTTTTCTTTTTCTTTTTAATATTCACGTGAAAATACTTTTGTTAGGAATGAAATATTATTTGCGCTGTACTAACAAAAATAGTTGAAAAGATCATCTCAAAATATCAAATAAACAAAAATAGTTGAAAAGGTCATTTCAAAATATCAAAAAAATGTCTCGTGCAATTTTAAAATTTAAACTGTTTTGCGGTATTATTTTTTGTTCATTTTACGTAATAGGTGTAATGGGACGTAATTTCATCTATTAAAGACTTCTAATGCATGTTAATGAATTTAATATTTTACAACATCCTTTCTCTTTTAAAATTCATGTGTAAATATAGTTTTCATGACCTAATTCTCAATAAGTTCCTACTTTTTATACGTAATTATTAAATTTTAATTTGAAGAGGTTTTTCTGTTTATAATAGTCACATGTCAATATTTTTTTCATTTGAAGCAAACTTTAGAGTTTGCGCTGTTTATAGAGTTGGCAAGTTTAAATTAATAACATTTTCTAAAATATGTAAAAAATCTCTCTCGAAATGCTGAAAATTTGAATTTAAAATAGAAATAAAACCTCAAAAAATGAGTAAAATTAAAAAAATAAATGCAATCTGCACACCGGGAACTTATAACGTATAAAATGATCTAAAAATGATTAAATTCCCATGCATAGTTTTTGCTACTGTGAAACTTTTTTAATGGAATGATTTTGTCTGACTTTAGCATTAAATATCTCTTAAAATAATTCTTCGATTTGAAAACTGCCTGCATCAGCGTGTAGAGAGAAACACATCATATAAACATATGAGATTCTATCTTTGTTTCCAAATTAGTTGAATTATTAAAGTCATTAAACACCACCTCATTACACGCATCTTAACCTCATTGCTATTTTACCATATTGTTCATGCATCATACAATTGCTGTTAGGAATGCACCAATTGATATTTTTTTATGAAAACCAAATATTCAACCAGCTGATTATTAGTATATGAGAAAATCCCAAAGTTTAACAATATCGTCAACTGGGGTGACTTTGTCTAATTTTTTGCCTCTTATTGTGTTTAAAGGTCCAAAATTGATTGACATTTACATTTAAGCAATTTTTAATTCTTTTTTTTTATAGTTTAAAGTTATCTAGTGTAAATTTTTAAATTCAGATTTAGTATTTTTTAAGAAAAGTATTAAAAAAAATATGTTATTTAAAGAGTGGGACAAAGTCACCCCCTGCTTGGAGTGTGTTTGTCTCATAACAAAAAAAATCATAAAATGAGCCTTTAAAAACTTAATAGGACAAAAACAAACCCATTATTATGATAGAATAAAATAAAAAAAAACATAATAAAAAAGTATTTCATTTCGAGAATAAAAACTACAAATTTTGTTTGAAGCTTCATTCTGTTTTAAAGCTAAATTTTTATTGTTGTACATAATTATTTTATGTAATTATTAGTAATTTATTAATTTAATAAATCATTTTAAACATTTTACTTAATTATTTTAATAATTTGCTTTATTTTAAACATTCATTATAATTTCCCAAGTTTAATTACATTCAAATTATTATTTAAAAAATATAAACAAAACAGCAACCAGAAATCTGCAAAATCTAAAATTCGCACAACCTCTGGTTTCAAAATGTGTGGATTTTTGGGATATATGTTTTTACGAAACGAATATAAGGAATTGTTTAAAAAAAATTCTGTTTTAGACATTCAGTCATTTGGGGTATAAATGTTTGGTATACACAACATTGGGAGGGGTTATTAAATTTTTTCTCTTGTAAAAACAAAAGCATAAAATATCTATTTTAGACAGGGTTTTTCCTTATAAGAAAGATTTATACATTTAACATTCCTTCTGTTGGGGCAATGAAACTTTTCAATTTTAGACAGTATTGCATTGTAGACAGGTTTAATTTTGTTAGGTTTTACGGTACATAGAACACGATTTCTGGACCCTATTCGAAAAGAAATTCTCGCTACGCCATTGTCCCTCTTCTCTACCACTATAATTTGCTTTGCATCCTACTCAGCAATTGCTATAATGTCTGTTTAAAAAAAGTGATTTCAGGGAAAATATGGAAAATTTTTCCACCTGAATTGACTGCAAACTGAAATTTTATTCATAATATGTTATTTCATTTATTCTACAAAAGTTTCATTTATAACTTTAAAAATAATGAATAGCTTTTAGAAAACTTTTCAATAGGCTTACTTTGCTGATTTTAAACGAAAAGTTTAAAATGGTCACTATCAATGTCTAATGAACACTGAGCTAGATAGTCTAAGGAATATAGCTGACAGAATTTGTACTAACATGCCTTGCAGAAATCTAAAAAAAAAACATGAAATTTAATGCAATTAATTAATTTAACAATTATGGTGAACAGGGTCATGTATGCACTGCTTTAGGGAAAACAAAAGTTTAACTGTACAAAAACATAACCATGCATGAAACTTAGTGAAAATACAATGCAGTAATTTAAAATCGTTATAAATGGGCTTTAGTTTTTTTAATACACCTGAAAGACTGAAAATGCTACGCAACTTTGTTATGCCAGCACTACATTTGCAATAATGGAAAGAATACAATAATGTTTTTGCTAAGTTCCTAATTTCATGTTACATATGTGATATAAAAACTATCTCTCGCAGCAACTAGCGAGATTTCGTCCGACGACATAGGCTCTGATGAGTCCATGAATTCATAGTATGTCAGACAGGATGGTTAGTATGCACTCGCTGAGGCTTGCGACCCACGGACCAGCCCTATGAAGCTGATCTGACAACCGCAGTTATCCAAGTCTTAGTTACTGCTTAGCACACATCACTCAGCCTGAGCCCACACAAATCTGCAATCGAGTCGCTACGACAAAACCCCGATAAGCTCAAGGGTACCTATCAGTCCCTTTGATTGGTTTTCCCCCCTCCGCCGGTTCACTCTGGTGACACCATGGGAATCGGATACCTACAAATGTGTAAAGCACGGAAGCCTTACCAAGGATTTGCTTTACAGAATTCTTCCAAGAACAACTGCTATAATTAACAGACTTTTTCAGTAGGAAAGCAGTGAGAAGAGGGAGGCTTCTCTTGTGATGTGGTAGAGTTGTAGAAACCCTGATGGCATACAGACTGCCTTGCTAGGGAGTGATAGACCAGGCTGAACGTGCACAGCAGTGTGTCTATCCCAATCAAGTCACAAACTGCCTTGATTTTTCCGTACCGAAACTATAAATTTCCCAAATATCGAACTATTCATGAGTTATATTAAGAAATATTAAAAGCTACAAAATAATTACATTTTGTATGAGGGTGTCTAGCACAGCTCGGCTACACATTTCCGTGACCTTCCCTGGTTTTTAACATCAATAAAAAAAATCAGGTTTCGAGATTTTGTGATGTTACATACAAAAATCTTACAAGTTGCATAATTATTGTTGGATGCTTTTATATTTCTTAATGAGGATCTTTATTAACATGCTAAATATTTCTGAGGTACACTTTTAGCACCAAGTTCCATTCACGATGAAATTCATCATATCAGTCACGAAATAATTTTAACTATTTTAACGCAAAAAACCTTTTTCTTTGTAAGTAATGTAGTTGCTCTATAATTACCCAAATTTAAGGATTATAAATATTTAAAAATTAATTAAATTAATAAATGTTACCAAACAAAGATAAAAAAGCAAACTGAATCATCTAAGTAATCTTAAAAAACTGTAAAGGTATTCAGTGAGAGTGAAGTTGGTACTGAAAATTTCTGAGTTGCAAGAAAGAACTGAAAGTGCATAGTAGAGAAAAGAAACTGCATGTGAAGTCTCTAAACAGTATTTATGAAAGGCAAAGATAGATTTTCCTGGCACTTTAGTTTCAAATTTTTAGTTTTATAATCAGAAAAAGTTTTCTTTTTTTTCAGAAATTTAAAATTCCTCTGTCTTTTTCTCAGAAATTTCAAACATACATGACTTTTCCTCAGAAATGGTAAATTTCTGAGTTTTCCAGTCCATAGAAATTTTCCTGATTTTCCAGGTTGCTATACAAACTAGCACAGTCTTAAATGTGGATAAAACATAGGCAATCCGAATCACACTACCTCATCACACAATCAACTTTGGAGCCTGGGCACGGATGTCCCCAGACCGTACAATAGTGACCACTATCAGAAAGATAAAGAACAACTAGTTTTCCCTAAGGGTGTGCGAAATCCCGCCATGAGAATCGTAGGAATCGATTTTTTATAATACTTGTGTTATATTGTATACATTAACACAAGGATTTAATGTTTTGTTGAGAATTATTTATTTCAGGCAGTGAAATCTTACCAAAAATCCTAATTTAAAAATGACTTTCAATAAATAATTAATAATTAATTTTCAGTTTCACTTAGAAAGAAAATGGTATGTTAAAATACGTATAAATCATGTTATTCTAACTATTCTAAAAAATCTAGACCTCTATCTTTCACAATTTCTGGGAAAAACTTACATAAAGTTGGTGAATTTAACTTGGCGGAGATAGGACTTTCCCGGTCCCCTTAAAGAAATAAGAATCACTTATACAATACAAAAATTCGTCACGTAATTCGTCATTCAATAATTAATTTAAAAGCAACAAATTAAAAATTCCAAGAATTTTTCTAATGAAACATTCAAGTTATTTACCTTCAAATCTTGACAGGCACTAACTAGTATTTATTAAAAGCTGTACTAGCAGGAATAACCGAGCTAAGCTCGGTCAAAATTAGCTTTGTGTTTATCTCGATATATTATTCCCACTGAATCATTCTTGCTGTTTTAAATGCAATTAGCTTGACCCTGAGTTATATTGACCAAAAATGACCCACTAATCGAATTTTTTCGAACATGCGACCTAACACAATGCTTTTCTCGAGCCAGAAAACGATGGAATACAAAACTTAGTGAAAATCGTCAGTCGTTGTTTATTTAAAATAAGCTTGACTCACGTTATTCAAAAATGACCCACTAACTGAAATTTATCGAACATGTGACCTATTCCAATGGTCTTTTTGTACTGTGAAACGGTATAATAAACAATTTTGTCAAAATCGTTTGAACCTTTGTGAGATGCAATTAGCTGAACCCGGACCCATTATCACCAAAATGACCCACTAATTGAATTTTTTTGAGCATGCGACCCAGCTCAGTGTTTTTATCTTGTCCAGAAACTGTGTAATACAAATTTTTGTCAAAATCGTTTGAGCCGTTTTTTATATACATTTAGCTTGATTCTGATCCATTAGGACCCAAAATGACCCACTGATTGAATTTTTTTGAACATGCGACCCTGCCCAATGGTCTTATCATTCCCGGAAATGGCATTATACAAAATTTTCTCAAAAATGTTTTGTACTGCTTTTTAAATGCAATTAGCTTGACCCTGACCCATTGTGACCCACTAATCGAATTTTCTTGAACATGCGACCTAGCCCAATGGTCTTCTCGTGCCCGAAAACGATAGAATAGAAAATTTAGTCAAAATCGTTTAAGCCGTTTTTTAGATACAGTTCGCTTGACCCTGACCCATTGTGACCCAAAATATCCACTAATCGAATTTTCTCGAACATGTGACTTAGCCCAACTCATGCCCAGAAACGGTATAATACAAAATTTGGTCAAAATGTTTTTGAGCATTTTTTTTAGATTCAATTAGCTTGATCCTGACCCATTGTGACCCAAAAATTGAATTTTCTCGAATATGTGACTTAGCCCAATGGTCATCTCATGCCCAGAAACGGTATATTATAAAATTTTGTGAAAATGTCTTGAGCCGTTTTTTAGATTCAATTAGCTTGCCCTGACCCATTGTGATCCCAAATGACCCACTAATCAAATTTTCTCGCACATGTGACTTAGCCCAATCGTCATCTCATGCCCAGAAACGGTGTATTATACAATTTTGTGAAAATGTCTTGAGCCGTTTTTTAGATTCAATTAGCTTGACCCTGACCCACTGTATCCCCAAATTTTCTCGCACATGTGACTTAGCCCAATGGTCATCTCATGCCCAGAAACGGTATACTACAAAATTTTGTGAAAATGTCTTGAGCCGTTTTTTAGATATAATTAGCTTGACCCTGAACCACGGTGACCAAAAAATCCAAATTTCTCGAACACGTGACCTAGCCCAATAGTCATCTCGTACCCGAAATTGGTTGGATACAAAATTTATTCAAAATCGATTGAGCCGTTCTTTAGATAGAATTAGCTTGACCCTGACCTATTGTGACCCATTAATCGAATTTTCTTGAACACGTGACCCATCCCAATTGTCTTTTCGTGCCCGAAAACGATAGATTACAAAATGTCGTCAAAATCGTTAGAACCGTTATCTAGATAAAATTAGTTTGACCCACTAATCAAATTTTCTCGAACATGTGACTTAGCCCAATGATCATCCCGTAATCCAAAACTGTAGATTATAGAGTTAAGTGAAAATCGTTTGAGCCGTGTTTTTTGACAAAAATAACTTCATCCACAGTGACCCAAAAATGACCCACAAATCGAAATTTCTCAAACATGTGTTCCAACCCAATAGTCTTCTCGTACCCGAAAACGGTAGGATACAAAATTTAGTCAAAATCGATTGAGCCGTTCTTTAGATATAATTAGCTTGACCCTGACCCATTATGACCCATTAATCGAATTTTCTCGAACAGGTAACCAATCCCAATGGTCTTTTCGTGCTCGAAAACGATAGATTACAAAATGTCGTCAAAATCGTTAGAACCATTATCTAGATAAAATTAGCTTGACCCACGGTGACCCAAAAACGACCCACTAATCAAATTTTCTCGAACATGTGACTTAGCCCAATGATTTACCCGTAATCCAAAACTGTAGAATATAGAGTTTAGTGAAAATCATTAGAGCCGTTTTTTAGATAAAAATAGCTTGACCCACAGTGACCTAAAAATGACCCACAAATCGAAATTTCTCCAACACATGACCTAGCCTAATAGTCTTCTCGTACCCGAAAATGGTTGGATACAAAATTTGGTCAAAATCGATTGGGCCGTTTTTAGATAGAATTAGCTTGACCCTGACCCATTAATTCAATTTTGTCGAACATGTGACCCATCCCAATGGTCTTTTCGTGCCCGAAAACGATAGATTGCAAAATGTCATCAAAATCGTTAGAACCGTTACCTAGATAAACTTAGCTTGACCCACAAATCGAAATTTCTCGAACACGTGACCTAGCCTAATAGTCATCTCGTACCCGAAAATGGTTGGTTACAAAATTTAGTCAAAATCGATTGAGCCGTTTTTTAGATATAATTAGCTTGACCCTGACCCATTATGATAAAAAATGACCCACTAATCGAATTTTCTCGAACACGTGACCCTTTCCAATGGTCTTTTCGTGCCCGAAAACGGTAGGATGCAAAATTTAATCAAAATCGTTAGAGCCGTTTTCAATATAAAATTTACATACACACACACACACACTTTTTAATCGCATTATAGTATAAGATATTTAAAAATAATGTATTCAACCAAGTATGGAAAAAAAACTCACACCAGAAATCCACATGACTTGGAAAATCAGTCATAAAGAAAGAAAAAAAAATATATTTTTTTATTTGATTACAATTGAGCCTGTCAAAATGTTTTTGAGCATTTTTTAGATTTAATTAGCTTGATCCTGACCCATTCTGACCCAAAATGAACAACTAATCGAATTTTCTCGAACATGTGACTTAGCCCAATGGTCATCTCATGCCCAGAAACGGTATATTATAAAATTTTGTGAAAATGTCTTGAGCCGTTTTTTAGATTCAATTAGCTTGCCCTGACCCATTGTAACCCCAAATGACCCACTAATCGAATTTCCTCGCACATGTGACTTAGCCCAATGGTCATCTCATGCCCAGAAACGGTATACTACAAAATTTTGTGAAAATGTCTTGAGCCGTTTTTTAGATATAATTAGCTTGAACCTGAACCACGCTGACCCAAAAAATGACACAAAAATCGAAATTTCACGAACAAGTGACCTAGCCTAATAGTCATCTCGTACACGAAAATGGTTGGATACAAATTTAGTCAAAATCGATTGAGCCGTTCTTTAGATAGAATTAGCTTGACCCTGACCCATTATGACGCATTAATCGAATTTTCTTGAGCACGTGACCCATCCCAATGGTCTTTTCGTGCCCGAAAACGATAGATTATAAAATGTCGTCAAAATCGTTAGAACCGTTATCTAGGTAAAATTAGCTTGACCCACGGTGACCCAAAAACGACCCACTAATCAAATTTTCTCGAACAAGTGACTTAGCCCAATGATCTACCCGTAATCCAAAACTGTAGAATATCATGGAAGACGGTAGTATTCCGAGTGACGCAGTCTTAAGCCTAAAATCGTATCGTATCGTAGAATTCCTTAGATGGCGGAACTCATATATACAGCTAACTCGACATCAAAGAAAACGCGAAAAGCCGCCTTTTAATAACTCAGCAGATATAGGTCTATTGTTCTGATTTTTCTAGAACAATCTTATATCTCCAGTCTAATCGTATACTGAAATTTTTACATTTCTACGTGCAGTATATTTTGAGATCTAAATAGCCATTTTTAAAGCGAAAGCGTTGGTACGGTATGTAAGAATTTCCTAATTTCAAAATCTCGAAAACGGTACTAACGATTTTCTTTAAATTGATATATAATATAAATCTGATTAAGACGAGGTGAATAACACTTTTCTTCCTTCTGGGAAAACTCGTTTTATTTTTAAAAATCGCTTTTTTGTGATTGGTGAGTAGGTTTGACGTCACTTCGTATGTAGGAGGAGTCTTAATCCTTGCAAAGTCATTTTAGGTATTTTCTAGGTTACAGTTAACAATCTGAATCTAGGCAGTAAATCTTTTTTTTTAAATACTAAAATGTTAATTATTATGCGTTTTAAAATATTAAATGGAATTTCGATTCATATTCGATCTTTCTCTTTTGTTATGAAGAAATTATTATTTCACATTTCTGCTTTTTGTCGAAAAAATATTTAGATTCATTTTTAAAAATGGGGAAATTTTTTTAAATTATACGCATTCAATATGATTGTTATTTATAAATTTTTTTTCAATTTTCAAAAAAAAATATTTTCAATTTCTTGTTTATGAGCGTAGCTCGCGTTTTGAATCGTTTATTCCATAAGATTGAATCTTGTTGAATTGAATCCTAAACCACGTTTGTTTGTTTACTTGTTAATGGGCAGAAATTCGCTATAATGATGGATTTAGTGTTTAAATTCGTCGTTTCCTTATCGATTCGTCGGTGCGTAGCGACAGATTTATTGGGGGGAGGGGGATTAAAAAATTTCCCAATTTGAAACAAACTAATTTTCAACTCCGATGATATGTGCAATGGATGTTCAACTTACTTGGTTGCTATTTGAGATCAAAATGAAGGGGAAAGAGACATCCTGTTTTTCTTTTGTAGTATTAGAATAGAATGCTATTTTAACCTTTTAACACCTGAAACGGCCCTATACGGCTTTCTGAGTTAAGTCCTAATTCGGCCGGTTTCGGCCGTCTATAGCAAAATAAGGGGTGATAGGTATAGAAAGAGATTCGTTTCTCCCTGTGCTGAGGGGTTCGTCTTTATTGTCGCCGGTCACGTTGTCCGATGACAGTGATGGAATACTTTGTAATTGCTTGCAGGTTTGTCATTACCTTTTTAAAAGCTAAAGTGATTCTATTCAGACGAGCCGGTTTTTTTTTTTTTTTCATTTCAGTTTCTTATTTCAAGAGAACGATATCGTTGTTTGTGCAGATTTTTAACTCTAGTATTGAGATATTTACTTAAAGTTTAATTTAAAATGAGTAAAAGAAAAAGACCTCTCACCCAATTAGAAATTGATGAAATCTTGTTTGGATCAGATGATAGTGATAGTGACATAGAAAGCGAAGATGATGGATGGCCCATAGATGCAAATTTAAATTGTTCTTTTATTAATAATCATGATTCCGATGAAGAAATCATAAGTGATATAATGGAAGAAAACAATGATTATTTTGTAACAGCGGATGGTGATAATTCGGTGTTAAATGAAGCCGTAGCTGACGAAGACATAAATATAGGAACAAACTGTGATACAGTTAATGACGAAAATATTTTATTTACTTGGTCGGAAATCATTCAGAACCAATTAATACTGGACAAGTCGAATAAAGCTTCGGGAGGACCAAAGCATGATTTACCAGTAGGATCGAACGCAGAAAGTTTTTTCAAATTATTGTTTACGGAAGAAATGTGTGAAACGATCAGAATAAATACGAATCTTTATGCTGATTACATTAAAGAACTCGTAAAAGATGCTTTTGAGCCCATAGGGAAAAAGAAATGGAAATGGACTCCGATAAATCATGTTCAAGAATTGTGGAACTTTTTCTCCATAATTTTAATCATGGGAATTAATAAATTACCAAAGCTGAGAGACTACTGGTCTTCAGATCCAATGCTAGGGAACGAAAAGGTAAAACAGATCATGTCAAGAGACAGATTTCTTCAAATATACAAATTTTTGCATCTTTCTGACAGGAGTAAAGAGCTACCTCTAACGCATCAAAACTTTTACATGATGCAGAAAATTGATCCATTTATGCAGGATCTTAGAGTAAATTGTCAAAAACATTTTATATCCTATATAGATTTGTCGATTGACGAGGCGATGATCAAATATAAGGACCGATTAGGCATTGTGCAATATATGCCTAAAAAACCAGTCAAGAGAGGCATCAAAGTTTGGATGATGTGCACCTCTTTTCTTGGTTATATTTATAACTTTGAAATTTACTGCGGGAAAAAAGATCAAATGCCACGATCTAATTACGGTCTTGGATATGATGTGGTAACACATCTATCTAAGCCCCTTAAAACGGATCACCATTTATATTTTGATAGGTTCTTTACCTCTACTTATTTGATGAAAAGTTTATCCGAAAAAGGAATATCAGCGAGTGGGACAGTCATGTCAAATCGAAAAAATCTCCCAGCAAATATTAGCAAAATTAAACTAAAGGAAACAGGTGATTTCAAAGCATTCCAGTGCACAGAATTTCCGTTTCTAACGTGTAGTGTGTGGAAAGACAAAAAGGAAATTCTTATGCTTTCCAATGATACTGAGCACAAAGAGACAACCGTAAAACGCAGAATAGGAGGAATTATTCACACCGTCCCTTGTCCTGTTGTTTTTGCGGAATACAACAAAAAAATGGGTGGGGTAGACTCTGCAGACCAAAAAAGAAAGTATTATGACATTGCAAGGAAATCTATAAAATGGTGGATATATCTGTTCTGGTTTTTTGTCAACAGTGCAATAAATAATGCTTTTATTATTTTTTCAACAACAAACTTTCCTTTACAGAAAAAGCCGAAAACACTGCTGGATTTTAGAATTGAGTTAATCAAAAGTATGTCTGAAACTGTCAAAATAGCAAAAAAAATAAATTCTTCAAATGATTTCAGACACATAAAAGTGAAAATTGTCGGGCGCAAAAAATCCTGCATAAGGTGCAGAAAATTAAAATTGAAAACCCTTTCTAATAGGCCTATTGAAAGTTCATGGATGTGCGAAGTTTTCCAAATTTGCCTGTGCGCAGAATGTTTTGGCCCATACCATGAGACTATTTTTCGCCTAAGTTCCTAAAAAGACCGAAATAATTTCATTTTTTATTATAAATATTTATTATTATTATATATCTTGTAATATAATCTAGTAATCTATATAATGGGGTTACTTCATCAATACGAAAACAGCCGCTCACTAATGTTAAACTATGGGAGAATTTTTTTTTTAAATATCTCGTTTATATTTCAATAATTTTAAATGATATTTTTTTCATTGGATAATTGAGACCGATCTCTACAAAGACCGTTTTTTTTTTTTTTTTTTCGATTTCGTTTAGACTTTTTTTATTAGGATACATTCACTTTCGGAACCGGTTTCGAAAGTGAAAGTATCCTCAAAAATCTGCAAACAAAATTAAAAGAATAAAAACGGCCTTTGTAGATATTGACCACACCCATACAATGCAAAAAAAAAAAAAAAAAAAATTGTAATATTGAAATACAAAAAGTTATTTAAAAAAAATCTCCCATAGGATTAACATTAGGGAGCGGGTGTTTTCGCGTGAGTGTAGACGTACCTCAAAACACAAAGCTGTTTTTCAGTCATCAGGCCTGAACTTTCCACTAAATCGATTTTGTTAACTATTGTTTTAATTGATAGATGTTTATTTGTAGATATGCCCACAATAGCTATTTTTTTTTTAAATATTCTCCTTTTTGTATTTAATTTTAATTATATTCCATGAAATTTCTTCAAAATCGTGGCAATTCGATTTCTCCCATTGTTGCAGAGATAAGAGACATAATGTAAAATCAAAAGAACCGTGCAAGGAGTTTTGCAAGGCTGCCATTAATATTATTTGTCGATGCGTATATTATTATTATTATTATAAACTGCAATTTTTAATCAATATTTTTTAACAAAATACAAGTGTACTAAGTAAAAATATTGTTCAAAATCTTTCACACGACCTCATTTATTTTTGTCCGCTTTATATGTGTATAGAGAAGAGGATATTGACTTGGCATCAGCAAAATTAGCATTAAATGAATTTGTGTTTATCTACTTTTAATTTTGTACATTCTATAAGACTTACGATTACTACAAATTTATTATACTGTACTTCATTTATTATACCTGTTATTTTATATTATGTATCTGAATATAAGAGGGGTGTTGACAACAAAAATATTTGATATTTAGACATATTATCCAGATTTTTTACTTTTTTTAAATTTGAAAGATAAATTTCGGTAAAAATACTTAATTTTTATAAACAAATAATGATTTATATTTATTGTTATGCACAATAATGTTGTCCATCGGGTTTATTTATCTTTATTTTTTAGAACTTTAACTTTATTGATGCTCTAATTTTTGGTTTTTTACAATTACTTATAAAATATATTTTTATTTAAATGCATGGTGGATACTCATAAAAACACCTAAATATATCTGGTGAAAAGTTTGCGTCTGTGAAAATGACTTAATGTTTAGCTTGAGATCTATTTTTGCATTGATAAAACAAAAGAAAAATTTAATATGATTACATCCACATAGTCTATGTTCACCAATTTTTCATTTCTGAATTATAAAGTTTCTAATTGAAACCTTCATTGATTACTTCTTGATTGTATACATTAAGAACATTTTTTATTATTATATATCTTGTTATATAATCTTCAGTCTTATATATAATCTTGTAATCTATACAATGAGGCTATTTCACCCATTTGAAAACAGCGGCTAGCTTTTGTTAAACCTATGTTAGAAGTATTTAAAAATATGTCGTTTGCATTTAATTTTTTTTTTTTTTTTAAATGAGGTTTTTTTTTTCCTTGAATAGTTGAGATCGATGTCTGCAAATACCGGTTTTTATTCTTTCGATTTGTTTTGAGTGATTTTTATTTAGACTCTTTCACTTTCGTAACCGGTTTCGAAAGTGAAACTTTCCTAATAATAATAATAATAATAATAATAATAATAATAAACCCTTGCAAATCCATTTCTCCTATTGTTGCAAAGAACTGAGAAATAATGAAAAACCAGCTGAACCGTGCAAGGCAGTTTTGCACTGCAGTCATTAAAATTATTTGTTGATGAGTTTATTTATTAATTAACTGCAATTTTTAATCAAAGTATTTTAACGAAATGCAAGTGTATATTAAGTTAAAATCTTGGATGAGTTTTTTTATTAACTGCAATTTTTAATCAAAGTATTTTGACGAAATGCAAGTGTATATTAATTTAAAATCTTGTTCAAAATATTTCACGTGATCGCATTTATTTTTGTCCAGTTTATATGTATGTAGTAAAAGGAATCTTGGCATCAGAAATAATTAGCATTAAATAAATATGCATTTATATAGTTTTAATTTGGTACAATCTATTATGCTTAAGATTACTATTGCTTCATTATGCTATACTTTTTATAATACCCATTACTTTATTTTATGTGTGTGCATAGAAGAGGAATATTGATAACAAAAAATGTATATTAGATATTTGGACACATCATGCAGATTTAAGTGAATTAATCATATTTTTTGTGACTCACGAGAATATTGTCCATTGGGTTTATTTATCTTTTCTCATTATAACTTTATTGATTCTTTTTTTTTTTTCACTATAATTAAATGTAAAATATATTTTTATTTGAATACATGGTGGATAGCGGATACCCATAAAAAGTTTGCGTCTGTGAAAATGACGTTATGCCTAGTTTGTAAAGTATTTTTGCATTGATAAAAGAAAAAAAAAAATCCTATGAATGTGTCAACATAGCGTACTGTTCACTGATTTCTCATTTCTTAATTATAAATATTCGAATTGACGACTTTATTGATTACTTCTAGATTGTATACCCTGATTACATGTTTCAGATTGCTTTAAAAAATAATTAGTAGCAGGGTAAATTAATTTCTTTATAAACAATTAAAACAAGTAAGAAAAATCATGCGTACGGCATAGATAATTAAACACTTTCCAACACTCCCTGAAAGCTTTAACAGAACTTCGTTATTTAGGGAAATAAGGTAAAAAAGATAACAAAGTAAACATTTAAAAATTTATTTTAACAGTTACCGTCCATAGCCAAATAGCTATTCCAATTCTTTTGAAGACTGAAAGAATTTCATTTTTTTTATTATAAATATTTATTGTTATTATTATATATCTTGTTATATAATCTTGTATATTTTAATATAATCTAGTAATCTATATAATGGGGTTACTTTATGAATATGGAAACGGCCGCTCACTAATGTCAAACCTATGGGACAATTTTTTTTAAAAATTATCTCGTTTATATTTAAAAAATTTTAAATGATATTTTTTCATTGGATTGTTGAGACTGATCTCTACACAGACCGTTTTTTTCTGCTTTCTTTTAGACTTATTTTATTAGGGTGCATTCACTTTCGGAACCGGTTTCGAAAGTGAAAGTATCCTCAAAAAACTTCAAACAATATGAAAAGAATAAAAACGGCCATTGTAGATATCGACCACATCTATGCAAAGAAATATATATATTTGTATTAAAAATATTGAAATACAAAAGTTATTTAAAAAAAAAATCTCCCATAGAATTAACATTAGAGAGCGGGCGTTTTCGCGCAAGTGTAGAAGTACCTCAAAACACAAAGCTGCTTTTTAGTCATCAGGCCTGAACTTTCCACTAAAACGATTTTGTTAACTATTGTTTTAATTCATAGATTTTCATTTGTAGATATGCCCACAATGGCTCTTTTTTTTAATATTCTCAATTTTGTATTTAATTTTAATTATATTCCATAAAATTTCTTCAAAATCATGGCAATACAATTTCTCCTATTGTTGCAGAAATAAGAGACATAATGTAAAGCAAGAAGAACCGCGCAAGGAGTTTTGCAATGCTGTCATTAATATTATTTGTCGATGCGTATATAATTTTTATTATAATTATTATTATTATTAACTGCAATTTTTAATCAAAGTTTTTCAACAAAATGCAAGTATACTAAGTAAAAATATTGTTCAAAATCTTTCACACGAACCTCATTTATTTTTGTCCGTTTTATATGTATATAGAGAAAAGGATATTGGCATCAGCAATAATTAGCATTAAATGAATTTGTATTTATCTACTTTTAATTTTGTACATTCTATAAAACTTAAGATTACTATAACTTTATTATACTGTATTTCATTTATTATGCATTTTATTTTATACTAGCAGCCTAACGCCCGCTACGCTGGTCAGTTTTTCTAAAGAAACCTTAAATCAAACGTAATATATCTGTGAATTTGATCATGCGTTTTAAAGCAATATGGACATTTGACTGGAATGCCCATTCTAATTGGTGAAAACAATATGAACGTTATTACACTATTATATCTTTTGAGCCATACAAAATTTAGGCTGTTGAGGGCCAACTTCTTTCGTTGATCATTTAGTGTAGTATTCGGTGAAGAACGATAGAACAATATGTAATATATTAACCCCTTAACCTTCGATTTAACCTACAATTTGGCAAATCCATAGCTACCACTAAAATTTAATAGAGATTTTCGCCTTGTTTAATCGTGAAATTTCGACGATTAAATTAAACTATATTTACTGTGAAATTTTAGTTGTAAGAAGAATTTACATTTGGCTCGACCATCGTACGTGGGCTATGCCCGTCATTGTAGGTTAAGGGGTTAAAAAGGTTCAAGAAAAATTATCAATGCAATTCTCATCAGAATCTGTTAATTGGACATACTGCAAAGGCTAATCGTTCATAATTTGGTTCGCCTGATTCTAAAACATTCAACCTTAATTCTATAATCAAGCAACCTGACAGTCAAGCTACACCAAGCGAATGATATGTGCTTTATACTAAAACATTCACTGAAAAAATAACTAACCGAGCAAGTTCCATCGAAATCCACTTAGCAGGATCTTTTAAACTGGAAAATGTACCGAAACATTTCATAAAAATAATCTAATTAACAGTTTTAATCCCGTGAAAATTCATTCAGCGGAACCTTAAAAAAAAGTCAATTTTTCGAAATTGGGTTTATCTGATTTAGATCTTTACCCATAATTATTTAATTAAGCAACGTAGAACATCATGTTTTGTCACATTCGGGTTCACCTAATTTTGGAACTTTCTCTTGTAATCTAATTTTCTGCAATCTGAATTGTTGCCAAGTTTGTGCTTCAGAAAAACAATAACCCAGAAGAAAACTTCGCTACAGAGAAGTACCATCTATGCAAGAAGTACCAACCATCCACAAAAAATAATCTAACTAACAGTATAAGCCCCATCAAAATACATCCAGCAAAACTCAAATTATAAACGGGTGGAAGGAAAAGCAAATTTGCATTTTATATAATTACAGTAGATGTATCTTTCATAATTGCGTTCACTTTTCTGTATAGCTTTTCCAATAGCTCTATAACTAAAACTAAGCGACGTAGAACACTGTGTGTATACATAAAAACCGTTCCAAAAACATCACCTAACTAATAGTGGCATAGCTTATCCTAATATTACCTAATATTACAATCCCTAATATTACCTAACTCTGCAACTCCAATCAAAATACGTTCATTAGAACTTTAAATAAAAGGTAATCTTTCACATTCGGGTTCACCTAGTTTAGGAACTTTCTGTTGTAATCTAATTTTCTGCAATATGATTTGTTGCCAAGTTTGTGCTTCAGAAAAACAATAACCCATAAGAAAACTTCGCTACACAGAAGTACCATCCGTGTAACCTAACAGTGTAAGTCCCATCAAAATACATCCAGCAAAACTCAAATTATAAACGGGTGGAAGGAAAAGCAAATTTGCATTTTATATAATTACAGTAGATGTATCTTTCATAATTGCGTTCACCTTTCTGTATAGCTTTTCCAGTAGCTCTATAACTAAAACTACCCAACGTAGAACACTGTGTGTATGCATAAAAAACATTCCAAAAACATTACATAACTAATAGTGGCATATCCTATCAAAATATTATAAAAAATAGGAATAAAATGCAAATTTACGTTTTAAATATATAGTAGATGATGATGATACGATTTTCTGTAATAGAATTCATCATGAAGTTTTCGCTTCATACATAAACGATGCTTTCAACATTGTAATTAATACACCGATTAAAGACGTATCCGAGTACGGAAGATTCACCTGAAATTCCCTGAACAACTACCCAAAGAAAGGTGAATATATGGCTTTTGTGATACTTTTATGTTAGCCGGGCGCAAGTAATAAATCAACAAAGATTGTTTCCATATCTTATTCTTATTTTATTATTTTCATTCAAAATAAAAACATTTCACTCATTTTATTTATAATAGACGCTTTACACTAATGTCATTGAAAAAGATGAAAAGTAAAACAATAGGAAACAATGCCATAACTTAAAACAAAGAACTGTTTTTAATTTACATACGCGAAATGTAACTACTGCTATTGGCAGTTTTTAAAATGCTAATGGCGATATTTACATACGGATACGGCTGACATAAAAGTACCCATTTTTTCTTCTTATCCAGGAGCAAGTGATAAATCGCGATGAATTATTTCAATTCCTATTTCTTCCATTGAAAAAAGTAATACTTAAGCATTATTCGGACCATGAGATAGATCGCCAAAAATAGTTGACAATTGCAAATCTTGTTTATCGTTTGCCAATTACGTTCAAAAAAGTAATTTAACATTCTTAAATGCATAACCGTGTTAAAAATGGCAAATTGTTTTAAGTAAATAAATAAATAAAATATATAACATAAAACTACATACTATAAACTATAATAAAAAAAAATTATAATAATAAAATTAATTTAAAACTATACTAAATAAACTATCAAATGGACAAAAAATAAGGGTTGCTGTAATTAATGTAATTGCCATGCTTGGGGCAGTTGTATCTGACATGGCCCGGATGTAAGTACCACAAAATTCTTAATGTCGTACAAACATTGCTTTCATTTTTAAATATTTTCGTTTTATAATGTTAATTTCTAAGTGGATAGTTTCCTTGTATTTTAAATAAAATCAATGTATTTTTTCTTTTTTTCAAGATGATTGTATTTATTTATTTTTTCAAACTCATATAGCCGTTTTAATTTCTTAACCAAAATAATTAACAAAAAGATTCAATTTGAATTTCTTCCGTTGCTACAGTAACGGATATACAATATGAATGAATATGGATGAATTATCACTTGTAATGTTCGATATTTCGAGGTTTTGGCGCCAAAGACATTGCCAAATTAGAAAAAATATGAAATATCACACGAACTATTGGATTTAAAAGAGTTTGGTTAGTACCATTCGATTCAGCTTACAAAAATACACCAGAATATGTCATCAGTTGAAAACTAACTATAAAATCAGATTTTTAAGGAATTTTTTAAAAGTTCGTTCGATTTTTTACCCCCCTTAGGGGTGGAATTTTAGAAAATCCTTTCTTAGCGGCACTCAATGTCAGAAGAAGTATTTTTACCCCAAATTTCAAGATTTTAGGTTCAGTAGTTTGGGCTGCGCGTTGATTAATACAAAATCCAGACTTTCTTTTATATATATAGATTATGTATCTGCATAAGAGGGATGTTGAAAACAAAAAATATATATTTGATATTTAGACATATTATGCAGATTTTTGACCTTTTTTTTTTTTTTTTTTTTTTTTTTTTTAAAAAAAAAAAAGATAAATTTCGGTAAAAATACTTAATTTTTATAAACAAATAACGATTTATATTTATTTTGATGCACAATAATATTCTCCATCGGGTTTATTTATCTTTATTGTTTGTAACTTTATTGGTGCTCTATTTTCTTTTGGTCATTACAATTAAATATAAAGTATATTTATATTTTAATACATGGTGGATAGTGGATACCCATAAAAACACGAAAATAGATCACCTGGTAAAAAGTTTGCGTCGCTGAAAATGACGTTATACCTACCTTGTAATGTATTTTTCCATTGATAAAACAAAATAAAATTTCTTAGGAATGTGTCAGCATGCCGTAATGTTCACTGATTTCTCATTTCTTAATTATGAATATTCGAATTGAAGCCTTTATTGATTACTTCTTGATTGTATACCTTGATTACATGTTACAGATTGCTTAAAAAAATAAATTAGAACAAGGCAATTTTTTTTTTTTTTTTTTTTTAATAAACAATTAAAACAAGAAAGAAAAATCATGCGTACGGCATAGATTATGAAACACTTTCCAACATTCACTGAAAGCTTTAATTAAACTTCGTTATTTAGGAAAATAAGAAAAAAAGTGAAAAGTGAAAAGTGTAAAAGTGAGATTCTCTTTTATGGAGTCACATAGGATGTCTACAAAGTGATCCGGGACATGAAAGCTTGAAAAAGAAAAAAGTGACATTTTTCCTGTTTTAGAAAAATTATTTTACATTCTTTAGGATAAAACAACTCAGACCATGTGTATATGAAATAATTAGTTCAAAGAATATAATGATTTTTATACTATACTATCCGCAGTTGTTATGCCTTCATACAAGATTTAAATGCATTGATCTAAGACTGTTAAATTTTTGCTGTTTAATTAATCACATTTAAAGTTAAATATCTGGATGTCTATGAAAGAAAAGCTATTATGATACTTTGTACAAGGTTTTCAGATATATGCTCTTTAAAAGGTTATTTGCTATTGAAAAAAAAAAAAAATAGACAACATTCAACAGAGAACGTGTAACAATAAATGGATCAAAACAAATAAATTATTTAAAAAAAATATTTTTTCTACAATTTAGCTACAGTGCTATTGATTATTTTAAAAATATAGATTATTTTCGAATAAAGTAGAAAAGAAAAAAAATACTACTATAAAAACTGAAACCATTTGGGATATCCAAATTAAGCGGCCTGTGAGCCGATGTGCATGTGTGCCCCACTTGTCCATGTAGAAATTGAATATTTTTTCCAACGATGTTGGAAACTGGTACAAAAAGAAAAGGTGCACATTTTACATTCCTGGATTAATTTTTGCTTGTAAACACCTGGAATTGGCAGATGTTGCTATTGAGAAAATGTAAGTCGAATAGTCTTTTCCATTTTTTCACAAAGGCAGATGATCTTTTAAAAAATACTTTCAAAATTCACGTTTTGAATCGAATTTTTCTACGCGACAGTCCAATAAACGTCATCCTCGGCAAACGATCGCTTATAACCCAAGATCTAATTTATGTATCAAAACTTTAAAAACATCCATTGGAATCGAAATCATTTCAATAGTCATTTCGGAGTGTTTAATGACGTTTAAAAATTAGTCAGTAACTGTGTCAGAAAGTTTCCTGTTCTTAAATACACATTTTTTTTCCATTTTTTCTTGTGAACTACCATAACCAAAAAAATTAGATCCTAAATTTTATCAAAACAAATATAAAAAACATTTTTATTTTTTCTGTGTGTTGTTTAAATAGAGTTTTCTTGGTTCTTAGTGTTACCTAAAAATTTTTATTCATAGTTTTTGTTACTTTTTTTAATCATTCTTATCTTGTAAAGGTAAAGACAATGAGAAATATTCACCTTTCAATAATTTTCACGTGTTTGTCTTTATTTCAACTCCTTTAAAATCTCTGTATGTAAAGTTTTGATTAATTTAATTTATGCCCCCTCCCCCCCCCTTTACATTCCAATGTCTACCCTTGGGGAAAATATCCGTAAATGTGGTAAATATGTAGTAAGCCTCTGCCCTTATACATAAGCTATTTATGTAGCGAGTTGAAAGAGTCTACAGATGGACTTCTTTCAAACCACGAGCCCCCCCCCCCCCCCCAAAGCCCTGATTACCGAATAGATACGAGAAGCACGTGCTTCCCTTAGAAAATTTTGAAGGGGCCCGAAATTGAGAAAACTGAGGGACCCAAATTTCATATTGAATCAATACTATTCCAAAATTCTATCAAATTTATTTTCAGATTATATTAATTCCTTTGTATATATATAATATATATTTTTTTTTTTCAAAAAGTGTTCCATAAATATACCTTTCATAACAAATTAAATCTCCATGTAATAAAACAGTTTCAACTACATGATGACAATCCTTAAGTTTGTTCATTATTTTAAATGTTTATTTATTTTATATATTGAATTTGAATATTACTGAATTTGGCTTATATAGACAACATAAAATTTTAATTATTTAATCTATTGCCAATATTGAAAGAAATATTTCAAAACAGTGATATTTTATGTCGCGCGTACATGCTGAATTCAACCTTTTTATCCAACTAACATATTTATTCTAATACCTGCAAAACCATTTTTACATATTTTTCTTGATTGTATCCAATTTCTGTGTATTTAAATAGGGGAACATATAAAAAAAAAGTTGTTTCATGAAATATACATGAACTGAACTGATCCATTCTTTAGAATAATATGCATTGGTGAATTTTCGAGTACGGCGAATTTAAAATAATGTTCAGATTTTAAATTAAAGGTTCTTCTTAAATGAAAGGGAGTCCCGAAATGACATTTGTGCTTCCCATAGCTTCAGAGGTTAATGGGGCCCTGCCCCCCACCCCCTCCACAGTCACACCCCTAATACATTTTCAATATGTAACATCTATTCGTAAAATTATAATTTCAAGTTTATAAAAGATAAAGTAAGTTAAAAATTAAATAAAAGTAAAATGAAGTTTAAATGCTGCCAATTAATATTTTGCGTTTTTTGTATATATATTATACTCTAATCACTTTCTACATGTTTCTACATATTATGCTTTATGAAGTTGTGTATTTATATTCGAAATAATTTCGAGTGTATTCTTTATAATTACTACTATTATTTTTACCTTTTTTTTTTTTTTTTTTTTTTTTTCATCATTGAGCTTTTTATTGCGCACCTCATTGAACATCATACTAACATTATATACTTTTTTTCATAAAATTTATCGAAAATTAGAAAACGCTCTCCCAAATGACTTCAGTAGTTACGCTTGCACATTATAATACTTCATGACGTGTAAGAGAGGATTTTTTTTTATTATCTTTTTGACTATATTTTAAACTGAGTGGGAATATGTTAAAAAGCTTTCAGGGTCGTGCCATGCGATTGTACAGCTTAAGCGTCGCACAAAGGCACTCACCTGACAGTACAATAATCACCGGTTACAAAGAGGACGCCATTTCAATAGTGAATTTTTTTTTTTCATTTTAAGTCTTTCAAAAAAACCCTAGTTTGTTTAGGATTATAGAGCCAGCTCAAGTTACAAACACCGAAATAATTCCGACGACAGCATGAAATGCAACTCTAATTTTACTGTGAAGCGAAAGACTGGTTTGAGTGGCATGATGAATCAGTTTTATCAAGCTCAAGCCTTTGTAAGGAGTTTGACCCCCCCCCCCCCCCGGCCAAATGGATTATCCTACTCTTTGTCATTATTTTAGGAAACAAAATCAGAATCTGAAATATGTTAAAGCTGTAAAAAATCGTCATGTCCGAACTCCGAACAGCATTGTAAAAATGGTATAGGGCATGAATACACTTTTTTATACTCGATCAACAGGCTTCTGGACACATGTACAAAAGAAAAGACTATATGTTATATATATATATTACGTGCTTAAAATTAGTTATTTTGGTGATCACTTGGCATGTTAAACCCAATATACACACACATACACGCTCGCACACAGAGAAAAAAAAAAACTGTCAGAATAAATTATGAAAGCTATCTTTAAAACCTATCTGTACATCTAATAGTTGATAAATTCGCCAGAAAGGGCTGAATTTGATTTTTTAGTTTTCTAATATATTTACTATGACATTTTATTTTTAATTTTCTAGTTTAAGTTCATTCTATCACTGCATAGCTCTGTTTTCATAAAATGTATTAGAAAAACACTTCAATTATGCTTTTGGTATGTCGGTCTGTGGGCGAATAATATTCCTAAACAAATGAGTTGCTTAGCTTAATCACCGCCTCCCCCCCCCCCCCATTCCTTCTTCATAAGAAATCTGAACACATACCAATCGCAGCTTTTGGTGTTTTTCGTAGTTTATTTCAATGCACTAAGAATTTTCCTAACACCTAAAATCGCCATCATCGTTGCATTATCTATTCATGAAAGAAATAGGTACATTTAAAGATTTGGAGAAATAAAATGAATTATTTTTTATCTAAAATAAAATCTAACTTTTCGTCTAAATAAAACCTTCTGATATTTTGTTGGATAACTCAGTGATACAGTAATAATAAGATAAGCTGATAGATTAACTCCTCAAGAGTGCGAAAAATCTGATAAAGTGGAGCCATGGCTGAAATTTCGTGATTTTTCTCGAAAAAATAAATTTATAAATGTCACAGAAAATTTCATAATTTTGAGCAGGGAAGAATATTTTTTGGGAATCTCCTTAACACTTTATGCACCGACGGCACTTATAAGTACTATTAAAATAACTTGTTATAAAATTCATTTAATACATCGATTATTAGTAATACAGTTTAGATTGAGTTACAGATACTTTACTTTACCTTGTTCCAAGAGCATTATTGGTTACGCACACACACACACACACAAAAAAAAGGATGATTTCTTTTGCCTTTGCATCCAATGGCGGATCCGTGGGGGAGTTCCCGGGGGTCGTGACCCCCCCCCCCTTCCTGAACGTTCAAAATTTCCAAAGGAAACTTAAAAACATGAAACATATATTAAATTCTTTCAGATTCATCCTTTGCTCTACTATGAGCAAAGGATCTCTTTCATCTTTCTGTCTCTTTTAAAGCTGTACTTAAATCCAAAGTAGGTAATTTCTGACACATCCATACTGTCATTTTAAATCTCAGATGCAAGATATTTGCAAGTGCATTTACTCAAAACAAATGTGATTGATTAGCGTTTTCCATTTTCCGATAAAGGCAAACCATCTTTCGGGAAATTTCCTTAAACTGTGGGATTTAAAACTGAATTTCAGGCCGCGACTAACAATTGCTCCCTCCTGACGGCATTTTAATAACTGTTGAGTCCTAAAAATTTGTATATAATGCTCAATTTATTAAAGATTCTTTGCATTTATAAGAAAATGGGAAATTCTTCAATTTCTGGGTATATGAATAAAATGTGTATATTTTATATTTTTTGCGAATATTAATGCGAATATATAATTACGAATATTATTTTCTTGGTATTTACAAATGAAAATAACTTCCCAAACGTATCAAAAATTTAGCCATTTTGGATGTGGGGACAACCTTCAATATAAAAATTGCTTATTAAGTGATGTGACCCCCCCCCCCCCCCCCCAAAAAAAGGAGACATGACTACCTTTCTAAATGGAGGGCTGCATCAGCTCTTGTTTGCATCTTTTCAGCTTTTCAGCTTTATTGACATTGAAAGATTATGTGTGTGTGTAGGGGGGAGGGGTGTTCAGTTCGGAAATATTTCTATATTTCTATTGTAAGGACATTATATTTGTACATTTCCTAATTCTACGAAATGCTAACAAAAGTATTGTAAATAAAAGATTGGAGTGGAGTAATAAATATTGTACAAAATCCCTATAAATTTAAATTTAATTAATTAATTGTAATTGACAAAATCTTTCTAAAAGTTATTAAAGGATTGTGTCAATCTTCTGATGTAGTTTCAAAAATTCACGAAAAATGCTTTAGAAGATGACATTTTCATGAATTCATAATTTAGGACATAAAGGGTTAAAAGCATTTGTTCTGAAATTGTACTGTAAAAGCTTTAGAGGGGGGGGGGGGGTCTCTAAAAAAATTCTGAATTTTAAATCCTTAAATTAAGTATTAGCCTTGTCCTAAAATAAGAATTTTTTAATCTCATACTCTAATAGATGGTACCGAAATATTTACATTATAATGAAAATAATGAGGTCTAATACAAATAGAATTGCCCCACCAGTGGCCGACAGGTTCTGCTTTCCAAGCTGGTAGACGGGAGGTGCTGGGTTCAAACCGAATCGCGCCCGTCGACCTAATCGTTCGGAGTTTTCGTTGTTTTCTTCGAACCGTGGATTTCCATGCGTAAATACGGGTTAAGTTCACTTAGAAAGACCTCCACGGAGGGCACTCCCCCCCTTTGGGCCTGTATCCCTCGTGTTGATAATTGGCCGTTATAAACACAACCAACCAAATAGAATTACAGTAGAGCGCCGATTATCGGAACTCCAATTAACCGAACTTCCAAGAACAGTCTATTTCTCTCAAAAAAAAATTTCTAATTATGATGATATTATGGATGAGATTTAAGATGAAAAAGAAATTGAAGAAATGAAAACAAATGCTCTGAAAATGACCCAGGTCCATCACATAACGAAGTCTTTGAATGTTTGGAAACAGTTATGAAATGGCTATGCCGGCAGAAGAATGCTGATTTTATTCAACTAACGTATTTAAAAAGAATTCGAGATATGGCAGTATTGGAAGGAACGTCTTCTTTGAAGCAAGCAACAATCGAAAGCTTTTTAGCTTAAATTATAATGTTTGGGGTTCAGAAAATTATAAAAAGGGAAAAAGAAAATTTTAAATGATAGAAAAGTAAACAAAAAAAAAAAAAAAAACAAAAAAAAAAGTTTTTAAACACGCTAGCACTAACTGGTGCTGCCAGTCCTAAGCCTGGATAAAGTGTGATGGTTTAAGTATAGTCAGGAACACCCGTTAAATTGTCTGTCCATTTTTCCGTACTTTTGCTTATCCGAACTAGGGTCTGTTCCGACTTGTTCGGATAATCAGCGCTCTACTGTACTAGAATATAGCCCGTCAGAATGACGTGTTTGCATTTTCAAAAAAATTATATAACATTGCATTATAAAAAGAATTGTGGAGTAATAAATTTTGCCATGTCTGACTGATAGGGTTGGGTGGGGAAAGTAAAAACAACCCATTTTTCATTTAAACTTAATTTGCAAGAAAATTATTAATTGAATTGGTAAAATACTGACATAAAGTATGCAAATGAACTTCACTCACAAAATTTGAAGAAATATTTCACAAAAACATTCAAATTAATACTAATAATGCTATTTTAAAACATATTGTCAATTAACTATTTTATCTGATGGTATGGGGTTAAAAAAAAAAAAAAAAAAAAAAAAAAAAAAAAAAAACAGAAAGTTTATTTGTTTTTATTAATTGCCAAAATAATAATTATATAACTTAAATTTTAAAAAGTTGAACAGAGAAAATCCCGATTTCTTTTAAACATGCATAAAAAAAACCTGTAATAACTTTTGATAATTAAAATCATCTTTTATCACATAAGTAAATTGCAACTCTTAATTACATTAACAATTTGTTTTCTCAAATTCAGTTATTAAATTTCAAATTTATTTTCCCTACAAAATACAAAATTTTATTTATTATAATAATGCATTGATATATATACGGCATTACATATTTTTGATATTCTAATTTCATTTTATAAGAAATATTAATCCCCCCCCCCCCCCCCCCAATGTCTTCAGAATTCAAAAAACATTTTAAAAAGAATTTTTTTTTTTTTTTTAAACTATCGACAGGTGGCGCAACAGAGCATATAAACGTTTGTTTTAATATTTTAAAAGTTCAAGACGAATGAATCGTTTGTTTACTTTCATATAGGGATAGATAAAGCTTTCAATCTAATTTTAACTGAAGTTATCGCAGCAGAATATTAGATAATTGAATGTAATGTCTTAAATGTTAATTTATTTTGAATAATCTGTCTAAAAATGTAACTTTTGCGGAAAAGAAAGCACGTTTTACTCAACGTTTTTAAGATTGAAAATCAAATCAACATTCACTCGTGATGCCACAATGTACAACACAATACAAATCCAGAAGCAATTGAATGACTCATTTGAACGAATCATTAAAAAATACGGTCGACATCCGATTTTGCTCTTAAAATATTTGTAAAACCATAATAAAGCCTTTAAATAATTTGAAATACGTTTGTTTTTAGAAAGGAAACGTTAATCCGGTACAAAATAATTCACGGGAATGAATCACAGAATATAGCTATATTCACTGAACACCATGAGCGTTCTCATTGGTCAGAAAATAGATAGCCTTGAAAAACAGAGGTATTTTTTCGCGATATTTTTAACCGTGTATACTGAATTCAAACTGTAAATAAATGTAAACAAAAGTGAAAAACGCATTTCAAAATATTAATATGCTTTTTCAAAATATTTTAAGAGCATTTAATGAATAGCTGAAAGAGTCATTCATTTGTTTTTGGATTTATAATTTCTGCTTATGAATGGCAACGGTAATAGCTTGTATACATCGGAACCCTGTTGTTGGTATCTGGTTATTTTTAAATTAGATCTTAAATAGTTATAATTGTATACTTTTTGAAGGTTTGAGAAAAATTGAAGAAGAATATGTTACACAACGAATAGATACCCAGATTCAATAAGGTAGTCGGCAAATACGGCATCGGAATGCTTAAGCCTAACGTGGCCGCGTTTGGATTATCAGGAAAAGAATGAGTTCAACCCCGGAAGCGTTATACACTTAGTGTCATTCTATGTATAATTCTGTTTTTTTTTTTTTTTTTTTTTTTTTTTTTTTGCACATATAGAATATTTGCCGAATCTTAATTTCTAATTGTAATTTTATAGTTATATGAGGTTTTCTGCAGCATTCTTAAAATTGTTTGTTGTTCTGTGATTATTACCATTTTTATTACATGCATACATAATTTGTCGTATGAGGAGAGTCGTGTAAAAACCTTTTTGCTCAAATTCGCTTGTCAAGGAACAATATAAGTAACCTTTCTTCCAAGTCTTATAATCTATAAACTCACATTTCCGATAAAATGTATGGAGTAAGAATGCAGTGTAAATACTTCTTACTACAGGTGAAAAGGGATAAATAATGTTTCCTCATTCTGTTTAGAATTAACACTCCAAACAAATAATAGATCAACAAGCAAAAGTACGTGGGGAAGGAGGAGAGTAAACATACATCAAGATGACATTTCAACCACGCCTCCCCCATGGGAAACTCAAATGCGGTAAAAGGACGAGTCCATTTTCTCAAAATGTTCCTTTCATACGCCAGGATTTATAGGTAGTGATTTTTTCGTCTTTGTAGGCGTTAAAGAGTTAAAAGAAAATTTGTGATATTTGCAGATTATGTCTGGCAGGAAACGACCTATTGATATAACGCCAATCGGAAGACACGTGAATAATTTGTTCAGAGCACACCATTAGCTCAAAATGAATTATTATCCCGACTAGATGTTTTGAGCTTCTAAAAGTAAACGTTTTCTTCATGTTCGTTTTGTTTATTTAGTAATTAAAGGTTATTGGTAAATAAGAGATATAATAGCTTTTTTTGCAAAGGTAAGATACTTGTTTTTATTTAATTCTAAAGTTAATATTCTTAAAAGAAAGCTTTAAATAATTTTCTTTTGATTTTTTTTTTTTTCATATCCTGCTTCAAAATTCGTTTTTTACAATCATGTTGTCAAAATGTATTTTTGCTAGCAAGGAATATGTAAACAACGCTCTCATAGGATTAACATTAACTTGAAGGTTAGGAATCTGCACTAGCCATGAGAAGAAACTGGAATTGCTGACGTTAAACCTATGGGAGCGTACATTTAAAAATTTCTCCCTTGCGTATTAATAGTTTTAAATGATTATTTTTCTTGCTTAGAATAGCTGAGATTGAATTCTAACTGCGTTAGTGTTTACTTTTTCGATTTTGGTTGCAGATTTTTTTTTGAAGTTATTTTCAATTTTACAAATTTGAAAAGAAGGCTCCCATAAGTTTAACATGAGCTTGCGAGTATCTTGTTACTTCATATATACATACATTTTTGTATGAAACTATAAACAATCAATATCTTCATTTGGCACCCCCCCCCCCCCCTGAAGTATGTGCTGGATAGCATTCTTTTGTTTATAGGGTATGTTTTATTCACTTTTACATAATATATAAATTTTGCTTGAAATTTCATGAACATTCTATTTTTGGGTGTAATTCTACTTCTGTGTTGCTCTGTCAAGCTTGTCGATAAAAGTATAAGTAATTTGGCAAACACATATAATTTTTTGGATTGACAACCTTGGCGTAGAAAGTGATTGCATGCCAAATCGACAGCGACTGACCTAGATACAGAAGACGAGTTCTATTTTTTTTTTCATTATTTACCTGTAAAATTACATAATATTGGATTATACATGAAATTAAAAAGTATTGAATAAACCATAAACAATCCAAGGCTCTTAAAACTGAAGAACATTGTGTTTTCGATAACGGTTACATCGATGAGAAACGTCATCTTTTGCTTTGTTGAAGAACTAGAAGGGGGAGGGATATGACCTTCTAAAGATAAAGAAAGGGTCAGTACTTAAAAAATGAGTATGACTTGTAGAAACAGTGAAGTTTGGATGTATAGTACTGTAAATTCTTGTAGTAAAGCATAAATCTAAACTTTAAATGCATTTTTTGGAAAAGTTATTTTATGTAAAAATTCCATACGCAAAACATGATTTCTCAAAAAGTTATTGGAATATCATTATGAAATTTAAAATAGGTTTAAATTTAGAAGAAATATTTTTTGTCTTATGGGTGTTTTTGTGGAATGATATGAATGACATGGCGTAGAAAGTGATCGTGTACCAAATCTCAATAGCAGAAACTGTGCAGCATGGCAGCAGCACTGCAGATTATTTTAGACCTTGCAGATCAATCTACCAGCTTAAAAATAAATATTAAGCTTAAAAAAAATCACAAATTTACTTTGTTTTAGGAGTTATTGTGTTTGTTATTAATTTTCTTTGTAAAATGTAAATTTTGCTTATTTTATGGGTTACTGTGAGTATTTATTACAGTAGCTTGGTTCAGTATTGTTGGGTCGCAGATAAATTTTGGTTTGCTTCAGATTGATACTGAAAATTCTGCTTCTGGGTGCCAAATCATCACTGACTAGACTAGATACAGAAGACAAGCGCTGTTTTTTTATTATTTACCTGTAAAATTGTATAATATTGAATTATACATGAAATTAAAAGGTATTGAATATGCCACAAACAATCCAAGTCACTTAAAACTGAAGAATATGGTGTTTGTGATAACGGTCGCATCTTTGATGTGAAATGTCATGCTTTGCTTTGTTAAAAAACTGAATGGGGGGGGGGGCAAAATATGGCCTTCTAGAGATTAAAAAAGGGTCAGTACTTTTAAAGAAATGAGTGACTTATAAAAACAGCGAAGTTTAGATGTATAATTACTGAAATTCTTGTAGTGAAACAAAAATCTAAACTTTAAATGCATTTTTTGGATAATGTAATTTTCCATGAAAATTCCATACGCAAAACATTATTCCTCAGAAAATTATTGCAATATCACTATGAAATTTAAAATATTATATTGTTTACACTATTGTGAAGGCAATGAACTAAAGATTTAAATTTAAAATAAATATTTTTTGTTTTATGGATGTTTTTGTGGAATGACATTGATGAATTTTATGAAAATTAACATGTAAACAAGTGCAATATGCTGTAAGTTTTGAAACATTTAAAACGTTTTTTAGATTTTAGTTCATTGCCTTCACCAACGTCATAAATATGTTTCAGATGAAAATCAAATTTCAAAGTGATTGCTTAAAAGGCGCAAAGGCCAACATAGTGAAAAAGATTCCAAGCCGGGACTCGAACCCGGGCCATCAGTATAGCGCACTGACGTTTTACCGACTAAACCACTTGGAACGATACCTAATGAATTGCGCCTTTTAAGCAATCACATTGAAATTTGATTTTCATCTGAAATATTGTATGCAAGGCGAATGTTTCTCTCTGGAATAATTTCCATATATTAATATAGATTCTATCGATGCTGGATTTAATTACGTTTCGTGCTCGCCCCAGGTCGGTGGCTCACGATAAATATTCCATCTTGTGCTACGTTTGTAGCCATGCCAACATATAATAGTGAGAAATTTTCCGAGCTAGGTATCGTTCCAAGTAGTTTAGTCGGTAAAACGTCAGTGCGCTATACTGATGGCCCGGGTTCGAGTCCCGGCTTGGAATCTTTTTCACTATGTTGGCCTTTGCGCCTTTTAAGCAATCACTTTGAAATTTGATTTTCATCTGAAATATTGTATGCAAGGCGAATGTTTCTCTCTGGAATAATTTCCATATATTAATATAGATTCTATCGATGCTGGATTTAATTGCGTTTCGTGCTCGCCCCAAGTCGGTGGCTCGCGATAAATATTCCATCTTGTGCTACGTTTGTAGCCTTGCCAACATATAATAGTGAGAAATTTTCCGAGCTAGGTATCGTTCCAAGTAGTTTAGTCGGTAAAACGTCAGTGCGCTATACTGATGGCCCGGGTTCGAGTCCCGGCTTGGAATCTTTTTCACTATGTTGGCCTTTGCGCTTTTTAAGCAATCCCATTGAAATTTAATTTTCATCTGAAATATTGTATGCAAGGCGAATGTTTCTCTCTGGAATAATTTCCATATGTCATAAATATGAAATGTACAAAGGAAACTAACATACAGTAAAATTTTCGGTACTTTTCGGTTAGCCGGGCGCCAGTGTTATAAATACATGGATATACATACATATATTGTATATATACACATATATGCATGTGTATGCACATATTTGTATATGTATATAGATGTATATATATATACATCTGTATATACATATCCATGTATATATAACACTGGCGCCCGGCTAACCGAAAAGTACCAAATTTTCTTTAGAGCATTTTGGGCCAAATTTCACTATAAATTCCTCCATTAACCAAAATTTTATCAATGAAGAAAATATTTTTTGCTTTTTTTTTCACATTTTCTAGTCATAATCTTAATAAAAATACGCTTAAAAAATAAATAGCTCAATTGCTCTGTACATAGTCAGACACTTGAAATGTTGGATAAAAAAGTGTCTGTTAGATAAGATATTTCTATTATTTTTATGACCAGGGATGGAGAATTTCTAGAAAATCTTACCAGCCAAGGATTTATTTCAACAGCCAGTAAAATGCAATGTACAGTCAAAAAATTTTATGACAAAATTACGCAACTCAAAATAGTTGGTTACTATTACTGTCAGAGACCTGGTGCTGGAACCGTAGCCCGGAGCCGGAGCGCTCAGGAGCTGTATTTTCCATGAAGCTAGAGCTCTAAAATTTACTCTGCTCCAGGGCTCCTTTAGTTTTTTATTATTTTTTTTTTAATCTTTTTTTTCAGTCTTTTAAATGTCCAGGTTTAAAATATTTTAATTACATCATTATTCAGTATTTTAATTATATCATTTTTAAGGGGTTTTGTTTTAAAATTAAAGTTGTAAAACTTCTCACAAAAATATGGTAACACTACTTCACTTCTACTTGAGCTAAGTGGTAACACTATTTGAAAACAAATATGACTGCCTGTGGTTTACACGTACAATTTTGGTTGTTTGAAAAGCGTAGAAGAAATTTAAGATTTTTGTGTTTAAAATTACACCAAACTTTCTATTTTAAAAGCAAAAGCTAAAAGATGTCATATTTTCTGAACAAGCATTTCAAGTTTGTTGAGAAGAAAAATGCATTTTGTCAGATCTTTAATGAAAGGTAAAGAAAGAAAGAATTTGTAAGCAAAAAATTAAATGTGTAAATTAAAATCTGCAACTCAGAAGTGCGAAGTCGGCGCCGAGTTGGAGCAGTTCCCGGAGCCGAGTTTATTTTATCTCGGAGCGGAGCTGGAGCATCAAAAATTTTCCGGCTCCAGGTCACTGATTACTGTAATGCATTTTCATATATTTCTTTCCTATAAAATTGAGAAATATAAACAAGAGATGAAAGTTTAATATAAAATAGAATTTTGTACCATGTTTACATAGCAGTAATTAGGAAGGTTGAAAAATATAGCTAACTACTTATTAAAAAAACGTTTTCGGCTTACCTGTATAGTTTGCAGTTTTCAATAACTACCTAAAAATTCACTCATCCTGTCAGAAAATTCACTCGCCAGTGGCTAGTAAAATGATGCATTTTCCCACCCCTGAGCATGATATTATTATTTTATTTTGTAAGTCATAAACACACTTCTCAGACTTATGGCAAATTATTTCACAAGATAATTCACTGATGATCTAGCAACCAATTTTTTGATCATTTGTACCTATTGAACAATGTAAAACCACTACATGAATCGTGATTCTTGTTAGTCCAGACATAATGCCTTAGAATAATCACATATATGGCATTCAAAAGTAGGTATAGGTACATTAGAAGAAATTTTACTAAAGGAAATATTCATGTGTATTTTAAAAGAAACTAGAACTTTGTTGAGATATAATCAGTTATTGTTAAAGTTTCATCGGAGCTTGAGCAAAGCATAGGTTTGCATTAAGCCTAACTAAAGAAACAAAGGTCAAGCTCAAATTGTTATTTTCGAGTGCTGGGTACAAAATGTATGAATTTTCTTAAATCACAGTTTATTTCAAGGAAAAATTGTTATTTAGTGAAAATTAACACATCATTTAAATTCATCTATGAACTTAAATTTTAAAATGAGTTTCATTACTTACGTTCCATGTAGTGCAGATAATAGATGTTTGCAGATATGCATTTTGCGGAGTTCACAGAGTTTACTGTATTTCACTTTATTATAAGCATTCATTATGATTTCTAGACCATTATTACATTGTTGCTCAAGAAAATTTAAACATTTATATCCCATTTATGTTTATTTCTGCATTTGAATCACTTTCAGCATGATATTGTGTTATTTTATTTTCATGTTATAAACACACTGCTCAGATTTATGTCAAATTATTGCACAAGAAAATTTACTGGCTGTCTAGCATTCAATTTTTTGATCATTTTTACCATTTAAACAGTTGAAAGCGCTACATGGATCATGATTTTTTAATTCCAGACATAATTTCTTGGAATAATCACATATAGCAGTCAGAAGTAGGTATAAATACATTAGCAATAATTTTACTGAAGGAAATCTTCCTGTGTATTGTAAAATAAACAAAAACTTTATTGAGATAAAATAAGTTATTATTAAAGTTTCATTGGTGCTTGAGCAAAGCATAGGTTTGCATTAAGCATAACCAAACAAACGTCAATGCTTAGCTGAAACTATTATTTTCAAATGCACGGTACAAAACTCATCAATTTCAATATATTTCATACAATGTTGAAAAAATTTAAGACTTTTTGTGTAATGCAATGCAAGAGTTCAAGCAATTAACAATATAAAGCAGAAATGAAATATCTTTATAATAACTGTGTGCTTTTCATAGAAACATGTAAAATGGAAACGTAAAATCTTAAAAACATGGAACGCTTAAATTTACAAGTATCGCTTGTTTTACACTTACTGATTGAAATTTCGGCTAAAACAGTTTCAGTTAGATAAATTATTTTTCTATTTTCACGGTTTAAAAAGTTCAAATTTTAAAAGATTTCTTTAAATCGATTTTAGTTAATGAAATCTTGGAATATGCACACACAAATTGTTTTCATAAATTCTTCTGACACTTTGATTTGTTTTATTTATTTATGGTTGTTTAATAAACAAAGTTGGATCTTAACGTGAAAAAGTTTTTACATGTATTTATAAAAAAATAAGGATTTTTCCTATCAATTTCAACATATTTCATACAATGTTGAAAAATTTTAAGACTTTTGGTGCATTACAGCGCAAGAGCTCAAAAAATTAAGAATATAAAGCAAAAATGAAATATCTTTATAAAAACTGTCTGCTTTTTCATAGAAACATGTAAAAAGGAGATATAAATTCTTAAAAATATGGAACGCTTAAAATTCCAAATATTGATTGTTTTACACTTAATTATTGAAATGTTGGCTAAAACAGTTTCAGTTAGATAACTTATTTCTATTTGAATCATGTTTATGAGTAACCTATAGTGTTAAATAGTTTAAATTTTAAAAGATTTCTTTAACTTGATTTTAGTTAATGAAATCTTGGAATAATGCACACACATTGTTTTCATAAATTCTTGGACACTTTGATTCGTTTATTTATTTATAGCTGTATAATAAACCTAAGGTGGATCATAATGTGAAAAAGTTTTATTTTACATGTATTTATATATATATAATATATATATATATATATATATATATATGTCGTCAATTTTAGCATATTTCATACCATGTTGAAAAATATTAACACTATTGGTGTATTACAGTGCAAGAGTTCAAAACATTAAAAATATAAAGTAAACATGAAATTATTTTATAATAACTGTCTGCGTTTTCATAGAAACATGTGAAAAGGAAACGTAATATCTTAACAACATGGAACGCTTAAATTTCCAAATATCGCTTATTTTACACTTGATAATTGAAATGTTGGCTAAAACAGTTTCAGTTCGATAAATTATTTCTATTTGTATCATATTTATGAGTAATCTATAGTGTTAAAAAGTTCAAATTTTAAAAGATTTCTTTAACTCGATTTTAGTTAATGAAATCTTGGAATATGCACACACAAATTGTTTCCATAAATTCTTGTGACACTTTGATCCGTTTTAGATGGAGGATTGTAAAGGTCAATTGAAATCACGACTATGAATTTAATGCATTGGTCTTTAATTTTTTTGTGGTTTTATCTTTTTATCACTAACTTAAAAAAAGTAATGATATCAATACAAAAACCCTTAACGGGTCAAAAGTTTGTGATGCAGCACTTTATCTTTAGCTCTAAGAACTTTAAATTTGGAACTTAAAAATAATGATATCAAATTTTGAGTGACGCAATGCTATTAATTTATCTATAAATATATATATCAAAATTTATTCATTGATGCCTTATCATTTACATCTCATAAATTCGAATCATGAATTTTAAAAGATATGATATGAAAATTTAAGTGACGCCTTGATGTTCTTTAAAACGACTAGTTTTAAAATTCAATTTAAATTTTCTTTTGGCTAAATAAATTTACACATCTAAACAATACTTTTCATTTTCAAATGCACTGTTGAATGTATTATTTTCACTGAATCTATATAATGTACTGAATTGTATTCATTTGAATAAATTGATTTATCTTTTGGGCCACGCTATCCAAAAATCAAAAATAAAATTTATGTAAATAGTTTTTTGCATCATTGTATCCAAACTAAGTTAAATGTATGCAAATGGATAATATGACCAAAAAACTATCACACATCTTAACCTCATTGCTATTTTATCATATAGTTCATGCATCATACTATTGAGTTTAACAATACCGTCAACTGGGGTGACTTTGTCTAATTTTTTGCCTCTTATTGTGTTTAAAGGTCCAAAATTGATTGACATTTACATTTAAGCAATTTTTAATTCTTTTTTTTTATAGTTTAAAGTTATCTAGTGTAAATTTTTAAATTCAGATTTAGTATTTTTTAAGAAAAGTATTAAAAAAAATGTGTTATTTAAAGAGTGGGACAAAGTCACCCCCTGCTTGGAGTGTGTTTGTCTCATAACAAAAAAAAATCATAAAATGAGCCTTTAAAAACTTAATAGGACAAACACAAACCCATTATTATGATAGAATAAAATAAAAAAAAAACATAATAAAAAAGTATTTCATTTCGAGAATAAAAACTACAAATTTTGTTTGAAGCTTCATTCTGTTTTAAAGCTAAATTTTTATTGTTGTACATAATTATTTTATGTAATTATTAGTAATTTATTAATTTAATAAATCATTTTAAACATTTTACTTAATTATTTTAATAATTTGCTTTATTTTAAACATTCATTATAATTTCACAAGTTTAATTACATTCAAATTATTATTTAAAAAATATAAACAAAACAGCAACCAGAAATCTGCAAAATCTAAAATTCGCACAACCTCTGGTTTCAAAATGTGTGGATTTTTGGGATATATGTTTTTACGGAACGAATATAAGGAATTGTTAAAAAAAAATTCTGTTTTAGACATTCAGTCATTTGGGCTATAAATGTTTGGTATACACAACACTGGGAGGGGATATTAAATTTTTTCTCTTGTGAAAACAAAAGCATAAAATATCTATTTTAGACAGGTTTTTTTCCTTATAAGAAAGATTTATACATTTAACATTCCTTCTGTTGGGGCAATGAAACTTTTCAATTTTAGACAGTATTGCATTGTAGACAGGTTTAATTTTGTTAGGTTTTACTGTACATAGAACACGAGTCCTGGACCCTATTCGAAAAGAAATTCTGACTATGCCACTGTCCCTCTTCTCTACCACTATAATTTGCTTTGCATCCTACTCAGAAATTGCTCTAATGTCTGTTTAAAAAAGGTGATTTCAAGGAAAATATGGAAAATTTTCCCACCTGAATTGACTGCAAACTGAAATTTTATTCATAATACGTAATTTTATTTATTCTACAAAAAGTTTTATTTATAACTTTAAAAATAATGAATAGCTTTTAAAAATTTTTTCAATAGGCTTACTTTGCTGATTTTACATGAAAAGCTTAAAATGGCCACTATCAATGTCTAATAAACACTGAGCTAGATAGTCTAAGGAATATAGCTGACAGAATTTGTACTAACTTGCCTTGCAGAAATCTAAAAAAAAAACATGGAATTTAATGCAATTCATTAATTTAACAATTATAATGAACAGCGTCATGTATGCACTGCTTTAGGGAAAACAAAAATTTAACTGTACAAAAACATAACAATGCATGAAACTTAGAGAAAGTACAATGCAGTAATCTAAAAGCGTTATAAATGGGCTTTAGTCTTTTTAATACACCTGAAAGACTGAAAATGCTACACAACTTTGTTATGCCAGCACTACATTTAAAATAATGCAAAGAATACAATAATGTTTTTGCTAAGTTCCTAATTTCATGTTACATATGTGATATAAAAACTATCTCTCGTAGCAACTAGCGAGATTTCGTCCGACGACAATCGCTCTGATGAGTCCATAAATTCATAGTATGTCAGACAGGATGGTTAGTATGCACTCGCTGAGGCTTGCGACCCACGGACCAGCCCTATGAAGCTGATCTGACAACCGCAGTTATCCAAGTCTGAGTTACTGCTTAGCACACATCACTCAGCCTGAGCCCACACAAATCTGCAATCGAGTCGCTACGACAGAACCCCGATCATCTCAAGGGTACCTATCAGTCCCTTTGCTTGGTTTTCCTCCCATCGCCGGGTAACTCTGGTGACACCATGGGAATCGAATACCTACAAAGGTGTAAAGCACGGAAGCCTTACCAAGGATTTGCTTTGCAGAATTCTTCCAAGAAACACTGCATTAATTAACAGACTTTTTCAGTAGGAAAGCAGTGAGAAGAGGGAGGCATCACTTGTGATGTGGTACAGTTGTAGAAACCCTGATGGCATACAGACTGTCTTGCTAGGGAGTGATAGACCAGGCAGAATGTGTTATGAACTGAGTAAACTGAGTTATTAATTAAAAACTACAATTAAAACAATGGGAAATGTTCACAATTCAACTAAAGCATTGATTTTAATTAGACCACATTTAATATTTTTTCAAGAAACTTGAAAAGACGAGGAAAGCTTGCAGCAATTGGGCAGGGAGTGAGCTTATTAGATTTATTATTATTTCTTTACCTTACTAAAGATTTACAAATAGGACAAAAAAATAAAAATTAGAGATTTAAAGACTTTAAGTTTTGTGTGCTGTGTAAGGGAATAGGGTGTCAATTTTAATGTGTGGGAGAGGCATAAAATTATATAATCGATTATTTATTGTTACAGTAAAGTAACAGATAGAGCATAAAAAGTTTTTTAAAAAGGCAATGACTTTAAAGGTTTTAAACTTTCTGAGCTGAAGAGGCAAATGAGTGAAAGCAGCTTTTTTGGGATGGAGGGGGTACTTTATTAGATACCTTATTATTTATTTACTAATCTTAGTAAGGATTTACAAATAAATAAAAATAATAATAAACTAACGAGTTTTAAAGACTAAGTTTTACACGCTTACTAAGAGGGGGGGGGGGGAGCCAAGGTCATGTCCAAATGGCACGTGTGCATGTGTCTGGTCCTGAGAAGGAAGAATTATATAGGAATTGGGGATCTGAAATGCGATTGTGGCGATGCAATTGCATTGAGACCATGACACAAAGAAAAGATAACAAACGGTAAAAAAATACCTTTTATTTTACAAATTTTTTAATTGAAATGCAAAATAAAAATGAAAAATGTTACAACTCATAACAAGTGCTCAAAATATGCTCCATTAACCATGATGCATGCTTCACATCAGCACCACATGGAATCGCGAACACGTTCCAATTGGCCAGGAGTCTTCCAGGCACATGCCATCGCTTTAACAATCTGTGCCATGAGGTCCATGGCCAATGGAATGGATATCTTATGGGATAACATATTTCATTTGTATTTTGTACTCTAATTAAGTACTTTGTACTCTGATTAAGTATTTTGTAATTTAAAGCTCTTTTTACACTGTTTGATATCTTTTCTTTGCATCACAGTCACACTGCAATTGCACCATCACAATTGCATTTCCGACCCCCAGTTACGCTGTAAGTCTTGATCCTTATGACCTGACACACCCACACCTACCATTTGGACATGACCTTTTGAACCATATTGTATATATATATATATATATATTATATATGTAATATAAAAAAATATATAAGCAATGAACAGTTTAAAAAATTCTGTTTTAGACATTTTTCAATCTTTGAGGTATAAATATACATATCGTTGGGAAGAAACATGAAATATTTTCTCTTGTGAAAACAAAATTGTAAAATATCTAAAAAATTTCTGTTTGATACAGGTTTCCTTCTTATAAGGTAAATTTGTATGTTTAACATTCCTTCTGTCAGGACAACGAAACTTCTTGGTTTCAGACATATTGCATCGTAGACAAGTTCTGTTTTCCTCACTTTTACTGTATATATAACGTAAGTTTTGGACCGTCACCAAAAAGAAATCCTGGTTACATCACTGACCCTCCTCTCTTCTCCCGTCTTTTTTTTTTTAATGCTACTCAGAAATTGTTATAAGGACTCTATTAAAAATGTGATTTAAGATTAAATATTGAAATTTTTACTCCCTGAATTCACTGACAAACTACAGTTTTATTCATAACCTAAAAAATAATGAATAGATTTTAGGAAACTTTTCAAAAGACTTACTTAGCTGTGAAGACTTTTTAAGAAGTGCTTAAAATGGCAACTAAACAACACTGAGCTAGATTGACTAAGAAATATAGCTGACAGAATCTACATTAATTTGCCTCCCAGAAATCTAAAAAAGAAAAACAATGAATTTAATACAATTCGTTAAAATTATGCAATGCACAACATGACTCTGTTCACCATGATGGCTAAATTTTTAGACATTTTGGAGAACATGGTCATGTTATGCATTGCTTTCAGAAGAACAAAAATTTAACTATACATGAATACAGCAATGCATGAAACTTAGTGAAAGAACAATATGGTGACCTAAAATAATAATTGGGTTTTAGTCTATTTAATACACCCAAAAGATTAAAAACGCTATACTATCTTGTTATGGCAGCACCCACATTTACAATTATGCAAAGTGCAAAGGATACAGCTATATTTTTGCTAAATTCCTAAATCCATGTTACATATGCTATAGAAAAACTATTTATTTCCGCAATGCGGCAAGATTTCATTCAACGACATTGGCTGTACAAATCTTCCCTAATGCTAGTACCAGGAGTCCTTGCATGGCATTCCCGCACACCACATCAACACTAAGGAATCCCTGAGCCTTGCACTACAGAGGTTGCTCTATCTTTGATTCCACTTCAGACAAGTGGAGGGAGGCAATCCTGTCACATTAGCTAGTTGTTGACTAGAGTCACCGTCTGACTGGAGGTCGGTACTGGGATTGGCCTATGGAATCCACTGTCCACATTGCCCTGAAAACTAAGGTGGTAGGGGGTCCCGATGTTTGAACACGAGTAAGATCGATCAGATCCCATGCACATACACAACTTCCATTACAACTTCCATGTCGGCTGCTGTACTCGAAAAAGCACATTTCGGAGGTTGTGATTTGTTCGCATCCGGCAACCATCTCATAATGCTACTACATATTCTGTTGGGATCCAGGTCTCCTCCCCCACACAAGTGGTCAGTTCTGGTACACCCGAAGGGACTGTCGGTTTACATGTGTGATATACACTATATGGCCAAAGGTGACCGGTCACTTGCAATTTTAAACGTATTGTTAAATATCTAGAAAAATACATGAGGAATTAACCTGAAACTGCAATTGTGTAAACAGTATGTATAAGTCATATATTTCCGTGAAGATTTTTCCCCCGAAATCCCATAGGGGACCGTCCACAAATTGAAAAGAAGGAATAGCTTTTCGATAACCCTGTAAAACCTAATGTAGTAAAAGTGTTCAAACTCGAGATTATTAATAAGTGGCTTATTGTAATATACTGTGTTAATTTTTGTGAGGATAGCATGTATACTCGTAGAGAAATTGAGGTTTATATAAAAACAGTCCCAAATTTCACCAAGTTTTTTGCTTATAATTTGTAGGGTTCTTAATATAAAAAAAAGGTCTTTTCAGAAAATATGACAAACAACATTGTACACAATACCCTGAAATCAGAATGAAAAAATTAAAATTTTATGTAAAATGAGAAGGTTTAGTAAATAATGATTCACTGTGCATGCTTGAACGTAATCAAAATATAATTTGCATAATGTGTTAGCTAAATGTATTGAGAAACTTTTGTGAAAATCTCAAAAACATAGTTTGAAAAGTCTGATAATAACCGTTTATAGAATAAGCTCAAAATCTGTTCTTCCCAAAAGGAAGCAAAAAGGTGAGGGGCTATATCCAAATACAGCAGTACTTGCAATATTGTGTATGCTATATTGGCACTAATAAATGGATATATGGATACAACCCCTCATGTTTTACTTCATTTTGGGAACAATGGATTTTGAGCTTATTCTGTAAACGATTATTATCAGACTTTTCAAACTACGTTTTTGATACTTTTACAAAAGTTGCTCTATACATTTAGCTAGCACATTATGCACATTATATTATGATTGCATTTGCACATGCGTTGTGAAACAATTTTTAGTGAACCTACTTATTTTTCATACAATTTTTATTATTTTTTTATTCTGATTGCAGAGTATTATGTACACTGTTGTTCGTCATATTTTCTGAAAATAACTTTTTTTTTATATTAAGAACTCTGCAAACTATAAGGAAAAAACTTGACGAAATTTGGGACTGTTTTTATAAAAACCTTAATTTCTGTACGAGTATAGATGCTATCCTCACAAAAATGAACACAGTATATTACAATAAGCCACTTATTAATAATCTCGAGTTTGAATGCTTTTGCTACATTAGTTTTTACAGGGTTATCCAAAAGATATTCGTTCTTATTCAATTTGTTGACGGTCCCCTACGGGGTTACAGGGAAAAATCTTCGAGGAAATATATCACCTATATTATACTGTTTAAAAACCTGCAGTTTCAGGTTAATTCTTCATGTATTTTTCTAGATATTAAACAAAACGTCTAAAATCGCAAGTAACCGGTCACCTTTGGCCATATAGTGTATATGCACCATTGTATATAGTACACCACACATGTGAAATATAAAAATGAACTTACTGCATATATATGTCATATTTATTTATCATATAAATACCTACAGCTTATATTTATACTAATAAAAGGAAATTTCGCTTTCTGTGTGTGTCTGCGATGGCTAGCAAAATCTATCACATGTAGAAGGATGAAAATCTGTATGGGGATAGTTCAACACAACTTTAAATGCACCTGAAACTCAGAAATTTTAATTTCTAATAAATATAGCTGATTGATTAATTAAAAACCACAATTAAAAGAATGGAAAATGTTCATAATTCAACTAAAGTATATATATTTTAATTAGACCACAAATAATATTTTTTTGAGAAATTCGAAAAGAGAGGGAAGGGTTTCAGCAATTGGAAAGGGAGTGAATTTATTAGATGACTTATGTTACTTAATTTACTTTACAAAAGATTTACAAATAGGACAAAAAAATAATAATTACAGAGATTTAAAGAGTTTAATTTTTATGTGCTGCATAAGAGGAAGGGGTGTCAATTTCGGTGGTGGGAAGCATAAAATTATATGATCGATTGATTATTTATTTTTACAATAAAACAAGAATTAGAGTATAATTTTTTTTTAAAGGCAATGACTTTTAAGGCTTTAAACTTTGTGAGCTGAAGGGGTAAATGGATAAAAGCTGCTTTTCTAGGGGGTAGGAACAAGGTACTTTATTAGATAACTTATTATTTATTTACCTTAGTAAGGATTTACAAATAAATAAAAATAATAATAAACTAAGGAGTTTCAAAGACTTTAAATTTTATGTGCTTGCTAAGAGGGGGAGGGGAGCAAAGAGTAAATGCCAATTCCGGGTAGGGGGAAGGAGAAGCATTTATGATTGATTATTTATTGTTATAATAAAGTGACAAATTGAGGAGAAAAAGGTTTTAAGAAATTAAAGAGTTTTTAAACTTTGGTACTCTGCGGAGTGGTGGGAGGAAGTGAATGATTGGTTATTTATCTACCCTATATATATAAAATCCTAATGAATCGAATTGAAACAAATTTATGTAACGATTCTATGAAACGACTGATTAAACAACTGATTACGTTTCACAGCGGTTTCTCCTAAAATATGGAATACTTTGTGATGAAATGAACACCAAAAATCCGTATTGATCAACAGATCTCAAAACTGGTATTAGAATTTTAAAATTAGAATTAGTTTTCAAAATATTAAATTTTATCTAATTTTAAATACTTTTTTCTAATGATGGCAACTCAAATTTTAATCATAACAGAATTTTTTTTTTAGATTTTAGAAAAGGTTATTTTAAATTAATTTGGCGACGAGTGTGGCCTCCCTTAAATGTATGCTAAGAAATACATCATGTTACTTTTATTCAGAATTCAATTTGTATTTCATTATCATTTTATTTAATACAAAACTTTCATTTAAAAATGAAACCTTTAAAATAAATGGCTTTTACTTCATTCTTTTTTTAAACGAAATGAAAAGAAAAATATTAGACACATATGTCATATACGCAACAACGGGGTACCTAATTGGCGCCAAAATGGTGTTATTTTGCCTGACATAGTAACCCGGCTATTGTTGTTTATTTATTAATAAATGTTTATTTGAATTTATTTTCTTTTTATTTACAAAAAATGTTATAAATTGTTTTGTTCTATAGTTATTAATTTTTTTTATTTATTGTTATTTCATTTTAAAAGTAACAGAAAATAATTTAAAAATACATATGTAACAGGTATTTGAAAACGAGGTTTTCGCCAAATTGTCGTAAAAAAAAAAAAAATCATGCCAAACCCGGTGCGTATGTGACAATGCAACAAATCATGAGATTCAATTTGCGCTTCAAAACAATGTTTTAATGTTATTATTTCTCCCGTCGACCAATTTCGCCAAATTATACAAATTGACATATTTTTTTATTTTAAATAACAAAAGAACAAATAAATTAGTATAACATTAATAAAAATACAAATAAAACTTCGAAATAAAAATCACTTGATGGCGTGAACATGTGTAACTTCCTTAAAGTCAAGTGAATGTGACATTTACAATCAATCATTATTGGCATTTAACCTTATAGTTTGGCGACAGATTTTTGGTCGATGGGATAACCAAGTAGCACGGTTTTAATTTACCACTCGAAAAATAAAAAAAATGCTAAATGGCGAGTTAAAAAAAAAGCTATTGGCGAGATTTTCACCCGGCTAACATAAAAGTACCAGGAATTCTTTGTGATCATGGCAACTTTTATGTAGTTTTATTCGAAAAAATAATTTTGATTCTTTAATCAAAATGGAAACCTTTCTTATGAAAAGCGAAGGAATCAGACCGTTGTTTATGGCAGTTACATGACTTGGACTATTATAATATAAACGAAATAATGGGTATAGAATAATATTCGGTAACTTATCATACCTGTGGCTTGCTAACATTAAAGTACCAAAATGGCCGTCTGGAATGTAAAAAGCGAAGGGAGCCGGAGCTCAAATTGAGCCTGGAGCTGTTGATGATAGTCACATGACTTAGGCTATTATTATAGATATTATTTTCAATTTTAAAAACAGCGCAAAGAATAATATTTCCTAACGATTAAAAATTTATTTTCAAGTGACTATTAAACAAAGAAAAAAACTTTAAAATTTCTATTAAATGAGTACGTGCTAAAGGCAGGAAAATATTGAAAATTATGTCCCGAAAATTGTATTTACACGTGAATATTAAAAGGGAAAGGAAACTTTAAAATAATAAATACATTACTATGCGTTTAACCTTTTCACGGACAAGGCACTTCTATTCGTAAAATCTTGAAATCAGTGAATGGTACCAGAATTTACAAACAAATTTCGAAATACAAAAATGCTTTTGTTCACTTACTTAATAAAGGGGAAATTTTCATCCCGATATTCTGATGCTTTTAAGAATTAAAATTAAGTGGTCCAAAAATGAACCACCGCCCTTGAAGGGGTTAAAGCAGCAAATTTTAGTTATTGTATTATATCAATCGTTTTATAACGCTGTTAAAAAATACCGAGAGACAAAGACTCTGTTTACTTAATTCATTTTATTTTAGCTTCTTTTCAAATGTTTAACTGATCTTCTTTAACCAAACACAAAAAGAACCATTGGATGTCTTAACAGCAACTGATTCTACCTTAAATTTTTGCAATCAAAGGGAATTGAGTGGAAACCCGTTTACAGGGAGATCGCTACAGGTTTTTTCAGTATAATTTAATCTTCTCTAATCTTTTTAAAACCGATCAGATTAGCGTGCTTTTAGATTCTACAGTCTCTAAACGGGGGTTGGAGAGCGTAGCTTGCAGGGGGCAGAGCCCCCTAGTTGTTACTATAAAATATCAAACAGAGCAGAAAAAATTAAAAAAAATTAAGGAGTTTTAAAGATGTTTTAACTTTTAAACTGTTGGGGGAGGGAGATGGGGGGAGCAAAAAGAGGGAAGTGAAATTTTGGAAGAAGGTATGGCAAAAGGGGGGCTGGGTTAAATTATCTTTTTAAATCAGAAATTCAAAGAAATGCAAAAGAGTTTCAACTCTGATTAAGAAATAATACCACAGTAAATTTAAGGGTCTTTTGCTGATTCTGTATAAAAATAAGTATTTTTAAGGAGTTTCAAGGATTGTCAAACCCTGTTTTAGGAAAGATATATAAATTTTTCATTCTTACATAAATTGTACTTTATTTATAAATAAATATAACAGTCAAACTGTTTCTAATAAAAGCTCGTTTATAAACATTCAATATTATCTCCAAAATCATGCATAATTCCCAGCCTATAAATTCATGTCCCCCAAAACATTACGGCTATTATACATCAATTTGTTGTGGGTACTGAATTCAATTATTAAAAATTTACTGCTATTTTTACTCTTGGTAAAAATGCAAGCCACTGAATGTCTTTAAATATATACAATATTTGTACTGTTTCATTTTTATAATGCAGCAACAGGAAAGAAAAATTAAACATTATTTAAACTATCTTTTTGGATTTCTAAATTAATTTCTCAATGCTTAAACATAATTTAACTAAATGTTAAACTATTAATTGATTAAAATATATTTTCTTATGTTACACTATTAATTTTTAATTAATTTTTTATTTTTTAACATTTCAAATGAATCATTGCTGAAGTTTAACTGCCGTTTTGTATATTTGGATGCTTTATGAAAACCATTTTTGTAACTTATACAGAATTGTAGCATTCAAGAATTTTTGATAATTTATCACCAGTAGCAGGTTAATGGGAAAATGCATTGAATCTAAAGTAATAATCATACAATATTAAAGTGCTAAGGTAAAAATAAAACAAGACCAAAATCTATACAATTGTGCATGCATCAACTTTTTTTCAATATTCTTTAATTTAGAGGAAAGTAGAACAAGTTCCTACTGGTTCAGTGGCCTAACACAGCAATTTAAAGCTTTGAATTTTTGTAGAGGATGCAAGTTTGAGCCCAACAGCCAGCAAAATGATTTTTGTAATATTTTTGGTGATAATTCATTTCAATAATGACATATTTTATAAGGAGGAGAAGTTATATAATTTTTATTTTATTACAATTTGAATGCATTATAATTAAATAAAATTTAACACTCAACAATATTTTAAAAATATAACTTTATACAGTAGACTCCCTCAAATATGTACAGCTTGGGACCAGAGGTTATGCGGATTTTAGAATTTTGCAGATTTCTTCTCATTGATTTGTTTACATTTTTGAAACATTAATTTGATTGGTAGTTAAGCAAGGGAAATTATAATGAATGCTTACAATAAAGTGAAACATTAAAATAAGTAAAATATTAAAATAATTTATTAGTTTAAACGTAAGTAATTATTAAAATAATTATGTAAATTAAAAATTCAGAATATTAAATTATTACTGATAAAATCGATTCCAAAAGTCCTATGCTGCCATCTAGTGGTAAAGCGATCGTCAGATCGATACGTCATTATGCTATTATCAATATATATAGCTTATTGCGCTATGTGCAACTTTTTTCATTGTTATTTAGAGTCTTGAATGCTTTTCTTATACTGCTTTGAATGTTTAGAAATAAATTTGTCTATAATTTTTAAAAAAAAATTTGCGAACAATAATTTAAAAATAGCGTTCTGGTTCGTGGATTTTTCTATTTCGAATCCTGGAGTTTTTGATATAGATATATGCTAATTTATATCAAAATCAAAAGTAATGTAAATTTATTTAGTAATAAATCAGCTGTAATAACCAAAAGAGAATGATTAACAAAAAATTTAGTAAAAAAAAAAAAAAACATTGCGGTAGTCACTGATTTCGGCACCGTCCTGAATTTTGTTTTTGCAACTTAACTGTAAATTTCATTGTTTACATCTTACAAAATACGCGGATTTTGTTGGCAAAAAAGCCGCCTCTGCTCTGCACAGTAAGGTACGCGCGCTAATACTTAGATAAATAAATAAATATTATTTTGTTTCTGGCCATTAAATTATATTTAAATATAATAATAATATAGGTAATCTCTTACCTTTATGTTGTTTCTTAGCAATTCCTCATACTTCGGCTTCGCACGGGTGTATTTCCATTAAAACTTATCCTTTTTATGGCTGTAGAGAGAATATTTGTTTTTAATTAATTTATGAACACTGAAAGAAATGAAAACTGACGAGTTATTCGTGTTTTTTTAGTAACATTTTAAAACTATATTCTATCTTAAAAAATACAAATGTTGGTGCTTCATATTGCAGCTTTTTCTTATATTAATTTTACATGTTATACTTAGAGAAACTAACAACCAACTAACTAAATAATATGAAAAAATATTTATAAGTTCTTTACTATGATGTCATCAGGCTCTTGCTTCGTGAGTGGGATGATCTATAATCATATTTTATTTATTAATGCAACTGTTTATCTTGAGTAGGATAATTTAGCTAAATAGAAAAATTTGTTTATTACAGAATGATTTATTATTACTTAATGTATTTATTTACGTGTTCAAATGTTTGTATTCTTGAATGGTTTCCTGTTTTGAAATCAGTTAATGATATCTGAGATGATTACGAATTGATTTACTGCTACTAAATTAGTTCAAGTATCATAAAGTTTTTATGTCCTTGAAAGTTATTGCTTGTTTAATGTTTCTAAAGTAGTTTACTGTCCATATCTGAGAAGGTTATAAATCCATCACCCTTCCTTAACCATCTCAGATGCATCCGGTAATAATTGCATGGATTCTCGATGTTTCAGGAACTGAGGTTTCGCCAGTGGTTTGGTCAGGGCGTCTGCTGTCATGTCTTGTGTTGGGCAGTAACGAAGATCTAGCATTCCATCTTCTTTCATCTCTTTTATCGCGTGATAGCGAACATCTATATGTTTGGTTCGCTTTGAGAATTTTTCGTTCTCCACCATCTTGATGACGCCCTGGTTGTCTTCATGCAGTATTACTGGTAAATTTTGTTTTAAGTTCAGGTCTGCTAATAATTTTATTATCCAGGCAATTTCCTGACCTGCACTAGCTGCAGCAACGAATTCATCTTCTGCTGATGAATAGGCAGTGCAATTTTGCCTTTTGGTAAACCATTGAATGGGATGGAACCATTGAATTGAATCTCCCAACATGAATAGGTTTCCAGTAGTCGATTTTCTCGTTCTTGTGTCCCCCGTCCAGTCGGCGTCAGAAAATCCGATTAACTTTGGTTTGTTGTTTGTGTTTAGTGTCAAATTTAATGTTTTTGTAATGTTCAGGTAACTTATTACGCGTTTCACACCGTTCCAGTCTTTTAGGCGTGGATTTTCACATCTTCTGCTGAGTATGTTAACAGCGGCTGATATATCTGGACGCATAGGGGTTCTTATATATAGCAACGATCCTATGGCTTGTCTGAATTTCGTATTGTTAGGCAATAAATTTTCTTTGTCTTCTAATTTGTGAAAACCGGCATCCATGGGAGTGCTTGCGGGTTTTGCGTGTTCTAAATTAAATTTTCTTGCGATTTCTTCTATTTTTAACCTTTGATTCAGTTTATACCAGTTTTCTGATTTGTTTATTTCCATGCCTAAATAGTGAGATACTTCCCCAAGGTCCTTTAATTCAAATTCTTCCTTTAAAGATTTTATTATGTCTTCAATCGTTTCGTTTTCACCACCTATCAAAATGTCGTCAACATAGACTATTACGTAAGTTGAAATTTTGTTCTCCTTTCGTGTATATAGACATGAGTCCACGGTGCTTTGTTGAAAGTTTAAATTTTTCAAAGATTGTTCTATTCTTTTGTTCCAATTTCTGGCTGCCTGTTTGAGTCCGTATATGGATTTTTTCAGTTTACAGACTTTGTTTCCTGAGTTTTCCTCAATGTACCCCTCCGGTTGTTTCATATAAATTTCTAACTCACCGTAGAGAAACGCCGTGTCGATATCTACGTGTCGCACGTTCAACTTCTTATATGCGGCTGCTGCCAAAAATGTTCTCATAGTTGTTTGTGACACTACTGGGGCGAAAGTCTCGTCATAGTTTTCCCCATATTTTTGACTAAACCCTTTGGCTACTAAACGTGCTTTGTACTTTTGAGTGTTCCCGTAACTGTCTAATTTCTTTTTGAACGTCCATTTGCAACCTATAACCTTTTTGTTAGGTGGAGGATCCACTAATTCCCATGTGTTGTGTTTTCTCAGCGAATTTATTTCCGATTGTGTGGCTTTAAGCCAATTTTCCTTTTCTTTGGGATTATTTATTTCCAGTATTTCATTCCAACTAGTGGGTTCTGTCATATTATGATTTTTTACATAACAGGCATATCTGTCTGGTGGTAGCCCCCTGTTCGATCTTTCAGATCTTCTTGGTTCATTGGTCGGTTGTTTGGACGTGGTTGGTTCTTCGGTTGTGTTGTTTATCTCTGTTTCAATGTAATTTTTGTCGTCATATGAGTTTTCCGTCTCTTTACTTTCTTTTACTTTAATTTTGCTATTTTCTATGAATTTCACTGTTCTGCCAATTACAATTTTATTTTCTTTAGTGTATACGCGATATCCTTTTGAGTTGTTATCGTATCCTACAAAAATCCCTTCCTGACCCCTGTCGTCCAATTTTCCTCGATGTTGTTTATTCACGTATACGTAAGCTTTGCATCCGAATGTTCGCAAATAGTGTAAATTCGGTTTGCGATTAAACCATAGCTCAAATGGGGTTTTATTTGTCGATCTTGTTGGTAAACGATTCTGTAAATGATTCGCTGTGTTAATTGCTTCTCCCCAAAATTTTTGTGGCAGATCTGCTTCTCTGAGTAGGCTTCTAGTCATGTCTAATAGCGACCTATTTTTTCTCTCCGCAATGCCATTTTGGCTCGGGCAATACGGCACGGTTAATTGATGTTTAATGCCCCTTTTTCTTAGGTAATTCTCTATCCCACTATTTATATACTCTTCCCCGTTATCGGATTTTATTGCTTTCGGATATATCCCGAACTGGTTTCGAACCATAGCTATATAGTCGATCAGTTTATCCTGTACTTCATCTTTATGTTTTAATAAGTATATTACAGTAAATCTAGAGTAGTCGTCAATGAAAGTTACAAACATTGTTTTACCGCCTATTGTGGGGGTTCCTATCTCTGTGCATACGTCCGTGTGCACTAGATCGAGTACTCTACCTGTTTTGTTTCTATACACTGTTTTGGGATAGGGAGAATAGCTTGTTTTTGTTTGTATGCATGTTTCGCATGTTGTTCCATGATTGCAATTATTTAGTTTTATGCCATAGGCTAAATCGTCTTTAACCATTTCCTTTATGGAATTGTAATTTCTATGGCCTAGGCGTTTGTGCCAAAGTTCCAGGCAGTCTTTACTTTTGCATTCATGTGCCATATTTACTATATTCCTATCAGCATTTTCTAATAATTCAACTTCGTATAGGTTATTTTTCATTTTTGCCTCCAAGTAGATTTTCCCATTTCCGGACAGCATGCATCGATCTTTATCAAATAATAATTTATACCCATTCTTTGTGGCTTTACTTACTGAAATTAAATTAGATTCTAGCTCAGGTACATATAACACTTCTTTCAACGTAATTTTATTTATGCTTCCATCGGATGTTTTCGTCGTGAATTTAGTTTCTCCTGTACCTAGCGAGTTTAGAGTTTTTCCGTTAACAATTATGACCGTTGTTTTTTCGGTGTCATTTAATTTAGTAAAGTCATCTTTATTGTTTAGGATATGTGAAGATGAACCAGAATCAATAATCCAGGTTTGTTTTCCTGCTTTGTCTATTAGAAAGGCTGCGTCGCTGCCTTGATCTGGTTTTGTTTCCGTTCTATAATTTCTCTTGTCTACTGATTCGCGGTCAGTGTTTCCTATCTGGTTATCCGATTGTTGATAACACAACGATGATGAGTAATGTTTATTTTTGTATGTTTGTTGTTTTTGTGTATTTGGGTGAATGTTTCGATTTTTCAAATGCCAACATTCTCTGTATGTGTGATTTCTCAATTTGCAGTACGTGCACTGTTTATCTTTTTTAAAGTTATCATTAGGAAATCTTTTCTGCGTTTTAAACGCTTTTGTTGAATTTTCACCCTGGTCTGTGTTTTCGACCCTTCTTTTGTACTCATCTGTTAATTTACTTCTAATAAATTGTGGTGTAAGCTCGTCCTCATTTCGTGATTCAAGTGCATTAATCAAATTATTATAACTAGGGGGTAGCGAACACAGCAATAAAGCTGAAAGATGGGAGTCGCTAATTGTTTCCCCGATCGCTGAGAGTTTGTCTATTAGTTCTAGAATGTATGTTATGTGCTTGATTAGGTTCCCGTTTTCTTGGAGCTTGGCTCCATAAAGCTTTCTTAACAAAAATAATTTACTAGAGAGGTTCGCCCGTTCGTGTATCGTTTTAAGTGCGTTCCATGTGTCTTTGGCTGTGTTAAGCCCTTTTACATGGACTATTTGAGAATCTTCGATTGACAGATTTATTATGGCTCTTGCCTTCTTGTCCTTTTTCTCCCAATCGGTTGTGACTGGCGTGGGCCTATCTTCGCTAATTACGTTAAACAAGTCTTCTCTAATCAGTAACATTTCTGTTTTAAATTTCCAATTACTGTAGTTACTCGCGTTTAGATTTTCTACCAACTGTATCTCGCGTGATGCGGCCATTTTTCTAGTTATTTAAGTTTTGTTGGTAAAGAGGAATTGCTGTTTTATTATTTTATATAAAACTTATATATATCTAGTTTTCTTCAATTGTTTAACATTTTATATATATAAAAAAAAACAATGCACAATAAGCAATAATTTTCATTTTCTTTTTAATGTGCATACTTTTATGGCCAGTAGTTTTTTTTTTTTTTACAAATATTATTTATCCACTAAAATACAGACTTTTTCAGTCTCGGAATCATAAATGTTGGCAAAAAAGCCGCCTCTGCTCTGCACAGTAAGGTACGCGCGCTAATACTTAGATAAATAAATAAATATTATTTTGTTTCTGGCCATTAAATTATATTTAAATATAATAATAATATAGGTAAACTCTTACCTTTATGTTGTTGCTCAGCAATTCCTCATACTTCGGCTTCGCACGGGTGTATTTCCATTAAAACTTATCCTTTTTATGGATGTAGAGAAAATATTTGTTTTTAATTAATTTATGAACACTGAAAGAAATGAAAACTGACGAGTTCTTCGTGTTTTTTTAGTAACATTTTAAAACTATATTCTATCTTAAAAAATACAAATGTTGCTGCTTCATATTGCAGCTTTTTCTTATATTAATTTTACATGTTATACTTAGAGAAACTAACAACCAACTAACTAAATAATATGAAAAAATGTTTATAAGTTCTTTACTATGATGTCATCAGACTCTTGCTTCGTGCGTGGGATGATCTATAATCATATTTTATTTATTAATGCAACTGTTTATCTTGAGTAGGATAATCTTGCTAAATAGAAAAATTTGTTTATTACAGAATGATTTATTATTACTTAATGTATTTATTTACGTGTTCAAATGTTTGTATTTTTGAATGGTTTCCTGTTTTGAAATCAGTTAATGATATCTGAGATGATTACGAATTGATTTACTGCTACTAAATTAGTTCAAGTATCATAATTTTTTTATGTCCTTGAAAGCTATTGCTTGTTTAATGTTTCTAAAGTAGTTTACTGTCCATATCTGAGAGGGTTATAAATCCATCAGATTTTAGGCGTTTGTAGATTTTAGGGTCACGGATTTAAGGGAGTCTACTGTATTTAAAATAATTAAACTAAAATATTTTGCATCTAAATATTAATTAAATAAATTGAGCTGATCTACCATTTTTGCTATATTTTCTGATTATTATCAAGAATATATATATGTGTGTGAGTCAGAAAGAAAAATTTGCATTCTTTTCCGTAAAAAAATAAAAATATTCATATAAAAATTATAAAAAAATTACCTTAAATATTTTAATCATCTTTTAAAATTATCTTATTTTTTATCATTTTAGTTTATTACTTCACTTAATTATTTTAATATTTTACAATAATGCAAGCATTCCTTATAATTTTTATTGCATTATTACATTCAAATTACTGTTTTAAAAATGTAAAGAAAGCAATGACCAGAAATCCGCACAATCTTTGGTCCAAAGCTGTGTGGATTTGAAAGAGTCTACTGTATTATAAATTTTTAGCTACAAGAAGTTTCAAAGAGAATGAGACTGATAAAAATAAAGTTCATGGAAGATTGTAATGGTCGTGTAGATAAAAATTAAATAAAAACAAATATCGCTATTAAAAAAAAAAAGAGATTGTAGTAAGTAAAAATAATTATTCTACCCAGATTTTTTGGTAAATTTCGGTTAAAGTAAGCATAGTTGGTTGTAAATTATAAACTTAAAATTCTTTACAATACATTGATATTGATGGTTTAATATTTAAAAAATATATAAAAATGTAAAATAAAATTGAAGTAATAAAAAATCTACCCTATATATATAAAATCCTAATGAAATGAATTTATGAAACGGAAGTATGAATCGACTGACTAAACAACTGATTAAGTTTCAAGCGATTTCTCCTAAAATATGGAATACTTTGCAAATAAATTAACACCAAAAATCAGCATTGATCCGCAGATCTCAAAACTGGTATTAGAATTTTTAAATACGAATTAGTTTTCGAAATATTAATTTTTTTCTAAATTTATATACATTTTTCTAATGATGGCAACTCAAATTTTAATCAAACAGATACTTTTTTATTCATATTTCAGAAAAAGTTGACATGGTAACCCGGCTATTGTTGTTTATTTGATAATAAATTTTTATTTATTTACTTTTATTTCTTTTTATAAATTATACAAATTATTTTGTTCTATGATTATTAATCTTTTTTTTTTATATTTCCTTTAGAAAATAATAGAAAATAATTAAACTAGTTGGATGTGCCAATCCCAAAACTTTCTTCTATCTTATACATCTTAATATTTCAAAACCTAGTTACACATGCTAATACTTCAATATTATTAGTTCAATACTATACCAACTTTGATTTTCATCTTAAATTTCTGCTCAGGTCAATTAAACGGAGTAAAAACGAGTTAATCTATATCATGATATTTGTTAAAATTATTAATTTTTCCTTATTCTGTCGTTATCAGCTGTTTGCGAATAGCCAGCATAGCAGGAAGCGAGTTCCCGCCGCTGCATGAGCCGCAGATGCACAATAGAACTACGAAAAATCAAGAAAAGTATACAAAAATCGCTAGCATGGAGCCCCTTTACCGCGCAATATTTCCAAATTCAAGGAGAACCTGTTGGCCAAAGCCAAAAACAAGCACAAACATTTTGGTTCAATTGTATGCATAATTTTATACGCTGTTCGATGGTACAATAATGAAAATGGCACAGAGATCGGAATTATAGCGCCCCCTTCTTTCGGAATTTTTTCAAGTTCAGGGAGGACTTGTTTACCATAGCCAGAAACATGCACAAAAAATTTGGTTCAATTATATGGATAACTTCATACACTTTTCGATGGTACAATAATGAAAATGGTACAGACATCGCAATTATAGTGCCCCCTTCCGGCAGAATTTTTCCAAATTCAGGGAGGACCTTCGTGACATGACCAAAAATAAACACATAAAATTTGGTTCGATTCTATGCATAACTTCATACACTTTTCGGCGGTACAATATTCAAAATGGCACAAAAATTGTACAAAAATCGCTATTACAGCGCCCTCTACGAGCGATTTTTTTACAAATTAAGGGAGGACCTCCTTGCCATAGCCAAGAACTTAAAAATTTTTTTTGGTTCAATTCTATGCATAACTTCATACACTTTTCGATTGTGCAATATTCAAAATCGCACAAAAATCGCTATTACAGCGCCCCCTAACGGCGAATTTTTGGCAAATTCATGGAGGACCTGCTTGTCATATCCAAAAACTTAAAATAAAAATTTGGTTTAATTCGATGCATAACTTCATACACTTTTGGACGGTACAATATTCAAAATCGCTATTACAGCGCCCCCTACCGGCGAATTTTTTCCAAATTCAGGGAGGACCTCCTTGCCATAGCCAAGAACTTAAAAATTTTTTTTGGTTCAATTCTATGCATAACTTCATACACTTTTCGATGGTGCAATATTCAAAATCGCACAAAAATCGCTATTACAGCGCCCCCTACCGGCGAATTTTTTCCAAATTCAGGGAGGACCTGCTTGCCATAGCCAAAAACTTAAACTAAAAATTTGGTTCAATTCTATGCATAACTCCATACACTTTTGGATGGTACAATATTCAAAATCGCACAAAAATTGTTATATCAGCGCCCCCCTACCGGCGAATTTTTTCCAAATTCCGGGAGGACCTGCTTGCCATAGCCAAAAACTTATAATAAAATTTTGGTTCAATTCTATACATAACTTCATACACTTTTTGATGGTACAATGGCGACAGACGGACACACAGACAGACAGACATTTTCTATAAACATGTTTTTTGGAATCTCTGACCCCTAAAACATGCAAATCCGTCGAAAACCGGAAGTCGAAAAAAATTTCGATTACAATACTTTCTTCTATTGAAGATAGAAGAAAGTAAAAATATGGTACTATATTTATTCCGTCGACCAATTTCGCCAAATTATACAAATTGACATAATTTTTATTTTAAATAACGAAAGAACAAATAAATTAGTATAGCATTAATAAATATACAAATAAAACGTCGAAATAAAAATCACTTGATGACGTAAACAGGTGTAACTTGCTTGAAGTCAAGTGAATGTGACATTTACGATCAAGCATTATTGGCATTTAATCTTATAGTTGGGCGATAGATTTTTGGTCGACGGGATATCTAAGGATTACTGAAAATGCATATGTAACTGGTATTTGAAAACGAGGTTTTTGCCAAATTTTCGTAAAAAAATAAAAATCACACCAAATCTGCATATAGGTGCGTATCTGGCCAAATATCGCCTCTCGAAAAAAAAAAAAAAAATACCAACTGGCGAGTTCAAAAAAAGCTATTGGCGAGATTTGCATCTGGCTAGTGTAACAATACCTAGAATTCTTTGCGACCATGGCACCTTTTATGTAGTTTTATTTGAAAAAAAGATTTTGATTTTTTAAATCAAAATGGAAAATTTACGGTCCCATATTGGCGCGATTTTTTTCTGACGCCAATGCCATATACAGAAAGGGCACAGAACTGGTGCCAAAGTATTGTTATTTTGCTTGATATGGTAAGCTGGATGTTGCTGTTTAGGCGTTCCCCAAATTGGCGTCGTTAAAAAGTAGTGCCAATATGGGACGTATATGACATCTTTGCCAAACTTTCATATGAACGGCAAAGGGATCAGACCGTATTTGTTTATGGCAGTTGATGACTACAACTATTATAATATAGATGACATGATGGCGATAAAATAATATTTGGTGACTTATCACCTGTGCCTGGCTAGCATTAAAGTACCAAAATGGCACCTAGACTATAAAAAGCGAAGTGGCCCGCCTGGAACTGTTAATGATAGTCACATGACTTAGGCTATTTTTATAGAGATTGATTTAAAATACCGGGAGACAAAGACTCTGTATACTTAATTTATTTTATTTTAGCTTCTTTCAAATGTTTAACTGATCCACTTTAATCAAAAACGAAAACAACCATTGAATGTCTTAACAGTTACTGATTCACCCTTAAATTTTTGCAATCAAAGGGAATTGAATGGAAACTCGCTTACAGGGAGATCTGTATGGCTTTTTTTAGTATAATTCAATCTTCTCTAATATTTTTAAAACCCATTAGATCAGCGTGTTTTTAGATTCTGCAGTGTCTGAACGGGGGTTGGCGAGCATAGCTTGCAGGGAGCAGAGCCCCCTAGTATATATTATAAATCGTTAGCCTACATAAAGTTTCAAATTTAGACTTTAGGAGAATGAGACTAATAAAAATAAAATTTGTGGAAGATTTTAATGGTTGTGCCATTAAAAAAAAAAAAAAATAAATAAAGGTAAAAATTATTATTTAAAAAAAAGAGAGAGAGAGTGTAGTAAGTAATAATAATTGCTCTACCCAGTATTTTTAGGTAATTTTTTTGTTAAAGCAAGCATAATTGGTTGTAAATTACAAATTTAAAATTATTTCACTTTATTGAATACGTTAGACTGACAGCACCAGCCTTAAAGAAATGGGTATCTCTTATGCAATATAGAAATTTGTCATGATTTCTATAATTAATTTAAAAGTAACATCTGCATAATTTAATCTGCATATAGGTGCGTATCTAGCCAAATATCGCCACTCGAAAAAAAAAAAAAAAATACTAACTGACGAGTTGAAAAAAAGCTATTGAGGAGATTTGCATCTGGCTAGCGTAACAATACCTAGAATTCTTTGTGACCATGGCAACTTTTATGTAGTTTTATTTGAAAAAAAGATTTTGATTTTTTAAATCAAAATGGAAAATTTACGGTCCTATATTGGCGCGATTTTTTTCTGACGCCAATGTCATATACAGAAAGGGCACATAACTGGTGCCAAAGTATCGTTATTTTGCTTGATATGGTAAGCTGGATGATAAAAATTCAAGAATTTTTCAAAGGAGACATTCAAGTTTTTTACAGTCAAATCTTAACGGTTACTATCTAAGTTATAATTAAGTTCTAAAAATATTAAATTGTTGTATCGAAATAGAAAACATACCTGTGTGCATCTTTTTTTATAGTTCTAGCACATTCGGAAGAGAGTTAAAAATCAACTAAAAAATTCCATCTTCACCAAATCGAGTTTCTGTTTAAAAAAAAAAAAAAAAAAAAGAGAGAAACACTTTCACCGATCTGCATTCGTTTTCTTTTTTAAATGGTGTGGATTTAATAAAAAGCGTAAAATAAAAAATAATCAAAAAGTGGTATTAAATAGGAGTGCTTAGATTACAGTAATACAAGTAAAAGAAAGCATATAAAAAACTGTGCTATGAAAAATAATTTACATCTTAAGGAGATAATTTTTAAAATGTTAACAAAAACAAAATATAACTCATGCATCGGAAATATCCTTACAATATATAGTACTGATTACAAAAGAAAATGAAAAAAAAAATATATAGGGGAAGACGGGGTACAATGAAACATTACTTGTAAAATCAATCAAATTTGTCATACAGAGTTGCAGTTTATATATATGTTATACAACTATATGTTCCAATTACTGATGTGATTTGGATACATTCACACTTCTACAACAGTAGCAATAGAAGATTATTGCTTTTACACCATTGAAAGTAACTTTCTTTACTAAAAGTAACTTTGTTTCTTTTTCCTTGTTTTTATATGTAATAATTATTTTTTCTATACATTGTTATCTTTGGGTTGTTGTCTTCATACCTCCAAAACCAAACTAAAAAAAATAAATATTAGAAGTTTGATAATAATTTTTTTTTTAGTAACCTCAGTGCGGGGTACAATGAAACACTTGCAGACGGGGTACAATGAAACATGTTTTATTACAGTAATAAAAATAGTAAATAGAATATATTAGAAGTAAGAGTAGGAAAACAGAAAAAAAAGAGTTTAGTTCTAACCAGGTCAGTAAAAAAATGCTCTTGTTAAGCAATTAAAAAATAGAAAGAGAAAAAAAGCTAAGAAGGGATTGTTTTGAAAACAAACACTGCCTGCTACAGACTCTGATCATGATCCAGATTTTTTTTCCAGTCCTAGCTGGTCATCGAAGTACTAAGAATGAGATATCCCCACACAACATGTATGGCACAAGCAGTATCCGTATAAATGGAAACATAAGGAAACATATACCGCTGGAGAAATCATACATTTAAATGAAGTCAAATGTGAAGTACTTGGTATAAAAAGACTCCAACCTAGTTTTTTTTTTTTTATTTTAGAAACTTACATTTAAAACAAAAAAACTCATTGTGTTGAAACTACCATCCCATATTCCTTCAGGAGCAACTGAAATATAAGCAGAAATGCTAATTTTTGAAACTGACTTGAGCCAATTTAATATAAAATGAAAGGTATTTCTTAAACTAATAGAATTTTCTTGTTTTTCATCTTAGACTATAATATTTTTATCAAGTTTCTTATTAATCAAGTTTTGTTTCTGTATTTATCTCATTTTTCATAAAATAAACTATACTGGGTGAAAATTGCTTCCATCATTTAGAGTGTTTCATTGTACCCCAGTATGTGTTTCATTGTACCCCGGCATACGGGGTACAATGAAACACTGTAAGACATTTATTTTTTGTTATTTTTCAAGCATAAAGATATTGTTTAGAACCTAATAAAAATTTAATTATATGGGGAAAATACAAGGTTAAAAATATGCATTAATTATATTTTTGTGCATGCAAAATTGTGGATAGGAAAAAATAATTAGTAAATTTTGTTTCATTGTACCCCGTCTTCCCCTACATTTTAAGCACATGGATATTTGATTAATAATTACACTTTTAAATTATCGCAGAAATGACATTAAAATTGACAATTGTGCCTTAAAATATCAATAAGAAAATTCAGTAAGTAGATAAACATCAATATCATACATTTAAATAAGTTACTTTCAAATGAAATAGTGCTTAAATGGTGATCGTTAGGCCTAACTGGAGACTATGCAGTAACTGGTAATTTAATTTAAACTTTTATATTTACCTGCTAATTTTAGGAATCAAATTAGAAATATAATAAATCAGACATAGACTTTTTTTTTTTTCTTTTCAGCAGAAATTAGTAAAAATACCATGTGAAAGTTGCGATCCAGCATGCGGATAGAAAATTATGTAACGAATTAAGTAACGCCATTTTCCGATTGAATTTTCCATAGACGCGATACCAAAAACTTTTCGATCCATGTTCGGTTCATAGTTTTCCATGCTGCCATCTATCGACGTAGGAAAATGTATTATAACTAAATAATAACTCGGAAGATCTTTAAACTACTTTAATGTATAAGAACTCAAGCGCGCGATATGTACAGCTTAGAATATCCACAAAACCAAAAGCTAGCCTCGAACCCAGAGTTCCCGATAAGTTCTTTTTAAAACTGTTGCCAGATGCATTACATCACATCTCCCCCTTTAAAAGTCCTCTTCAATAAGTCTTGAAGGAGCACGAACAGTTCTGCCGCTACGAGTCTTAAATGGACTGGCCTGCTTAGTCTCTGGAACTGCAGCATTAGGAGAATAGGTGATGCTAACAGGATCATTCATAGATGTTGTATCCTGGGAGCTGTCTTTCTCGGATGTATCCTCAGGAACGGCGTTCTCTTTCACTGGGGTGTCAATATTTTCCCATCTGAAGGATTTTGGAACAGTAGAAGGATGCAGATATATACGATTCCTTCTTAGTATACCTCGAGGAGTTTCAACCATGTATGACCTAGGAGCTTCATGAGCACTTTTTACCTTTCCATACGTCCTCATGTCGGAGATCCATACTTGCTGACCGACGTCTAATTCTGGTAGTTGTCTAACTCGATGATGGCGATTGAAGTAATACTTTTGCTTCTCGATCCTTTCCTGTTCCTTTTTGAATAAGGATTTCTCGTCTAATACTTTAGGCTTTAACTTATCATTCACTATAGGAATAGGCGTTCGTAAGCGTCTTCCCATCAAGAGTTCTGCTGGACTAAACCCATTTTCTAGTGGGGTTGATCTTAGCGCAAGTAGCATAAGATATGGATCATCATTTTCCGCTTTCAAGTAATGTAACTTAAAATTTTTCACCATCGACTCTATGAAACCGTTGCTTTGAGCATGTTTCGGACTGGATGTTATAATGGAGAACTTATAAAGGTTGGCAAATTTTTTGTATTTAGAATCTACAATTATTTGCGAAAACTGGGTACCATTGTCACTTCTCACCACTTCAGGAATACCGTGACGTGCAAAAATGGATTTCATGTGATTAACGACTGCCTCGGAAGTAAGATGATCTAATTTTGCCACCTCAATATATCTAGAATAGTAATCCGCCATTATAAGATACCATTTACCACTAACTTTGAGAAGGTCAGCTCCGACTATTTGCCAAGGTCTGTTTGGGAATTCTGATGGGAGTAAAGGCTCTTTGAAATATTTTTGTTGCTGAATACACTTCTGACAGTTTGAGACTAAATTCTCAATTTCTGACGATAATCCCGGCCACCAAACAGACTCACGAGCTCTAGCTCTGCACTTTGTTATCCCAAGGTGACCATCATGTATTCTATTTAATATTTCTTCACGTAATTTCAAAGGTATAATAATTCTCGCATCTTTCATCAACAAATCATTTTGTGTAGAAATTGAATGCCGATGTTCCCAGTATTTTAAACATTCTTCTGGCACTTCATTTTTCCCTGGCCAACCATCTCTTGAAAATTTAATCAGTAATTTGCAAACTGAGTCTTCTTTTTGCAACGCCCATATTTCAGCCAATCTAGAATCTGAAGAAGGAAAATTTTCTATAATCATCTGCACATAAGCAGTTATTTCTTCGGTTAATTCTTCCTTTCCATTTTCCGGTAAAGGGCTTCTGGATAACGCATCTGCAATGACAAGCTTTTTCCCTGGAGTATATTTGATGGTATAGGAATATCTCATCATTCGCAGTTTCATACGCTGGAGTCTAGGAGTTAGATTGTCTAACGGTTTCGACATTAGAATGGGTACGAGAGGTTTATGATCTGTTTCTATGTTAACTTGTAGGCCAACAATAAAATCATGAAACCTTTCACAAGCCCATACAATAGCTAACGCTTCTTTCTCTATTTGTGCATACCTTTTCTCTGTATCAGACAATGTCCGCGATGCATAGAAAACTGGACGTAAATGACCATTATCCTTTTGACACAAAACTGAACCAAGGCCGTAAGATGATGCATCGGCTGATATAAAGGTTTCTTTCTTTGGATCATATAATGCTAATTCAGGAGTATGGCAAAGTTTCTGCTTGATATCTTCAAATGCCATTATTTGAGATTTTCCCCAAATCCATTCAACATTATTCTTCATTAACTCGTAAAGAGGTTTTGCAACATCAGCAAAATTGGGAATGAATTTATTCAAAAATCCAGCCATTCCTAAAAATCTTTTTAATTCCGTCACATTCCTAGGCGTTGGAATTCTGGAAATAGCTTTTGTTTTTTCCGGATCAGGTTTTATTCCCTTTTCAGAAATTATATGACCAAGAAAATGTATGGAATCTTTTGCAAACTGGCATTTTTCAGCGTTCAAAGTCCACCCAGCCGCTTGAAGTTTTGAAAGAACTTCATTTAGTCGTCTATTGTGCTCTTCCTCAGTAGAACCAAAAATTACAAATTCATCCATAATACCCACTATACCAGGACCTTCTTGAATAGTTTCGCGAATTCTTTTTTGGAACACTTCCGGAGCTGTCTTAATTCCAAACGGTAAACGATTGAACATAAATCTTCCAAAAGGTGTAATAAAAGTAGTTAACTTTGCAGAAGCTGGATCGAGACTTATTTGCCAAAAACCTGCATTTGCATCAATAATACTAAACACTTTAGCATTACTAAATTGACTTAAAGTATAGTCAACTGAGGCCATGGGGAAATATTCTCTTTCAATGCTCTCATTCAGAACTGATAAATCAACACAAATTCTTATATCACCTGACTTTTTTGGAACAATAACCATAGGCGCACACCATTCTGTGGCTTCGTCTACTGGTTCAATAATTTTATTCCTTGTCATTTCATCTAACAATTTTTTTAATTTACCCCTTAAAGCTAATGGAACTCGCCGTGGTACAGAAATTGCGTAAGGCTTAGCACCATTCTTTAATTTTATTTGATACGGTTTCTCAACCTTTCCAATTCCGCTAAATAATTTTGGAAATTTCTTGACAGGATCCAGTTTTGATTTCAATTCAAATATTCTCTGGATGAGATTCAAATTCTCACTAGCTGTACAGCTTAGCAATGGGTGTTGTAAATTATTTATTACATACACATCATCTTCAAAACTAAAACTTTTGTTCTTTAATTTAACTCGAATTATCCCAGCTATCTTCAGATTTTTCCCATCTGGACCGCAAATGACTTTACTTGATCCCTTTAATTTTATATGGTTCAATTTCGAATCATAAATAGCCTTAGGAACGACCGTCACATCCGCTCCTGTATCGATCTTAAATTCTAGAGGAGTCTTTTCAATCAATACTTTAGCATTCCAACGGTTATCCGATATTCTAACAGGGTTGTTTTTATCTGAAGTATTCATTATGTAACCTAAAAAATCAGAAGAATTCGTCGATTTTGTTTTTTCAACTTCGTTAACCTGCATTTTTGATTTACAAACTTTAGCATAATGACCAACCTTCTTGCACCGGTTACAAATCGCTTTACGCGCAGGGCATTCCGATTTCGTATGTTTGTTTTGTTTTCCACACCAAAAACATACTTCTTTGTTCTTATCCGAATTGAAAGAATCAAATTTTTTATTTTGTTTGTATTTCTTATTCTGTGGTATCGCTACTCTGTTAGCTACCTTAAAAGACGTAGTATCACTACTCAGAGCTTGTTGTTGACTTTTAATTGTTTCAGCCTGACGAGCTGTTGTAATCGCTTTTTCGAGTGTAAGTTTCATATCTAGTTGCAGATTTTCAGAAACCTTCTTATCGCGAATACCGCAAACAATTCTATCTCTAATCATTTCTTCCTGAAAAGAGGTAGGAAATTCACAAGTTTGCACTAATGTATATAACGATGTGATAAACTGTTCCACCGATTCACCTTCTTCTTGTGTTCTCGTGTAGAATTTATATCTTTCGTATATAACATTACGTGTAGGAATAAAATGCGTTTCAAATTTATTCTTTACAATATCAAAATCTTTAATATCGTCTGCACTTAAATTAAAAGATGACAATATTTCTTCGGCTTGAGAGCCCATTAAATAAACTAAAGAGTTTACCTGTTCTTCCGGTTGTTTCGTTTTCAAACCTGATGCAGATCTGAAACGTTCGAATCTGTCGATCCATTTTTGCCAGTCGTCAGGGCGAAAGGAAAATTGTTCTGGCGCAGGTATTTGATACATTTTTTTTTTCAATAAACACTGCCACCATGTATTATAACTAAATAATAACTCGGAAGATCTTTAAACTACTTTAATGTATAAGAACTCAAGCGCGCGATATGTACAGCTTAGAATATCCACAAAACCAAAAGCTAGCCTCGAACCCAGAGTTCCCGATAAGTTCTTTTTAAAACTGTTGCCAGATGCATTACATCACAGAAAATTTCAGCAACCTGTGTTTCTCTGAAACACATTTAATGAAAGATTAGATTAATTAGAGAGGGTTGTGTTTTAACCTCTTACAAGAATTTTATTGAAAAATTGGTTGTTTTAAAGTCCAATATAATTAGATAAGTCATAATTGTTAAGTAATTTGAAGAAAAAGAAATCATGCTAGAACTTAGGTGGTACATAAAACAAAAAAGAAAATATTTAAGATAAGTGTCAATTAACCACAAGTTATCATTTTGATATATATAATTTTTATTATTATCCTTAATTTAAAAATAAAAAAATTATTAAAACATGATACAGACATGTGTACAACTAAAACAACTTATGTATAATGCATTAATCCTTCATTACTTATCAAATTGTAATAAAAAAAATCTATCAATATTTTAATGAGCCACCTATGTCGTGATAAAATGTATCCTTATACCTCTTTTAAAAAATAATAATTCTTGACTGAACTGCAATTCACAGCTACAGAAGGTAAAATGTGGAGAAATATCACTAAACATGGAGGATTTTGAATCATATTGGATTAGTTAAGTCTCGGCTCAGTGTTCAATTCTCAATGTAACAAAGATAAAATCCAAATAATTTTTGTGTAATTTAATGTTTATTTTAAAAGAAAACAAATTAAAAATTTTTTTTAGCCAGTCGATTTGTTTAATTTAAGGGAACTCAGTATTGTTTGAACTATTTTTTTTTTTTTTTTACAAAACTTTATTGAGACATTAAAGGTCTTTTTTTTGAAAGGAAACGATTTAATAAAGTAAAAATGCAAGTTTTATCGTAAAATTTAAAATTTTAATTTTACAATAGTATGGAAAATTTTTAAACCACACTTTTATAATTTTGGACATTCTAAAATAGCTTTTTTTGGGTACTTTCCTTAGAAATGCGTTCTGCGTAAGGACCCGGTTTTCAAAAATATATTTTCTGAAAAAATATAAATAAAATGACATTATAAATACACAGCATTATGTAAGAATACAGTAACATTTTTAAAGAAAAAAAAATAAAGATTGCAGTTTTGAATCATTCTAAGGGAAATGGATGGAACAAATAGCAATTTTTGTACATTTTTCATTATTGTATCTTTATGGCATGTTGTAAGAATATACTAAAGATGTTGAAAGTTAATTTTAGCAAATTGTGAGAAAATTGATATTTTGTCAATTTTCTCAAAATGAAGGGAACCGGGCTCCTTTAAGAATACTAGTCAACACCAAAATAATGGTTGATTAAAGTAAATTTCATGCAACTAAATTAAAAATATGGCAGTGAAATTTCTGCACTCAATACCATTTTTTAGGTAGGAAGGCTTTCTTTTAAGATTAAGGTACAGTGTGGGACTTGTTATCCGACATCCCCATATCCGGAACGCAAATAATAATCAAAAAGTAATTTGTTTTATTTAAAACACTTAAAAACTAACGATATATTTTACATCAAGCATGGATGAAGAAGACAGATTTATAATGATGCAAAGGTGATACAATTTGTAGCCGTCTGTGATATTTTTTGATGGTGTGAATGAGCCTAAAATTGAGGAGTCTAAAATTTCCAAGGCGAAGGAAATTATTACTGATCTGCTGAACTAAGCTAAAGGAATTTCATGTTCAGAAACTCAATTGCTGGATCAAGAAGCAGTCAAGAGCAAGGCCATAGTCAGAAAAATATTTTGGAGGGGGATTTAGGACCACAAATTTTATTCTTGATTTCTTTTTTACTAATTATTAAGAGTTTAATTAAGTTTTATTGTGAATTCAAAGAATTAAATTTAAGATAATTACAAAAGAAACTTTATTCCTTTTTCATTATAAATAAAATCATAATCTCATTAATTACTTTTTTGGTGATGTATTGACGTTAGTGTTTGACATTTTTTACATATTTTCAAATGTTTTATTGCCAAAAATGTCTTCCCAGTAGCATATGTCGGGACAACTAGGTGAATATTTAAAATGAGTTTCTTTGCATTTTGCAAGAATTTGGGTTAAACAAATCTAACGATTTCTATCGGGATGTTGTAATAATTTTATTTTAATAGCATTCACAATCTGCTTTTAAAGAGTTCCATAATAATAAATTCGTATGAACTTTAAAGATTTTTTGGAAACTGCATTTATTTTCTCAACGTACTAACAGAATCAATAAGTAAAGATATGCCAGCATTGAATTTTTATTTTTGAATCTTCACTGTAGTAGATTTTTGAATTTTAGCCATTTTGACCGATAGTTATTGGCATATTTACAGTTATCCCCACAAACATTTTGGAGGGGGGATCAAACCCTGTTGATCCCCCTATTGGCTACGGCATTGATCAAGAGGCAATGGAAGATTGCCTAATTGCTGATGAAAGTGAGTCCTCAGATGACTGACTGTAATATTTATGACATGATGTCAATTGATATGTCTAATGGAAGTGATAATGATGAGCAGCAGAATATGGTGAGTGAAAAAAATTCAAAATGAGCAATCAATATTTTTCAACTGGGCATACAGGAACAATTAGTGTAAGAGACCCGCTATAAGCAAACAACCTTAATAGAAATGTTCCAAAAGTCTAAATCAAAGGATTCTGCTCTCAAGTCCTAAAACTAAGTTTCATATGTTGATGTAATTTTTTTAAAATGTGAATTGTAATTTAGAATATTTTTATTTTGTTTAAAAAAGTTATTAAGTTAAGAAATTTATAATTATGTACTTATATACATTAATATTATTCATATTTTATTCATTTCATACATGTTACATCATACAATTCTTAATACTTATGGTAAAGTGTTCTGAATTACCAAAAGACCCCTTACACAGAATATCCCAGGTCCCAAGCATTCTGGATAACAGATCTTATAACTGTATTTTATGTCTTACTGAAATGGAAGTTGTATAAAAAATCAAATATATGTTTGGTTTTAAAATAGTAATTGCCAAAACTTAAGTGGAAATAGTATAACTAATGAAATTTATGTTAATAATACATACATTTGATATAAATAAATGTATAAAAACATTAGCTGAGCTACAGAGGCATAAGAAAGAAAATATATAAATGGAGAGCAAATAGGAAATTCCGAAACTAAAGGAGGGATGAGACATAGAAAAAAAAATTCAAGTTACAAGTATCAACCAACTAGATTTTCATGCTACATTCTATCGATTTGTTATCTAAGAGAGTGAAAATACTTTTTTCATAATTTTTATCAAGCAGTGCAAATTACTATGGCAATCGATCTCTATTTGTATATTCTAAAACTGTTTCTTGAAAAATTGGCAAACGCTGGGGCAATTTGGATATCATATATAGATTTAGGTATAGGTACTATGGAGAGATTACAGAATGTTCTCGGTGAGAGATAAAAATTCTAGGACTATTCTTGGAATGGTCAACAGTGAAGTAGTCATAAAAAACAAGAGGGTATATGCCATAGGCACGGGTTGTATGTTAAAGTCATGAACGCCATGCCTAGGATATACGCTATAGCTTTATTTGAGAAACAGAGGGCATACAGAGCTTCTTAAAAAAATCCAGAAGGTATACAGCATATACCCTCCACTACACCCCTGATGGTCAAATTTTCAAAAATCCAGAGAAAGCAGGAAACCTCTTCTTTTCCCTTTAGCATTTCCTGTAATTTTCATACATCTAGGATTATAATTACAAACAATAAATAAATAAATAATTATAATGATAAATGAGTTTATTTAGGTATTTTATGTATGTACCTGTGTGGTGAAAACTTATAAATATGTTTTCAATTTTAAAGCTAATGTCAGACGGACGTCTTTTTGCACGCTTTTTTCCTTACGTATTATCCCTATACAATGTCGCTAGCATTGTGTAGGGATAATACGTAAGGAAAAAAGCATGCAAAAAGACGTTTGTCTGACATTAGCCTAAACGTCTATTTTGTAGTGTAATAAAATCTGCAGATTAAACAGAATTTCAACATGTTTGATTGACAGAAGAAAAAAAATGAGCTGAAGCATTAGCCATTGATATGTTTTAGTTTTGCCATGATACCCTAGATGCCATGAACTTGTATGCAAACACAGAGAAGCAGTTCTACATTTTGAAAATTGTTTTTTATAAGTTTTCATGAAATTGATGATGGGAGGCTGTTCCATAGTGAAAATTTTCAACCTATTCTAAAAATGGTCACAGAATATTTAAATTTATTGAAGAAAATACAAGAAGAAAGAAGTGCATGATCAATTGGGATTTGAGGAAAACAGGCTGAACTTTGCAGTGTAAATATTTTCTATGTTATTTCAATTTTTTGTTGTAGGAGTTATATTTATATGAATATTGAGATGCTATATTATCGTTTTTTCCTAAGACCGATGACTTCATGATTATGATTTAGGTTAAAATACCGTTTTCTACTGAATTTTATGACTTTATATTTTGAAGTTGGTGAGATATAAGAGAACACCAAGTTTTATGTGAAATGTGGAAAAGTGAGTGATGATTACAATTTTTCTTTTCAAAATTAAAATAATTATTGCTGTTTATATTATTTACATAATTGTATAAATATATGTAAATAGGTATGGCTATTTATTTATTTTTCTTGTATACTACTTTGAAATTATTAATATTTAAACTATGTTTAAGAAAGTCCTATAGACCTATTTTTTAGTACGTTTTATATTTTTTATATAATCTACCTTATTTTAACTTATGTATTTATCCAACTGGTATACCACTGTGACTTGTTTAAATTTCTAAAATATAATTTGATTTGCTCAAAAATTTAGATTTACAATTTGCCTAGTTATGAAACTGTCCTTCAAATATTTTATTAATCATATTTAACACCATTAAATCTTTGATTAATCAATTCATTAGGTTTCTGCATTCCTGATACTATTTTAATTCTTTTGCCATCTCAGACACAGAATCTGAGGTTGCCATCAAAATTTATTGAAAAAATGCTATTAAATATATTGTATTTTATTATTTATTTATTTTGTAAATGAAAATTAAGGATTGTTATGAGCTATTTAAACTCTCTTCCTCTTTGAAAGAAGAGGGCAGTGAAGTCTAAAAATTGCGTATTGTGAGGTAAAACGATTTAGAAATGAGGCGAAAAGAAAAGGCTAAATAGTAAAAAGAATATACATCAAATAGATAAAAATCAATATTATACCTTTTAATAAATTACCTTCAAATGTTGCTTAAACGGCGATCATTAGCCCTAACTCTGCCGCGCAGAAACTGGTAACTTTCTTTTTTATATTTCAATGTTAATGTAAGGAATCAAAAGGAAAATAAAATAAATCAGACATGGCATAATTTTTAACAGAAAAATTAGCAAAAATACCACACAAAAGTTGCGATCCTGCAGGGAGGAAATTATGTAACGAGCAATACAACGCCATTTCGCAATTAAATTTTTGATAGACGCGATACCAAAAAATATTTCGATTAATGTCAGTTAATAACTTTCCATGCTGCCATCTATTGTCCTAAGAAAATTTGAGCAGTATCTATTATAATGTTGTACATTAGTGGGCATTACGCCCCACGTAGGCATTCAAGAAACAATCATCTTTGATTATATGAAAGATATGGTTATTTAGCGTTCTCTCACAAAAGCCAGAGCATATTCTACAAGAATTTTATAAAAAAATTGTCGTTTTAAAGGTCAATATAATTAGATATGTTTCAATTGTTAAGAGATTTGAAGAAAGAGAAATCATGCTGGAAATTAGATGCATAGAAGAAACAGAAAATATTTTAGAAAAGTGTGATTTAAACATAACACAGATATGTATGCATCTAAAATAACTTATATATAATGCATTAATTCTGCATTGCTTATCAAATTATAAATTTTCAAAATCTTGCAATATTTTAAGGAGCCACCTATAATCTGATTAAATGTAACATAATATATCATTGGAAAAACAATAGTTCTTGTCTTAAGCAGGGCTCAAATTATAAAAGAGTAAACTGGAACGGTATTCCGGTTTGTCAAATTATGACAAATATTGTTCCGGCTCATGAAATTATGATAAATATTGTTCCAGTCCATGCAATTATTAAAACATATAATTACAGCTTTATATTTATAAGTTATTGTGCTATCTATATTTTTTTTTTCTTACTACTTGGAATCTTAAGAAATTTTTTCTTATTATTTTTGCAGGGTTAGATATAAATTTGAGCATACAGTAAAGTCCCTCAAATCCGCAAAACTTGGGACCAGATGTTATGCAGATTTCAGAATTTTGTGGATTTCTGGTCAATGCTTTGTTTACATTTTTTAAACAGTAATTTGAAAGTAATAATGTAATAAAAATTATACTGAATGCTTGGAATATAGTAAAATATTAAAATAATTAAGTAATAAATTAAAATAATAAAAACTATAATAAACTAATAATGATATAAGGCTAATGGGTACTTCTTAGTTATCCCGTCGAGACCAATTTCGCCAAATTATATAAATCGCCAACACCGCTTGCCAAATTATATACATTGACGTAATTTTTATTTTAAATAACGAAAGAACAAATAAATTAGTAAAACATTAATAAAAATAAGATTAAAACGTCGAATTAATGGTTTTATTGGCCATTATTGGCATTTAATCTTACAATTAATTAATTAATGGCAACCATTATTGGCATTTAATCTTACAATTTGGCGAGAGTAATTTGGTCCACAGGATAACTAAGAAGTACCAAAAAATGAAACAAAGTAAGATAATTTTTAAATAGATTAAATTATTAAAAGTAAAAATCAGGTAAATAATTAATGTATAATTAAATATTAATAATTAAAATGAGATATATTTTCCTTGAATTATTCAAAGAAACTTTCTTCATAAAGGTATCCTATTAATTCACATAAAAATCATAATGAAAAGAAGATTTATTTCAGGTTTAGCCAGTCTCAATAGACAAAACAACTTGATTATGTATTTGGTAAAAAGATTGTGATTACCAGTGATATCAGCAATATCTTGATTTTTTTTCAGAAATAAATTTATACTTCCTTCATGAAAAACCACGAGTTCAGTCATATTATCAAGAATTACATATTAAAATACATACAGAATGATATAAAACTAAAAAATTCTGTAATTTTATTCCTACACCTAAACTGAAAGTTTCTTTGTTTACATCTGTGATGATGTGCGGATTAATATGGAAGAGTCTACTGTACTTTTAAAACATTTTTTTAATTCAAAAATAATTTTGAAATAGTGTTCATGGAATTTTCCATTTCAATCTCTGGACATAACTATAATTCACAGCTACAGAAATTAAAATGCAGAACAATGTAATTAAACTGGGTTTTGAATCTTATTGGATTAGTTAAATCTTTGCTCAGTGTTCAATTCTGAATGTAACGAAGATATAATCAAATTAATTGTTTTCTAATTTAATGCTTATTTGAAAAGGAAATAAATTAAAGAAATTCTGTAGCAACTCGATTTGTTTAATTTAAGGGGACTCAGTATTATTCAAACTATTTTATTTTTAATTTAATGTTTTACAATATATAATTGAGGTATTATTGGATGGTTTTATGATAGGAAATGATTTAATAAAGCAAAATGCAATTTTTGTAGTATTTAATTTTAAAATAATTAAGGAAATTGTAATTCTACAATTTTGGACATAGCTTTTGTTGAGCAATTGCCTTAGAAGTGTGTTCACTGTAAGGATCAGAATTTCAAAAAGAAAAAAAAATGACATTATGACATGTGTAAAAATACAGTAACATATTTTTAAAATTTAAAGATTGCAGTTTTGAATTATGCCAAGGGAAATGGAGGGAGTAAACGAAATTTTGTATATATTTAATTATTGTATCTTTATGGCATTTAGTAAAAAATATACGATGAATGTCAAAATTTATTTTAAGTAAAATGTGAGAAACTTGATATTTTGTCAATTTTCTCAAAATGAAAGGGACCAGGGTACTGAGACCTTTAACAACTCGGGTCGGCACCAAAATTCTCTCTATAAAATTAATAGTTGATTCTTATGGATTTCACACTACTAAATTAAAATGTACCAATGAAATCGCTGTATCACATATAATTTTCTAGGTACGAAGGCTTGCTTTTAAAATTAAGGTATCTTATGTCTTGCTAAAACTTAAGTGGAATTTATGTAGGTAAATAATGAAATGTATGTTAATGATATGTAAATCTCCCATAACTAAATGTATAAAAACATTACTCAATTTATAGAGGCAAGGGATTGACTGAATATCAAATAGTCGATTCAGTATTTGGTGTTTGGCATGCAAACCGAATATACAGTTTTGGCCAAATAGTTTTAAGTATTTGACCGAATTTTCTGTGTAATTAATTTATGAAAAACAATAGGTAATGTATTACTAGCAATAAAATACATGAACTTCAGTGATAAGTGATCAGTACTGTTACTATACTAGATACATTGCTATTTGTTATGCAAATTTAACATGGGCAAATTACGGGGTAAAAATAAGAAATTTTTGCCATTATCTGATAATATCTTTTCATAATCTTTTCTTTTCTGTTCATCTTAAGAAAATAAATGTTTGATATAAACATTGATGGCAGGTGTGGGGTAAGTCTCATCTCCACTACAAAAAACAAGTCAAAAATCATTTTGGAATAGATGCCGTATCTTCCCTCCGCCGTTGTTGTTTTGAAATGTTTGGCGATTTTTTGTTGGCGTGTTGACGGTGGTTATGGATATGGCAACCTCGATATGTTGAATCCCTTGTGACGTGTCGTTCTGGCAACCGAGAAGTTCATGATGGAATATTGTGAATGTATTTTGATATTGTGTTGTATAGTTCTGCCTTTTTATTTTTATGTGAAATTTATTGAATGTATTTGATTGACTATGTTTTCTGTAGTCCGTTTAAACGCTGTTGCTGAAATAATTAGGAAATACGAGGAAATTTTGACAAGAAAAAAAGGTTTGTTTATAGTTTGTGAATACGTATTGATAATACGAAATGAATATTTCCAACTGAGCGAAAAAATGCCCAAGCTGGGAATCGAACCCAGATCCTTGGCTTACAAGGCCAAAGCTTTTCCGTTTAAGCTAACTGGGCCGACAACCAGCCAGCATATTTTGCTCAGAGAAACCTTATTGGTAATTACATCTGGTCTGTCATGTAGACAGCTCAACAGAATAAACCGCAGGTAAAGGAACTCCATATAAACGATGGATACGTAGATGAACTAATATTTTAACACAATCAAACTGATTGCTAAAGTTATCATATGAAATGAATATTTCCAACTGAGCGAAAAAATGCCCAAGCTGGGAATCGAACCCAGATCCTTGGCTTACAAGGCCAATGCTTTTCCGTTTAAGCTAACTGGGCCGACAACCAGCCAGCATATTTCGCTCAGAAAAACCTTATTGGTAATTACATCTGGTCTGTCATGTAGACAGCTCAACAGAATAAACCGCAGGTAAAGGAACTCCATATAAACGATGGATACGTAGATGAAATAATATTTTAACAAAATCAAACTGATTGCTAAAGTTATCATACGAAATGAATATTTCCAACTGAGCGAAAAAATGCCCAAGCTGGGAATCGAACCCAGATCCTTGGCTTACAAGGCCAATGCTTTTCCGTTTAAGCTAACTGGGCCGACAACCAGCCAGCATATTTCGCTCAGAAAAACCTTATTGGTAATTACATCTGGTCTGTCATGTAGACAGCTCAACAGAATAAACCGCAGGTAAAGGAACTCCATATAAACGATGGATACGTAGATGAACTAATATTTTAACACAATCAAACTGATTGCTAAAGTTATCATACGAAATGAATATTTCCAACTGAGCGAAAAAATGCCCAAGCTGGGAATCGAACCCAGATCCTTGGCTTACAAGGCCAATGCTTTTCCGTTTAAGCTAACTGGGCCGACAACCAGCCAGCATATTTCGCTCAGAAAAACCTTATTGGTAATTACATCTGGTCTGTCATGTAGACAGCTCAACAGAATAAACCGCAGGTAAAGGAACTCCATATAAACGATGGATACGTAGATGAACTAATATTTTAACACAATCAAACTGATTGCTAAAGTTATCATACGAAATGAATATTTCCAACTGAGCGAAAAAATGCCCAAGCTCGGAATCGAACCCAGATCCTTGCCTTAAAAGGCCGATGCTTTTCCGTTTAAGCTAACTGGGCCGACAACCAGCCAGCATATTTCGCTCAGAAAAAACTTATTGGTAATTACATCTGGTCTGTCATGTAGACAGCTCAACAGAATAAACCGCAGGTAAAGGAGCTCCATATAAACGATGGATACGTAGATGAACTAATATTTTAACACAATCAAACTGATTGCTAAAGTTATCATACGAAATGAATATTTCCAACTGAGCGAAAAAATGCCCAAGCTGGGAATTGAACCCAGATCCTTGGCTTACAAGGCCAATGCTTTTCTGTTTTTCCGCTGTCTACATGACAGACCAGATGTAATTACCAATAAGGTTTTTCTGAGCGAAATATACTGGCTGGTTGTCGGCCCAGTTAGCTTAAACGGAAAAGCATTGGCCTTGTAAGTCAAGGATCTGGGTTCGATTCCCAGCTTGGGCATTTTTTCGCTCAGTTGGAAATATTCATTTCGTATGATAACTTTAGCAATCAGTTTGATTGTGTTAAAATATTAGTTCATCTACGTATCCATCGTTTATATGGAGTTCCTTTACCTGCGGTTTATTCTGTTGAGCTGTCTACATGACAGACCAGATGTAATTACCAATAAGGTTTTTCTGAGCGAAATATGCTGGCTGGTTGTCGGCCCAGTTAGCTTAAACGGAAAAGCATTGGCCTTGTAAGCCAAGGATCTGGGTTCGATTCCCAGCTTGGGCATTTTTTCGCTGAGTTGGAAATATTCATTTCGTATGATAACTTTAGCAATCAGTTTGATTGTGTTAAAATATTAGTTCATCTACGTATCCATCGTTTATATGGAGTTCCTTTACCTGCGGTTTATTCTGTTGAGCTGTCTACATGACAGACCAGATGTAATTACCAATAAGGTTTTTCTGAGCGAAATATGCTGGCTGGTTGTCGGCCCAGTTAGCTTAAACGGAAAAGCATTGGCCTTGTAAGCCAAGGATCTGGGTTCGATTCCCAGCTTGGGCATTTTTTCGCTCAGTTGGAAATATTCATTTCGTATGATAACTTTAGCAATCAGTTTGATTGTGTTAAAATATTAGTTCACGTATTGATAAGCCAATTTTGGAAAATGTCGGCGATAATATTTCGAGCTGGATCTTTCAAGAAAGCAGATGACTGTTAAGGTATGTTGATAATTTTATGTGTATTTTACTGCTTTTGAGTTTTTTACATTTTGAGATTGCTAGAAAGCCAGAACTGCTGAATTTTGAGAATGCTATATTGCGAGAAATGCTGAATTCGGCGATGTTTTTTTTCGGAAAATGTGCGCAAAGCGCACATACAACGATTACTGGTTGCCATTTTAGCGAATTTTGTTTTTTATGTGTATTTTTGCTTTAAAAGTTTTTTACATTTTGAGATTGATAGAAAGCGAGAACTGCTGAATTTTGAGAATGCTACACCTCGAGAAGTGCTGAATGCAGTGATTTTTTTTTTCGGAAAATGTGCGCGAAGCGCACATACAAGGATTACTGGTTGTCATTTTAGCGAATTTTGTTTATTATTTACATTTTATTTTCGTTAAGCCAAACATGCGTATAAACCAGTGCTTGGCGACATTTACTACTTGGCGGAAAAAGGGTTTTCACGCCAAGAAAATTCCAAGATGGTGGCCGGGGGGAACTTATGACATCTGTTCCATCATTTTTAATAAAAAAAAAATGTTGAATTTTTAATTCCTAAAATAGTCTATATAGGGGTAAAATCAAAACAACATGAACAAAAAAGAAAGTTAGGAAGTTGAGGGCATCTTTCCCTTATCATTTAATTTTAATTATTTCTACATTAGTTTTTTTTTTTAATTTATATTTATTTAATTTGCATTTTCTTTAATCTTTTCATAAAATAAGTATACCTTATGCCTATCCTATAGCTTTTATATCCATTAAATTAAAATCACTCAAATTTTTTATCTTCATCACCATGCAGTTAAATCATTAATCATAATATAAGCAATAATTTCCAAGAAAACATTTAAATGTACAAACTGACATGTTACCTTTTGTATTTGTGACAATTTCTAGTCAATGTGTTTATAATTAGACATAGACATTCAGTAAATCAGCTTAATGATAACATCCAGTTTCTTTTTATTTGAATGAACTTTTGTTTTTCTAACAATTCTTATCCTTAAAAATAGTCAGTAAAATTTAATAATTCATTTTGGATATGGACTAGTGATAAAATAATAAGCGATGGATTAATGAATTTGTGAGTGGAAAGAAGTTATTAAATTTTTTGTGTAATTAGATTTAAGAATAAAAATGTATCTGAATTAAACTATTAAAAACTTACTTTTAATCAAAGTTCATTAAAAAAACTAATATATGAAAATAATTTTATATATATATATATTTTTTAAGTATTCGGTTGCTGATTACTGAATATTCAGTATGCACTTTGACCTTTGATTCAGTATACACTTTGACTTTTAATTTAAATTTATTTAATTTGTATTTTCTTTAATATACTCATCAAATAATTATACTCTATCTCTATCCTATATAATTTAAACTTTCTGATATTTTTAAGGTATGTTTTTAGTCTTATAAAATGAAATACTTCAATGTAATAAAATGAAAAATATAGCAAAATTTATATAACACAATTTTTGAAAAAAAAAAAAAATTAGGTGTCACATCACAATCCGTAAAATATCTTAACGTTGAATTGACATAAGAACCTAATTTTTGCTAAAATAGCTTTTATATCCATTAAATTAAAGTTTATACCAAAGTGTATACTGAATATTCAGTACACACTTTGATCAAATACTCAGTATTTGTCAAAATTCCTGCTTCGGTCTATCATTAACAGAGGCATACGTGATGAAAATATATCAGTGGACAGCAAATTACTATTTGGACACGAAAGATGGGACGAGATACCGAAAGAGAAATGCTCAATACATACGTCTACAGACTGGATTTTTGTGCTATTTTCTATCGATTTGTTATGAAGGACAGTGAAAATGTTTTTTTCATAATTTCTATCTTATATAGCATTGCAAATTACTGTGATTTTCCATCTCTATTTCTTTTCATAATAAAACTTGATTTTTTTTTTAAATATTTTCTGGGGCAATCTGCATACCATATTTAGATTTAAGAATAGTAGATGTGTCCTGTTTACAAATCTGTTTTGTAGGGCGGATTTTTTAAAAAAATTATTAATCAGTGAAATTAATTCTACATGAATTTTCATTTATTCATTTGTTTTTTAATATTCAGTTTCGAGAAATTATTTCTCACTTACATTTTTTCCCTACCTTCTATCCTATATTGATATTCATGTTTGTGTTCTCAATTCGTTTATTATTATTATTATTATTATTATTATTATTGACGAAATTCTTGCTCCATAAACAGATTTTTTTTTTTTTTCGCTCTCCCAGCTTTGAAATATTCAAGTTATTACATCATAGTTAATCTCCGACGCCAAAGAGACAAACACGTTTTTTATTTCCTGTGACCTACCTGACATATATACAGGGGCTATTTTTGACTTTTTCGGTCACTGTCTTGTCTTGAAATTCAATTTAAAGTATCAAATTTAACTTTTGAAATATTTTAATCTTATTACGAAATTTAAAAATTGTCGATAAATCGAATCCTCCAATAACATGAAATTTCTATTATGTTTGTTTACAAAAAGGTTTTTAATTAATTTGGAAGAAAGTAGCGAGTTAGCAAAGTGCCACTCACATTTAAAGAACATTAGATACTAATCAGACAATCTGGCATTTACAAAATATTCAGTTATGTTAAATGATATCATATACATTATACTGGCTGAGTAATGAAAAAATCATTGTTTGTTGTGTTCGTAAATTTCCTCTATACATTATTATCCAATAAGATACAATATACTTGTCATTAAAATGTATGTATATGCCACTCAAAGCAAGGAAAATTAGTATGCTGATTTAATATGCAGTGATCTTATGAATAAATAAATCTAAATTTAAAAAATCATTTGAAAAACCGGGGTATATAAATAATAAAATATTTACCTTTAGAAAAGTTTTTTGATCGAAATATGAGAAACTGCAATAATCAAGCGTGAAAGGCCACCGAAGTGGAGAATATTTTGGGGCCTATAGCTACTATGGCTGTCACCTCGAATGATCCTTATTATACATAGAAACAACAACAAGTCAGAACAATTTTTTATTTTCCATTACATATATATATATAACTACAAAGCGACATTCACAAAAATATCCATGTCTTACCCGAGGATTCGAACCCGGGCCTACGCCGTGGCAGTAGCTGCCGCTACCGACCACGCCACCGGGCGACATGCTGAAGCGTGAAAAGATAAGATGTGCTAAACGACGATTCAGTTTGAATGACTTGTAAATTGTAATGAATGAATCCTAAACGTTTACCGATGAAGTTAGTAGTGTATTTTTCTGACGAATTTGCAGCAGAATTAAAACAAACTTAAATAATTAATTTTACGTTAAAATCATTTTTTTTTTTTAAGTTTCTTGTTATGTGTACAAGAACTCTGGCCTTAGAATCTTGCAGCATTGTTAGATTTTAAAAAATTTCATCCAAAGTACAACCGATTTAGGGTTAGCGAAAGCGTTTATGTAGAAAGCTGTAGAGTAGCGCCTAGCTTGGCTTTTTAAAAAGATTTCGCAGAAGAATAAAGGAGGTGATCATTGCGTTTAATATTATCTCATCAGATGTAAGTAACCGTATTGTATCGTTTTCGTAAATTACAGTTTTTGTTTTTAAACATAGTTTAAGAGAATGTGTTGACAATTTTAATTGTAGCGAAACAGCACCGAAAACTGGCGATATGAAGCAATTAAAATAATAAAACTTTGTAAAAAATCACCATAAAATTAAAACAAAACACAGGACGCGTTTCGAGCTAAAAACATAACAGCTCGTCATCAGCTAAGCAACACATTTCCCTTTTGCATATCCCTCTATCAGGTAGCGCCATCTGTCGCATTCTTCGCAACATTCTTTATCTTCAGTTCATTTTTGAACTTGTTCGTTTTCGGACACGTGTATGCTTAGCTGATGACGAGCTGTTATGTTTTTAGCTCGAAACGCGTCCTGTGTTTTGTTTTAATTTTATGGTGATTTTTTACAAAGTTTTATTATTTTAATTTTAATTGTACTTAATAGAGAATTCTCTCTCTAAGTTCTGTTTTTAAAATGTATACTTTTCATATATATTAAACCTATTTTCAGTTGTATTACTTTTTAATCCTCCAAAACGCAAAGAAAACATACACCATATTTACATTCAGACATAGACGATGATCGCAATTTATAAACTTTAACTATAGTTATAATTACAAGGTAAACGTCGAAATTTTCCTTACTGCTATGACTCCAAAAAAGTTATCATTTTGTACATATTTTTCGCAATAATTAAAAATAATTATTGTTTTAAAAACATCAAATTTCTTTTTAGTAAGGAAAAAAAACTGATTTAGAGGAAATTTTACAAATGTGTAATGAACTAGAATAAAATGTTTCTATTTACTGTGAAGAATTTGGAGCAGGCCTGTCACAAATCTTAAATGAGATTAGATTCAACCAAATTAGAAGAAAATGAATTTTTTTTTCCTTCTAAAAAAGTATGTAGAGTGCTTGGGACTTGAAAAATAAAATTACAAAAAAATAAATAAATTGTAATGAAAAATGCTATTATAATTTATAGTAAAAATAATCATGTAATAAAAATTGTGCATTATCAGATATCTTAAGCAAAAAGGATTAGTACAAAGAATGATTTAAATCTGTCTTGATCATGAAAGTGATTCATCTGGATATACTTCATCACTCGTAAATTCAAAAGTTCTGAGGATTTTATATTAACGAAATCCTCATATTCTGTGTTGCAGTTGTGAAAAGGTCAGACGTGCTTTTAGGGTCATTGCTTATATTTTTTATTAGGGGAATTTTGTAAAGTTACCACAATTAGAAAATGTGAAGTTCTCATTTGTAAAAGTTTAAAAATATTCCCAATTAGATTTGTAACTTTTGCCAAGTCCATCAGAAATAGAAAGTGCATTATAGTTTTTATTAAAATTTTAAACAAATTCGCCAACTGGGTAATTTTCAAAATAAGGTACATTTTCAGCAACTTTTTTTTTAAATTTTAAAGTACAACTTTTTCCACAAATTATTTTACTATGATTAATAAAAGATAATTGTAACTCAAATAATGCAGTGGCTGAGTTTAATTGCAGGGGTGCCATTTGAGGGGGGATGGGGGGGGGGCAATAGCCCCCCCCACCCCAAGGAATTTGATATTTCAGAAAATTTATCAACCATCAAATGTAGGGATGCACCGAATAGTGATTTTGGCTGAATACCGAATGCCGAATATTTGGCCTGCAGGTAAACCGAATATTCGGCCAGCCGAATAATAACTTTTAGGCTGAATACCGAATATTCGGCTGGCCAAATACTCTTATACTGCAGGTTTAACGTTAAAAAGTTAAATTTTAAACAATTTTTTATAATATTTAGCACAGATACTTCCATTTTGACAAACAAGACTATTTTTATAAGTAAATTTTGTACTAAAAAAAGTATTTTTTGAGCTATTATTTAACAAGATGATGGTTTAAAAAATTTTTAAATAACAAAATTTAAATTCCATGACTTCAATTAATTCCAACAAATGAAAAGAATTCTCTCATATTGAACAAGAAGCAACATATCATTCCACTTCTTTCATCAAAAATGAAAGGTGTACATTAGGGTGGATCGAAAAAAAGAAACTTTTGATTTTCGTGATGCTTTAGTCCGGAAAAGTTGCCTATTGTAATAATAAGAAAAACAGCCTAAATTTTTTTAGAATCGGTTAACATCTTTCATTTGCTCATCGTACTTAAAGTTGATGAAAAATTGCAAAAATCGCGCCTTTTTTCTAATTTTTTTAAGTTAATTAAAACTTTAAAAATAAACACGTTTTAGCTTTTTATGCTTGTTTCATGATTTACATAACCTAAATAAATTAAATTCCGATCAATAATCCAATTTTTTGTTCGCGTAAAAACTTAGAAAAAACATAAATTTACCAATTTTTTGCAATTTTCACCGTGCAACCCTTAGTTTGTTTTGCTAAAGCACCGAGTGGTTCCTCAAATAGTTTTAAAGTTCTTAAAGTGGCAGTGTACTATGAAATTGATGAACTCAAACACACTTCTTTTGAAGATTTGGAGTATGAGAAAGATAAATACAGAGTGCATTAACTAAAAGCCCAAATGTCAGATGAGAATTAAAATTAATGCAACAGCGATCGTTTTGGAGTTTCTGATCGGCCAAAAGCTGTCATATCGTCAAGTGTTCTAGATAACTGGCACAGATTCTTCTGATGTGGTTGATAAGTGTAAAATAAAAAGAGACAAGAGTCATTTAAGGACGGATTTGAAAACCCGATTCACACCCCCTGAGGAAAGTTCGAGTCTTTTTTTGACGGACAAAAATGAGATACCTATTGTGGCGAAAAATTTAATGCCAAGCAATTTCACAGGAATGTGAAATAAGAACACTATTCTCTTATCCAGGAATCGATCAACTTATATTGGACATGTATCTCCTTCCTCGAGTTCATCAAATGATATAAGTCAAAGCATTATTTCTTGTTTGTCTGAAGTATCAATATCACTAGAAAAACTAGAAGTAGTAGGGTGTGATGGTACTGTAACAAACACTGGATGGAATAGCGGTGCTTTCCACCGACTAGAGAATAATAAAATGTGGAGCATATGCATCCAGCATTTTAATGAGCTTTCTTATTTCCAAACATATTCACGGTCAAACTGAAGGGACTAGGTCTTTTAGTGTGTTAACCGAGTAGAAGCTCACTTGCTGTGAAAAAGTTCCTGTGGTCGATTGTGAACCCGCAGATTGTTCGATTCCTGATATAGATAGGACCTTTTTGTGAGCGATTAACAACAGTATTTTGGGGATATTTTGAATGCAATCACATTGGGACATTGTCCAGAAGACTTGGCAAATTGGGACCCTGGTACTTTGTCCGATTCCAGATGACTAACTGTGACCAACCGAGTTATTAGATTGTATCAGATTCATCCGAAAACTTAAAAGAAATAGTTCGCTTCATCATAAAATCATACATGCCTGTGTAATTTGCCATAAAATAAGCAAATAATTTACCAACGGACAAAAATATGTACAGTAGAAGATCTTTATAACGCAATTCTCCATATAACGCACAACTTCTCAGATGTAAACAATGATTTTTGCAGTTAAAAAGCACCTGCACTTTCACATTGTAAAATATTGCTACTCTCTAGAGGACTGAATTTGATACATTAGTTCAACTTTATCTTCTAATTTAAGACCTTTTTACTGAAAAAATGCTATTATTACAATGAACATTTTTGAAAAGTCTAATATAAGGGATGGTTGTGTCAGTTATATTTGGATCATGTTTATAGAGTAAATTTAACAATGTCTGACCTATATTATGCAAAGATTTATAATTTGGATATCTCTTGGTAACAAGGAATGCACTATAAAGATATTCTAATGTATTTTGATGTGTTTCAGACATATTTGACCATGTTTACAAGGTGAATTTAATGATGTGATCCGTATAACGCAGAATTCTATATAACGCACAACCTTATGTTTTTAGGTTTGCGTTATAAAGATCTTCTACTGTATTTCAAGCAATCCAAATATCACGCTATTTATCACACGAATTACTACAAGTTATCGATTCAGTAATAGAACCAAATGCGTTTTTTGCGCACCTAGAGAATGTTCTGTTGGCAGTGATTGTCGATTAAAGAAAACATATTCGGGATATTGGTTACAGAAGGATTGTAAAAGCAAGACAAACCGTCCCAAAGTAAAAAGACTGTTAGAAATGTAATGCCACCGAAAAGAAACTTTCAAGCTTCCGATTAAATAGATATTATTACAATTGGAATTCTTGTGCGGAAAGTCCTTCCCCAATGCTGCGGGACCTGAGTGAAGATGAAGTTAAAATCGTTCTGACTCTACTCTCAGAGAAATACAAATGTTTCCCTGTCACACCGAGACTGTTAAGATGTGTGTCAAACTTGTGACAGAGACCTCGAATAAAGTATATGGACATGAAGCTAGAGATGGTATTATTCGAACAACACTGAAGTCGAAATCGGTTATGCCTGATTTCTCTAAAAAAATCAGACTTTAAATGTGTAGTAGATATAAAAAAGAAAACGCAAAAAACACAGTAAGCCAAAGAATGCTACTCTATAGAAAACCTTTGTAAATAGTTGCAAATATAATGTAAATGCCACACCCAAGAATTGGATGGTTGGTTTTTTAGGGCGGAGGTGGAACTCTACGTGCAACTACCTCCAAGTGGGGAGTTTTAGGTCTCTAGCAAAACGAGCAAAGCGTTGCACGGTGAAAATTGCGAAAAATTGCTAAATTCATGTCTTTTTCTAAGATGTTACGCGAACGCAAAATTCAGATTATTGATTGGAATTTAATTTATTTAGGTCATGTAAACTATGAAACTAGCAGAAAAAGCTAAAGCGTGTTTATTTTTAAAGTTTTAATTAACTTAAAAAATTAGAGAAAATGCACAATTTTTACAATTTTTCTTCAAGTACGATGCGCGAATGGAAGATGTTAACCGATTTTTAAAATTTTTATGGCGTTTTTCTTCTTTTTACAATAGGCAACTTTTCCGCACTAAAGCACCATGAAAATCACAAATTTCTTTTTTTTCGACCCACCCTAGTGTACATGCCATAGCAGAATTTTCGTTTATAAAAATGAAGATATTTTAGCGAAATTTGCATCACATTAATTTGCTTGTATAGAATGTGATGATATCCATGGAAGAGACTGGATTTTGGCCAGTGATACAGTATAAGCTTTGATAGCTGCATTCTTAATAAAATAATGTCTAGCTCAGTGCTGTTTAGATATGAATGGCTGCTATTTCCAGCACTTCTCGTCATGTTATCATATTTCACAGAAATTAAAGTAACTCTATTGACAATATAGTTACAATACCTTCATTATTGTTAAAGTAACAAAAGAAAATTAAAGTTTGACTTGGGGATACACTGTATTTCTGACTGAATAAGTGAATTGCGATCCTGATTTACTGGACAAAATATTGCTTGTTTTGATACTTATTATTACCCCTGAAATTTTCTTCCATTTTGTTTAGAAACACCCTGTTTGTGAAAAAGCAAGAAACGGATTACTTGCCAGACAATGCTCTGTAACTTGCATTTTCACATTTATTAATTCCCATGAACAAATGACATGTCATTAATGGTTAATTTTTTTAAGTGACATTTTTAAAACAGCAAATAAATAATATAAAATCATTCTCTTTTATTTAAAGATTCTAATTATTCTGAATATCTTTATTAATTGACAGTTAAAAGTAGGAGTTGTGTAACGTTTTAAAAAATATTTCTAAGAGGTTTTTTAAATATTCGGCAAACCGAATAGTTTGATATTCGGCCTAAGCGAATATTCGGTAGTATGGCCGAATATCGAATAGATACCGAATATTCGGTGCATCCCTAATCAAATGTCAAACTCAAACAAATATTAGAAAATTGCTCAAACTCTAAAATAACTTATCAGATTTTATTGCAGTAAAAACATATGCATTAAATAAATGCTTATGCATAGAAATTAATAAGTATTAAAAAAAATTTCCTAAAGCCTTACTATTCGAACTCCCTCAAGGTGAGACATATATCTTTAATGAGTACTTTGGTTAATTTTAAAAATACATGTGAGAATTTTTGTTATCAGTTGCTTCTCAGCTGTGTGCAAATTGATCATGGGAAAACTCGTCAAAATTATTGATACAACAGTCACAATGATTTTCTTCTAGCCGATTCTTGAATAAGCGCAAAGAAAATAATAACATTTAAACGCCACTGATGACGGTCTTGTGATGACTGAAAACATTCTGGGTTTTTTAAATAATTTTAAACTATATGTATGCGCATCAAAGTAATTCTTGTGCATTTATTTGTGCTTTTTATATGAATATTAATTATAAATTTTACCTTTTCTGTAGAAAAATGAAGATATATACATAGTATTCATTAATGTTCAAATATGTAGTTTTTTTATCTGAAAAATATTCAGAATTTCTTCGAAAAATCGGATTAACATGAAACCATCCCATAATAGTGAAAACTCAATCCGAAAAAATTAACGCTTTACTTTCACTTGCAAAAAATCACTAACGAAAATTTTCTTATACTTACAGATCACAAAATTTGCAAATTTCGTGACCTATTCATGACGTTCCTTGGCTGATTATCTCATGAATGATTGAATTTCATGATTTTTTCCGCGATCATCTGACGAAATTTGCGATTTTTTCCGCGATCGATTCACGGAATTCACGATTTTTTCTGAAAACCGTTATGAGAAATGGATTTTTTTCGCGCGAGCACTTGCCTAAATTCACAATATTTTTCCGCGACCAACTGACGAAATTCGATGTTTGTTTTCGTGATTTTTTTTTGACAAAATTCACGATTCCTTATCACTATCATTTATTGAAATTCGTGATTTTGCTTCTGCTATCGACTAATAATACTTGTGTGTTTTTTGTTCTAGAATTAGACAAAATTTTGGACCTTATTACGCGATCGTTTGACGAATTTCTCCTCGATTTAATTGCGCGATTGTTCGACTAAATTTTCGTGATTTTTTGCGATATCTTTTGACGAAATTCGCGATTTTTTCGCAATCCTTTTACGAAATTAGCTATTTTTTTCGCAATCCTTTTACGAAATTCAAGATTTCTGTTTGTGCAATCATTTGACGAAATCTGTATTTCTTTTCGCGATCTCTGATGAAATTAGCGATATTGTCCACGGTCGTTTGAAGAAATCAGCGATTTTTTATGCGACCATTTTCGGGACTTTTTTTTTTTCAAAATTTCCAAGATTCGCTATTTTTTTCTGCGATCCATTGACGAATTGATTTTGCGGATTTTGAAAGAAAGAAAAATCGCGGACTTTCACGAAAATTAAAAAAAAAAAATGTGGAATAATCACATGCTTGTGAAAGAAATTATGGAGACAAAATCACGTTGAGCATGTTTTATTGCGCCGGTTTTTTTTTCTGTGCGATTTGTGCAGTTCTGCAAATTGTGCAATTTTCCACGTTCTCTGTTCCTCAAAGAAAAATTTTCCTTACCCTTCGTCAGGAAACTCATGAAATGGCGCCCCTGTAAGTAAAACTTCGAAAGGGACCATTCGAAAAGCTCCATTTAAACAGGTTTTCGTCTTAGAAAGTATAATTGTATGATGCTTTTTCAACGAAATTTGATTTTTTCCCTTTTTAGAAAGAAATCTGTTATAGACAAATTTCGTTTTCACAAGTTTTACTCCAATGCATCTCTTTTCAGAGCTATACTATAGAGAGGATGGTTTAACAATCATTGAGGATACCTGTAAAAATGAAACCTGTCTATAATAGAATCCTGTCTAAAAAAAAAAAGAAAAAAACATGTCAATATATTAAAATTTTACCTTCTAAGACGGAAACCTTTCTAAAACGAAATATTTCATTGGTTCTGAGTTTCCGTATTTGAAGTTTTTACTGTTATTGTAAGCAAAAGTCAATAAACGTTTCTCATACGGGGGGGGGGGGGGTTAGACCCCCCTGGATCCTACCCTTAGCTATATAGCATCCCTCAAAAAATGTTTGCCCCCCCCCCCCCAAGAAAGTTCTGAAATGGCGCCCCTGTTTAATTGACTCATTAACACAAATACATTAATCTCTCTATTCTAAAAAAAAAGTAACTACCGCTGTCACCGCCGTCGCCGCCGCCGCCGGTTTTGAATTTTTTGTGACCGGAGGTCTTTCTTCGTTAATATTGAGAAAAATAATGCATACAAAAATATGAAAATCAGTGGTTTTATACAGAAAAGTTTGATAAACACGCTGATGCAGACAGTTTTCAAATCGAAGAATTATTTTAAGAGATATTTAATGCTAAAGTTGGACAAAATCGTTCCACTAAAAAAGTTTTATAGCAGCAAAAACTATACATGGCAGTGTAATCATTTTTAGATCATTTTATGCGTTAGAATTTGCCGGGGTGCAGATTGCATTAATTTTTTTATTTTGACTCATTTTTTCAGGTTTTATTTCTATTTTAAATTCAAATTTTCAGCGTTTCTAGAGATATTTTTTACAGATTTCAGAAAATTGCACTAATTTAAACTGTTGCCAACTGCATAAAAAGCGCAAGCAATAATGTTTGCTTCAAATTAAAAATTTATTTACACGTGACTATTATAAACAGGAAAAAAAAACTTTCAAATTAGAATTAAATAATTATGTATAAAAAGCAGGAACTTATTAAAAATTACGTCATAAAAAGTATACACGCGAATTTTAAAAGAGAAAGAATATTGTAAAATAATAAATTCATTAACATGCGTTAGAAGTCTTAGGAGAAATTACGTCATATTTACGTCACATTATAGTTATTACATAAAATGAACACAAAATAATATTGCAAAAAAGTTTAAATTTAGAAATTGCGCTAGACATTTATTTAATATTTTGAGAGGATATTTTCAACTATTTTTGTTAGGAAAGCACAAATAATATTTCATTGCTAACAAAAGTACTTTCACGCGATTATTTAAAAGAGAAAGAATAGCTTGGTAAAAATTACGTCAGATTAAAAACGATTAATTTAAAATGTCTCATTTAAAAGAACTTTCTTTTCGCTTTGTTAAAAAATACCAGGAGACAAAGGCTCTGTTTACTTAATTCCTTTTATATTAGCTTATTTTGAAATGTTGTTACACGTGTCTACGTCATCAAGTTATTTTTATTTCGACGTTTTAGTTGTATTTTTATTAATGTTGTACGAATTTATTTGTTCTTGCGTTATTTAAAATAAAAATTATGTCAATTTGTATAATTTGGCGAGTGGTTTGGCGATTTATATAATTTGGCGAAATTGGTCGACGGGATAATCAAGTAGTACCGCAGCGGATTTGGCGTTAAAATTCCCCAATCAAAGAGAAATGAATAGAAATTCGTTTATAGGGAGATCGCCACTGTTTTTTAAATTATAATTCAATCTTTCGAAATCTTTTTAAAGCCGACCAAATTAGCGTGCATTTAGAGCCTGCGGTGTCTGTGACGGGGGTTGGCGAGCGTAGCTCGTAGGGGGCCGAGCCCCCTAGTTACTTAAAAGTAAGTATTAGATCATTGACATGCGTTAGGCCAGTGACATTTTGCAATAGACTGTTGACATTTTTGTTTTAACCCAAAGACATTCTTTATTAAAGTTGTGAATAGTCATAATATTATTATAACTTTTAAAATACATTTTTTGCTTGAAATTATTTTATTGTTTAACTTTGTGTCACTGGTATAACAGGATTTGTCACTAGTTTAACAAATATATTGTTAGGTCAGTGACATTTCTTAAGAAATACATTTTTATTCCTCTTTTAAAAATAGTAATATTATGATTTAGGGTGTTAAACAAAAGTTTTTTTACTGTATTATTATAATCTTTTTATTAAATTGATTTAAATGTTATCTGTTTAATAGAATATTTGTTAGACCAGTGACACATAATAAAAGAACTTAGCTGATTTAGGAATATTATTTCCCCTTTTTAAACAGTAGACCACATGGAGGCAGCTAGTTTTTCCACCATTTTGTTTACAAACAGTGTTGTTAACATAAAAAAGCAAATTACTTCAATTTTTATCATCAGAGTAGTATTTAAAATTGAAAAATATTAGTTGTTAGACCAGTGACACAAAACTTGTAAGACAGTCTTATTTCATAAAATTATTCCATATTAAAATCAATTTTCAGACATATTGCTATAAGTACCCAAAACTTATATTATTTTCAAAATAAAATTGTCCAAATTAATGAAAATAGTGATTATTGATTAGAAATTATAACAAATCAAAGTTTGGACTTGAGACAAGTATGGTTCCCATTAAAAAGTCAATCATTTATTTTTATTTTTTAGCCAGTTTAATTTCTTTTTATACAAATTACTTGGTTTAACACTTGGATTATTAAAAAAAGAAATAAAGAACAATTATGGGTTTGAAATTTTTACCTATTTCAAATATTATTGATTTTAAAACAGTAAGACATCAAATTGTACTTATTTTGAAAATGACCCTATATAATTAAAAAAATATTTATATTGACAGTTACTATATTTTGTATGAAAAATTTCAAAAATCAATTCTATAAAAGTGCATCTTCCAACCTGAACCTAATATTTTTTTTATGCTCCATATACCATGTTCTTTCAAATAAAGAAAAAAAAATTAGTAGTTGCTGTAATAATTCTTGGGAGAAAAAAAAAGCTAAACTTCTTTAAAGCATTGCAATTGGAATAATGTTATAAACAGTCAAAGAAAAATATTATACTAAATTAGCTAGACAGCTTCATTAAAACACATTTCTTAAATTCTTGTTTGCATAGCTATCAAAATTTACTGTTATTGGTAAAATAAATACATAAATAAAAGTCTTGTTTACTCCAATTCTATATTTTCTTGACTACATATTTGGAACAAATCACTTCAATATTTTAAATTTTCAGCAAGTAAATACACCGAAAAGAAACAGATTTTGATTTTACACATACATGTTTAAAATAATAATAAATAATAATAATCAGTGGGTGCTTTAATACTTAATATATATATATATATATATATCAGTAACTAAATTTATGGGTACAGAAATTAATAATATTCTTAGAAAGTTGAAATAAATGCAAGTAAAATAACTTACAAATATTCTGATATGAAGTTGTATACGCCGTATGCCCTCTGGATTTTTTAGAGGGACACTAGGGTATACCCTCTGCCTTGAGCTGTACTCTCTTCTTAGAACGTATACCCTCTGCCTTGAGCTGTACTCTTTTCTTAGAACGTATACCCTCTGCCTTGAGCTGTACTCTCTGCTTAGAACGTATACCCTCTGTTTTTTTACGACTACAACACTGGTTGCATATGATTGGTAATATAAATACATAAATAAAAGTCTTGTTTACCCCAATTCTATATTTCTTTGACTACATATTTGGAACAAATTACTTCAATGCAGTAAACTCTGTCTAAGATGAACTCTGTGCAAGCCGGAAATCTGTCTACTGCGGAAAATTTTTCAAGTCCTGGCGAACCCATAGAAAATAACATTAATTCTTGTTGCATAAGCCGGAATCTGCCTAACATGGAAACGGAAATGTTTTTAAGGTCCCACCAAAACATAAATTTTGCATAAGGTGGAAAAAAGGATATTTTAAACATGAAAAGCATTCTATTTATGAAACTTTAAAACTGATATACATACATCATATACTCAATGCTAAGAATTTTAATTAAGTTATGTAATAGTTTTTAAAAAAATGTTTATTTTTAACCAGAAACTGTCTAAATTTTAAGGAATTCTTGCATTTAAAAAATGAAACAATCATTTTTCCTATATAAATTTGCATGTAAAAATTATTATTAGAAGGATTCACACTTAGGAAAATAAATATTTTCTAAAGTACAATATATTTATGCTTTAAGGTTTTACTCAAATTCAAAGGGATAGCTTACTGTCTCATTCCTGAAGTTATTTTGTCTCTGTGTGTGTGTGTTTGAGTGTAAACTTCAAATTTGCAGGTATTACAGCAGTACTAAGAAATTGAATAGCATTTCTCATTTATCTGTAAAGACTTTCAGAATTTCAGTTTTCAATTGACTTTCGAGTCAGGGCAATCAATGAAAGATCGTCATTATCGAGCAGTTTATTACAACTCAAGATCCAACCTTTTTATCGAAAACATAAAACGCTATTCGATTGACGTATGCTTCATTCCAATAAATCGCGTGTTCAGAAAGCTCGATCACTGTACGGGCTATTTGTTCTTCGTCATTTTATCTTCTCTAAGGATATTAGTAAGTGCATCATAAAAGTGGTTTCAAAATCTAAACTCAATATTCCATTGCTGCAGGATAAAGTCGAAGTTACCAAATTAAAAGAAAAATAATTATTCTGTAGGAGATCTTTGTATTAGGTTTAATTATGGTAAAACTCAAATTTATGATGCTTAAAAAGAAAGAGTTGAAAACATCCAATAGAAAGAGGAAACATGCTGTGAAAGATGAAGACATTAATGCATTAACTTTTGAATGTTTTTCGATTGCTAGAGTGAAATTTTTGCTCAAGTCTGAACTATATTGCGAAAAAATAGGTAAAAAGGATTTTAAAGCTTCCAGTGAATGGTTAATGAGTTTCCGTAATCTACACAACATCGCATGAGGCATGCTTGCTGACACTCGAAAAGTGTCCCACAGCATGAAATTCGGGAATGGAAAGGAAACTTTCATCTACTGATTGAAAGATATCAAGAGGACATATATCATTGCAATGAGACTGTACTGTTTTATCGTGTGTGCCAAATAAGTCACTTGAAAAAAAAGATGAAGCTAATGCCACTGAGTTAAAACCTCCAACGAGCATGTCACTGTTTTGCTTTTTGCGAATTTGTAGGGCAGTTTATAAAAAACAGTTAGTGATTGGGAAATTGAAAACATCGTTGTGTTTCAAGTATGTAAATATTGTTAAACTGCCTGTGACTTGAAGATCTCAGAAAAAATACTGGTTGTCAATTGTTTTAATGGAGGGGTGACTAAGGAGTTCAATAGACGAATGATTGAAGAAACTAAAAAATAAAATTTGTTCCTCGATAATGCACATTGTCATGCCGACGTCAAACTGTTGAATATAAATTTATAATTTCTTTCGGCAAATACTACTGCAGTGACACAACCGATGGATCAATGAGTTATTAAAATGCTGAAACCTACTGCAAAAGATATCTGTTGCGGTCGATTATTGCGTCTTTTGATGATTGTTCTTCAGACAGCGACCTGACAAAAAACATCAGTGTTTTCGATGCTGTTAAATGGATTGCAAAATTTTACTCTGAAATGCCACCTGAAAAGACTAACTGAGGAAAGCAAATGAAGATGACCAGGCTTCTGAAAAACTTTGAAGGCAGTGGTGCAATTCAAACAGGACGGTTTGAGAAGAATTGGGTTCCTCAAAATTATTTTTCTTGTTCAGAGAAATTTAAAAAAATAATACTGATAATAACAGACTTACGTGTTAGTGCAGAATGCATGGTAAACCGAAAGAAAAAAAAACATTGATAAAGGATTATTATTTTCTTTTTTTTTTTAACTACCATGCGAAATAGAAAGTATGTAATTGTATTGATTAAATTAAATTATTTTCATTAAATTTCAGAATTAGAGCAATTTTGTATTGACAATATTTATTTTTGTGTTGAAATAATGTGTTTCAAAATTATTAAAAACAATAAATTTAATAAAAATAATAATAAACCGATTATTATTATTTATTATTATTTTAAACATGGTATGTGTAAAATCAAAATCTGTTTTTGGTGTATTTACATGCTGAAAATTTAAAATATTGAAGTAATTTGTTCCAAATATGTAGTCAAGATAATATAGAATTGGAGTAAACAAGACTTTTATTTATGTATTTATTTTACCAATAACAGTAAATTTTGATAGCTATGCAAACAAGAATTTAAGAAATGTGTTTTAATGAAGCTGTTTAGCTAATTTAGTATATATTTCTTTGACTGTTTATAACATTATTCCAATTGCAATACTTTAAAGAAGTTTAGCATTTTTTTCCCCAAAAATTATTACAGCAACCACTGATTTTTTTTTTCTTTATTTGAAAGAACATGGTATATGGAGCATTAAAAAAATATTAGGTTCAGGTTGGAAGATGCACTTTTATAGAATTGATTTTTGAAAATTTACATACAAAATATAGTAACTGTCAATATAAATATTTTTTTAATTATATACAAAAGATCCAGCATTAAAACAGTATTTTTTTCTGAATTCCACATGGAAAGAACTATAAGTGGCAAAATTTTTCAGCTTTTTATCTTAAGTAGCAGCTGAGAAATAAAATTCAGCAGCTCAAAGCACACCCATGACTTCCACTACAAGGCGACACATTTTTTTGCTGTATACCCACATTCAAGGTCACATTTAAAAAAATGTATAAGTCACATCAATTTAAAATTTTATGTGCTTTTCTAACTTTATTAGTATGGTGTTTTCTGAAAATTTCAGACAAATCGGAGATGGTGGGTTACATGGTTGGGGTGATTTGGCATGGAATGACCCACACAATCAGTATGGGTAAGCAATCATAAATTCTCTCTGTAGCCCAAGTGCGAGCTGAATCAACTGATATATCAGTCAACCCTTGCCCCTTGATGGTTGGTATGCAAAATGTAAGCCAATTAATTGTATGGTTTCATGATTTGATCCCTTCAATTCTGCACTTTTTCAATGTGGGACTTAAGTGAATTTTCTTTTAGAAAACGAGCCAATTTTGTTCAATCTTTCAATCGAAAACATATTTTTATATATTTAAAGAAAGCATGTTTTAAAAAGATTTTGACTTTAGGCTTAAAAAAAAAAAAAAAAAAAAAAAAAAAAAAAATCTCTTTTTTGTAAATGTTTAAGATTAATAATGCAATTTCAGTTTTGAATGGAATGGTTTTTGCCTAGACTAGAATAAAATTGATGCACATTATCTTGTTATATATACAAAAAAATCTGCACTTTTCTATTTTTTTTCCTTAAAAAAAAAAAAAAAAACCTAGGTAATGCTGCTCTCAAAAGTAATAGAGAAATTAAAACGATTTTAAGTAAGAAAAAAAATGTACAGTTCAGGGAAGCTTAATGTCTGCTTTTTAGAAAAGCATAATTTTACAAAAAAAAAAAAATTAAAGAAAGAAAGAAATTAAAATTTTACCCTGTTAAAAAGTTGCATTTAACAATAATACTTTACTAACTATATACTAATTATTGATATACAGTAATAGGGAATTTTAAATGTTATGTGTGACATTTAATATGAAATTTTACAGATCAATGTAGTATTTGAGATTTTTGACATGACGGTTTAAACCATGGTTTAAACTCGACATAAACTGACACATGTCAAAAACCTTCCAACCCTGCTTGGGAGCCATATACATTTCATGATATATGCTAACATTTGCCCCCCCCCCCTCTTTGTGTCTTTACTGATGCAATAAAGACCTAAAAAACTTCTCTATCTGTAATAAATCCATTGCACTGAGGTCATCACATTTCAAAAAAATATACCTTAAATTTACGAGCTAAGCCTTAAATTCTTATACTTTTAACTGGGTCATATACTATATTCACTGCCCCCTCATATCAAAAATTCTAAAAACTTTAATCTAAATTTAACCTATACAACTATCACAACGAAGGATGGAACGCTAAAAAAACACACTCCGAGCTCCAGGCCATTTCAATTTATGCTGAAACAAAAATATGCATAAAGACAATTGAATACAATAAATCAAAAATAATAGTGGCTATTAATTACATGAATTTTACACAGTTCATTGCCTTCATCCTTATTCGAGAATTCACAAGTATAAATACGAGCAATATTTTAAGTACACATTAAATATATTAACATTGTATATATTTTTTTCAAATATTTTAAAATTCATTGTTGATATGGCATATCAAAATACATTTTCTCTAAATGAGGGATAAAATATTTTAAACTTGAAAAACTTTATATATAGGAAAAACTTCTAAATATGTCAAACAATTTTAATACTCTATGTAGCAGTTCCAAGACAAAGATGTAATGGTAAGCTTTAAATTAAACACCATTTTAAAATACTGGGTCATTTGCAAACTTTCCACTTTAAATTGTCTTAAAAAATTGACTATAATAGTGAGTATTTAATATATCGTCACTATTCTACAATTAATTCTTGACTAACTAAAATTAATTTTAAGTATTTACTATTCAAGTTACCCGGTGCAACATTCTATCAATATATTTCACAAGTTAAACGTGCACAACTTCTGTAATTAACCTTTATTCAATACCTAAAACTGAAATATAATTTTAAAATGAAATTCGCATTTTTCAAAACATACAAAAAGCTGCTGCCCACGTACAGCCCTTTAATTTTTCATTCTTTTAATCCTATACATACAAAAGTATTGGTAAATAGTCAACTGTATTAGATATACAATTCTACTGGTAAAAAAATTGCAATCTATTTAACACAACTGCTCTAAATTTTGAAGCAGACACAGGTAATGAGCACCGGTTTGCTAGCATGAAAAAAACTCTTTTTATTAACTATTTAACATTGTAACTATTAACATTGTAACTTAAAATATTTTTTCCTTTAAAAAATTGTATTTTTACAAATATTTATTACTAGCAGATCCACCCGGCTTCGCTCGTGTCAATAATAAGGGTCCTCCAGGGTAAAATGCATTAAAAAAAATAATACGGCAATGACAATAACTGAGATTAGTGCATTCCCGTTCACGGATCGTTAAAAAGATCAATCAGAAATATAAATATAAGTAAAATAGTCTTAATTACGTTAACTGTCAACTATACCATAATAATATACATTCCAAACAAATGTCAAAACATATATTAAAATACAATTATTTGCTTAAAAGACGTCATTTCAATAAAAAAAATACATTAAAAATACTAAAAATGTAAAGGTTTCGCCTCTTTCTTTGAGTCATCTTCAGAATATAAAAAAGTAACAAATACAATGCCAATTGTGACATTATACTGATGATGGCAACGACCTAACCCGTAAATTATGCCTTTACTGAAATTTTTCTTAACTTATGAACATCATACAATTTCGTTTTTGACACTGTCGAATAGAAAAAAGTTCTTTCAAATGAAAATTGTTTGAAAATATAATTTGAAAGTAATTTTCAGTCATCGATATTTATAAATTTGCATGCAGCCCAATTACGAAAGATATACCTGTTTGCTCTTAATGCAATATTATAAAGAAAAGACATTGCTATAAGTAACTCTAGCATCATATTGTTGATGGCAACAACCTAACCCAACCATAAATTTAACTTTTACTGCAATTGGACCGTTAAACATTGCACATTTGACTGTTCCAACGTCTAATAGAATACAAAAAGTACTTTCAGTAAAATTTGTTTGAAAAGCTTATCTCATTTACAGATTTTTTATGTTTTTTAAAGTAATTTTCAAGCTTAAAGTTTTTAAAATATGACTGTAACCCAGTTACAAAAGATTAACTTAATTGCTCAAAAACATTGTAAGTAATTCAGTATTTGTTTGTTTTCGTGTACTTTTACATAACTAAATTGGCAAATTTCAGTACTTTTTTCGTGTGGGAATCTCATTCCGGCTGCTTATAACTTGGTTCTTCTAAAAAAAATTAATTCAACTTGCACTATTAGTTTTTCAGTTAAGCTTTTGGTGCGTAACATTGTTATTCGCAGATTAGTTATAGAATTGTAGGGGAAAATTCCATAATCATCTGGAATCCGATTAAGAAAGATTAGTATTTTTAAAAATTCTGAATGAATTTCATTGGAACTTACATTGTTTGTTAGATAATTTTACACGGATGGTTTTAAAATATTGCATATAGTTTTACGTTGCTTTGTTATAAAATTATAGAAGAAAGTTCAATAGTCAGATGAGCCCGATTATAAAAGATTAACCTTTTTGAAAAGTTCGACTGGACAGATTTTGATGAAACTTGCACTATTAAATTGCATCCAAATTTCTAAAATAGTTTTGGTATGCAAAATTTCGTTTTATATGCTTTGTTATAGAATTAGCTGAAATATTCTATAATCAGGCGAAACCAATTCTGAATGATTAGCCTTTTAAAAAAGTTAGAACATTTTTGAGGAATAGTTTTAGTATATTGCATATCCGTCTAACATTCTTAGACCAAACCCTACTGTAAATGACCAACTAAAAATTAGGCCCTTAACAGCCGAAATTGTGTCTTACACATTAGAAAAAATAATGGCGCAGTGATGATCGTATCGTTTTCAGCCATACGAAAGGACTTTTGATATAAAGATGCATATTGCTTTAAAATGGAAGATCAAATTCACCCATATATTTCCTTTAATTCAAGATTTGTTCGGAGAATTTGTCTGCAGCGGGAGAAATGTCCTACTCAGATAAATAAGTGATCGCTAAAACGAAACTGATCGCTAAAACGGAAATACCAAAAATACCTTTCCATGTAATTGTTGAAAAATCTAATAAATATACTAAGGGTTAAAATATATATTCGTGTTTCAAATGAAATACGATTTTTATTCATGTTCTATTAACGGGCAGTATATCAGGCATCTTTAACACATGTATACAAAGATTCATTGCCGATCATTTTTAAACGGAAACTCATATTTCCATTCATAAAATCCAAATCCATAGCCTTAAAAATGAAAATGACATCAATTTCCATGTCATGAAATTTTGTTTAAAAAGAAAAAAATGCTCTGAAAAATAGTAGGTATGTCATAATTTTTATTTAATATAAATCGTAGAAAAATCGTATTTTATGTGAACCGCATTCGATATAAATCGTAGAACGTGATCACTGCATTTCAAGTATTAAAATAGTTATCTAAATGATATAATTAAAGCTGTAGCACGGAGTAAAAGAGGTGGAGGCGAAACTAATGTTAAAATTTTGCTATGCAGTTTTTCCCCCGTTAGGTGGCGATACCGTAGAATGTAGGCTATCGGTCGATTGTTCTACAATGCTTTTCAATGGGAAAAGCACTGATTTTTAAAAAAAATTTTATAGAAAATTTAAATTTTAAGAAAGTCGTACAACTAGAAATCTGATTAATTATAGTTTTCTTCATAAGATACATATTTTTTTAAAGGCACTTTTTGATTGCTTCTTAAGACACTTAAAATCAGAGATCATTCTGACAATAAAAGCCGAAAGAAAAGCAGGCCATTGAATATCACGGATTATTCTGCCACGAAGAAATAAATGGACATAAGACTTTTAAAAATTAAAAGTATTATTCAATATTTTTTGAAGTAAATTTTAATCTCGCGTATATTTTATAACCTTTGAATTATTTAATAATTCATAACTTTCGATATCTATGCGATTAATAAATGTAGAATTAAAACAAATTTTTTTCTTAATTATTTGGGAAAGAAAACGTGTAAATTATAGGTCATTGTTCAGGAACTAATTTTTTCAAAAGTCGCAAGGTTTGATTTTAATATAATCTTACTTATAAGGGGAAAGGAGGGTGGTGGTAGAGGACCGGAATTTCCAGACCCGGGCGCGACCCGCCCCGAAAGAGAAATAATTAGGCTTGGCCCGAACCGGGGGGTAGAAAAACTAAAAGTTTGGCCCGGCCTGGTCCGTTTGTATTTTCGCAGTTCACGCCCTGGCCCGCCCCATGCAAAAATCACTGAAAACAGGGCCGGCCCGTCCCTTGCAAAAAAAAAAAAAATATATCAGACCCGACTCAATTTCTACAAAAAATTCCGATTTTTCTTAACATACAATTAAGATTATTTTCCAGAATACTTCATAAATATTTATGGGAAAATGTAACAGTATATTTTAGATTACTATATGTTTTCAAGTAAGAGCATACAAAATATCAAATTTTAAAAAACCTTTAGACTCACTCTTATGCAAAAATGCATGAATACAAAATTTATTACGATTATATACATTAAATTCAGTAATACGAAAATAATAGGATTCCATCGTAAATAGAACGTAATCATCATGGCAACCTATAATCATTACCTTATAGGATATCTTTGGATCTTTGGATATCTTTGAATTAATTACGTGTGACAGGATTTAATAGAATAATCACCATGGCAACCTAGAATCATTACCTATCACGGGATATCATTGAATTAATTACGTGTGATAGGATTTAATAGAATAATCACCATGGCAACCTAGAATCATTACCTATCATGGAGTATCATTGAATTAATTACGTATGATAGGATTTAATAGAATAATCACCATGGCAACCTAGAATAATTACCTATCATGGGATATCATTGAATTAATTACGTATGATAGGATTTAATAGAATGAAGGAAAGTTTTATTAATTTCTTTTGAAGCTTTGATTCCATTTTCATAGAATTTGACATGACAAAATTCTGCAATTTAAATGGTTTAATCTCAATTTAACTGGTATTTGACAGATAGGTACATATCAATTACTAACAGCAATTTTTAGTGTTCATTAAGTATAACATTTAAAAAAGATATACACTAAGATCGATTTAAGATAAAAATTTCTCAATTTAAACATAATTACAAGCAAATAGCTTTATATTAAAGCCTAAAAAAATCTCTCACCTGTAAAGCACGGAACAAGCTCAATTTTATTTTTCCTTCGTTTTATCTTTTTTTTATGTCACTGTTATAACCTGTTTTCAATTCAGGAACAAAGCACTTATACCCCATCTTAATTTATGCTTTGTAATATCAATAATAAAAAATAAACGAATAACATAAAATATTTTTTAATTCTAACGTACGGCTCTTATACATACAATTATATGATATTCAGCTAAAAGAATGGCCAACATGCGGATTGTAGCGCCCTCATTATTTACCAAAATGTAACTTGCGTTTTCGGCGAGTAATGCCTATTAAGTTTCCCCTCCACCTCTTTTACTCCGTGAGCTGTAGCATTTCAAAGAAATAGGAAATAAATTGTAGCCGCCGGTTTTTAGTACCAGTTTGAAATCATATTGACGAAATTGACGTCATATCGAGCAAACGATTTTTTTATCATAATCTTTTTCCTGAATTGATTTTTTGATATTGAAACAAGGTCATTAAATTAGATTTTTTAACTTCAGAAACTTAAAGTACTACGTAATTTTAAAACATGCTTAGTTAAAGTTTTTACATAAATATATGGAAAATGTGCATTTTTTTCTTTAAATGACGTCAATTTCAAAAACAGCAAAAATATAGTGAGACAATCCGAATTTTTATTGGCTTATAAAACAAAGTACTCGAGTTAACATTTTTTTTAAATTATTGAGCAGTTTTTTAGATGTGTGGCAATACGAAAGAAACTGTTGAATTTGAAAATTTAAAATGAGATATTTCTATAATATTAAATTATGAAAGATGATAGAAAAAAGGGATAAATATTGGTCTGATTATTTTTGAAAGTAGACAGTGATCTTTTCCACGTTCTAAAACGTATGTACATGAAGTTTCGTGCAAATCCGTCTAAAATTGAAGATTTGTATAAAGGACATACATACAGAGAACGGCTTATATATATATACCGGGTGTCCCAAAAAGGACTGACTGATTTTAAAATTCAATAACTTGCAAACGGGGACAGATATTTAAAAAATTCTTGCAGGAGGGTTATGCATAAGGTCAAAAGTTTTTTTACAGTGATTTTCAATTTTAGTTCGAATTACAAACAATAGATGGCGCTGCGATCAATAGACGCTTAATTCAGGCTCGATTTTTGGTACTTCGTGGCCCGGATAATACATTTCCATCTCCTTTTTCAGCATGGAACAAGAGAAAGGACCAGAAATCGAGCCTGTATTTAGCGACTATTGCTTACAGCGCCATCTATTGTTTGTAATTCGAACTAAAATCGAAAATCACTGTAATAAAACTTTTGACCTTATGCATAACCCTCCTGCAAGAATTTTTTAAATATCTGTCACCGTTTGCAAGTTATTGAATTTTAAAATCAGTCAGTCCTTTTTGGGACACCCGGTAGATACTTTAAATGGCCAAGAAACTACCCACTTATAATATCCTGAAGGGTATATCCTTTTATTTTAAAATTATTCCATATAGATTAAGATGTTTGGAATCTGGGAAGATACCTTTAAACAAATTTTATTTCTCCCCCCTCAAGCTCAGCATTTTTAACTTCACGACTAGTCGATTTCTTTAAATACAAAAATCTATAATCAACTATCTCTGCTTAGAATGGATTTTATGTAGCAGAGATTCTTTTTGTAATTTGAATTTATTTCATTTCTTTCAAATTTGTAAGGCTACAAATTGTAAACCACATTTGTTATAGTATTTTGCATTTTTTCTAAATAATTTTTCAATTTTATGTTTATTACTTTCATGCTACTATTTGAATTTACAATAATCACGAATAAGATTTAAAGATTATATTTATGATTTAAAAATGTGTTAGCTTACAGAAGAAGCTGCTGATGTTCTTTTGCTACTACAAATCATCCATGTTCTTAAAGGTTAATATGTAAACAGTGGTTTCTACAAATATTTCTGATTTTTATATTGAGGTTATTTAAATTGAATTCCTTGAAATTTCATTATTAATATATTATATTAAAATTTGCAGATAAAAGACATCATTAATTCTTTTCAACTTTTTAGGTTTAAAGGTGGAATACTCATATACTTGTTTTTATAGTATTTAAAGAATTTTTTGGAGAATTTCATATAAAGTATCTTTTTATGGAAATATTTTATATTCTATGTCCTATGAAAATAACCATTTTCTTTAAAGAAAATGTCAATGGCTCAGATTTACTCTCAATCAACAACACAAAACGCTTTTGCTTGTGAATCACGTTACAAAATTTTTTCAGAAAATGGTGATCTGAAAAAACACTTGCACACCCATACAAAAGAAAAACCTTTTGTTTGTGAAATATGTTCCAAAGGATTTTCCGTAAGTGGTACACTGAAAAATCATTTGCTTGTCCATGCAAAGGAAACACCATTCGTTTGTGAAATATGTTCCAAAGTATTTTCCCAAAGTGGTAGTCTGAAAATACACTTGCGTACCCATACAAAGGAAAAACCTTACATTTGTGAAATATGTTACAAAGGATTTCCACGAAGTGCTGATCTGAAAAGACACTTGTGTATCCATACAAATGAAAAACCTTTTGTTTGCGAAGTATGTTCTAGAGGATTTTCAGAAAATCATACACTGAAAAAACACTTGCGCACCCGTACAAATGAAAAAATCTTTTGTTTGTGAAATATGTTCCACAGGATTTGCACAAAACTGTGATCTAAAAAGACACTTGTGCATCCATACAAAGGAAAAACCTTTTGTTTGTGAAATATGTTTCAAACGATTTTCACATAATTTTCATCTTAAGGAATACTTGCGTATCCATACAAATGAGAAAGCTTTTGTTTGTGAAATATGTTCCAGAGGATTTTTACAAAATGCTCATCTGAAAAGACACTTGTGTATCCATACAGATGAAAAACCTTTTGTTTGCGAAATATGTTCTAGAGGATTTTCAGAAAAGCGTGCACTGATAAAACATTTGCGCACCCATACAAATGATAAACTTTTTATTTGAAAAATACGTTCTAAAGGATTTTCACAAAGTAGTCATCTTAAGGAACAATTGCCCACTTATTCGAAGGAAAAACCTTTTGTTTGAGAAATATGTTCTGAGGTATTTTCTGAAAATGATTATCTGAAAGAACACTTTTGTACCCAAACAAACGAAATACCTTTTTTGTGAAATATGCTCCAATGGATTTTCACAAAGTGGTCACCTAAAAAATCACTTGCATACCCATACAAATGAAAAAATTTTGTTTGTGCCCTATGTTCCAAAGGATTTTCAGAAAGGTGTAATCTGAAACAACAGTTGCATATCCATACAACATAAAAAACATCTGTTTGTGGAATGCGTTTGAGAACAATGTTTTCAGTTGCATCATCGAAAGAGACGTTTGTAAACTCTTACAAATTAGAAAGCCTGTCATTTGTGATGTATACACTATTGGATTTTTATAAAATGATCACCTAAAAACAAATCTGCATGTTAGCCGAACTGAAAAATCATTCGTTTGTGAATGATATTCTGGAGGACTTCTTAAAATGATATCTTAAAAATTTTGCACATTCTCACAAATGTTGTGTTACACCTTTGTAAAATATGTTCTAGAGAATTTTTTGAAACAGTCTTTCATTAGGCCATTCTACATCTTACGAAATGAAAAACCTTTCTCAACTGTAATATACTCTAAATAATTGTAATTAATAGCATGGAATCCTTTAACACTTTGACTACTGCAATTGTTAAAATAAAATTTTGATACCTTTTAAATTGTAATCTTCAAGACTTCTGTTCACATGCTTTTTTAAACCAGAAATTTTATTTATTAAAATGACTTTTTATCTTCAAGTAATATTTGTTTCAAGTTGTATACAGATTTAAATTTCTTGAATGAAACATATTTAATGGCAAAAGTCTCCTTGTGTTAAGCAAATACAATTTACGTGATGCAGTGAACATATGTAATGTGAATTCAGTATGATTAATATGTTGACCCTGTGGCAGAAAGTTTTGTAGCTGTCTGCGACACGCTTTTAAAATTTCAAAATCTGTCTGCAAATTTTGCATGTCATTTTAATGAATAAATAACAAATTAAACTAGGAATTTTTTATCATTCTATTTAAAACATAGTAAGCATGATGCATTCTCATTAATTTTATTTATAACTTTTCATCATCTAACTTCTTGTAGAATTTCTAAAGTGTGAAGGATAAGCAGAACCACACAAAGGCAATATAGATGCTTTTAAAAACCTTCCGAAGCTTCAGAGGCCTCAAGCGCAAAAAGCACTGAGTTTTTTTCTAAAACCCTTGAATGAAATTAGTTTTTTTCTAATCCCTTGACAAAATTCGTGTTTTTTGCGCAATTCTGATGAAATTCACATTTTTTACCCCGACCCTTTGACGATTTTTGCGTTTTTTTCGCGATCCCGTGTCAAAATTCGCATTTTTTTTTCTGCGGCCTTTTGAGGAAATTATTTTTTTTGTATTTTCTTTGGTGATATTCACATTTTTTCCATGGCTTTTTGACGAATTCCTCGTTTTTGCCGCAATTTTTGGACGAAATTTGCGTTTTTTTTCGTGATCCCATGACAAAATTCCAATTTTTCTTTTCTGCGTCCTTTTGAGGAAATTATTTTTTTTTTGTAATTTTTTGGTGAAATTCACGTTTTTTCATGGCTTTTTGACAAATTTCGCGTTTTCCCCCGCAATTTTTGGACGAAATTTGCGGGTTTTTTTGCAATCTTTTGACAATATTCGCGTTTTTTCCACAATCCTATGACGAAATTCGCGTTTGTTCTGCGATCCCTTGACGAAATTCGTACTCTTCCACGATCCTTTGATGAAATGTGCGTTTTTTCTTGATCCTCTGATGTAATTCGCATTTTCAGTGATCTTTTGATGAAATTTGCGTTTGTTTCACGATCCTTTGCCGAAATCCACGCTTTTTACAGGATTTTTTTACCAAAATTCGCGTTTTTTACGCGATCTTTTGCCGAAATTCGCGATTTGTTTGCAAAAATTCACGTTTTTTACCCTATCTTTTGCCAAAATTCACGCCTTTTACCTCATCTTTTGCCGAAATTAAAGTTTTTAACGAGATCGTTTGCCGACATTCACACTTTTTACGAAATCTTTTGCCGAAATTCAAGCCATTAACACGATCTATTGCCGAAATTCGCTCTTTTTGCCGAAATTCGCGCTTTTTATGCGATCTTTTGCCGAAATTCACGCTTTTTACTCTACCGAAATTCGCGCTTTTTACGCGATCTTTGGCCAAAATGCACGATTTTTAGGCGATCTTTTGTCAAAATTCACGCTTTTACCCGATCTCTTGCCGGAATTAACATCTTTTACGCGATCTTTTGCCGAAATTCGCGTCTTTTACTCGATCTTTTGCCAAAATTCGCGTTTTTTTCGCGGGAAAAAATTGTCTAAAAGTTACGGACAATTTTTTTAATTGATTTCATTAGTGCAGACAATAATTGTCCGCAAAAGATTTTTTTTTTGTCCGCGACTATGTCGCGGTGTTTCTGCCACTGGGTGTGTTGATAAATGCATACTTACTCGTACAAATGAAACATGAGTTTTATGTTCAATAAAGTATTGTGTCATATGAGAAATGTTTGCAAAATCTTTGTCTAGATAATATAAAAGAAAAAAGCTTTTCCGTCCATGATAGAAAGGATTATTTATTTTACAGAGGTTTTATCAAAATCTAGGTATTTTTCTTAGTACACACACGGAACAAAAAGCCGTCAGTTCTCCTATTTGTCAATCTTTTGATTGTCTTGCCTGAACTTAGATCAGATGACTAAAACATACAATATTTTTGAGTATTCAATAAAAGTTTTTTTTGTGTTATACAGTAGACTCTGTCAAATACATAAATGCCTAAAATCATCACAGATGTAAATAATGAAGCTTTCAGTTCAGATGTCGGGGCAAAATTATAGATTTTTATATCATTGTTATACATATATTTAACACAATTCGCATTAATATGACTAAATTTATGCCTTTTTCATGAAAGAAGTATACATTTATTTCTCAAAAAATGAAGATATTGCTGATACCTTTGGTAAACACAATCTTTTTACCAAATATATTTATGTATTAATCAAGATTTTTTGGTTATTAAGTCAAGCTAAACTTGAAATAAAACTTCCTTCTTTTGCGATTTTTATGTGATTTAGTAGGGTAACTTTATAAGTCAATTTCCATTGAAAAATTCAAGAAAAGTGCATCTTTATGGTGAATATATAATTGAGGACTCTAGAAGCCGAGGGATACAAGTGTCAAAATTGGACGAATTTGAGTTTAAAATTGAACATCGACTGAATAAAAATATGAAATTGTTGCGTATTTCATAGCGGTCTTTGAACTCATATTTCAGTAACTGGGAAAAAAAGTGGGATACACTCTTTTTTAAAAATTTAAGTAGAGATTAAAGAAATTAAGTAGTTTGAGGGGACGAGAGACCTTCAAAGTGACCGAAATCGCTCAAATTTTCAAAAAAGAAATTTTTGTCCCCAAAAAATCAAGTACTGCGTAAGCTTTCATCCCCAAGTGGAATTTTTGAAATCGGATGATTTTTTCGTAGTTTATTGGCAATTTTAGAAAAAATAAAGGGCTCTATCTTCAGCGAAAATATCAGTTGTTCACAAATCTTTTCAGATGAATATTTTGCCCTAATTAACTTATTGTTTTTATTTTTAAGCCGTAAATGGCAACAGTCTATTTTAACTGCGACCGTGCTTTAGAGTTTCGTTTGTTTACAACGTGTTATCGCGAGTTTTACAATCAGCATAAGAGTATTATCATATTTTGCGCATTATTTCAGTTATTTGAGGTGTTATGTTTTAAAGTTTGTTATTGTTATTATTTCAAATAGTTGGTTTTTATGGATCTACTAAGTTCTCGGTGGAGAAAGCCTATTACACGGCCTTCACAGAAACGGGAGCTTGCCTTGCAGAAAGCATTAGCAAGGTGGAAAGGAAAAAAAGAAAATGTCCCTGAAGAACCTGAAAAAAGTTTTAAATTCCCAATTAAATCAAATTATATCATTCAATCCTCCGGATACCGCCAGTGCTGTTTATTCTGGAGTTAAAATGACAAGAAGTGAAGCAAAATTAACTTGTAGATGTAAATATCGAAATATTATCAGCAACAAATATAGTGTCATGCATCTGGCAACAGAAAAGTTGTTGTAAAAAGATATTTTTTATTTAGTGCTCGACACAAAAATGTCAATAAAAGCTTTCTGATATTAAATTAGTAAATGTTATTAATGACTATTTAAATTAGTAAAATGTAGTAGTAGTTTAAGTTAGTAGTAGTGTTAGATATTATTTAAATTAATAGATTTGAATATTAGCATTTAAAGAACTCACGCAATAAACCTTCTGAGAAACAGTTAACTACAATTGTTGACCCGGACGTGATACAATGCCGGACACTATAGAACAATCAACGTCTAAAGATGAAATAGCGAAAGTAAGTGTTAAAATACCTCCATTTTGGCAGAAAAACCAGAAATCTGGTTTTTTCAAGTGGAAGCGCAATTTTCTATTTGTGGAATCACTGCCGAGGAAACAAAGTTCAATTATTTAGTTTCGCAATTAGAGCCAAAATTCGTAGAAAGTTTGTGAGATATAATAAGTGATGCAAGTGCAACTAAATATACTGCTGCTAAAGAGCGACTTCTTAACACTTTTAAAGAAAGTGAGAATAAACGCCTACAAAGATTGTTGACGGGCATTGAGTTAGAAGACAATAAACCCAGCCACCTATTACAAAAGATGCGAACTCTGGCTACCGATGGAGTTTCCGATAAAGCCCTTAAAACTCTATTTCTTCAAAAAATGCCTGATTTTCTACGCAATATTCTATTGGTTAGTGATGAATACATAGAGAAGCTGGCACTAATGGCTGACCGTATTGTGGAAATGCAACCAAAACAAGAACTGTATTGCGCAAGTAATTTTTCTTCATCAGGTGCAGATGCTATCACTGAATTACGACAACAAATTTCAGCTTTAGATACTAAACTGGAAAAACTGAGTCTCACTAGAAATTCGCGCCCTCGATCAAGAAGAAAGGGTCGATTTTCTTATGATCGCAGTAAATCTCGCAAACGTTTTAATCCTGCAGGTAAGTACTATTATTTTCATTTTATGTTTGGTGAAAAGTGTTTCCTTGATAAATGTAAAGCACCATGTGCTTGGAAAAACAAGTCTTCGAAAAAACCTCACTCAGCAGTAGATTTAGCGACAAGCTCTGCTGCTGCAAACAATGAAGATTGCCGTAAATTCCGCCTATTTGTAAGAGACAAAAAACGGGTTTACGTTTTTTAGTTGACAGTGGAGCAGATGTAAGCCTAATTCCTCATACCAACAAACACAAATTTCTTAGTGATTATACGCAGCAAACGGCACTGAAATTGGAACTTTTGGTACAGAAATTTTAGTTCTAGATCTAGGATTGCTTCGTGATTTTCAATTTCCATTTGTTGTCGCAAAAATTAGCAAAGCTATTTTAGGAGCAGATTTCTTGAACAAATTCCATTTATTAATTGATATTAAGCATAGAAAATTAATTGATGGTGTAACTAACCTTGCAGTTCACGGTGACGTTGCATCCATTTCTGAGGATGAAAGTGTAAATACGACGAGTAGCTTGTGTAAATATTCTGATTTATTTTATATGTATCCACAGTATCACTAAACCTAATTTTCTTATTTCCAATGTAAAGCACAATGTGAAACATCATATTGTAACTAAAGGACAACCTGTATATTCTAAAGCTACACAATTAGACCCTCATCGTTTGGAAATCACAAAACGAGAATTTCAATATATGCTAGAAAATAACATCATTTGTCCCTCCAATTCAGAATGGGCAAGTCCTCTGCATATAGTGGCAAAGAAAGATGGTTCTTTCCGCTCATGCGGCGATTATCGAAGGTTAAATGATATAACTATACCCAATAGGTATCCAATCCCTAGAATTCCAGATTTTCAACATATTTTAACTAATAAAACTATATTTTCTAAAATTGATCTTTTTAAGGCTTATTTTCATATTCCTGTGGCAGACGAAGACAAACCAAAAACTGCAATCATCACACCTTTTGGCTTGTACCAATTCAATGTGATGAGTTTTGGGCTTAAATATGCCCCTGCAACATTTCAGAGATTTATCAATAGAGTCTTTTATGGCTTTTATTTTGTGTTTCCATATTTAGATGATGTGCTGATTGCCTCTTCTTGTGAGGAAGAATATCGCTCACATCTTAAAATAGTTTTCCAACGCTTAGATAAATATGGGCTTCGAATTAATATCAGTAAATCAGTTTTGGGAGTACCTGAAATAGACTTTTTAGTTTATCAAATATCTGCTGAAGGGTCGAACCCTCTACCTGAAAAAGTAAAAGCAATTTTAGAATATCCATTACCAGAAACGGTTCACGAACTCCGCTTGTTCTTAGGTATACTAAATTTCTATCGAAATTATATTAAAGATACCGCAAAAACTCAAGCTCCCCTTCATGAGTTTTTAAAAGGAGCAACCAAAAAAGATCGTCGAAAAATCCCATGGACCGATGCAACCAAACAAAATTTTGAAAAATGTAAACAAGATATTGCTCAAGTAGCATTGCTGGCCTATCCCAATTCAGATTATACTCTGGCACTTCACACGGATGCTTCTGATTGGGCTATTGGATCAGTTCTCCAACAATATGAAACCAATGGATGGAAACCAATCGCATTTTTTCAAAAAAGCTTAACGATGCTCAAAGGAATTATAGCACTTATGATCGAGAACTTTTAGGTATATATTTATCTATCAAACATTTCAAGCACTTACTTGAAGGTCGTAATTTTACAATTTTCACCGATCGCAAGCCATTGATATTTGCTTTTAAACAAAAAAATGATCAATCTTCTCCCAGGCAGTTAAGACATCTACACTATATCTCTCAATTTACAACTAACATACAGCATATAAGCGGTCAAGAAAATGTAGTTGCAAACACGTTATCTAGAATAGCAAACATCGATTCTCCTTTCATTGATTATGACCAAATAGCAGATGAACAAATAAATGATGATGAGCTTCCATCAGCTTAAATTACATACCAAATTATTATGTTTTAAACAGCATCAACTTCCATCAGGGAAATCTTTGTGGTGTGATACTTCTACTTCGAATAGACCGTTCATACCCAAAGACTTTCGAATAAGATTATGCAATACAATTCATGGTTTAGCTCACCCTGGAATTCGAACCACTGTAAAGGAAATGGTTAAAATATTTATTTGGCCAGAAATGAGAAAAGATGTTAGCCTGTGAGCTCGAACTTGCATCAACTGTCAGAGAAATAAAATCATTAAACATACAAAAACAGAATATGCACAATTTCAAGCTCCAGATGAAAGATTTAGTGTAGTGCACATTGACTTAATTGGGCCCTATTCACCTTCTAATGGATATATTTATTGTTTGACATGTATTGACCGATTTACCTCTTGGATAGAAGTAGTATCCTTAGAAAACATCACTGCCGAAAGTGTTGCAAAAGCTTTTTACGAAAATTGGATTACTCGTTTTGGAGTACCTTCTTGTGTCGTTACTGATAGAGGAAAGCAGTTTAATTCTGAATTACTTCGAAATTTAACCTCATTATGTGGTGTACGGTTGAAACACACGACTTCGTACCATCCTCAATGTAATGGTAAAATTAAACGCCTTCACCGTACTTTAAAATCAGCTATTATGTGTCATAACTCTCTTCGTTGGACAGAGACATTACCAACAGGTCTTATGGGTTTGCGAGCAGCTCTGCATGAGGACTGTAAGTATACAATTGCTGAAATGGTTTATGGTAAAACTATCAAATTACCTGGTGAATTTTTTGAAGAATCGAAATCGCCAATATCTACTGATGATTTTGTAAATAACCTTCGAAAAGAGATGGCTCTCTTGAATCCTTATTCGTCCAAACGCAAATGCAAGCAAAACATTTTCATACCAAAAGATTTGTATACATGCTCTCATGCTTTTCTACGTATTGACAGAGTCAAAAAACCATTAGAACCCCCATATGAAGGACCATTTCTTGTGTTGCAAAGAACTCCAAAATATTTTCACCTATTAATTAAAGGCAAACAAATTAATATCTCCGTAGACAGAATAAAACCTGCCTATATGTTGCAGCTTTCCGATAACGAAATACTGTCTCCTACTTCAAACACTGATTATACATCAGTTCCCATGAACACCCAGACTCCACAGCCAACGACGACACACAGTGTTGTGCCCAGTGAAAAATTAGAGCAATCTGAGAAACGAACACGCTGTGGTAGACAAGTGAAACTTCCAGTTCGTTTTATTGACGTTGTTGACTGTTCCTGATCTATTTAATATAATATATTACTTTATTATTATATTTTTAATTATTGTTTAATGTTTACTCAAGAATTTCGCTATGTTTTCCGTTTATTTATTTTGTATATAATTTGTATTTCTATGTATAATTGCATCAGTATATATTAATACCATTACATCCTACCATGTTTTCAAAGTAACGTAACTTCGTTACTGGTAGGGGAGTAATGTAGATGTAAATATCGAAATATTATCAGCAACAAATATAGTGTCATGCATCTGGCAGCAGAAAAGTTGTTGTAAAAAGATATTTTTTATTTAGTGTTCGACGCAAAAATGTCAATAAAAGCTTTCTGATATTAAATTAGTAAATGTTATTAAATATTATTTAAATTAGTAAAATGTAGTAGTAGTTTAAAAGTGTTAGATATTATTTAAAATAATAGATTTGAAATAGCATTTTAAGAACTCACGCAATAAACCTTCTGAGAAACAGCTACTCCTTCAAAAGCGTGGAAAATTTAAACAATGTTAACGTATTTTCTATCCCTAAAACTTATAAATGTTGAATAAAAGAATACTTGATGTGAAATTTTCAATGGTTGAGAGCGTCGCAAAATTTAAACTATGTGAACTTCTTCTCCATTCCGCCGAAGCTAAAATGGTTATTTGGAAGACGACTAACAAAAGAAGGCCTGATGGTGAAATTTTGATTGTTGAAACCATGGAAAAATTTACTGTTTTAGAATCCATGCATTGTTGTAATGGTGGAAATTTTTCATTTTTAACATATCACCGTTGTAGAAAGCGCGGAAAAGTTTAGAAAAACTAAACCTCTCTATTTCCTAGCAATTATAATTGTTGTTTAATAAAAGAAGAATTGATTCGGAATTTTGAATTTTTGAAAGCGGGGAAAATTATAAACAATGTTAACTTCTGTTCCATTCCTTCGCAATGAAATTTTAAATTAAATTTAATTTCCTTAGCAATTTTGCTATTTAATAAATATCAGACAAAAGAATACAAGTTGTGGAAATTTCGATTGTTCAAAGCTTTGGAAAATTTACTGTTTTCGAATTTATCCATTGTTGTTAACGTTTACAATTTTCATTTTTAACTTATGTCCATTGCAGAAAGCGTGGGAATGTTTAAACGATATGAATTTTTTCTCCATCTCCTAGCAGTTATAATAATTGCTTAATAAAATACTAATAAAGGAAGAGTTTGATTGTTTAAAGTAGGAAAATAAGAATGTTAACTTTTTCTGCATTCCCCAATTGTTGTTTATAAAAAGACCAACAAAAGAAATCTTGCTACGGAAATTTTAATATTTGTATATTTTTTAAATCCTGAAAAATTTTTATTATTTGCTCTTTCAAAATTTTTGAAAGCGTAGAAAAATTCCGTTTTCTACCTGTTTATTCTTTAATTGTTATTATTCATTGCTGATATCGTGGGAAAATTTAAATGATGTTAACTTCTTTTCTATTCCCTAACAATTATAATAGTTGAATAATAAAAGACTGACACTCGAATAATTGATGTGAAATTTTCAATTGTTGAAAGCTTGGAAAAATTTACTGCTTAAAACTTTTTTATTTTACCAGAGTGTAAAATTTTCTTGTTGAAATTTTTCTCCGTTGTTGAACGTGGGAAATTTTAAATAATGTTAACTTCTTTTCCTTTCCCTAAGAATTATGATAGTTGAGTAATATAGGGCTAACAAAAGAATAGTTGATTGGAACATTTCGATTGACGAACGAGTGGAATTTTTTTTGTTTTAAAATTTTTCCATTGTAGAAAGGATGGGAAAATTTCATCTTTTAGCATTTAATCATTGTGTAAAGCGTGAGAAAATTTCATTTTTTCTTTTCTCCATAGTTCAAAACATGAAAAAAATTCAGTTTTAAGATGTTTATTGTTGGATTCTTATTACCACACATTGTTGAAAGAGTGGGAAAGTTTAAACAATGTTAATTTCTTTTCCATTCTGAACAATTATAATTATGAATATTAAAACTCTGATAAAAGAATTCATTAAACGAAAATTTCGATTGTTAAAAGCGTGGGAAAATACAATAGATTTAGAATTTTCCCTCTGTTAAAATCGTGGGAAACGTTAAACAATGTGAACTTCTTCTATATACCCTAGAAGTTACAATTGTTGTTTAGTGAAAGACTAATAAAAGAAGACTTGGTGAGGAAATTTGGATTTTTGAATGCTTGGGAAAATGTACTGTTTTAGAATTCATCAATTGTTTTATGGGTAGGAAATTTTCATTTTTAACATATCTCCATTCCAGAAAGCGTGGAAAAATGTAAACAAACTGAACTTCATCTGTATTCCATAGCAATTATAATTGTTGATTAATAAAAGAAGAATTGATTCGTAAATTTGAATTTTTGAAAGAGTAGGATAATTTAAACAATGTTAACTTCTTTTCCATATCCTAGAAAATAAATTTTAAATGAAACTACTTATCAATTTTCTTGTTTATTAAAAATCGGATAAAAAATACTTGATGGGAAATTCTCGATTGTTAAAAGCGTGGGGAAAAATGGTGTTTTAGAATTTTTCCGTTGTTGAAAGCATTGGAAGATTTAAACAATGTAAATTACTTCTCCATTCCCTAAAAGTTGTAATTCTTGTTCAGTTAAAGATAATTAAAAAAAGACTTAGTGAAGAAATTTGGATTGTTGCAACGTTGCGAAAATTTACTTTTGTAGAATTTATCCATTATCGTAAGCGCGGATATTTTCACTTTAGCATATATCCATTGTAGGAAGCGTTTAAAAATATAAATAAACTTAACTTAATCTTCATCCCCTATCAAATATAAATGTTATTTATTAAAATATTGATAAAAGAAGACATAATTCGGAAATTTAGATTGCTTAAAGCATGAGAATATTTAGACAATGTTCGATTCTTTTCGATTCTCCTAGGATATATAATTGTTGATTAATAAAATCTTATAAAAGAATTATTTATATGGAAATTTAGATTGTTGAAAGCGTGGGAAAATTTGCTGCTGTAGACATTTTTCCATATTTGAAAACATGGAAAATATTTAATATGTTAATTTTTAACATTCGCATTGTTATTAACATCCATTGTTTAAATCGTTGGAAAATGCAGTGATTTAGAATTTATCCATTGCTGGAAGCATTTGAAAACATACCATTTTAGAATTTTTCCATGTCATCCCATGAAGTAGAATTTTAAATTTGGAAAAATCCATCTGTTACTTCTTCCTTGTTGCATTGTTATTACCATTCATCTTTGTAAGAGCATAAAATTGATATATTTTAGAATTTCTCTATTGTTGAAAGAGTGGGAATGTTAAAACTTTGTAAACTTCTTCAGCATTCCCTAGCTGCTAGAACTGTTGTTTATTAATAGACAAATAGAATAAGCCTTGATGGGGAATTTCTGTTGTTGAAAGCACAAAAAAATTTCATAATATATTATTTGTCTATTTTTGAAAGCATGAGAAAATTTTATCAGCTTCCTTTTTAAAATTGTTGACAGTGTGGAAAATTTCATTTTTCATGTGTTCATTGTTTAATTCATATTACCATTCATTGTGAAAGGCGTGGGAAAATATAAATAATGCTACTTTCTTATCCATTCTTTAACATATACATAACATATGTATAATTGCTCAATAATAAAATTCTGGTAAAAAAACACTTGATAAGAAAATTTCGACTGTTCAAAGCATGGGAAAATCTAAACAATGTTAAACTTTTTTCAATTCTTTAACAACTATAATTGTTGAATAATAAAAGACTGACACAAGAATACCTGATATGAAAAATTCGATTGTTGAAAGCGTGGGAAAAGTTACAGTTTTTACTCTTTTTTCATTGTTGAAATCATGGGAAAATTTTAAAAATGCTAACATCTTGTCCATTCCCTAAGAATTATTATTGCTGAATAATAAAAGTTTGTCAAACGAATACTTGATAAGAACAATTCGATTGTTCAAAGCATGGGGAAATCTAAACAATATTGAGCTTTTTTTCAATTATTTGGAAATTAAAATTGTTGAATAATAAAAGACTGACACAAGAATACCTGATATGCAAAATTCTGTTGTTGAAAGCGTGAGAAAATTTACTGTTTTCCCTTCTTTTCCATTGTTGACAGCGTGGGAAAATTTTATCTTTTAACATTTTTCAATTGTTTAAAAGCATGGAAAATATTCATTTTTTATCTATTCATTATGCAATTCTTAATACCATTCATTTTTGAAAGCATGGGAAATTTAAACAATATGAACTTCTTCTCCATTCCCTAGAAGTTATAATTGTTGTTTTGCAAAAGACAATTAAATAAAGACTCGATATGAAAATTTGGGTTGTTCACATCGAGGGAAAGTTTACTGTTTTATAATTCATGTTTTAGAATACTGTTTTAGTAAGCATGGGAAATTTCCAATTTTAACTTATCTCCATCATAGAAAGCGAAAAAATATGTAAAAAACCGAATTTATCCTCCATTCCCTAGAAATAAAAGTTGTCGTTTAAAACCCATTAGACGGTAATGCTCCTATTGCGGGAACAACAATTTTTTTCCTCAAAAATATTTTAAATATTTTTATAAAATATATTTTTGTATGGAAATTTAATAGTATAGAGTATAATATATTCTTTTTCAGAATGATATTTTTTTATTTTTCTATTTTTTGCAGATTTTTTTAAAAAAGGAAATTTTAGGTTTTCCGACTATCTAAAGTAAAAATGCTAAAAAAGAAAATAATTTCTTCAGATTTTACAAATACAGTAAAAAATTTAAAGCCAACATTTCGACTAACAATACATTTGAAATTCGAAGTGAATATATCCATTTAAAACAACAATAGAAATGTTTATTTGGAATGTTTCTATAATGGGAGCTTTGGCATGTTCTGGTAGTACTTCTGTTCCTTTGTTTGCAAACACCCTTCCATGAAGAAAAGTATGCATGCCTAGGCAGAAGGTGCAAAGGAACCAGTTAAACTGTTCTTATGAATTAGAGGTGACTTAAACACAGTATAAGTTTTAGATGTAGTTAGTATTAATTGTGTTTAAAAGCCTTCTTATACTGATTTTTAAGAAGAACAGTGTGTTTCTGTGTCCCGTGAATGTAGACATGTAATATAACTTAAAAAAGAAAACCTTTTTGGAACAAGATTAAATTTTTATTAAAAATATCAATAAACCCTTAAAAGAGAAAAGTTGTATGGATGACGTTTATCCGTTTTAAAAATTATCACAAAGAGAAAAAAAAAGAATTTTGTCTGATTTGAACTATAAGAGGAAAAAAAACATCATTGCGCTATGAGTGAAAGTAGATTATTAATAAAACATTACAAAGAGATTTCTGTAATTCTTTGTAACAAGAAAATGAACATAACAAGAGTTAATAAAGTAGTATTTTTAGCAGCGACTTTTTAAACCGTCATTCCAAAGAAAATTGATATATATCATCTAAAAAATCTTTTTTGTCTTAAATTTGGAATTCTTCCATGTTATACTTAATGTACTAACAATGAGAATCTTGTAGATAAATTTTAAAATACATAAATGCCTATTATTAAAGAGGTATTAAAGATGATAATTTTTTTCTATAATTTGAAGATCGTGTTGTGATAACAGCAGCATGAAAATATTTAAATGAGAGATATATCAATTTCCATTTGTAAATTAACTGCCTTTTTGAAACAGATAATCAAGAAAATTCAAAACATCATTTCGAAATATGTAGAGTTAAAAATAGAAGAAAACGTGTTAATGGAATAAATTATTTTAATAAGTACAAATAAAAAAGCTAGATGTAAAACAAATATATATTCACATATATTGCGTGCGTGCATGCTCATATTTATTATGCAATACCATGTGAAATCAGAGTTGTTCCTTATAGTTTCATAAACAATGCGAAAGAAGATAATAAAGTACGTATGGGTGGTCACAAGAAATCAATTTTCGAATTTTTTCGGGGGGACCCCCCAAAAAGTTGCCAATTGACTAGAAAATGAGATTGGCTAAGTTTCAGCTCATTTGGATAATATTAACCCGTGCCTCATTGAGGTTTAAATTTGAAAAAAAAAAGTGAATTTTCGCAAAAAAAATGCTGTTTTTCCTTCATGAAATGAATACAATTGAACCTAGAAACATAATGCAGGTCTCATTTTATAAAAAACAGTTTTTCTTTTAAGAACCACACACCATTTTTTTCTAAAAATGTATAGATTTAAAAATATGCGCATTTTTCAGGACCAGACTTCACCTGAATGCTAAAAATTGACTTTTTATGAAAACGCGAAAAAAAAAATTTGTAACATTCCATTTCATCTGCTTTCCACCTTTTGTTTTGCTTTTTTTCGTTTTGTGAAGTCCAATAAAGTGTTTGATTAAAAAAAATTCCAAAGAAAAGGAAAAAAATCGAATTTTAAACTGAAAGAATTTTAAAAAAAGGGAGGGCAAAGGCAGTATAGAAATGAGAGCAAATAATGCTCAATTGCATTTAATTATTAAAGTTGTGTTACAATAAAGGATGCATAATAAAGAAAATAAATTATTTTCCCTTACAACTGTCACGTTAACCCTTTCCGGCACAGAAATATTCTGTTCGTAAAAGGATGAAATGATTGTCTACCCCGAAATTTACAAACGACTTTTTTAGAAATTAAAAACACATTGCTTTAACCTTTCATTGTAAAAGCAAAATTTTATTAAAAAATTCTTCGTGCCGTTTGTAAGTTTGGAATTAAAATTAGGTGGTCCCGGCGTGGGACACTGCACCGGAAAGGATTTAAGTGGTAATGGTTTAGATAAGGTGGCTCATGTTGACTTTTTTTACCAAAGTATTATCTAAAAAGAAAAATGCAACTTGATCCGAGTTAAGATACCAAAGGTGGTTTGTCATTTTAGCAAGTGCTTTGTCTGTAAACTATTTATCAAACTTTCTGTAGTGAACAAGTGATTTTATTATTTGCAGGTCTTGAATTGGGAGCTAAAGTGGCAGTGGAAGTATTGAAGCACGCTTTTACATAAATATTGATTAAAAATAAGAAAAGATCTCTGATACCTTCTTTTTCTAAATTTGTTATTGAAAGATGATCCCTGAAACAATATATTTTGAGAGAATGAAGGGCCTGTGCCTCCATCCATCTGACATGATTAAAAGCACCAGGTGCTCTGAAAAAAAGTCTTTTGCAATAAGGAGTTCTATAAAAATTAAACAAAGTTGGATAATCCCTTTATAATCATCCCTGAGCTGTTAATTTTTAAAAGTTCCTGTAAGAAAATTTAAAATTTCTTCTGAATTAACTATTTATACCTAGTATTTCATCTTCAATAGCATTTGTATACTTACTCTGGTTTAATTTAGACCACCCAATCAGAATTGTTTTTTTTTTTTTAATATCTGGCTGTGGGGCAATGATTATGCCCATTTTACAATCAAGAACAGCTTTTAGGAAAATTTCTACATTATGGTGGCGGCATGGTAAATACAGAAGACTTTTCCTTTAACAACTGCTATAGAAAAATGCAGGTTCCTCTGAGGCGACCTGTGTTTACCGCAGTTGTATCAAAAAATATTGCCTGGATTTTACCAACTTCCTCCCACTCTTCAACTGCTGAAAATACAGCTTTCGCCTGAATTATTTCGATACTATTTTCAAGTTGAGGAACTCGTAGTAACTGTTCTTCATCCCCACAACTAATTAAAACTTTTATACACTCTACATTTTCTTTTTTCAAAAAATGATGAAGCAGTTTTCCACCCCAGTGAACAACAGTTCTGTCTAAACGGGAATTTTAAAATCTGTTTTTGATGAGCTCAGTTTTTTGTTTACGAAACAGTTATTTGCAGAGTCGATGTCTGTGGTTAGCTAGTGGATGTATTCTAAGTCTAGCATCTTCTCTGGCGTTCAGTTCATTTTGCGAATATTATAAAATAAAATACATAAAACTTGACAATTACTTGGCTGCTTACTGTCGATGATTTGGTGAGACATGTGGCCAATTTAAAAAATCTTACATTTCTGCCATCATATCAAGAGGGGGAAGGGGTTTTACGGAATGTTTCGTCAATTCTAAAAATAGATAAACATAACAGATAACAAAAACAGCCTTGTAATAAAAAGAGAAATTCAGAGGTTCAACTGCAATACAAATCAAGAAGCTCTTTCTTACTAGACACAGAACTAGATAACTAATAATCAATTATAATTCGTGAAATATTTTTAAAGTTACAAAAAATGTTCACTTATTTTTGCCTATTAATAAAAATAATACAAAAAAATTATCAAAAGTAATAAAATTTTTAATTTGTCATTTTTTATCTATGTTTCAAAAATGCAGAGTTTGAGGGTATTGTTCAGTAGCTGTCCTGAAAAATACTAAATATTCATTAAATATAAGTTTTCATGAGAGCAAAAGTTCAAAGCAACAACAGTTTCTATGAAATAAAACAAGAATCAAGTTTCTAAGACAAATATTTTTCACGTAAAGAAAGAAAAACGACAATTTTTTGCCAAAAATTGCAAATTTACAAGAATTCAACCTCGATGAGGCACGGGTTAATGTTATTTATTTGAGCTGAAACTTTGCCAATCTCATTTTCTAACTAATTGGCAACTTTTAGGAGGGTCCCCTCGAAGAAATCGTTAAAAAAAATTTTCCCCATGTTGCTTGTGACCACCCTAAATCTTTATATTTCTATTATTTTGACTACTAGTTCTTGTTCCAGATTTTATATTTTCAATGAACGTGTTTATTAGATATTAATATTAAATGTGTAATGCAGTAGACTCCTTCAAATCCGCACAGCTGGGGACCAGAGGTTGTGTGGATTTTAGAATTTTGCGGATTTCTGGTCATTGATTTGTTTACATTTTTGAAACATAAATTTGATTGGTAAGGGAAATTATAATGAATGCTTACAATACAGTGAAACATTAAAATAATTTATTAGTTTAAATGTAAGTAATTTTTAAAATAATCTTGTAAAATAAAAATTTAGAAAAATATTAAATTATTACCGATGAAATTGTTTCAGTTCGATTCCAAAAGTCCTATGCTACCATCTATTGGTAAAGCATTCGTAAAATAGATACGTTATTATTCGTTCTTAGCACTTTTAACCTTAGTAACTATTTTCATTGTTATTTAGAGACTTGAATGATTTTCTTATATTGCTTTGTATGTTTAGAAATAAATTTGTTTATAATTAAAAAAAAAATTTTCCCCGAAGAATAACTTTAAAATAGCGTTCCGGTTCGCGGATTTTTCCATTTCGAACCCTGGAATTTTTGGTATAGATATGCTAATTTATATTAAAATCAAAAGTAATGTAAATTTATTTAGTAATAAATCAGCTGTAATAGCCAAAAGGGAATGATTAATAAAAAATTTAGTAAAAAAAAACATTGCGGTAGTCGCTGATTTTGGCGCCATCTTGAATTTTTTTCCTGCAACTTACCTGTAGATTTCATTGTTTACATCTGAAAAAATACGCGGACTTTAGGCGTTCGTGGATTTTAGGGTCGCGGATTTAAGGGAGTCTACTGTATGTGTATATTTAGGAATTATTTATATGTTTGTCTAAATTTGTTTTCAGAACACCGAAAAATGAAGTATTTATTAAGTTTTTCTAATCGTATTAGCATTTATGCAGGAGAAATAACGCACGCTTCTTTCCAATTCGGAGAAAGGGTCAGCCCCTATTAAACGCCAAAGCTCCCGCTATGGGAACACCTTATACTCTCTAAACGGTTATAGTTATTAAAATTTTCAACTGTTTTATAATACTGGCGTCTTATGTGTTGTGTTTAAAAGATATACACAAACTTTATTTATTTAACGTAGTTATATAGCGCCGTTTAATGAGTTAATTAAGCACCAAAGAATAACATGTTTTCCATTTTCCTACAAATGCCTTACATCTTCAAATCCCACTCAAGACAAAATTTCCATGACTCTCGAGCCCTGAAAACTGGCTTAAAATGTGAATTTTGTAAACATTTTCTATAAAATTACATTTAATAATAAAATAAATAATAAAAAACTTTGATTTCTTGGTATCTGAATAGAGATACAACTTTTACACGCGAATATAAATGCAAATTTCATGCATTTACGAATGAAAACGAATTCGGGAAGATGTCAGAAAATAACCAATTAGCATTTAAGATATAAAAATTTCTGATGAAGACATGTGACACCCCTTCGTAAAAGAGATATATCCCCCTCTAAACGGAGGGTTGGATCCGCTTCCGCACTGCTCCCAGACATATTCCATAATTCTGTGAGTCGTTCAAGAACATAACGTCCACGATTTGACTCCTCATCAACTTCCCCACTCAACGGGTCAAGTGAGGGTCAGCAGGAATGGCCCCACCCTCGTCTACAAGGTAACTTTAATAATGAGGGATATTATCTATATCAGTGATGGACAACCTTTTAAACCCCACAGAATAATTTCAAATTAATAGGAATTTTTTAAAAGAATTTATATTGAATACTGAAAACAGGAATTCTGCTTTTCAAGAATTTAGTGTCGCCCCCCGATGAGAAAAATATATGTATATATAAATAGTGCAAAACATATTTCAATTTTAAAACTTACAGCACACGCTTTTATTTTATGTAAAATGACGTCATTCGCATACGCTTAAGAATCCCACATTTACGATCCACTCTGAAACATCTACAGTAAAGTAGGGATAGGACGTCACTATCGCGAAATAATACAGAAATGCAGCAGAAAGGTGGCGTCATTAAAGAAACTCAACAAAAAAAACGACTCTCTAATGATTCATAGGCTTTCATTTGTTTGTAACATTAATATAGATACTTAAAATTAAATGTAGTTTATAATAGCTCCATGTTTTAGCAGAAATCATTCGTTTATATATTTTTTTCAAAATATTACATATTTTAATTACATTTTCTTTCGGTTGTTATGAAAGAATAGCAACAAAAATGTATAATTAATATTTTACAACTATTTTTCCTTTATTTTCTACAGAAATGGAGTATTTTCGTTGCCAATATTAAGCAAATGGCTCCAAAAACTACAGAAAAATTAATATTTCAAAAATAAATGGAGTTGCAGTTTTCAAACAAATTGCATTTAAAAGTACTTTTTTTTCGAATATGACGGTATAAAAATTGAAAATGTGCGATGCTTAGAAGTTTAAAAAATTGCTATAGAGTATTTAATCGTACTGCTATGTTTTACGGCTGGCTTCTGTAAGGTAACATTATATTTTGGAGACGCCACAAAATAAGCTGGGAGAAAGAAATAGCATACCGTACCGGGGGCTAATAAAAATAATATAATGCACTTTTACAGAATATAAAAAATTAGGTACTTTTCCATCAGACAAACATCAATTGTTGGTTTGTGGTTACAATTGATGACCCATGAGCTATCAACTATGCGATAGAGTTATAAAGGGATAGAATTGTAGATTACTTTTCATAATTGCATTACAATGCAAATTAACTTATTTTAATTTCGGGTTGAAGTATTTCGTTTTCAGATCCGATTGCAGTTTGACGGACATTTTTTTCTAAGATTGATTTCAAATGGGAGTTTCCAGAAAGATGTTTCATTGCAGAACTTAAAATTAGTATACAATAGAAAACAAATAGTACTTTGAGATAAAGAGGCATTTTAATAAATAAAATTTCTTGTTAAAATAGGAATGTGATATGGAAGCCTTAAAAATTACAACTTAAAAAGGATCATAATTTTGTTTTAACACTGCAGCAGTAGAAATATTAAATGTCACATTCGGATAATCGTTTTAAATATATTCTAGATACCAAAGGTTTTACATTAACATAAGATGCATGATGTCTTTATCAATGCCTGACACAATAAATTCTGTAGAACATACTTAATGAAGTGGGTAAGTGTGATCGCCGATCACACAGAGCGTTTCATTTAGTATTCCTTTCAAAACGCTTTATCCTTTAATTTATAAACTCAAATTGTTAATTTATAATTATTAAATCCTTACATAGATTGAGATGACATAGAGGGGTGAGGATGGAGGTAGGCAGAGTGTGGAATAACATTATAGGGCACATGGTTTTTCATTTAAGATATTACATGACATATCGCGGATTAAATTTGAAGTTTGCGAATTTTTTTCAGTAGCGTCCCCTGGCGACAGAAAGACAAAAATGGGTGAGAAGATGTTAATTGTTGAGATTTGTTATGCAGACTTTTTTCTTAATTTGGGGGGGGGGGGGGAGAATTTATGGGGTAGTAATGAACAAAATAAAATATCAAAACATCCCCTAGTGGTGAAAAAATGAGTTAAGAGGGTGGGTAGTGGGTGCTTAGTAATGTATAGGTCATGATTTTTAAAACGACATGTCACTAGAAAAAATCATTTCATGCTCCCCACCCCAACCCCAAGGGCCCCTATTTGTCTGAGGGTCGAAATAGACCCCAGCAATATGTCGGGCTCGACGAGATATCTCCTTCTGTCAAGCCTTCAAATGAGGTCGAATCTCGTTGTAGTTTAATTAAGGGCTGAGTTAGAAAATTTGCTTAAAGAGTTGATGTTAGAAACCGGAAAGGTCAAAAAGAAACCTAGAAATTCAATTCCCTCCCCCCACACTTCTTAAAAACTTTTAAGTGTTATACAATATCTGAAATTTTAAACTCGATGACTTAATTAATTTGTCAATTTTATTTATTTGCTGAAATTAATATTCGGAAATAGCGGCAACTACTGTCACTCATAAATAAAAGGGGAAATATGTTCATTTTATCTAGCCTATAATAAAAAATCGGACGTAAAATAATGATAATTAGTGAAGAAACGATTTTTACGAAAATTACATTTTCAGAATCAATGTCGAAATATGGGCATATATGCACAAGTTTAAAATCTATAAATGCAGTATTTGTAAAACTTTTATCCCCCCCAAAACAATCCTAATCAAAACATTATCTGTGGTTTTATCTGATGTCTCGCTTTTAACATTTTCGCGTAGAGGAAATAAAATTGGAAATGAATCCTTTCATTAAACCATATTTTTATTTGATAATTAGAGTTCTACTGGAAATATTTTAACGAAAATTACAAATTTGAAATCAGCGTCAAAAATTACACATAGATGCTTAAAAATTAAATCTATAAATACAATATTTGTAAAAAATTTATAGTTCGGCAATAAATGCGAGTACTCTACGGAACAGCCGCCTGGCCACGAAGTGTTCCTTAAACGTCTGTGTTCTACTGCTTGTCTTTGAAAGGAGATAAAATGAGTTTATATACATCGATTTTCCCGCTTCTAGATGGAATTTTCGATAACATCTTATAAATTCTGAAAGAGAAAAATTTATAACGTCTTGCGTGCGCAATTTTCAAGTGTTTAGGTCCGGTAGTTTTTAAGATACGTGTATGTTTGTAAACACCCAGTACATTTATCGCTGTAGAAACTGGACGAAATATATGGTTACCCTCAACCTTTTTCCGGAAAATCGCTGTGGTTTAATTAAAATCAATGCTTTAGTTGAATTATGAATTCCATTGTTTTAATGGGATTTTTTTTAAGTAATAACGAGCGTTAATTAAGAATTTTTAAAATTTTGTATGTAAAAAAAATTCAAGCCTTGAACTTAACCCCTTGCGGACGAGCGACCGGTATTCGTGCCACGTGAGGTGCTCAGAATCGAGGATTATTCTCACCAGTAATTTTTTATTGTAAATTTTGCCTTATTTAATCCGTTTTTTCCCGTTCAATAAGGCAAAAATTTCTGTTTTAAAAAACCGGTATTCTGTAAAAGACGCTGGTCCCGAAGGGGTTAAGTAGTTTCCGAGTACGAGCATGCGACAGACGGACAAAGAAGCGAGACTATAAGGGTTTCGTGAGACGAACGAAACTCCAAAAAGGAATGATTCAATATTTGAGGGGACAAGCATTCTCAAAAAATCATTTTGAGAAAATGGTTTAGAATATGATCCACAAACGAATGGTTGTTTCATTTGTGTGAATACATAAATTTGTGTTTTAAGATCAACATTTTGTAAAAATTTATTATAACATACATCATACACAAAACGTCTTTCAATTTGTATGGATAAGAGAATGTTTATTTAGATTTCTACAAACTGGAATCCTCTGGAATTTAATTCACAAGCAGAAGTGTTTTTTGAGTGCATATTTTTTCGAACACGTTGTGAAAATCTTGAGATTATATTTCACGCACAAAAGGATTTTCCGTTACATGGTTGTGCAAATGTGCTGCTAGACTATAATCTTTATAATGATATGCAAGCGTTTTTTCAGATCACCACTTTGTGAAAATCCTTTAGAACATATTTCAAAAAGAAAAGGATTTTCATTTGCATGGGTGTACAAATGTTATGCTAGACTGCATAAGCTCCAAGAAAATCATTTGGAATATATTTTACAAAGAACAAGTTTTCTTTTGTATGGATATGAAAGTGCATTTTTTAAAGAGCTGCTTTTTGAAAATCTTTTGCACATTTTTTCACAAACAAAAAGGTTTTTCCTTTGTATGGGAGCGCAGATGTATTTTCAAAGCACCACTTTGTGAAAATCGCTTGGAACATATTTCACACACATAAGGTTTTTCATTTGTATGGATACGTATGTGTACTTTCAAAGAGCCACTTACAGAAAATCCTTTGGAACATATTTCACAAACAAAAGGTTTTTCCTTTGTATGGATGCGCAAGTGTGTCTTTAGATGACCACTTTCTGAAAATCCTTTGAAACATATTTCACAAGAAAAAGGTTTTTCCTTTGTATGGGTACGCAAGTGTTTCTTTAGATTACCATTTCCTGAAAATCGTTTGAAACACATTTCACACACAAAAGGTTTTTCCTTTGTATGGATATGAAAGTGTCTTTTTAAAGAGCCCCTTTCTGAAAATCCATTAAAACATATTTCACAAACAAATGGTTTTTCCTTTGTATGGGTGCGCAAGTGTACTTTCAGAGTACCTGCTTCTGAAAATGCTTTGGTACATATTTCACAAACAAAGGGTTTTTCTTTTGTATGGGTGCGCAAGTGTACTTTTAAATATGTACTGTTTAAAAATCCTTTGGAACATATTTCACAAACGAAAGATTTTTCCTTAGTATGCGTACGCAAGTGTACTGTTAAACCACCACTTTGTGAAAATCCTTTGTAGCATATTTTACAAACAAAAGGTCTTTCATTTGTATGGGTGCGCAAGTGTACTTTGAGAGCAACACTTTGTGAAAATCCTTTGGAACATATTTCACAAACAAAAGGTTTTTCCTTTGTATGTGTGCGCAAGTGTCCTTTCAGATGACCTTTTTCTGAAAATCCTTTGAAACATATTTCACAAACGTAAGGTTTTTCCTTTGTATGGGTGCGCAAGTGTTTTTTCATATTACCACTTTCTGAAAATGCTTTGGTACATATTTTACAAACGAAACGTTTTTGCTTTACATAAGTATGCAAAGGTTCTTTTAGAGGTCTGCATTCTGAAAATACTTTGGAACATGTTTCAGAATTTTCTTCTATTACTTGAGAGTGAATCTCAGTAACTGACATCTTTTGAGAGAATATTTATTTTTTACACCACTGAAAGTAAAATATCTGCACAAAAAGTTACTTTGTGTCGATTCTCCATGAATATTATCTCTCTTTTAAAGATGAATATCAGGTGTTTTTCCTGTTTATCTGAAATATGAAGAAAAAAAATTGTATGGAGATTTAAATAAATAATAATTTTAAATTTCAATAGTTATTTAAATTTAAATTATAATTTAAGCAGTCATATAATGAAAATAAGAAATATTTGTTGGAACTATTTGTTTACATATTAAACAATAAAAAGATGAATGATTTGTAGTTCAAAAGAACAAACGAAGTATCTTCTGTAGGTCAAACATTTTAAAGTCTTAGTATAATCTCTTAATGATATTCTTGAATAATATAAAATCAAGTAATAGTACAAAAATTATTAAATATAAAATTGAATTTTGTTTTAAAAATAATATAATTAAATACTATAAAAAATGTGGTCAAGAATTTGTGGCATTACAAATCTGAAACACAATAAATAAATTGAAATTAACAAAAAGAATTTCTGTCACTCGGACAAGTCATTGGGATTTATCATAAAACATCGGCTGATAAGTTCCCAGTCTAATGAAGAAAACACAATTTTTTTGGTCAAATTCTATTTCATTCATCAACATAGTCTCCTTTAAGAGCGATACAATCATCCCAGCGCCTCTAAAAATATCAATACCTTTCTTGAAATCGAATTATCTTTGGCCTCAAAATAGGCGTTTCTTTCGGCAATCACCTTCTCATTCCAGCCAAATCTCTTACCGGCGAACATTTTTTTCAGGTGTGCAAACAGGTAAATGTCGCCTGGAGCCAAATCTGGAGAAAAGGGTGGGTGCGGAAGCAATTAGAAGTATAATTCGTGCAGTTTTGCCATCGTAGCCAAAGACCTGTGACAGGGTGCAGGAGAAGTGGACGCGGCACCCACTTCGAAAATAGCTTTCTCATAGAGAAATGTCCACGAAAAGTAAAGTCTATACGTTCTTTTGATATATTTAGATTGTCCGCTATCTCCTGCAACTTCACTTTACGGTTTTCTAAAACAATTTTGTGGACTTTTTTTATGTTTTACGGTATAACCACCTCTTTTGGTCGACCAGAGCGTTGCGCATCATTGATGTTTGTACGACCATGTTTAAATTCAGCAAACCAGTCAATAATGGTCGATTTTCCTGGCGCAGAGTCCGGATAACATTTATCAAGCCAAGCTTTTGTTTCCACGATGTTTTCCCCCATCAAATAGCAATGTTTTATCAAAGCACGAATTTCTTTTTTTCCATTGTTTTGAAAATACAAAAAGTCGTTTCACTAAAACCACTGTAACTTTTGAAGCAACCGTAAGATCGTCATAAAAAGTTTACAACTACCTTTTAAAGGTTAGTACTTACTAAACAGAATATTAATTCTGTATTTGTGGCGCCATCTGTGTGTCAGAGCGGGAAGCTTTTTCGGGAAGGCTCACGTTTTGAGCACCAGACTTGGCGAGTTGACGAAAGCGAGAACGTTCAGCCAGCTCAAACGCCAATCGTCGTCTTATGTTTTGTTTTGAACCAAAATGGCGGAAGACGAACTAGCATATTTTAGAATAACAGTCCTACCTAAATTAAAGAAATATTTTCAATTATGTGTTCTAGAAAGAAATCTTCTTCGAAAGAAATTGTATTACGAACTCTTATACTCTGTTTTATCAAAGGCCTTTATTACTGGTGATATAGACTAAAATTTTGATTACTTGATCCCCCTCCCCGCAAAAAAAATCTACATTTTCATTCAATTGAGTATTATTAATTCAATACCTGTTAAACAAAAACTCATTTCCTTCATAAATCTAGATATTTGATTATATACAGGGTGTCTCAAAAGGTCGTTTACAAACTTCACATGCTGGTCTGTCATATCATGAGGAACAAGATTTACATAGGAACTTGTATTCGAAAATGCAAACTGCGACCGCTAGAGGATGATGAGCGCAGGTATCGAGAGGAAGAAAGAAAGGACATTGAAAGAGGTATCAATATGACTTTTATTAAAGAACATGGTTTAATTAACAGAAGGTGTTCAAAATTCCTTCTATTCACCGCAATGCATGCTTCACAACGTCGACGCATGGATTCTCGGACCCGTTTAAAATGGGCTGGTGTGTCAGAGACACGTGTCGCCGCATCCACTATCCTGGCGACGAGATCCATGTCCGATGTTACTGGCGTCTCGTACACCATGGACTTCATGCGTTGCATATCGGCCAATTCTGCGTTACTAAACCGATTCATCCTTCTCCTGCAATGCCCTTGCCTGAAATTATTACACTTTCCACTCTCCCGTAAGCCTGCTTTCATTGCCCTCTAACGGTCGCAGTTTGCATTTTCGAACACAAGTTCCTATGTAAATCTTGTTTATCATGATATGATAGACCAGCATTTTAAGTTTGTAAACGACCTTTTGAGACACCCTGTATAAAGATGGATTTATGGGGATTATGATTTAATGCGGTTTCAGTGCATTTTGACGTATATAAGCATAGATTTAAAAAAATACCTGTGGCAGAAAATCACTATAATTTCTGCGTTGAACTTATATAATTAATTTAATACCAAATCATTCTGCAGAAACAGTACCCAAAGTCGAGTGAAAATAGGCTAACCAGGGAAAAAAACCTATCACACCCCCAACCAGGATGTTTAGAAATTGCCTCTTTAATGTGAGATGAAATTCTTAAGGGGAGGTGGGGGAGAAGTAATATTGAATGACTATCTTTTGTTACTTCAAAATAACAAATAAAATCACTAAAAAATGAAAGCGTGTGCACAAAAGGTTAATCCTGATTTATTTATTTATTTATTTTTAATAATTCATTTAATTTCTTTCCTTCTATTTTTTTATGGTAAATTATTTATTTGTAACTTAAAAATCAACAGATAGAGCAAAACACAATTTTAACTAATCTTTTCTGCAACGCCACAATGAATTTTCAACAATGAATTTTAAATGGTCAAAAAATAGTGTGCTGGAGGAGAGGGTGGGGGGAGGGGAGAGAAGAGAAAATTTGAAATGGGAGGTTGCCCCAGACGATTGATCATTATTTTATTGCCACTTCAACTTAATAAATAGTGCAATATGTGTGCAGAATGACGAAAAATGGAGTGTGTGTGTGTAGGGGGGGAGGGATTTCATCCGAGAGAATTTAGATGATTTATTCAAATTTGACGAATGACTATTTTAAAATAACAAATAAAACAACTAAGACGAAATAATATTTAAAAATGTGGCAAAAATTTTAAAATAAAAAACTGAAGAATTTTAAAGATTTTTAATTTTGTGCACTAGGGGCAGACCAATGTTTTTTTCATAAAAACTCAAATAATGATAAAGATTTAACAGCATTAAAATGTAATAGTAATTGATTTAATAGCATGCATCAACATGCAATTATTTTAACTGATTGATTTAATTGCAGGATACAGCTAAATATTTTATGATTTATCGTTCAATCTAATTATAATCGAATTGATTTTAGTTTCAACTTCCTATTAACGTCTAATCGCAATTAAATTAAGAACAATTAATTTTTAATGAATTATTTCAGTAAAAATATGTTTTATTAATGCAATCAACACGTTACACAATTACGCCGCTTAATTTAAAAAAAAAACTAAATTCAGTAGTAATGCTAATAAAACTAAGTTCAATTGTGTCATAAAAACATGATCAATAGAATTATATTTATTACAAAAAAATCTTTACGTCTGTTTTTATTTTTCCTAAAAAATAAAATACGTTCTCAATTTCTTCGAACATAGCGAATTAATTAAATAAAGGAATATTATTAAACTGAAAAACATAACTTATGTTTGAATTAAATATATTGTGTAATTAAAAGCATTTTAAGGCGAAAAAGCTCTTCTAAGCAAAAAGCTCTCAGCAAAGGAATGGGGTTGCTGTTCGTTACGCGTAAGACGTCAGGAACAAGAAAGGGTACGTAGCATTGAATTCATCCCCGCGCCAACCGTTACTCTGGCGATAAAGTGCTCAAAACGTGAGCCTTCTTGAAAAAGCGACCGGGAACTTATCAGCCAATGTGTTACAAGTATGGCAGCACTCACAGTTGCACTTGGACTTGGATAACTTTATATACATGTTTTATGAAAACCTGAACAATCTGATGACATATTCTGTATGCCAGTAGTCACCTTTCAGTAAAAACAGTGAAAGATAACGTAAAATAATTCATAACTTCAAATTTTAATACTATACTGGCAAACCCCGCGGCTTTGCTCGCGAATTATTTGAAATATGCCAAGTGATATTTATAAGTCTAATTTTTATTAAAAGGTACTAACTAAATTTTTATTTCATTAAAAGGTAATATTTTATTTTATTAAAAGGATTTTTTATTAAAAGGTACTTTTAGGAATAATTCAAAAATTACTATTTAAAACACAGTTTGATTAAACATCATTATTACACTGCATTAGGCAGAAATGAGGCTTAAATTAATAAAACGAAATAAAACTAAATAAATGATAATTTAGAAAATATTTTGAAACTTTTATGCTCAATTAATACGCTCATTTCAGTATTCATTTGAAGTTTTGAATTTTTTAGAAACAATCTTCTTACACCTTAAAATTAACTATCATGTCAAATTGAAAGTCCTACCACCTCTCTCAACATAAAGGGCTATGTTGAAATGGGAACTGTCACCATTAATTTGCCAACATTAATTTTGAAATCGGTTTGTTATTTCCTAATATTCCACACAAACGTAATTTAGAAAGCTTTTAAAGGCCTTTTTTAGAACGTTTGTTGTTTCTGTGATCCCCAGGTGGCACAATCATCGGCATAAAATATAGCCTGTGTAGGATCAGAGACTGTTACCATTCATTCAAAACTATTACATTTATAATCGATTTATATTCCATGAAATTGCATAGAAATAGTAATTTAAGTCATTTTTAGAATGATTTTCGCACCTCCCCTTCGCTTCACCCCTTTTTAATTCGAATTTATTTTCGACAGTCCTCCGAGGGTATTTATATTTTATAAGTTACTACCATGCCATATTTAAAGTTTCTAGCCTTTTCAGTATCACAGAAATCGCAATTTAGAAATTTTTTAGCTCCTGCAACCCTCTGGTGGTAGTGGCACAGACATAAAATATAGCTTATGTTTGAGCAGGTTCTATCACCAACAATCTGTCATCATTATTTTTTAAATCGGTTTCTTAGAAAGCAGTTGCATCTTGTAGGTAAATACCATGCCATACTTCAAAGTGTTAGACCCCTCAGTTGTGCAAAAAACGCAAATTAGAAAATGTTTTGCTTTTGCAACCTTCAGATGGTAGTGACAGCAACATAAAATATAACCTATGTTCTAACAGGGACTGTCACCATTGATTTGCAACGGTTACTTTTGAAATAGCTTTGGTATTTCCTGAGATTGAGTAGAAATCGCAATTTAGAACGTTTTTAGAACCCTTTTCGTGGATTTTCACCCCCCTTTTTAAATTTCTATTTTTTTTTTAACTGTTCTTAAAGATCATTTATATCTAATAAATATGTGCCTTGTCTAATTTTAAGTTTCTAGCCCCTACCGATCACAAAAATCGAAATTTAGAACGCTTTTTTGCTACTGCAACGTCTAGGTGATAGTGATACCGACATAAAGTAGCGTCTATGTTAAAGCAGAGGCTGTCAGCATCAATTTCCTACCATTACTTTTGAAATCAGTTTGATTCTTCCTGAGATATTGCTGACAAATCGGCATTTAGAACGTTTTTAGAACGCTTTTCGCACATTTTGCTCCTGCATCTCCTCTGAGGTAGTGGAAACTAATATAAAATATAGCCTATCTTGGAGCAAGATCTGTCACCACCATTTTTACACCATTATATTTGAAATCGGTTCAGTACTTCCTGAGATTGCATAGAAATCGCAATTTAGAACGTTTTTTACAACGCTTTTTGCGCATTTTGACCCCCTTTTAAATTTCGATTTTTTTAGGAAATGTCCTTAGAGATCACTGATATCTTATAACTAACTACCCTTCCAAATTTCACAATTCTAGGCCCTTCCGTAACGCAAAAACCGCAATTTAGAACGCTTTTCTCCTGCACCCCCTTTGGGGTAGTGGCACCGACATAAAGCATAGCATATGTTGGAGCAAGGGCTGTCACCGCCATTTTGACGCCATTATTTTTTAAATCGGTTTGGTATTTCCTGAGATTGTGTAGAAACCACCATTTAGAACGTTTTTTAGAACGCTTTTCAAGCATTTTCATCCCCTTTTTAATTTCGAATTGTTTAAGAACTGTTCTTAGAAATCCTTTATATCTAATAAGTAGCTACCATTTCAAATTTCATATTTCTAAGCCCTTCCGTAACGCAAAAACCGCAATTTAGAACGTTTTTTTCCCGCACCCCCTTTGGGGTAGTGGCACCGACATAAAATATGTCCTATCTTGGAGCAAGCGTCGTCACCATCATTTTGACACCAATATTTTTTAAATCAGTTTGGTATTTCTTAAGATTGTGTTGAAACCACCATTTAGAACGTTTTTTAGAACGCTTTTCGCGCATTTTCACCCCTTTTAAATTTCGAATTGTTTAAGAACTGTTCTTAGAAATCCTTTATATCTAATAATTAGCTAATATTTCAAATTTCATATTTCTAGACCCTTCAGTAACACATAAATCGCATTTTTAGAACGTTTTTTTCTCCCGCACCCCCTTTGGGGTAGTGGCACCGACATAAAATATAGGCTATCTAGGAGCAAGCGTCGTCACCATTATTTTGACACCAATATTTTTTAAATCGGTTTGGTATTTCTTGAGATTATGTAGAAACTACCATTTAGAACGTTTTTTAGAACGCTTTTTATGCATTTTCACCCCTTTTAAATTTCGAATTGTTTAAGAACTGTTCTTAGACATCATGTATATCTTATAAGTAACTAATATTCCAAATTTCATATTTCTAGGCCCTCCAGTAACGCAAAAATCGCATATTTAGAACTTTTTTGCTCCTGCACCCCGTTTGGGATAGCGGCACAGACATAAAATATAGCCTATGTTCTAAGTTGGATTAACACCATCATTTTGATACCAATACTTTTGGAATCGGTTCGGTAGTTCCAGAGCTTACCTCTTACAAATAAACAATTTTTACCTCTTTATAATATTAGTATAGATAGATAGATAGATTAACACGAATGGTTTAAGAAAGGTGATAAAAAAGACGAAAGTTTTAAAAACATAATTATTCTCAAATTAGTAGCTTTTTTTACCAAGTGTTAAACACAATGCACCATCCATGTACTTAAAAGTTTAACAAATCCATTATTTAAAGAGCTGGAAATCCCATTTCTTCTATGAGGAGAGTTTCCCTACCAACATTTGTAGGGAGTAGAACTGTTCAGGGACGAAAGAAAATCATCTTTAACCTTGCATTATATTTAACATGTTTCAATAAACTATAAGTATTAATACATGGAAGTAAAGCATCATTGAAAGAATTTTTATCAACAATTCATTAAATTGTAATTGAATATTATATGATTTTTTACAGTTTATCAATTCCATTAAAGTTACTGCATTAATTCTCTAACTTTGATGTTTGTCTGAAAAAGCAAATTTTATAAAAGCTGACAAAATATTTAAACGGAAGGTTGAAACCAATGAAAATCTCTGGATTCGAGTTTCGAAATTTTGGAAAAGAATTTCACCGATTTTCCCTCCATAACCTGTAACTGCAAATGTTGTTTTTAATATTATTTTGAAAGTAACATTTTCTTCGCAATTTTATAAAAATAGATAGATAAAGTTTACATAAACAATCAATTTATTTATTTGCATTGAATTACTTAAGATAAAAATTTAATTTATTAAATGTGATCTCTGTTATGTTTTTCTGTTTTACTAAAAATAAACTTTAAAATCTGTACTTTAATTTTAAAATAAAACTTTTTTTGTTGGTACACAATTTATGAATATTATTAGATATAGTAGACATGAATATGATGCTTTTTTGTTTTATAGTCTTGCTCGGAAAATATGTAATCTAGTTATATTTACTTTATCTATTATGATAAAGTATTGATTCACCAAAACATTAAAAGCAATGTCATTTTTCCAACTACAACAATTTAGAAAACATAAATATTTTTCTAAACGACTAGCAAGCCTCGCGGCTTTGCTCGAGTATTAGTTGAAATATGCCAAGTGATATTTGTGTGTCTAATTTTTATTAGAAGAAATTATACTTTTAGGAATAACTCAAAAATTATTAATTAAGCCACAGTTTAACTAAACTTCATTATTACACTGCATTACGCAGAAATGAGACATTAAATTAATAAAAAGAACTAAATCTAATTCTAAATAAATGATAATTTAGAAAGTATTTTGAAGCTTTTACTCTTATTTCAGTATTCATTTGATGTTTTGTATTTTTTAGAAACCATCTTCTTAGTACGCACTTACTTCTTAAAATTAAGCATCATGTCAAATTCCAAGCTTCTTGTCTAACGCTCTAGCACGTCTCTAGTGCTAGTGGCATCAACAAAAATGCCTATGCTGAAACATGGACTGTCACCATTAATTTACTAACTTTAATTTTGAAATCAGTTTGGTGTTTCCTAATATTCCACAGAAAATGTAATTTAGAAAGTTTTTAAAGGCTTTTTTAGAAAGTCTGTTGTTCCTGCCAACCCGAGATGGTAGCGGCACTGGCATAAAATATAACCTGTGTAGTATCCAAAATTGTCACCACTGATTCACAACAATTACTTATGGAATCGGTTCATTATTTTTTGAGATTGCAAAGAAATCGTAATTTAGGATATTTTTAGAACGCTTTTAACTCCTTCCCTTCGCTTCACCCCTTTTTAATTTTGAATTTGTTTTCGACTGTTCTGAGAGGGCATTAATATTTCATACGTAACTACTATGCCATATTTAAAGTTTCTAGCCTCTTCAGTATTACAGAAATCGTAATTTAGAATGTTTTTTGCTCCTGTAACCCACTAGTGGTAGTGGCATCGACATAAAATATAGCTTATGTTGCAGCAAGGGCTGTCACGATCAATTTCTAACCGTTACTTAATAAATCGTTTTGGTACATCCTGAGATTACTCAGAAATAACAATTTAGAACATTTTTAGAACGCTTTTCGCGCATTTTCACACTTTTTTAAATTTCGAATTTTTTAGAAACTGTTTTTAGAGAGCATTTCCATCTTATCATGGAAGACAATAGTATTCCAGTGACGCAGCCTTAATCCTAAAATCGTATCGTATCGTATCGTATCGTAGAATTCGTAGATGGCGGAACTCATATATACACCTAACTCGACTTCAAAGAAAACGTGAAAAGCCGCCTTTAAATAACTCAGCAAATATAGCTCTTATTATTCTGATTTTTTTAAAACAGCCTTATATCTGCAGTCTAATCCTATTCTGAAACTTTTAGATTTCTACGTGCAGTATATTTTGAGATCTAAATACCCATTTTTAAAGCAAAAGCAATGTCAGAAATTCCTAATTTCGATTACGCGAAAACAGCACGGGCGATTTTCTTTAAATTAATAATATATAATATAAATCTGTTTTATGTGAAGAGAATAAGACAGCAGTTTTTTCCGGGAAAACTCTAATTTTTTTTTTAATTCAAATGTTTTTCCGTCCGAAAGTGACATGGGCGATCTTATTAAAATTAATATATAATATGAATCTGTTTTAGATGAGCCGAATAAAACCATGTTTGTTTCCAGGAAGATCCTTATTCGTTATATAATAAGCATGAAAAATCGGACTATATTTTTCCGCCATTTATGGAAATTTCACCGAAGATGCGCCACTGTATTCGTGCGCTTAATTTCTTCTGATCAACTTTTAGTGGAAAGTTTTCGTACCTTCTGTAGCTCAGTCGGTTAAGCGCATGCCTTGCAATACACAGTTTGCAAGGTCTGTCCGATTTGAAGCAGTAAGCACTTTTTTAAAAATCCTTTTTAAGTCAGTTAATAAAGTAAATTTGATTTTATGTTTCTATAAAAATGTACTGGTTTATTTTGATTTTTTTCTTTAAGAGTTTCACATATCACTATTTCGTGACAATTTTTCAGACAGTAAAAATACTATAAAATCTGTCTAAGGCGGACTCTGTGTAATCCGGAAATCTGCCTACCGCGGAAAGACTTGCAAGTCCCGGCGAATCCATTGAAAATAACATTAATACGTGCTCCATAAGCCGAAATCTGCCTAAAGCGGAAACGAAAATTATATTAACCGTAATATTAGATTATCTAAAAATCCATGCCTTGTGTAATATAATTTGAAAAGAAAACAATATTGGGAAAAAATATCAATATTTAAAAACGTAGTAGGGATTTTATAAAAATGCAATTTTTTAAAAGCTTTATTAAAATTTAAATTAAATATGCAGTTTAAAAAATATTTTTTTTTTCAACATTCACTGTTAGTTGAGCATAGAAATGCAGTGAATTCACCATTTGAACCATACTTTTAAAAATAAACAAAATTGTTGAAAAGGTAAACTGCCCCCTTAAAATATGCAGTTGAACAAGCTGCCATATATCACAGATTTTTACATCTTCAAGAAGGAAACCATATTCAGAAGCATTTCATGCCTCAATGAAGCCCTTTTCAAGTGAACGTTTCCTACATTCATATAAAGTGTGTATAGATGTCTTTTTTAACAATTATGATCAGTTGTAGAGCACCATCTATCAGTGATTTCTGAAATAATTTTTTTTCACATAATCCATTTCCCTATGTCTTGAATGGCATGTGTAGAAAAATTAAAAGTCATACATTGAGTAGTTGAATATGTAGAGAGGTTGAAGTGTGTGTGTGGGGGGGGGGGGTAATTCTGGCCACCCTGTATATGTATATTTATTAGCTCACAGGCTATCAAAGCCTGTGAGCTAATGTGCCCGTAGGTTCGGTATGTACGTACATAACACAATAATTCTTGATAGAAATATCCGATTTGCTTCAAAAATTTTTATAGGTTCATTATCATGAGGCGCTTCCCTGATTAATTTTGGGGGTTCATTGGTTAAGTATAAAGGGGGGTAATTCCCCCCTTAACTTAGATAAATGGGTTTTTCATGCAGAATTATCAGATTTGCTTGAATTTTAATACCGGTTAATTCTGATAATGCGCTTCGCTCCTTAGATTTGGAGGTTCATTATGTAAGAATAAAGGAGGGATCGGGGGGATAGGGTAATATCCCTTTAATTTAAATAATTGGTTTTTCTTATCTGATTTACTTCACATTTGGTATACCGGTTTATTATGATAAGGCGCTTCCCTGATTAGATTTGGAGGTTCATTGGTTAAGTATTAAGGGGGGAGGGGGAGGCAGGGGACTAATTCCACCCATAATTTAGATAAATGTGTTTTTCTATCCAATTTGCTTCAAATTTGGTGTACCGGTTTATTCTGATAAGGCGCTTCCCTGATGCGATTTGAAGGCTGATTGGTTAAGTATAAAGATGTGAAACAGGGGGCTAATCCCCCCCTTAATTTATTTTTCGAAATGCATTATTCTTTGAAGTAAGATTATAATATACAATTAGTGTGAATAGACTGTGAGCTCAGTGTCATCAGTTTAATTGGGCACTTTTCTTTTTTATTTTTATGCTGAGATCAATCAGTGCATAATTTTGCAACCCCTTAGTTTGCTTATAAACTTTCTTATTGAAAATTGAGAAATATTATTTTCACTTCCTAATTAAAGTTCAAAAGTGCTCGCCCAGCTCATGTTCATTAGCTGAATTCGAGCAGTAACCTTTGGAAGAAAGACTTTTAACAGACAGTGTTTTAACCCTATCAGTATGGTTTCCTCATGTTGACAATTTTTTCATAAAATGGGTTAATGGCTTAACTGAAATGTATCCATTTCTAAAAATAGAAAATAATATGAATCCTAATGTAAAATTTATCAATGAAATAGAAAACAATAACGAGCTGCCATGCCTAGAAGTAAAGCTAATCAAAAATTTGTCAAGCTTAATGCTTGAGCACGGAGTTTACAGAAAAATATATAGGTCAACAACACCATTCAGTTTGAAAGTGCATCACCTTTTATTTGCAAACTCGTTCCATTGAACTTTTATATAAAGGGAACTTTTAACATTTGCTCTAATAACCATCTAGAAAATGAGCTAAATAAAACTAACTAAACTAAACTCTGTGGCTATACAATCCAAGAAGGATCTGGGCCGACAGTGCCCATCTCTGTTTTCTTGACCCTGGGCCCCGAGGTGCTATGCAGCATGCGTCACGGCCAGGTGGTCAACCTTACGCGAGACCCTCGGTGTTTAGTTCCCAAGCAAGCTTGGTACTCATTTTATCGACCCCGAAGGGATGAAAGGCTGAGTGAACCTTGCCGAGTCGGGAGTCGAACTCTCGACCTGCGGTGCGGCAGACAGGCGTGCTGACCACTACACTGCTGGGCTTAATGAGCTAAATACCATTAGAAAATCACAGTAGAGGACGGATTTTCAATATGCATAATAATTGATAAGAGAATCAACTCATTGCAAAATCATGCGAAAAATTGAACCTAATAATACAAAATAGTGCAAAAAGAAATACATACCAAAAATTTTTGAAAAATTAAGAGATGCATTTTTCAGCTTTGGTATAAACCTAATCTCTACTCCAACAAGGATAAAAGATCTAGATTGTGACAATATAGACCCAATTCCAAAAGATGAGGTCGCTGGCATGCACACGATTTCACTGAAAACTGGCAGTTACTTATCTCTAATACATGATGTAAATTTAAAGAACGTCTTAAAAAACAACTGGGAGACTTGAAGTACAACCAGCCAGCAAGAGTCAAGACTTAACCAGGAACAGAAAATACAGATTAATTTAGAGGAAACAAACATTATATGCCCCTTGAAGAGTTATTGTGATTTAAGTATCTGTGAGTCAACCGAAATTATCACTAAAGAAAAAAAAGAGTACCCAGCATATGGTCATGTTTGTTTAAAGAATTGTAAAACGAATAACATTCTACTTTTATCTCCTCCATCCATTCTCTTTCTCCTCTTATCCAGAAACAAAGAATAGTGGCATCGCTGAACTAGCTCAGATGAAGGAACAGACTTTTCCTACTTCCCACTGAAATTTGAAAACAAGGTATTAGTAACAGCAGTTTTGTGTTTTGTCCCTGAAGATGGTTATGTGTATAACTGAAAGTGCTAGCAATTGGACGATGTAGTTTATCATTTTTTAAATAATAAAGCATATTGTATAAATTTAAATGTTAAAGTTTTTAAAGATGAACTTTAGTATTCTACTTATTTATTTACATATCCAATGGCATTTGATAGAAAAATGCCTTAAAAGCAAAAAAAAAAAGTAAAGAAATATAGCAAATCTAATGCAATCAACTTTTGTAATGGAACAAATTTCATAAGTTCACAACTGCCTGCCACTAACATAAAAAAAAGTAATATGTTCTATTATTTCATTATACATCAATATGAGATTGCCTCTAAACTCTCAGAGAATGTTAACCTGAGTTTACTTGTGCTGGGTATGTCACACCCAGCGCTGCTTTTTCGCAGTTTTTCTCCCTAACCTTTCTTCAGAAATCGATGAGTCTTTGTGTAGCTTCTTCGAAGGTCATAATCTTAGAGGGGGAATAGCGGTTAAATAATTCAAAATACAGATCTATCGTAATCGCCACATATGGGTATCTGACACCCAGTGTGAGCATTTCTATAACAGTTCTGAGTACAGATAGACGCAGGAAATTTGAAGAATAAATGTAAATAACATTTTTAATATATCTTTAAAACTATATTATCCCTTCCTTTTTCGAAGTGTTTTATGTTTTATGAAGATTTAAAGGTAAAAATATTGCAAGAAATCGCCATGGGTATGACATACCCAGAGCGAATAAAACAGCAGTTTTTTTCGCGTATGCATTCAATGTAGATAGATGCAGCGAATGTACAAAATAAATGTAAGTAACATGTTTAATATCTGTTTAAAACTCTATTATCCCTTCTTTTTTCCTAGTGTTTTATGTTTTATATAGATTTTATGGTAAAAAATTGGAAGAAACTGCCATGGGTATGACATACCCAGCGCGAGTAATCCCGTTCGTTTTTCTCGCGCGTGTAATGCCGGGTTATAATACAATAATTTCACTGATAGAAGTATAAATTTGAGCAATTGCGATGAATCTATTTTTACTCTTATCAAATTTTTATGCGAGTAGTTCACAATTGCACACTATTTACATCTACATTAAAACCTCGAAAATCTGGCACCGTCGGGATCAAGACACCACTGAATTTTTGAAAAAATATCAAAAGTATTTACGATATTTATAATGGCGCTTTTAATCATAATTAATTCATAGCCAAGTTGTATTTATGTGAGAAAAAGAGAAAATTAAATATTTAAAAAAAACTTAATTTATGATTTCTATGTTACAAGGAAAAAAAAAATCTAATAAATAGTAAATTCATTTCTTCTCATACAATTTCTGAAACATTAATGTAACTTTTATTTGCTTCATTTTTTTTCGGCTGCTCTTTAATCAAGTTTATCTTGGATTTTATACAAGTGAAGAATATTGATTTTGGAAATACAGTCTTGGTTCTCTAAAACAAATATTAATTTTCCCATCAAATTTATACTTTTTGTAGTGACACCTTTTCTTCTGCTGGCTACTCATTCTGCTGAGTTTCTACCAGCATTTTTGGTAGCTCTATTTAACACAGGATCAGTGCAAGCCCATCACTTTCAATCGCAAAGTTTTTAATTCGCAAACAATTGCTATTTTTCTATCTTCCATAAATTGGAAATGTAAAACAAAAACAAACAAAAGCAAGTGAGAAGACTTTGATGCCAGATTTTTGAAGTTGCACTGTATTTACAAAGTAAACATTGAAGCAACATAACATCATAATAGTGCAGATATAAAATAAAGAAAATGGAGAGTTTGAACAGCATAAAAAAATTGCACATTTTGATTACATTTTTCCCCACTTCGCTTTTTATATTCCAGCAGCCATTTTGGTACTTTAATGTTAGCCAGCAACAGATGATCAGATGCAAAATATTATTGTATCGTCATCATTTCACTTATAATACTTCAAGTCATGTAACTGCCTTTCGCTTTTCATAAGAAAGGTTTGCATTGTGATTAAAGAATCAAAATTATTTTTTCGAATAAAACTACATAAAAGTTGCCATGATTGCAAAGAATTCTTAGTACTTTTATGTTAGCCGGGTGCAAATCTCGCCAATAGCTTTTTGTTTTTAAACTCGCCAGTTAGCATTTTTTTATTTTTCGAGTGGCAAATTAAAACTGTACTACTTGGTTATCCCATCAACCAAAAATCTATCGCCAAACTGTAAGATTAAATGCCAATAATGATTGATCGTAAACGTCACATTCACTTGACTTTAAGGAGGTTACACGTGTTTACGCCATCAAGTGATTTTTATTTCGACGTTTTTTTTTTTTTACTTTCGTTATTAAAAATAAAAATTATGTCAATTTTTATAATTTGGCGATTTATACAATCTGGCGAAATTGATTGACGGGATAACTAAGTAGTACCATTAAAACAACGCTTTGAAGTTGAAATTAAATGTCATGATTTGTTGCATTATTTCACAGATGTCGTATACGCACTGGGTTTGGCATGATTTTTTTTTACGACAATTTGGCAAAAACCAGTTTCTAATGAATTTTTAAATTATTTTTAAAAAGAAATAACAATAAATAAAAAAGTTTAATTAATAACTATATAACAAAACAATTTATAACATCTTCTTTTAAATTAAAACAAAATAAATGTAAATAAACATTTATTAATAAATAAGCAACAATAGCCAGGTTACCACATCAGGCAAAATAACGCCATTTTGCTGCCAATTAGGTACCCTGGTGCATATATGACATCTGTGCCTAATATTTTTCTTTTAGTTTCGGTTAAAAAAAAGAAAGAAGTGAAAGCCATTAATTTTAAATGTTTCAGTTTCAAATGAAAGTTTTGTATTAAATAAAATGATAATGAAATAGAAAAAATGTATTGTTCTTAGCATATATTTAAGGGAGGCCAAACTGGTCGCCAAATTAGTTTAAAATAATAACCTTTTCTAAAATATGAAAAAAAAATATCTGTTACGATTCAAATTTGAGTTGCCATCATTAGAGAAATGTATTTAAAATTCGGAAAAAATAATATTTTGAAAACTAAGTAGAATTTAAAAATTCTAATACTAGTTTTGAGATCTGCGGATCAATACGGATAATTACATCACAAAATATTCCATATCTTAGGAGAAATTGTCGTGAAACATAATCAGTTGTTTATTCATTCGTTTCATTAGGATTTTATATATATAGGGTAATAGTACCAAGCTTGCTTGGGAACTAAACACCGAGGGTCTCGCGTTAGGTTGACCACCTGGCCGGGACGCATGCTGCATAGCACCTCGGGGCCCAGGGTCAAGAAAACAGAGATGGGCGCTGTCGGCCCAGATCCTACTTGGATTGTTTAGCCACAGAGTTTAGTTTTTTAGTGTAATACATATCCTCAACAATGCAACTTAACAAACTCAAAAGTTTAATTAATCAATATACAATATCATACGGAAAGAAAAAGTATAAGACGAGGAAGGCAAAAAATTTCAAGATAGGAGGCGATCTTCTCGTATAAAGAAAATTTAAATAAAAATACTGAGAGAGGTTAACAATTCCATAGTTTTTTATCTCAACATGAAGGTTGAAGATACATTGATTGCTACATAAAAAATTTGAGCAAGAAGCCTAGATGATTTCCAATATTTATATTTAGAGAGTGTATAGTATATTATTGCTGTGATTTCAAATGTTTATTCTTACGAGTGTATAGTATATCATTGCTGTGATTGAACTGCTGTAATCTATTAAGCATATTATTTGTTTGAGTGAATAATAAATGTTGTATAAAATTGAAAAACTAATAGATGCATTCATTTGTAGTTAGAGGCCAATTTAATCTTAAAGTAGGTATACGATAAAATCCTGAATATATACTGCACCTGTTACGGTAATTCATATTTTTGACAACCTTGTTGGTGTACTAAATCTGACTTGGCACAGAAAATACATAAATACAGTAAACTCCCGACTATCCAGCTCGTGACTACCCGGCCTTCGTACTATCCGGCCTATAAAAAAAATTGACGAATATTCCAAGCGGCAAAGGCAGGCAAGTTCCCGTTCAGGTGGGTGCCAAAAGCATGGGTAGAAATTCCAAATATAGTAATTGCAAGGTCTTGAAACATTCTTTTGGACCAAAAAAAGGTAGACATAAACCCGTGTGGGAAACTGCAATAGGAGATGAGAAGATACGCTTCTTCCATTGCTGAAAAATATACTGGGCTGTGACGATGCCAGTGCAGAAGACATTACAGAATGGATGGCAAATGAAGAAGTTAATGAATCAATTGAAAATGATATTGTGGAAGTGTTGACAGAGAAAGAAATATCAGAAGAAAAAGATTAAAAGGGTTCGAGGAAAAATCTTATCCCACATTCGCAAGGGTTCAATACGGTTAAGGCAGCACTGCAGTACATTAGTCAGTAGGAATCGACGCCACCTGATATCATCTACTTGCGTAAATGGATGGACATTAGTCGCAGAAGAGGGCTAACAAGGAGAAGTAGTCCTCTATTAAGGATTTTTCAAAAACTAAAAACTGTAAGTTTTGACTCGTATCTTATGCATAATCGTGCAATCATTTATTAATAAACAGTAAAGTAAAGATTACTGTTATGTTAATATTTTGCTTATTTTGAAACTGTATGTACTGTATATATAAAATTTATCTTAATATGAGTAACACGTGTTTTTAACCCTTTAACCGTCTGGCCCGGATTTTTCCGTTCCTAGAAATCATGTTAAAATGGCTGTAGACTAAAATATTTTAAACAGAATTTTATTTTTAACCTTATATAGAAAGTAATGATATTATAGCATCAAACTGAGATTTAAAATATATATATCGTGGGATTTACAAGCATTCTTATAAAATTACTGCAAAACCTTCGGACGGTGAAAGGGTTAATATCATGACAGGGGGAGAGTACGAAGTAAATAAATATTTGTAGAGCTCCGGCCTATCTGGTTTTTTCATTATCCCGGCTTACCCTTTCGCCACATTAGGCCGGATAGTCAGAGTTTACTGTACCAAGAAATATTTGAGTTAAAGTTCTTATTTATTTAGTTTTTTTTTATTTCAGTGATATATTTCACTGAGAGTATAAAGATATTATGTTTTGAACAATATTAAAAGGGAAAAAATATTTGTGCTTACTTACTTTACAATGGACATGGACATTCACTCCATATCAAACATACACAGCAAAACTTTGTAGAATCTAACAATAAAGTAAGAAAATATTAAAAATTACACTTTTGATGAAGTAAAATTTATTAAACAAAAATTTCAGCAATTTTCAGAACCAATGTTTTACAAAAAATATCGTTCTTTATTATTTTTTTTTTTCGGTATTTCCTGATATAAGACCTTTTGCAAGAAAACAAAATTTTTCATGTATTATTTCTGGGAACAGCTACATGCACATAATCAATTTATCCCATATTTAAACATTTTATTAGGTAGATTTCATAAGAAATACTACCTACTGCAGTCGTTAGCATGGTGCAACTTTTGAAAAATTCTTTCATAAATTTTCATTATATGACCCCAGGAAGCCAAAACCACTCCCACCTAAAAAGTTTATTTATATATATGTATGTATTTATTTATATACATATATATATATTATGAATGTACTAAATTTTGTCTACATGATAAAAGTCACAATTATGCACGGATCGTCTTCAAACTCACTCAAAACATTCAGATATATAATATCTCGGCAGGATTTGCACATGGGCAAAATTGGCCCAAGGGGATGGAAATGGGTTAACATTTTTCAAACCGTCATAAAATGAACATTAAAAAATTTTTTGAACCAAAACCATGCTTCAATTTAGTTTCGTGGTCTTGTCACTACATTAAAAAAATAACTCTCAGTTTTTTATGGAATGCTGTGCTTAACTTCAAAATCTACTTGTGCCTGTAGGCCGAGCCAGCAGGGATTTTTTTTAATACAGTAAAACTTCTTTAATCCGGAATCATCGCGATTACAGCGATTCCGGATTATAAAAAATTCCGAATTACAGAAGTTTTGAAACTAGAATACATTTAGATAAATATTAATACTAATATCTTTCATTAATATGACAATACAAAAATGCAAAGAACTTGGTAATTGAAAAACTTTGTGAAAAATCAATTCAAAATGCTCTAAAATGGATATATTATCAAAATAATTATATATATTTTATGCAGTGTCGCCATCTGTTGTAAATTGCAAAAACAACTGTAAGATTTTTTTAAAATTACGATTTATGATTTATAAATACTCAATAAATAATACAAAACACAAGAATAACAGACATATCATGAAAATTATTTAAAAAAAAATCTAAAACCAAAAATTTTTACTATAAATTTATTAATAGTAAATATTTAAATAAGACTTACAATTAATTTAAAAGCCCGAAAAAACCTGGGTTTTTACAGAAAACCCCCAAAAAACCTGGGTTTTAGTCTAGTGGGCCCAGTGGGCTGGGTCTTTTTGAAAAAACCCAGGGGTTTTCGAACCCTGCCAGGAATCGGGGCAATCCTTGGTTTCTTCTAGAGTAATTATTGGTCAGCATCCTTTTTGACGTTAATAAACTGGCAAAGTTATTTTTTTTTTAAGACTGGGCATTAAAATATGTAGAATGAATCTTGTAAAAGTTTTGCTCATCTCCTAATTGTGGAAAAATAACACTCAGACTTTGTTTTGAGTATAAATGCAAATTCATTTGATGTGGAAAAGACTCTTGTACATTTTACAAAACATTAATTAGCCAGATAGTTTTTGTAACATTTATAAGCAGTATTTATTACTCCTTCATCTACTGTGAATGGATTAATTAATACCTGCAAATTTAATGTTCTGTAAAGTACATGCAGAATGTTTATGCTTTTGGTTCTATCTTGCTTAGGCCAACTTAAGTTCCTAGCTCCCTTTTCAAGAAATGTTACACAAACTTCAATACAGATTATCTTTATGATAATACACAGCATAATAATTATGTTCCTCTGTTGCATTATGCATATTTTATTTTTAAGCACATTTTGGCATTTTGCAATGAAATAGTATTTCTACTTTTAAATGTTCAGTCAACTAGTGTGACTTACCCTCAGAAAATTTACTATTTTCCTCCTTTAGAGTTACAGTTAAGGATGCTACTTTGCACTTATGCTTAAAAAAAAGTTGTAAGACAACAGTTTTTAGGGTGCACAGTTATAATAGATAAAAGACCAAAAATATATACATGTAAAATTACATTACTAAGCACTGACCATGAATTACCTCAGATATATGTCCTTAGATTGACTTGCTTATATAAAAGTTTTTAATATAGTAGAAAAAAATTTTATAATCACTTTTAAAACTGTGATATGTCATATTTGAAAAAGAAAGAAAAAAAAAGATTAAAACTTTAAGAATGACACAGATCTTTGTAAAATATGTAAAAATCAAGGTCAATATTGTTTTGAATGCATATTTTCTCCAATATTAAATTTCAACTAAACGAATAATTAAGGCATACATCGCAAAGCAAAGGGTTCAAAATATCTTTCAAATTTTTTACAATTTGATAAATTGTTATTTTGATAACGAAAATCAAAATGACCAAGAATTACCCCAGAATCTCAGTGACTTCATAAGAAATTACCCAATTACATTATAAAATACACGCAATTTGTGTTATAAACACACACTAATTACTTTATTATAAAACATATACAAATTATTTTATTATCTGTCTCCCTTGCGAAGCAAAATATTGCTAAATATGTTGCCACCCCTTTAATTTAGCAATAAAGAGAAAACATAGTGCATCTGAGACATCTGTACAAATTAAAGTTATGTAGAGTACTGTTAAGCATATATATGTAGAAACTATAGTAGTCAACTTTGCTTATAGCTTTAATTCTTTGGTAAAGAATGGTACTTTTCGGTATACATATAGGGTAGATGTGCCAGTAATGGACACCCTTAAGGAATTTCATAAAAAATTATTTTTTTATTAATAGTTATAATTATTATATTCCAGTTTTTTTTCAATATTATATTAATCTATCAACAATATTTAACCATTCTTATAGCCTCATTTTCCAATATGAATAGAAATTTAATTTTAAATAACAGAAATATATCAAAACACCCAAAAGCCCAGTAATGGACACCCTCTGGCCCAGTAGTGGACACCCTCTGTTCCAGTAATGGACACCCCATAAAAAGTATTAAATATAATTCTTTTTATGACTGTATTTAGAACCAGAATTTAATGAATACATACTAATGAAACAAAATAGTTATTTTCAAATAAATTTAACAATTAGGATATCAGTAATTAATAAAATATTTGTGATAATCATTTACTGTTTGCATCAATTATTGTAATTATCAGACGATCGATGTTTTAATTATTTTAGATGGATAGTTTAAAATACTAAATATCAGGCAATTACAGCTATCAAATAATTGAAACAGTGGTGGGTTTAAAAGGTAGTTAAAAAAAAAAGTTTTGGAATATAAATGTTTAGTTTTGTGTCACTATTTTTAACAATCCTCAGGAGACTACTTGATATATCATTTATAATAATTAATATTACAAATAGGAAGGAAATGATATTGTGAGTTGAATATTTTAAATACTAAATAAAATAATTTCAAAATAAAACTGTAGAACTGATGTTTGACGCCACTGATCTGTAGATTTACTAGTTTATGAATATTACCTATAACTTTCATTAATAGTATTATTATTATTTTTTTTTAATAAGAAAACATTTAAGACAGAAAATAGATTTTTAATAGCTTCTGTAACTTGATTGTTTTTATTTAAACTAAGAGGGATCAAGCCCTATGAGCCCCTGTTTGACTGTGCTCTTAAACAATATTTAATGCTTCCAGGCTGGTTTGATTGCCAGATTATAAAATATGCGAGGTATATTTGTACTATGTAAAATAAATAAAATAATAAATAAAATAAAATATCGAAATTTTATTAATCACATAAAATAACTTAAAAGCAGCTATTTATAAAAGTTTTGGTATTATTACATTTTGGTAAGTATAATTTAAAAATTAAATTTGATTATTTCGGTTTGCAGTTAAACCAAAATATTTTATGCACTATAAACATTACTGATATTGCATTTTTAGCAATGCCTACATGAGGTGTCCATTACTGGAAAATGACTAATTAACCATCCCAGTAATGGACACCCCTTCTCAAAACCTTAAAAATAAATTAAATTTTGTAAATGGCCGTTATTACATAAAATTCTAAGTTTTCTATTGCTATTCAAAGAAAAATATTCAAATTTTGCAAGAAAATAAATAATATATAAATTAATTAAACGAAGCCAGCTCTTAACCACTTCATTAAGATTTGCACAGAAAAGCAGCAAAACTTTGAAACATTATTTTCTGCTTCCTGATTGGTTTGATTAAAAGTGTCAACAATAACCCGGTTTTATAAAACATACAAGGGGGAATTATATAAAAAATAATTAAAGCTAAATATTTATTAGTTATTTTTTTATGAACCAAAAACATCAAGGGATGTCATTACTGACACATCTACCCTGTATGGTATACATATATGGTATACATATATATATACATATATATATACATGCATATATACATATATGTATATATACATACATATGTATAGATATAACTGGTGCCCGGCTAACCGAAAAGTACCGGCAAAATTAGTCTTCTAAAAACAGAGAAATAGCAACTACTTTTGAAAAAGTAGTTTATGTGTTGAAAACAAAATGTTTCAGCTGTAGAAAACTACATTTTCTTTATAAAGTACATGTAGCTGTACCTCATTAGATTGAAAAAAATTGTCGATTTTTCGATCACTGAATAAATGTTAATCTAGGCATACAAACCCTTTTTCCGATTTTGAATACATAACTCGTCTTCTCAATGTAATACTGAATATAAAAATACCATGTATTCATCAACAAAACAAAAAAATGCAAAAGCACTATCAGAATATTTCTTGATTGATGATTAAAAAAAAATCACTTACCTCTGCGTACAACCGGATGCATTCCTTATTCCATGATACTCAGAACAAAATGGCGAAATCACGCCAAAAGTAATTCGATTAAAATTCCATATTCGATTAATTTTTTCATACTGCCGCCATTTATTATGGAGCGAAAGCATTATCAGAAAATTATTTTACAGCATTTTCAGGTTTTCATCAGCATTGCAAACAAAATATATTTGTATGGTACTATGTAAGAGAAAACGCATGATTCTTAATAACAGCTGCACCAGCCTCCCTAAGTATTTCATAAAACATTTATCATTTTCAATAAAATTTAATAATTGTAAAATTTTAAGGAATTCGAGAGAATATGAAATTATATATGTATAAATCTATATATATATACTTATATTGTTCAATTTATCTGTAGAATGAACCTGAAATATTTTTGGAAAACGTCCGTTGTACATAAATTTTACTGTGCATATTTCGTGTTTTAGTCTGTTTTTGTTATTTCTGGAAAATGTCGTTGTAAAATGTTTAACCCTCGTATTATTTTTTGTATCATGTAATTTTCATAGTTTATGAGCACTTTATTAGCCCCGGTACGGTATGCTATTTCTTTCTCCCAGCTTATTTTGTGTCCAAAAAATAACGTTAGCCTACAGACGCTAACAATAAATAAAGTAGATGTATCATTGTACAATTAAATGCTCTATAGCATTTTTTTAAATTTCTAAACATCGCACATTTTCAGTTTTTATACCATCGTATTGGGAAAAAAAAAGTACTTTTTAATGCAATTTGTTTGAAAACTGCATCTCTATTTGTTTTTGAAACATTAAATTTTTTGTAGTTTTAGCGACATTTGTTTCCTTTTGGCAACTCATGTACGCTATTTCTGTAGAAAGTAAAGAAAAAATTGCTGAAAAATAGCAATTATATCTTTTTGTTGCCAATTTCTCATAAAATGGAAAAAAAAATAATTACAAAAATTAAATTGGAAAAGAAAATTAATTAAAATATGTGCTACTTTGAGAAAAATATAAATGAAGGATTTATGATAAAACAGGGAGCTATTATAAACTATATTTAATTTTAAGTTTCTATATTAATGCAAATGACGTCATTTTACATAAAATAAAAGCGTGTGCTTTAAGTCTTAAAACTGAAATATGTTTTGCAGTAGAGTCCCGATTAACCGAGTCACGCTTAACCGAGTTATTTTCTTCTGATGGACTGGTGGCTTCTATTATTATGAAACAGCTGTTATAAATGAAGCGTTAGGTGAAGATGAAAGAGCTGCTATAAAAAGTTAGAATTCTGATTTTCTGGTCAGAATGGAAAAAAAAATGGCCATAATTTTTTTTAACGCTTCATTTATAATGGCTGTTTCATAATAATAGAAGCCACCAATCCACCAGAAGAAAATGAAGTAATGGAAATGCCGGGGCGACACTGAATTCTGAAAAAGCAGAATTCCTTTTTTCTAGTGTTATTTTTTCGATTTTCTTGAATGACAGAATCTTTTTGCTGCATTTGTGCATTATTTCGCGATAGTGGTGTGCTATGCATGCTTTACTGTAGATGGTTAAGAGTAGATCGTAAATGTGGAATTCTTAAGCGGATGCACGTTTTATTTTACATAAAATAAAACGTGTGCTTTAAGTCTTAAAAATTGAAATATGTTTTGCACTGCAGTAGAGTCCCGCTTAACCGAGTTATTTTCTTCTGATGGACTGGTGGCTTCTATTATTATGAAACAGCCATTATAAATGAAGTGTTAGGTGAAGATGAAAGAGCAGCCGTAAAAAAAAAAAAATTATGACCATTTTTTTCCCCATTCTGACCAGAAAATCAGAGTTCTAACTTTTTATGGCTGCTCTTTCATCTTCACCTAACACTTCATTTATAATGGCTGTTTCATAATAATAGAAGCCATCAGTCCACCAGAAGAAAATGAAGTAATGGAATTGCCGGGGGCGACACTAAATTCTGAAAAAGCAGAATTCCTGTTCTCTAGTTTTATTAAATGATTTCATTTAATTTCCCTGCTTGTTTCCAATTTTTTTCTGTCTTTCATATTTCATTTCTTTGATTGATAAAGAAAAAACTTTTCAATTAACATACCTACTTACCTTGTAAATTTATCAAGAGATACAAGAAAAATTAAATTAAAAACTACTTCCTATAAATAGGGATTGTCTGAGTACTTTTAAAATTTTAATAGATAGATATAGTTTTGGCATTTCTTAATTTTTTCAAACTCTAAAGATATTTCTGAAAAAATGATTTCTTTAACACGTGTGAAAGAAATTAAATTTGGGAGATAATCGTATCAAATTTCATTTTACCAAATCCTAATGCTGCTTTCCTTTGGCCTTGGTAGCCTGCTTCGTTTTAGCAATTTTAGCACCAATTCCAATCCAAAAATTTTTAAAGAGATTAAGATCAGGACTGTTCTCAGGCCAGGCCATAGCTTTAATACCGAAATTTTTTCATATAGACCTGCACTTAGAGTGAGAAAATAGATGGAAAATTACATTATTACTATTGTATTTTATGTTGTGCAAATAAAAACTTGCAGCTTCCACAACAAAATCACTTCATGAATAAATTAAATTCTATATACCAATTTCATCATATGAGAGGGTAGTAATTCTTGTTTAAAAATCCACTTTCCTGCAATTTTGAAATTATTTAGAAAAACTGACTTTAAAGACTCCTTTAAGATATCGTTGAAAACTGCATTTTCGGTCGTCCAATCGTTTTGCTGAAAATGTTTTTTCAGACCATTTGAATCCCTTTGAATTTCATAGTTAGCGAAACACGATCTTGATGATATGCTTCACTTTTCATCTCCTGAAATACCACTTGCTGTCTGATCCATGGAGGTTGAGTTTAGATTCATCGAAAACAATTACTGAGTCCTAATTAGGATTCAATAATTGATTAATGAACTGTTGTCCATGAAACATATATTTGCACTGAAGAAAGTCACTCCTGTATATTATTTTTGCAAGTAGTAAATTCTTTTTTAGGGAGTAATAACTATGCAAATTACATTTCTTAAGCAGTCTGTGGACTTATATTATCACCACAGGCCTTTTAAATTAAGAGCATGTATGGCAGTTATGGAGAAACATCTGGTTCAGATATAGATTTTCAGACGTTGTTGTTACCCTTTTTCGGCCTGATCAGATATTCTCTCAACATCACCAGTTAAAACCATCAAATTAATCACTCTAGAAAATGTAGATTGGTAGAATCCTAATATTTTGGTATCACACATCTGGTAGACCCTTTTTTATATAAAGAAATTGCCATAGTACTTTTTTTCCAAGGAAAGAATCGAAAGTATAGAACCATGCTTTCACTGCTTACAAAATCACGAGAATTGGTTATTCTTTCATTTTGGCACTCTATTTTGAATACTGGTTCATACATTGCTTCACAATTGATATGCAATAGTGACGTGCAGTGCTGTCATGTGTTGCTTTGAAGCAACTAAATTAATTTTAGGCAAACAAAATAGACCGTTAAAATTTCAAAATTTATGTTTTTCTAGGTGATGCAATTTTTTTGTCCGGCACTGCAAGTAAGAAACATGTATTTTGTGTTTTGATAAATATAATTTCAAATCTGCTAAATAATAAAATATAATTTCAAAGTATACGAGAAAAGTAAATAAATAGCCACGTCTATTTGCATATATTTATGCACTTATGTAAATATTTAAAAAAGCAATAATTATTTAAATTTATAAAAAAGAATCATAATCATCACTCACATTTACACATTTTCACATATTTTTTAATTTGGTGATCTCTTATATCTCACCAACTTCAAAACATAAGTCATAACTTGCAGCAGAAAATAGTATTTTAACCTAAATCATACTTATAAAGACATTGGTCTTAGGAAAAAAACAATAATTTAGTATTTCAATAATCATATAAGTATAATTTCTACAACAGAAAAATTAAAATTACGTAGAAAAAGCTTACACTATAAAGTTGAGCCTGTTTCCCTCGAATCTCAGTTGATCATGCACTTTGTTCTTCTTGTATTTTCTTCAAGAAATGTAAACATTCTGTGACCGTTTCTAGAATAGTTGGGAAATTTCACTATGGAACAACCTCTCATCATCAGTTTTATGAAAACTTATGAAAAACAACTTTCAAAATGTAGAACTGATTCTCTGTCTTTGCATACAAGTTAATGGCTTCTAGGATAAACATGGCGAAACTAAAGCATATCAATGGCTAATGCTTCAGCTCTTTTTTTTTACTGTCAATTCAAAACGTTGAAATTCTGTTTCATCTGCAGATTTCATTACACTTCAAAATAGACGTTTAAAATTGAAAACATAAGTTTTCACCACCCAGGCATACACATAAAATATCTAAATAAAAACATTTATCATTATAATTATGTATTGTTTGTACATTATAATCATAAATGTATGACACTTAATGGAAATGATAAAGGAAAAGATACAGTTTCCTGCTTTCACTGGATGTTTGAAAATTTTCTAACAAACCTAACAAAAACAGTTTTGAAAACAAACCTAACGAATTTTTATGCTTGTTTATAGATAAATTTATATATAGTATGTATAAGTATTTTATTTATAAATTATTGTTTTTTACATATAATTTACTTCTGTTTCTATATAAAAACAGATAACATGGCTTTTTTGTCTTAAATAAATTGTATAAATAATGAAATGTTTGCTTGTGCATGCGAAACAGTACATAGGAAGCGAAAAAATATGTTGCCAAATTTTTTCCTCTCACCAAGATCAATTTTTAATCTTCTCGAGGTCCCTACACTGAAAAAGTACCTAATCCTAAATCTAATATATGGCTAATTCCATGAAAATTTGTCATGTCTGTCACATACTATGATTTTTTCCTACCAATATTTTAGAATGGAAAAATGTGACTTATTTTATTGGAGATATCTCATCAATTGAGTAACGCGAAGCAAACTTTTCAAAAATAATGGTGGCCAAGAAGCATAGCGATTTTCAGTTGTGTGACAGACATGATAAGTTTTCATGGAATTAGACATATACAAATTATCCTAACATGTACCAATTTTTTTAGAAACATTTTTTTTAATAATAATAATTATAAATAGGGGTAGATTCAATCAACCAATTCAGAGATCTTCTGGAATGCCTACGAGAGTCGTAATGCTCTCATTTACTTCCCATCACTGGTGATCAGTCAAATTGTTTTAATGCATAGATGTTGAGCATATTGGTGCAATTGATGCAAACTCCATAGCATTGGGTTGGTCGAAGCAAACAGAGGGTAAGGAAGAAATAGAAAAGGGGTCAAGAGTCAGAGATTTTTTTTAATATAAAAATTAAATAAAAAACAAATGGGTAAGTGTGATCACATGTCACACACAGGGTTTCATTTAATATTCCTTTCAAAACACTTTATCCTTTTGCAAAATCTGTTAGTTCCACATTTCGCAACCAGGGAGCGCACTCTATTCTAAACAAAACTCTATTCAAATGAAAAATCATTTTACAACCTATCCATAGATATATTAGTCGAGGGGATCGGACCCATAGCGCCTAAGACAGGTAGTCGCACCCCTGGCGGTAAAAATTGGAATTAAAATATGTACGGCTATGGTGCATAATATGAAAGAATGGTCAAATGATTGTCGGCAAAAAATAGAAAAGTGAACCCAGGGTAAAAAGGTTGGAGGTTAGAAAAATTGCTAAAAATACAGAAGTTGCAGCCCGCAGAAGTAAATAATATATGCCTTTTTGAAAATTTTATGATTTTTCGTGTGATCGCAAGTATTCTGCTATAAGTATGCAAAATTTCACATCTACAACTTAGTTAGGGGCTGAGTTAGAAAAATTGCTTAAAACACACAAGTTAGAGTCCAGAAGGGTAAATATAAGACTTTTTCAAAATTTTATGATTTGTCGTTTGATGTGAGGTGTTCAGCTAAAAGCATCCAAAATTTCAAGTCTTCAACTTAATTAGGGGCTCAATTAGGAAAAAAAGCTTAAATTACACACGTTAGAACCCAGAGGGGTAACTATAAGACTTTTTCAAAATTTTATGATTTGTCGTTTGATGTGAGGTGTTCAGCAATAAGAATCCAAAATTTCAAGTCTCCAACATATATAGTTTCTGAGAACAGGCTATGTGATGGATGGACAGTCAGACAGAGAGAGGAGTGAGGCAAATAAGGTTTCGTCAGATGAAAAAAACCTTAATTAATGATTTTAAAAAATGAAATACAACAGTAAAAAACGATCAAAAAAGGAAACATAAGAATTTTAAAGAAGTAGATGAATTCCGATGCCAAATGTTTAGGCAGGAACGATGGCGAAAATAATAATAATAATAATACTTTGAAAAATAAGAGAACAGAGATTAAAACGAAGGGAAAAAATGGACAAAATTAGAATTAGAATAACCGCAACAATGCATTTAAGGTGGTTCTTGCCACCTATGTTTAGAAAGTGGGGCAAAACCGTCATCTCGGCTAAGGATAACAAGTGTCATTTATTAAAAATCTGATTTGTTAATAATATATGGTTTTATTGACCGCAACGCATTGTTGGGTATAAGGATACAATCTCTATGGAAATTTTGTACAAGTATTTTAATAATTTGCAAAATTGGCCGAATTTTGAGGTTTTTGTGAATGACATCGTTCCAGACTAACATAGTTGTATTGACAATCTGCCGTAAGATATTGATGGATTTTCATAGTAATTTTCAATATTTTGCTAGATAAAATTGAAATCATGAAATAAGAATTTTTCCTCTCTTAGATAACAAATCGATAAAATATAGCATCAAAATATAGTTTGTTGACACTTGTAGTGAGCATTTTTTTCTGGTGTCTCATCCTCCTTCCATGTACAAAGTTACTACTTTCTACTATTCACTGATATGTTGTCAGTCCTTATGCCGCTATGACTCAAGCAATTTATTTATAGGAAATTAACATATCAACAACATATTTCATTATTTATACAATTTCCGCATGAGTTTTAGCAAGACATAAAATACCTTAATTTTAAAAGCAAGCTTTCCTACCTGAAGAATGGTATGTGGTACAGCCATTTCATTGCCATATTTAATTTAGTTGTGCGAAATTTATAAGAATCAACCCTTTTTTTTATAGAGAGGGTCTTGGTGCTGATTAGTGTTATCAAGGTAGCTTGGTACACTTCCTTTTTCAGAAAATTGACAAAATATCAGTTTTCTCACATTTTGCTCCAAATATATTTGACAATCTTCTTATAAAGTGCTATAAAGATATAATAATGAAAAATATGCTAAAATTACAATTTATTCCATTTTTACTCCAAAATTACAATCCATTTCCTTTAGAATGCTTCAAAATTTCAATCTTTATTTTTTTTTTCTTAAGTCTTTTTCTTTGAAAAACAGTTACTGTATTCATAATGTCATATCATTTATTTATTTTTTATTTATTTATTTATTTTTTTTTTGAAAACCTGACCCTTACATAGAACACATTTCTAAGTAAAGTACTCAACAAAAGCTATTTTGGATTGTCTAAAATTGTAGGACTGTGGTTTTAGAATTTTCTTAATTATTTTTAAATTAAAATTTTAAATTTTGCTATAAAACCTGCATTTTTACTTTATTAAATCCTTTCTTTTCATAAAATCATCTAATAATGTGTCAATAAAATTTTGTAAATTATTCAAATAACAAAAATAGTTCAAACGATACCAAGTTCCATTAAATGAAACAAATCAACTGGATTTAAAAAAAAAATTATTTTCTTTTAAAATAAGCATTAAATTATAGAAAATTTAATTTGATTATATGTTGGTCATACCGAGAATTGAACACTGAGTCAAGATTTAGCTAATCCAATATGATTCAAAATCCTCCTAGTATAATTATATTGTTTAAAAATTATAATTTTATAACTAATGAAGGATTAATGCATTATACATGTTATTTCAGTTGTATATATATCTGTATCATGTTTAATCATTTTTTTCTTTTTAAATTCAAGAAAATAATAATATATATATATTATATGAAAATTATCCATTGTAGTTAATTGACACTTATCTTAAATATTTTTTTTTTTGTTTTATATATCTAAGTACTAGCATGATTTCTCTTTCTTCAAATTACTTAACAATTGTGACAGATCTATTTGTATTGGCCTTTAAAACTACCAATGTTTTATAAAATTCTTGTAAGAAAGAAAACACAGCCTCTAATTAACCTAATCTTCCATGAAATGTGCACCAGAGAAACACAAATTGTTGAAATTTTCCTACGACGATAGATGGCAGCATGAAAAATTATTAATCGAACATTAATCGAAAAGTTTTTGGTATCGCGTCTACGGAAAGTTCAATTAGAAAATGGCGTTACTGGATTCGTTACGTAATTTTATATCTGCATTTTGGATCGCAACTTTCAAGTGGTATTTTTATTAATTTCCTGTGTAAAAAAACATTCTATGTCTGCTTTGTTTTATTTTGATTCCTAAAATTATCAGAGAAATATAAAAGTTTAAAGGAAGTTACCAGTTACTGTTTAGTCCAGTTAGGCCTAATGATCACTATTTAAGCGCTACTTCGTTTGAAGGTGACTTATTTAAATGCATGATATTGATATTTATCTGTTCAGTGTAGTCTCTTATTACTACTTTAATGTACATTTGTCAAATTTAATGTCATTTCCTTGATCATTTAAATGTGCAATAATTAATCAAATTTATATAAGCATAAATGTATTTTTTTCAATTACTTTTACAATCCATATATATTTTTAAGATGTTTCCTATGCATGAGTTATATTTTATTTTTGTTAACATTTTAAAAATGATCTACCTAAGATGTAAATTATTTTTTATTGGACAGTTTTTTTATATGCTTTCTTTTCCTTGTATTACTTTATGTACAGTTTTTTTCATCTACTTTACCTCGTATTATGTATAATCTAAACACTGATAATTAATACTCATTATCTGATAATTTTTTATTTTACACTTCTTATTAAATCCACACAATTTAAAAAAGAAAAGGAATGCAGATCGGTGAAAGTGTTTCTCTTTTTTACTACTTAAACTCAGTTTGGTGAAGATGAAAGTTTTTAGTTGATTTTTAACTTGCTTCTTTATGTGCTAGAACTATTAAGAAGGAACTAGGTATTACCCGTCAAGATTTGACTGTAAATAATTTGAATGTTTCATTATAAAAATCCTTAAATTTTTAATCAGTTACTTTTAAATAATTTTTGAAATCATGACAAATTTCTATGTAGCATAAGTGATTCCCATTTCTTTAAGGCGATCGATTGTGCTGTCCGTCTAACCTATTCAATGAAGTAAAAGAATTTTAAGTTTATAATTTACAGCCAATTACGGTTGATTTAGCGGAAATTTACCTAAAAATAATGGGTAGTGCAATTATTTCTACTTACTAATGTCTTTTTTTTATAACAATATTTATCTTTATTTATTTATTATTTATTTTATTTTTTAATTGCACAAAAATTAAAAGCTTTCATGAATTTATTTTTATCAGTTTCATTATTTAAAAGTCTAAATTTCAAACTTTATGCAGCTAACGATTTATAAAATATATGTTTTATTACTTGAATTTCATTTTACATTTTCATAAATTTTTTTAACATTAAACCATTGATATTAAAGTAATTTTTTTAGTTCTTATGTGGGTACAGATGTCATATTCGCCCCATATTGGCCCAATTTTTTTCGGTTGCCAATTTGGCGAAAACATCAACAGCATAAACAACATAATCTGGGTTACCACATCAAACAAAATAACGACACTTTGACGCAAGTTAAGTACCTGTTGCCTATATGATATTGGCGACAGAAAAAATCGCGCCAATATGGGGCGAATATGACATCTGTTCCCTTATGTGAATATTTTTCTTTCTTTTTGTTTTATTTTTTATGGGAAAGAGTGGCAAACTTTTCTTTCTCACTCAAACCACTGTGTTACACTCTGCCAATAGGAACTTGTTCTACTTTCCTCTGAATTGAATATGTTCAAAAAAGAGTTGATGCAAGTGCAATTGTATATCGGTTTTAATAATATTTCAATTTTTACCATTGCGTTTTAATATGTATGATTATTATTTTAGAATCAATGCATTTTCCCATTAACTGGCACTGGTGATAATTCGAGAAATATTATTGAGTGTTACAATTCTGTATTAGTTACAAAAATGGTTTTACTAAAGCACCAAAATATGCCAGATGGCAATGAAACTACAACAATGATTCATTTGAAGGTTAAAAAATAAAATATAAATTTAAAATTAAAAGTGTAATTAAAAAATATATGTTTTAATAAGTTAATCGTTTAATATGAATTAAATTGTGATTATACATAAAAAAAATAATTTAGAAATCCTAATGTTTAATTTTTCTTTGCTACATCATAAAACAGCACAAATGTTGTATATATTTTTAAAAATTCAGGGACCTTTTACCAAGAGTAAAAATACCAGAAATTTTCAATAATTGAGTTCAGTACCCATAACAAATTGATGTATTTATGTACTGTTTTGGGGGGAAAAAATGTATTGTATGCCTGAAATTAGGCATGATTTTGAAGATAATATTGAATGTTTATGAAAGAGTTTCATAGTTATGAAACAGTTTCAATGTTATATTTATTTATTAAAAAAAGCACTATATATATAAGAATGATAAGTTTCTGTATTACTGTGGTATTATTTCTTAATCAGCATTAAAATTCTTCTGCATTTCTTTTAATTTCTGATTTAAAAAGATAATCTAAACCCTGTGACCTTGTCTCACCTCTTCCTAAATTTCACTACCCTCTTTTTCATTCTCCGTCTCCCTTTCCACTCTATCAAAGTTTAAACAACTTTAAAACTCCTTAATTTTTTTTTAACTGTGCTCTATTTTATATTTTATAGCAACAATAAATAACCAAATTTCAATAACCCTCAACTGGTGTGATTAGTCTCACAGACTTGTGCGTTTTTCAATTTTTACAGTTTAACTGTAATAAATACTGGTACTATCACTACAGAATTTTGAATAGCTCAATTTTAATTATAATAGTCTTGTACATAAAGTTCAGTACAGAACTAGTATTTTGAGAGTTAATGTAGCGTAATTCATCTTTAGATTAAGCAGCCTGACAGACTATTCACAGTAGTTATGCAATATTTTTTGTCACAACAGTTATGGGTTAACAACAGTTATGGGTTCCATCACATTTATTTCATTAAGATTTTATCTTAATTTACCTCTCTGAAAATTTCTCTTACCCATTTTGTCACTCACCCCGTAGTATCAAAGTTTGAAAACTCTTTAATTTTTTAAGAACTTTTTATCCTCTGTTAATTACTTTATTGCAACCCTAAGTAATTGAATATAAAAGACTCTCCATCCCCTCCCCCTACTCAAGATTGGCATTTACCCTTTGCCTCCTCCCTTTTAGCAAGCACATTAAAATTAAAAGTCTTTAAAAATTCTTGTAGTTTATTATTATTTTTATGTATTTGTAAATCCTTACTAATGTAAATAAAAAATTATCTAATAAACTATCCCACCCAAAAAAGCTTCTTTTACCCCTTCATCTGACAAAGTTTAAAACTTTAAAAGTAGTTGGCTGTTATAATTTTTTTATGCTCTATCTGTTACTTTATTGTAACAATAAATAATTGATCATATAATTTTAAGCTTCCCCCACCTGGCCAAAATTGATCTCCCTTCCCCTTACACAACACACAAAAATTAGCCTTTAAATCTCTTTAATTTTTATTTTTACTATTTGTAAATCTTTAGAAAGGTAAATAAATAATAAGCGATCTCATAATAAACTCACTCTCAGCAACACTTAAGGTTACTGGGCAGTACTCGACCGTGGATGACTGCGATTGTCAGGGCAGCTTCACATGGCCAGTCCGTTGGGCATAAGCCTTGGCAAGTGCACCCGGACAATCCTGTTTCACATACTGTGAATTTATGGATTCCTCAGAGCCTATGTTTTTGGACAAAGGCTCGCCTCGAGAGATAGTTTTTATATCAGGTATGTAACATGAATTTAGGAACTTAGCAAAAACATTACTGTATCCTTCCATAATTGTAAATGTGGGTGCTGCAAGGCAGTAAAGCATTGTTAGTCTTTTAGGTATTTTAAGAGGACTAAAGCCCATTTGTAATGATTTTAGATTATCGCATTGTACTTTTATTTCTTTCATGCATTGTTATATTCTTGCATAGTTAAACTTTTGTTTTCCCCAAAGCAATGTGACCCTGTTCACCATAATTGATAAATTAATGAATTGCATTAAATTCCATGTTTTTCTTTTTTAGATTTCGGTAAGGCAAGTTAGAATAGATTCCGTCAGCTATATTCCATTTAGACTATCTAGCTCAGTGTTGTTTAGTGTCCATTTTAAGCTTTTCTTGTAGAGTCTTCACAGCCTTTAACAGAAAGCCTTTTGAAATGTTTTCTAATATCTATTCATTATTTTTAAAGTTATGCATGAAACTTCAGGTAGAATAAATAAAATTATGTATTATGAATAAAACTTCAGTTTGACAGTGAATTCAGGCAGGAAAAATGGCAATATTTTTCCTCAAATCACCATTTTTACAGAGTCATTATTACAGTTTTACTATGTCTATGTATTGTCTATGTACAGTTTTACTATGTATGTCTATTACAATTTTCGAGTAGGATGCAAAAAAAATTATGTTAGAAGAAAGGAGGGGCAGTGGCATAGCCATGATTTCTTCTTGGATGGGGGTCCAAAACTTACGTTATATTGTGCAGTAAAAACTAGGAAAACAGAACCTGTATACAATGCAGTACTGTCTAAAACCTAAAAGTTTTGTTGTATGGAAGGAACGTTAAAGTATTTTCGAGTAGGATGCAAAAAAAATTATGTTAGAAGAAAGGAGGGGCAGTGGCATAGCCATGATTTCTTCTTGGATGGGGGTCCAAAACCTACGTTATATTGTGCAGTAAAAACTAGTAAAACAGAACCTGTATACAATGCAGTACTGTCTAAAACCTAAAAGTTTTGTTGTATGGAAGGAACGTTAAGCATACAAATCTACCTTATAAGAAGGAAACTTGTATCAAATGGAATTTTTTTACATATTATATGATTTTGTTTTCACAAGAGAAAAAATATTATTTTCCCTTCCCAACGTTATGTATGCCATACTGCCGCGGCGAGCGGCCTCTCTTCGTCCGCAGCCCTTTATTCTTCCACTTATTCCGACTCTTCTGTGGAAGCTAGGTTCTTAGGTCCCCAGCTTAAGATATGTATCTATATACAGGGTAGTTCAAATGGCATGTGTTAGTGTAAGGTTATGAGGAAAAAGAATTGCATAGGAAATGGGGTTTGGAAACACGATCCTGATGGTAAAATTGCATTGTGACTGTGACACAAAGAAAAGATAACAAACTGTGTAAAAAATGGTTTATACTAAAAAGCACGTGTCTAGGAGATTCATGGAAAATTATAACATGTTCGCGATTCCATGTGGCGTCGATGTGAAGCATGCTCATGGCTAATGGGGCATATTTTTATCTCTTGTTATGAATAGTAACATTTTTCACTTGTATTTTATACTTAAATTAAGTGTTTTATAAAGTAAAGATCTTTTTACACCATTTGTTATCTTTTCTTCGATCACGGTCACGGTGCAATTGTACTGTCAAGATTGCATTTCCGACCCCCTGTTCCTGTATGATACTTGCTCCTCATGAACTGACTGACGCACCCACATGTGCAGTTTGGACATGAACTTTTAAACCACCCTGTATATATACTATATATAAAAAAGTCTGTATTAACAGAATAGCAAGGAACTGCTAAAAAATTCTGTTTTAGACAGTTATATATATATATAATGTTATTTATATTCTCATCTTTTATATTATAATATTTGTCTTGAAAATAGTTAATTTAATCAATGCCCATTTATTTATTTTTATGTAATTCTTTATTTTATTTTGTATTTACTCAGTACTTATTAATTTTTTCCTATTCTTTATTTTATTTTGTATTTACTCAGTACTTATTAATTTATTCCTATTCTTTATTTTATTTTGTATTTACTCAGTACTTATTAAGTTTATTCCTATTTTTCATTCTACTTTAATTAAATGTTAATCTAAGTCCTTTCTTGATTTCTTCAATCAATTTCATTCTTTTTTTTCGGGGGGGGGGGGGGGGGGGAAGATGGCAGCACTAAACATTATTGTTAATAGTTCAGTTCCAATAAACGTTTTCCCTTTCTCACATCAGATGGCAACAAAGTTATGGGTTTCAGTCAGTTACTCAACTGTGGCTCACATGTTAAAATAGCCCTAACTCTGTTTTGCATCCTGACATGCTGAAGTTTTGGTTCCTAGTATGCAATTTAGGTATGTATTGTGTTCTAATAATTTTTAATATCCTGTGTGAGGTGTATCTTTATTTAGATCTCTTGGATTTTTATCTATTTTCTGTTATGTTGCGTTATCAGGAGCTAAATTTTGTCATTTTAGGCTTACTGCCGACAAAATTGGATGAAATAATGCATCTTAACCATGAATCAACCTACAAGCTCCTCTGAAGATTCTGTGGATTATTCATAGTTTCTCATTTTGCATACTGGTTTCCTATGTTCATATCTAGTTCATCTTTAGAATTTTGCCAATTTGTTCATATATTTGTGATTTCAAATTTAATATATATATATATAGGGGAGACCAGAGTACAGTGGTCCACTTTTGCAGTTAGCATTTTTTTTTCTCTTTAACAGAGATGCCAATCTACCTGAAAATATTTTTGAATATTCTTTATGTCTTTCTAGATGCCTCATAATTTTCGCACAACATACTTCCCAATACATTTTTAAATTTTTTTTGCATATACATCCGTAAAGTGGACCAGTGTGCCCCGGAAGTGGGGTACACTGGTCCATCCACTGTGACACAGTGGTCGACTATTAGATATTGTCTAAAATACAATATAAATCTATTTAAAATTAATTTAATTATTTTTTATTTCCCTTTACCTCCAAAATAATATAATAATACAAATTTGCAAGTAGTGTTTTGAAACAAAAAACATAAAACTAAAGAATTATAAAAAAAATTATATTATTTTGAAAATAACGATACAAGATACAAGAGTGATTGCAAATAAGTTATTAATTAAGTAGAAAAAAATCAGCAAACATTAAAACAAATATGATAATGAAAAATTTATTAGAAGCTCAAAATAGTTAGGATAAAATAGTTCATTATGAGCTAACGATGTGTTCTGAATGCTATAAGTAATCAATCCAGTGCTGTTATCAATTAGCCTAAAAGAAAAGCTTTAAAAATATGTAAAATATAAGGGGTGGTCCACTGTACCCCGCTCTCCCCTATATATATATGTATATATGTGTGTGTGTACATAATATTTGTGTAATTGAAGTATTTTAATAAACCTTCAGATGCTAAGTGTTTACTTATTAATACTTTATTTTTAAAAATAGCCTCTGATGATAAAGAACTAGACCAATCTCTGTTACTGCATCTATAACTTAAAATGACCTGGTAGTATAAAAAAGGATTTTATAATCGCTTGAAATATGAAGAAAAAGACAAATGTTTCTTAATCTACGGAAATGAAATGTAATCGCGAACTGTAACCTTTATCATTAGAAACTTGAAGAACCAATATATTTTCGAGATTTAAAGAAGAATTTTTAAGTAAAAAAATATTTGTTCTTACCTCACATTTTTGGAAAAGTTTCCAGCTATTTTACTTTCTTCTGTCTTTACAAGAAGAAAATATTGGATTCATGAAAAATTCTGACTTCTGGTTTTCGATGGATTTATATGCTTTAGAAGGTCCTGAACTCAGTTTGATGGCTTTGAGAAAATGTTTGTCTGTATGTGACAAAAATTTTGTAGGCACTCTATCTCAGGAACAAATGCATGGAATTTCACAAAACTGTAGATTCAGTTAGATCTTGATATAAACTGGTGCTGATTAGTTTTTCGTGTATATCGACTGACAGGTGGCGCTGCTATGCTGTATTTTTCTTGATTTTTGCAAAAGCTCTCTATCTAAGGAACTAACACATAGATTTTCTTCAAACTTTAGATTAAGTTACAAGTTCTCTTAGGTTGTTGCTTATTAGATTTGGTGTATATCGCCAACAGGTAGCGCTACTGTGCTGCATTTTTCATGATTTCAGCAATAGTTCTGTTTAAAGAACTAACGCACATATTTTGATCAAACTTTCTGTCTAAAGAACTAACGCACAGATTTTGATCACACTTCAGATTCAATAAGATGTTGATGTGAACTGTTCCTGATTCGGTTTTGGTGTAAATCCAGGGGTCGATCCAGGCAAAATTTGGGGCCTATTTAGGGCCCTTTCACAAAAATCTATTTAATAAAATAGGCCCCTTCACAAAAATAAATTTAACAATATGGGCCCCTTCACAAAAATAAATTTAATTAAATGGGCCCCTTCACAAAATTCCATTTAATAAAATATGCCCCCTTCGTAACATTCTTTCTCATAAAAACTGTTTTAAAATGTGTAAATAAAACCAGCTCATGAAAAACAAAAACTTTAGCAAGGGCATTTAAAGGAGTTTTGTCAATAAATTCTTTGTTCGAATTTGAGTAACTGGATTTCAACTTTTGTTACAAAATGTTATTTTTCACAAAAATATAATGAAATTCACAAAAATAACTGGTACTTTTCACAAAATGGGCCCCAAGAATAAAAACCTGCATCGACCCCTGAAATCGCAAAACAGGTGGCATTGCTATGCTGGGTTTTTCACAATTTTTGCAAAAGCTACATCTGAACATTTTCAGGTAAATAAATCCTTGTTAGACTTGAGTGTATATTCAACAACAGGTGTTTATTTTATAATGTTTGGTTTGGAAATTTTGGTTGTGGACATCTAAGAGGGTGGGTTCCGAAATTCAATGATATGTTTGAAACATTGTGATACTTATATCTCCTTGTTAAATACATCCAATTCAGCGAACCTATATGCCTTTACATTCCTCATGATGGGTATAGATTGTCATTTAATTATGGCACTGTGATAGCGAATTTTAAATTATTAATATATATGAGATAGAAGAAAATTTTTGGGATTGCACATCCGGCTATTTTTATGATGTATGAATAAGCTTCCACAAGTGGGAATATAGGATTTGAGGACGGTATTGATTGTCTTTGAAACATTTCTAGTTGCATCAAGAAATTTATACATGCAAGCATAATAAAATATTTTAAATTTAATGCTAATCTTAACATTGTTCAACTTTAAATGTAAAACATGTTTTCTGAACATGATAATGTTTATTTGAGACTGGATTGCATCCTAAAATCAAACATCTCGATTTGAAAAAACTCATAATTACACTTTAAAACAACGTGAAAATGTTTTTAAAAACCAATGAACTGCGTATGACTACAAATGAAACTCTGTTTTTATAAATTCTCCTTTAAATCGCCAAAATACATTACTTTATGTGGTTTATAAAAGTAAAGAATATTTTCTCAATCATGGGGATTTTAAAAAACGAAAATTAAATTACGAAAAGATTATATTCTTTATTTTGTTCGTGGTTTTACATACTTTCCTAAATTAAGAATTGTTTGTCTTTTTTTTTTTTTTTTTTTTTTTTTTTTTTTTTTTTTTTTTTTACAGTTTACTGAAAAGATAAATGTATTCAGATCGTATTCCATACAACATTTACTTAATGTTATCAAAAAGCTCAGTTTATAACAGCAGCTTTCTTTTTCCACATTTTGCCATTCTATCAAGAATTTCTTCTGCGGTGATGAATATTTCATAATGAATTGACATAAGTGTCAACCCTGTGAGCTTTTTATCCTCCATGGAGTTTTAAGATACATTTTCATTCTTTTTAAGGAAGAAAAAGATCCTTCAATTTCTGTTGCAGGAAATGGTAACGTAGCTAATATACACAATAATTGTTGTTAGGAAAAATATTTTTGTTACAATTGTCTAAAATAGCCATAATGCCTTCGAGTTTCTCCATTTCTTTCTTCCTTTGCCGTTTTTTACACGAAAGTAAATATTCAACTTTAATGGTTGATTCGAGTGCCTCTCGTCATAAAATATTCGAACAATTTGTTTTCTGATAAACATTTGTTGGAAGTAGAACATCAAACCTCCCATGAAGCTTCTATTCTTCCAAAAATGATGAAAAAGCTCAGAAATAAGTGTATCTAAACATCAATCTTCTGAATTATTCTTCAAGATTTTCGTAAAACGGATTAATCCTCTTTGTTGTCATGCTTGGTGAGGAGATATGATAATTGAGTGATTGCATTCTTAAACCGAGGATTCTGACTTCTTGAATAGATCAGCAAACTTTTAAATATCAGGCTCCTGTTCGTTGCTTGCTACCTGATGCAAACTTTGTACAATTCAAATGATACTACGCTGCAAGAAAATTTTGTTGATTTTACAAAGTAATACTGGCAGCTGGGGAGCCAGTTTATGACATAAAAAAAAACAGTAATATACCGTCGTATAAATGAATTAAACTGCATATTACTTCTTAACCAAATATTACTTGTTAATTTTACTGTTTATTATTGTTAAATTTACGGTTATAAACTGGAGCCCCAGCTGCCAGAATTGTACTCCAAAATCAAAAGTTTTTTTTTGCAGTGTATCAAAATGTTTTAGAACAAAAGACAAATCAAATTCAGAATTTTGCCAATATTTTGAAATTGGCGACATGTTGCTGAATAAAATTTCACAATAATTAGTCAATGATGAAATCAATTATTTCTCTCAATTGGCAGATTTAAAGCCGTTGATGATATTGCTCAGTATAAAATTATAAAATGAACTAAGATAAGATTCACCAAATTGTGATAAATGTGCTGTTATTGTATTCATGTAAACTCATTTTTTACTGTACGTTTTAGCAACATTTGATCCCATTGAAAGTCTTCATTGATGAGGTCACTTTATCTAGTTATAATTTTAAGCTATGAAAACGGAATTGCTCGCGATCGAAAGAATACCGTTTTAAACGGGTTTCTGTCTTGGCAAGAGTATTTTTCTATGGTTATCCTTTCATCATCGGGATCATGAAACAGGGGTGCATCCAGGCAAAATTTGGGACCTATTATGGGCCTCTTCACAAAAATCAATTTAATTAAACAGGCCCCTTTACAAAATTATTTTTAATAAAATAGGCCCCTTCACAAAATTCCTCTTAATAAAATAGGCCTCTTCACAAAATTCCATTTCATTAAAACATAATCTTCATTAATTATTTTTATTTTGTTAGATTTTAAAATGTGCATTTTGTAAACAAAACAAGTTTACCAAACAGCAAATTTTAACAGGAGGACTTAAAGAAGTTATTATTAATTAAAACTTTCTTCAAATTTGAGTAACTGGATTTCATCTTTCAATGTGAAATGTATTTTTAACAAAAGTGTAGAAAATATAAAGAAAATTCACAAAACTAACTTTTACTTTTCACAAAATGGGCTCCAAGAAAAAAATCATGCATCGACCCATGTGAAATGTTTAAGTTTACACGAGAAAGTTATTTTCACAGGCTTTAATGTAATACAGTAAAACCTGCGAAAAGGGAATCGCAAAGAATAGATAAAAGTTTCCTTTCACATTTATTTTTTTCTTATTAGGTATAATGTGCAGTATTAGTTTCGTTGATCTTTGAAGTTCTTCAATTTCATACAGCAGTCCTTTACAGGCATGTTCTAATGTCACAAATTTAACTATCGCACATTTATACTCTCAAGAGGTCCTATTGAGTGAAAAAGTTTTGGATACCTGTGAAAACATAAATCGGTCGTTAATGGAATCCTGCATTAAATGGAAAAAAAATGTGAGTCATGGCGAAAGAATACCTTAAAATTATGCCTGGTAAGAGGCAAACTTGTCTAAAATGAAAAATTTCGGTATTCTTTGCAATTTCGTTTTTCTAAAGACGTAAGTGCTTGCAATTTCAAAAAAATTCAGCTAACTTATGTGAAAAATTATCGTTAAAAACAACCTAGAAGCTCAATACAGACGTTTAATTTATTTGAAATCTACCAGTTTTTTGCTTAAATTCTATCCATCATAAAATTTATATAACACATAAATTCAGAAACACTGATATTTTTAGAAATATAATTTACACTTCTTTTTTAATGATTAAACACTAAATAAACTGATTTCATATATAAACAAAATGTACATATAAACAATGCATGCAAAAAATTTGCGTTTGATTCTTGCTCAAAAAAATTCTACAAGAGTTCATGTTAAGTTTAATGAGTAGATTATTTAAATTATGTAAATTGATTTAAAAAAAAATGATATATTAAAAAAAAACACATGTTAAAAGTAAACAAAAGAAAAAGATAACAGATTAAAAGTTATTTCTAGAAAAATGGTGCAATATCAAAATTTGAATCATTATACTTTGGTATTTATTTCACATTTTCAATTTACTAAATTACTACCACATCTAAATCAAGTGCCTATGTATAATAGGTTGACAGAAATCTTTCTCTTCTCTATTAAATACTCCCTAACATGTTTTTGTAAGTTAAATTTTTCAAATAGTATGATGCAGAAATAGAAAAGAATGTTTGGAGCATATTAAGTTATTTTAGAGGAATTTTTAAATGTATAAAGGGGCAGATAATTCTTAATAGCCCTTTTTTTAGTCAATAGACCTGTGGGAAGTGGTCATCATTAATTTGAGGTTATTCTCACAACGTATATATCAATTTATGCATAATTGTTTTCCATATATATCAGGGTTATAGTGGGTAGCTGCCCGGGTACCCACCCAGGCTGGGTTTTTTATAAAAAAAACCCGGGTTTTTTACAACTATAAGGGTTGTAGTGGGCAGCTGCCCGGGTACCGACCCAACTACCCGCCCGGGCTGGGTTTTTTACAACCCTGATATATGTATATATATTAATAGTTTTATTCATTAATTTTCTGGCATCAAGCGGTCAATCGTGTTGTCAAAGTTACTAGAATAAAGGATGAAAACAGTACTCACAGAATACTTGTAATGTGCAGTAGAGGAGTTAAACAGAAAAACTTTATTTTCTATAAAAACAACTTGTTGAAACTTTATATATACTAAGCTTCTTCTTGAAACTAATTCTGACAAATTAAGATGATTTACAACATAATTTAAGCAGAAAGATGTAGGATGCTCCAGAATTGAACACAAAAATATAAGAATCGATTATAACAGCCAAAACGTCACACTAATCTAGCTACATCTCCAGGAGTAACAGAAATGTTCAGAAACAGACGAACGGCATTTCATCATACTCTGGAATTTTGTAGAACACTCAGATGGCATTACTAAAATTTGCTTAACAACAAACAGCCAATCAGGAAAAAAAATGTGAATTATTTATAAAGATTGCATGCATACAAAAATTAGATCATTAGCATAATAAATTAGCCTACATGATGTATGTACTTACAAAAATATTAAATTTACCTATAAAAAGTAACTTACTAGTTTCAATAAAGTTTAAGAAACGTACACACAGAAAATAAATAAAAGATACAATATAAGGATAATCTTATAAATTTGTGAAATTCATAACTAGTAAACTCTGCAGGTGAAACATATGCAAGGGGACGAATTCAATAAGTAAATAAAAAAAGTTTCTATAAATAAAGTAAGAGGAATTTCCAGAAATACAAAAGAAAAAGGAAATATAAACAAGATAAGCGTAAGATAAACCAAGACTTTTCAGCAAGATTTTTGACCGATAGTAAATTATACTTTCTGTACTGAATTAAAACCAATTTTACAAGCAAAAACTTTTACGCACTTTCTTTTATTGTAAAAGATCTATTTTTAGCTATAATGCAAGACAATTTGACACTTAACCCATCTCCTTTAATTATAATTAATACACAAACGTCCCTGCATCCATGTAAATAAATAATTAAAATTAAATAAAATGAAGAGGAAAGAATGTAAAATTAATAAATTTAATTTAATGAATGTGTGATGAGGTTAATAATTTAACTAGTTTGGAAGAAAGGTAGAATCCTATATGTTTAGATTACCATAAATTAAAATAAAGCTTAAAGATTTTGGAAAAATACCTTTTCTGAAGATAAGTTGAAAAATGGAGAATATGTGGGAAGCTATGATTTTGTATATTTTCAGCAAGTTTTAGTAAAATGTTGCTTTATTATTCTGAAAGTAACTGTGTATATCCATATTCCACTTTCTAGTTGACAGCGTCAAATTTCTGGTCACAAAGGGTAGCCTGGTAACTGGAAATTTCACACCCAGATTTAGAGTGATTTGAAAATTAATATTGGGTTCTTTGCATTTCATATATTATAAAAACATGAGTTCAAATTTGTGAATTATTGCATCCCCCCCTTCCCTCTACATTATCCCATTCTATTACAGAGCAGTGTTTTTTGACTATGTTTCAAAATTTCAATTTTTTTTCTAAATTATTACAATCTGAAAAATAACATTGCTTTTAAAGTTTTGCTGAGTCAATACTTCATGAGATTAGCTAAAGTGTGCATTTCTTGATTTTATCCCTTTCAAGCAAGACATTTAAAACAAATAATGTTCCAGTCCTATCTAGTCTCCCTTATAATCTCTATAAATTATGAACCAGCATCAAACACTTTAATTTTAAAACTAAAACAGTATTAAAAAACAATATTAATTTGCAGGCAAAAAGGAAAACAAATGTAATGGAGTTTACATATAATAAATGAACTTTTTATCTTATAATTCTATGCAAAAAAATTGTTATTTCATATAAACTTTATATATTTATATAATATTGCAAAGAACGTTTTGTCTTTAAAATTATATTTTAAACAATTGGAGTAACAAAATTTATGGAGAAAAAATACACATACATCATTAATTAAAGATTTTGATCGAAATTCTAAACACATGATGAACAAAGTAAAACTGGCACCAGCTTTATTTATAAAATGTTTTTTAGAATAGTTTTGCAGTACTCTCTAGTAGCTCTTATGCATTCAATTAATTGGAAATGGAACAAAAGAGGTTGCATTTATCTTCCTAAGTCATATCATGAATTAGTTATATCGAGTTACAAAAAAATATAAAATTCAAAATAATTAAAGCAGACTTATTAGACAAATAAAACTGCTACTTAAATTTAAGCAGACAGGGATTATATTGTACATCCAAGACACGTATGATGTAACTCCATATTTGCTCAATAAGTTCGATCAACGGAAATTATTTTCACAATTTTGAATTTATTTTAATCAAATTAGTGTTTCTCAATTGTATGTTTATTAATTTAATTTGCATTATGTAAGTGTAAGAAAGTAGGCAGCGTCGAAAAGAATGTAAAGGACCTCGGACAGGCATGCAGAATGCCGCACTTTACGAATTCTGCGGCGGGGCGAGAAGTCTCCTTAGATTCACTCTCAAATAACCGAAATTTTTTTTCTTGAAATATGCTCTAAAATATTTCCATAAATATAATTTAAATTGTAATTATAATTTAAAAATATTTTGGCTCACAGAAGACGCCTCTGAGGGTTTTTTTTTTTTTTTTTTTTTTTTTTTTTTGCTATTTTAAACTGTCTACGTTTTTAAAGATTAATATCTAAAGAAATAATTTCTACAAATATTTCTTATTTTCATTTTGTGGATGTTTAAATTATTGAATTCTTTGGAAATTTATATTTATTTAAATCTGCACATAAAATTAATTTTTTTCAACATTTTATATTTAAAGGTGGAAAACAGATATCCTCGTGCTTAAAGTATTTAAAGCATTTTCTTATAAAATTCTTGTAAAGTATCTTTTTATCCAGAAGTTTTATCTTCTGTGTTCTATGAAATAAATATTTTTCATAAAGAAAATGTCAGCTCCTCAAATTTACTCTCAAGACACAGAAAAAACTTTTTTTTGTCAAATATGTTCCAAAGGATTTTCAAAAAGTGGTCATCTAAAAGTACATTTACGTACCCATATAAAGGAAAAACTTTTTGTTTGTGAAATATGCTCCAAAAAATTTTCAAAAGGTTATCTCAGAGTACACATATGTATCCATAAAAACGAAAAACCTTTTGTGTGTGAAATATGTTCCAGGCGATTTTCACAAAGTGGTGCTTTGAAAATACATCTGCGCACCCATACAAAGGAAAAACCTTTTGTTTGTTTGTGAAATTTGTTTCAAGGGATTTTCACGTAGTGGTGATTTGAAAATGCATTTGCGCTCCCATACAAAGGAAAAACCTTTCATTTGTGAAACATGTTTCAAAGGATTTTCAAGAAGTGGTAACCTCAAAAAACACTTGGTCATCCATACAAAGGAAAAACATTTTGTTTGTGAAATATGTTCTAAAAGATTTACAGAAAGTGGTCATCTAAAAGTACACTTACGTACCCATACAAAGGAAAAACCGTTTGTTTGTGAAATATGTACTAAAGGATTTTCAATGATTAGTCATCTAAAAGCACACTTACGTACCCATACAAAAGAAAAACCTTTCGTTTGTGAAATATGTTCCAAAGGATTTTCAGAAAGTGGCTCGCTGAAACTGCACATACGTATCCATACAAAAGAGAAACCTTTTGTGTGTGAAATATGTTCCAAGCGATTTTCAGAAAGTGGTAATTTGAAAACACATCTGCGCATCCATACAAAGGAAAAACCTTATGTTTGCGAAATTTGTTTCAATGTATTTTCACGTAGTGATGATTTGAAAAAACATTTGCGCTCCCATACAAAGGAAAAACCTTTTGTTTGTGAAATATGTTTCGTAGGATTTTCAGCAAGTATTTCTCTGAAAAAACACTTTCGCACTATCCATACAAAGGAAAAACCTTTTATTTGTGAAATATGTTCTAAAGAATTTTCAGTTAGTGGCAATCTGAAAATACATTTGCGCACCCATACAAAGGAAAAACCTTTTGTTTGTGAAATATGTTCCAAAAGATTTTCACATAGTAATGGCCTGACAGTACACATGCGCATCCATACAAAGGAAAAACCTTTTGTTTGTGAAATATGTTCCAAAGGATTTTCAGTAAGGCATAGTCTGAAAAAACACTTGTGCACCCATAAAAAGGAATAATCTTTTGTTTGAGAAACATGTTCAAAAGGATTTTCAGTAAGTGGTTATCTAGAAATGCACTTGTGCTGCACACCCATAGCAATGAAAACCCTTTGTTTGTGAAATATATTCAAAGGTTGTTTTAGAGAGAAAGAATCTAAACAGACATTTGCATGCCCATAGAATGGGAAAACCTTGTATTTGTGAAATATAATCTAAGAGTTTTCAAAATATAGTCAGATAAAAACATTTTCTTATTCATAAAATCTCTTTCTGCTTGTGAAATCAACAATCTAATGAAATATTATCGTACACATACAAATTGAAAAACCTCTTTGTGATCTATGTGCTCTAATCAATTATAACAAAATGGCTATTTAAAATCATATTTGCATGTTCTCACAAATAAAAAACTTTTGTTTTTGAATTGTATTTTAGAGGATATTCTTAAATATATCCATTTGCTCAAAAATGCAAAGTCGATTCTTTGAGAAGTATGTCCTGAAGCAGGGTTTCTCAACCATTTTGACTCGTGTATCCCTATTGAGATTGGATTTCTGTGACGAAGCTCCTTAATCCTACCGTACCCTACGTTATTAAGTAATGACTTTTAGATGCATTGCTTTGACGTAGAAAAAGGGGGAATAGATTTTTATCTAAAATATTGTGAGTTGTCCCTAGAATAAAAGTTTATTTTGAAACACTTTTTATTTTTAATAACCGTGAATACAGATGATTTTTTCTAGAGTTTCCAAACTTAAAAATTCTCCAAAAATCAAGAAATCATATTTGACTTGCATAAATTACATTGTTTGCGTGAATCATATATGTTTAATATAGCATATGCAATTGAATTTTTCAGACCAGTGGTTCTCAAACTGGAGTACGCTTACTACTGGGGCTACATAGTGGGCCTGCTAGGGTTATGTGAAAATAGTACTTGTAATGGAGGAAATCACAAAATTGGTTAATATAGTCACAAAAATTTTAGAAATGACAATGTAATCTGTATCGATTTAAATAATAGTTGTGATATGAAGATTACTAATGAAAAAAGCATGTTTGCGTTATTTAGCTGAGTGTAAGGGAGGGAAAGAGGGGAGTGTTTATAAGAAATGGTGGTACTCCGAAAGGAAAAGCCTAAGAAATGTGAATGTGAAATACAAAATGTTGAGAAGCGCTGGTTTAGACGAATATCGGAATTTCAGTCCAATTTCTTATTACTTGCAGGCGAATGCCTTATTTCGCAGGAGTCTGATTCAAAAACTATCTTCTGCACTTTACTTTGGTGCATCTGTAAGCCAAAATTCGTGCATCATGGGCATATCATTGAGAAAAACAGCAAGTTAACTTTGCTTTCTCAGACAAGATTTTTAAATCATCTGACAAATGATATGAAAAATATGATGGACTTTCGTTTTTAAACATGATCTTCAACTTACTGTGAAATATCGAATCAAAGAGGACCTTGTGTTTCACTGAGTTTTAAATGTCTGGTTTTCTTTTAATGCTGAATGCATCTAATACACAAAGTCGCCTAAAGCCTTACATTGAGCTATGAAAAATATTATTTAAACGAGTGCAATATTAAAACGGGATGTACAACAATAAAAAAAGGACTCTGAAAAATACCAGCTCGCACACACTGAAATTTGCGAGAATGGGAAGATAAGAGTAGTAGTGCCTGTGCCTCACGCTCTTCTCAATCACACGTGCGATCCTGAAAAGATGAGGTGGTGTTCTTTATTCACATTGTTTTAGATTTATATTATTAGGGTAATGCTTTGTAATGTATTTAATTATAAGAGATATGGGATCGTATTTAAACACCTAGAATTTTGTGAAAATATTAATAATATTTCATTTAATTTCTTAATTAATTACTTAGTTTTTCTTTAATATTCATCTGCGTCAATCGAGGAGATGCCACTGCTCTGCACACACTGTTATCCCTGATACGTAAATAATCTGCTGGGACATAACCATCTTGTTTCACTATACTGGAGTAGGAGCATATGATATGTAACTTCAAACATAAGTTAAAAAACTTAATTGCACTTTTAACAGATCGTATTGTATATAGTTTATTAATTAATGGCCCTTTCAACACTTTCATAAATTGAGAAGACATTTTTTCATGGATAGCACTAGTCAAAAAAGAGTGCCATAGATGCTGCTACAGTACTTTGCGTAATGTTTAATTTTTGCGATGGTTTAGGCATTGTGACCCATCATGGCTTTTGCTTAATCACTGTATATATGTGCATAGTAGTTTTTTAAGACATCCCATTTGATGATAAGTATTCAACGAAAATATTTCCTCCCGCAATGAGTTAGTTTGAAGTAGATTTAAAACAGCTTTTCCCCATTGCTTTGTCAGTATATGTAATGGAGAAATATTAATAAACCTCCTGGTACTATGATGTCAGTAGATTCATCCATTTGTAGTGTGAATTTAGTAAATCTAAAGTTGTTGTTAAGTGTTTCTTTTACATCAACATTCATGTTGGTGATTTTTCGAACAAAGGTTTTATTTGACAAAAGATTGTTGGAGACGAAATTACCAATATTTTCATCAAGCAAATTCTTAGCAATATCGATTATACAAGGTTTTTGAGAGTCTCTGCAATTGTGTGATTTTCATCAACTCAAGATACTCATTAAGGTATCAGATAAAGAAGTTTCTAGGATTTTTTTATTGTTTGTTTTAACAAGAGGTGTCATAAATTTCTTTGAAGAATACATTTCGTTGTACTTCATATTGCAAACACCCAGTGGTTTACCTTTAAAAATTAACATGATGATTGCATAATGAAATGAAAGCGCATGAAGCATGATGTTATTGGCTAACAATGATTTGCAAATCTCACACTGAGAAGAGTTGCAAATTTTTATTCAGAATGCAATTCTTTGCTATCTTACATTAAATTAACATTTTATTTCTTCATTTACTGCAATTTCTGAATCAAAATCATAAAACTAAATTAATGTTTGCCGTGGAAGTTTTTTAATGAAACTAAAAATAATTTTATTACAAGACTTCTGTAAATTAAAGCTAGTTTACAATTCATAGGTATTTTTCTAACAATAAAAACACGAACACTTCTGATAAAATCCCCTGCTCAAAATGTGTCTATCCCATTCAAATTTACTTTTTTTTTTTAAATGCTACAGAGCACCTGAAAAGTGCACACATAGTATTTAGGGCTCTGTTAAGCTTAGATTGGGAACCTCTGTTTTAGAAAATTGTTTGTAACAGTCTCTTATAAAGATATTTTGCATCTCATGTTAGGGAAAAGCCTTTCATATTTTGATTACGCTCTGAACATTTGTCCCAAAATTATATTTTACACTTTCATTGGAGCAATGTTTGAAAAAAATCTTATGCCTTTCCAATTGTAATTTTGAAGACTTTTATATCACTTGCCTATTTTAAAGTAAAATGCTCCAAATAATTTTTATTTCAATTCTTTTACTAATTTTTACAATGAAACGTTTTCGGAACTAACTCCCTTGTACGAAGCAAATAAGATCTATGTGGCCCATTTAAAAATTCCAGTGGATGAATTGTGTTTCATACAGTGGTTAATGTGTTAAAATTTGAGCTAACTCGTGAAAATAAAAAAATAGTTTTATTTTATGTAAAGTTATTGTGTCATATGAAGAATGTATATAAAAACTTTGTCTTGAAGATAGTATAAAAGTCTTTTCTGTCTATGATACAAAAGATTATTCATTTCACAGAGGATTTTTCGTAAAGTTGTGTTTTCCTTAGTACCCATACAGAAAAAAGCGTCCATTTGTCAATTTGGTAATCTCTCACCAATTTTCCCTGAACCTATGTCAGATTTATAAACATACACTATTTCTGAATATTTAATGAAATTTCATTTGTAGCACATTATGAAATAGTTTGAATAAGAAGAGTTTTCAAATTTGAGTGTAAAATATTCAATATTAGATATTTTTAAAGATTAAACTACCAGCAACGCTGGATTAATTAAGCGTGTTCTCAAATCCAAAAGGGCAACTATCTGACATAAGTTTTAATTTATTTGTGATCAAAAATGCATGAAACTAGCTGGTGTTGTTGTTCAGAAACTATGTCATCGAGCTGTTTTTTTTCATTTTTTTTTCAAACGTTATAGCTCTTTCAGAAAATAATGTCAAAGTGGACATTTTGAACCTAGTTTCCGCGCGAACGGTGAATAAGCACGCAAGAGAGGGCGGAAAACGTGTTTGTCACGTGGTCAAAAACGCTTATAATTGAGTAGGTAATTGATGGATCCAAAAATGGGAAAAACAGTTCGATTCGAAATCGCTTCCATGGACAGGTTTTCCAATTTTATATCTTTCCGTTAAAAAATGAATTTGTAAATGTGTCAAAACGTTTTGCGCTTGTTGAGCAGAGCAGTTAAGAACAGCCTTAAGAGAAGATTGTGATTGACACTGATATCAGCACCATTTTGATTTTTTCGGAAATAATACTTCCTTCTTGAGGAATCTTTTGTTTAGTCATATTCGTTTTAGTCATTTTAGTCAGTGTGTTAAGTTTTCTGATGAAAAAGAAACACAACACATCTCCACTCCGCCCACCAATGACCTTTGGCTTGACACGAATGGCGTCGCAAACAGCAATGGCTTGGAGTCAGTAGAATGCACGCTACAGGGAGCCTGGCTCGGAGCTGTCCTTGAAGTAATCGATTTTTAACAGTTCGTTGTGTCACTGTGGTATCAACTGCAGCTCGAATTTCTGCCGCAGACGCAGTACGATGCACCACAGTCGTACGCCGAATACGGCGATCTGCCCTCTCAGGAGCGCCACGTGGCCGCCTGGAACCTGGTCTTTATGAGGTAGTACCATCCCTTGACCACTGCTTCCAACAATCATGCACAGTGGATAAATTCCATCCAAGTCTTTCTGCAATATCGCGGAAAGAAAATCCACCTTCTCGTAGCCCGAATATGCGACCTCGTTCCAACTCGGTGAGCTGTTGACAGTGGCTTCTTCGTCTTGTTAAAGGCATTCTTGGTTAACATCAACTCTATACGTCACATTTCGAAGCTAAATAACGCCTACGAACTTTACAGCACACATTTAAAGTAAACCTGATCTGCAAGTTCTGAGTGGCGCTGCTAGCGCCACACTTATGCGCGAAGCGCGAAATTTCAATCGATGTCATCTTTCAGATGTATAAACACACCTACCAAATTTCGTTTATCTAACACAAGTCTTTCTTGGTACTGGGATTTTTTTTCCGTCAGTGTATTTTAGGTGATCTACTGAAACTCTAAACCTACAATAATAGTAGTTGTGTACTTACATAAATGTTAACGAAATCGAATTTTTATATTTTCTTGTTGATATATACTATTTTGTAAATATGAAAGCAGTGATGCAAAAAATGTAAAAATTAATTTTTCGAAGTTATTATATGTTGAAAATTGTCAAAAGTAAATATTTTAAAAAGACTTTTTGATATGTTTAAGTGTTTTAGTCATTTCATTAAGTCTTTCTTCTATTCCATCCATTCTATGGCATATGATTATTTTAAAAGTAAGTTGGATGTAGGCCATTTTCGTTTTAAATAGACATTTAAATGTATATATTCACTACTTTCTTGCTACTAAATATTAAAATTAGGAAGTGGTGGTAGCAATACACGTAAGTGATTTTATTTTATTTACAATTTCAGTTAACAAATTGATTTAAAATAATATAAAAAGCCATTCAGATGCACTATAAGCTAATGCAGGCAAATGTTGCGTCTACAGAGATCGTAAAGCATTTTTATACACTTTCTTTAATTTCTAGATTTAAGATACAATAGGACATTAGGTTTACAAACTTTTATTGACCATGCCCCATCAAAGCATCTCAAAAATGAGGATCCCCCCACTCCATAACATATTTCTTATTTAAAAAGGGGATAAATTTCACATAAAGGGAGCTTAAAAAACTTCAACAATCACATGTTATTTCTCATTTTATAGCTTATCAAACGGGTAAATTTTCTGTTATAAATATGTTTTAATATAATAACTCTATAAAAACAATGAGATCATATGGATTCTCCTTTATGCCATAAAAAGTTGTATCGTTTCTTTCCAACTTACTTCAATGTAAAACAAGAGTGTTCTGTAGTCTGCAGTTTTATCTTCACATTTCTTGGAGAGGCCCTCACGTTTGACATTAAATTTAATAATGTTTATATATTTTATAATATATTTTAATAACTGATTAAGAATATTTTTGACACATTAAGATTTCATTATAAATAATATTTTTCTCTAAAAATGTATCCAACTGTTCGATGTCCAGCATGACAGTTCTTTAAATAACATTCTTGAATTAGACAATTGATTCAGTGATGTTTTGATGGTAATAAAATTGAATATCTGAATGAAAACTCGTCATCTCCCTCTAATATCTTTGTTTTTACTCTCAAAAATCCTTCTTGGTCTTTCATAACTTTCAATACTTTTATTACATCAGTGGTATCTCCAAAACGTTTTCATTCTATTATAGACCAAAGTAACTTTTCGTCATCTTCTTTCTCTTCGGTGGACAATTCTGATGGAAAAGATCTATTTTTATTTCGGCACTTCAATAAGAATCTCTTCACCCAGCATATGATATTTATGAATCTTTCGAATTTTGAAATAGACGCTTTCAGTGTGGCGTCAATCATGACGTTTTGCTTGGAAACTGACTCCAAACAAACGGTTGCTATATTTCATACCTTATTAAATATAAATTGTAGAAAATGTTACCACTGCATATAAAGTATTAAAACATATATCTATGAGATATAGCTTCAAAATATAGCTATAAAATATAATATAAATAGAAAACGCAGCATAGCAACGGTTTGTTTGGAGTCAATATCCAAGCAAAACGTCATATTTGACGTCACGACTGAAAGCGTCTATTCTACTATATATTATAAATTCACGTGAATTAGAACGTGAAAGAGTAGCTACTGAGGTTTTCTTCTTTTCTGTCATGACTAATTCTTTATTAGGGTTTATTTCTAATTGGGACCAATTTTCTTCCGAAAACCTCAACCATTCTGGTCCCACCCACCATTTCATCTTTTGCAGTTGTTTAGGATTTCATCCTCGAGAAGGTAGATCAGCAGGGTTGAGGTGACCAGGTACAAAATTCCATAGTTGAGATTCAGAAAATTTACATATTTTTTTAACCCTGCTGCCTACAAACACTCCTCATTGTTCATTTCTTCGAATCCAAGCGAGTCCCCTAGGGGAATATCTTCTCTAGATATTTATGGGTTTCACGACCCCGGATTTCCGAGCGATCTTTCTCCTTTTCTGATTTCATCTCTTTTTGGTTGTCTATCCTTCTTTCTTTGTTTCACACTTTTTAATCTTCTCTTTTAAGTTTGTTATCACTCTTTGTTCTTGTTCATGTTTGATTTTTTTACTATCGCTTTTGTTCTTTGTTCTACTAACCTTGTTTATGTTCTTTTGTTTGAAATAAAAAGGAATTTTTTTTAAAAAAATACCTTAAAAAAGACAAAGAATACACCTTGTTTCTAAGTTTTCTCTTACATTATTTTTTTTTTAGAGTAGCGGATTTTTTTGTTTTCATGTGAAACACTCTGGGTGTTTATAGTGCAAGAGCCGATAGCACAAAAACCTATGTTATCAAGCACGAGAAAAAAAAAACTTTATTTTATGAAATAGTCGCAGTAGGGGAATCTAATGATCCATGTCTGCCGGAAGTGCAGTGGTGCATAAGCCAAAAATTAATACCACCAGTGGTCGACTCGTAGGTTTATGATTGTGTTTGTCTTACAAAGGAATGTATAAAAACATGCAGGCTAGTTATAGGATAAACACAATGGTAAACCTACGAGTCAACCACTGGTGGTATTAATTTTTGGAGAGACTAGATATGAACGGGACTTTATTGTCGTGCTGGAAAAATATTTAATGTAGAGATGCATACTTCAGCTATTATAATAGTGTATTGACATACAAAAATTGTAAAAGAATTTTTGTTTATAAGTGTGGAAAAAAAAGCTTTCTAAACCTTGAAACATGGATCATTCAACCCTGATTTGGACTGAAAGGAGCTGCGTAGGGTGTGAGGACATAATAGGCAGCTTAACTAGGTACATAGGTAGCTCATATTGTTAGAACAACAACAGCAAAAAACGAAATAAAAAACATACTACTAATGCTGTCTGCTCTAAACATTTTGCATTAAACTGAATAAAACTACCAGTTTTAAAGGAAAATGAGTCAACTCTCTATTTTTATACTGAAACTTTTACTTTCTGTTTACATTAACACTTCTTCCACCTGCCCATAAAGAAAATTAATCAGAGACAATGAAAATTGTACTTACGTGGGTAGCTGGCATCGTTTGTCAAGAAGAAATAATAAAACAGTCACAAATAAATTAGCACAAATGGTCATATATTCGAACTATGTGTATTAAATATCAGTTGGTTTACTTTACAAAGGGGACTTAAACAAAACTTCGCCCCATATATATTTTTACTTTCACATTTTCATCTTTCTACAAATTTTTCACAGAACAGCAAACATACTATAAAATTCTGCGAGCCAGCTAAAAAACCCATACATTCATTTTATAAGCTTCATGGGCTTGTCATGCCATCTATCGGCAGGAATCAAACTAACATATTAAATAACATAATTAATTAATATCAAGAAGTAAATTAATGGAATATTAATAATTACTAAATTTACACTGAAAACAAAAATAGGAAACCTTAATAATACAAATTACACAATTATTCAAAAGATATAAGAAATATATATAAAAAATATAACTAAAAACTGACAGAATTGTAAATCAAAATTGAAAGAACTGCAGGGACAGTTTTAGTGCTGCCATCTTCAGGCAATATTTACAAATAAAAAAAGGAAAGAGAGTCATTTCACAACACATATTTTTATAAATATTTCCAAATTTAAATACCCTAATTGTTATTAACAAGTCACTCTAAATCAGGGTGAGAAACTTTGAGTTAACAGATCGCCACTTGTGACCAAAAATTTGAGGCTACATGATGTTCTATGCAGTCGCTTTCAGATAATTAAGCATCATTTTATTAATTCTCGCTAAAAATATGCAATCATCGCTTTCCACATATTGCCGGTTTTTAAACTTATCTACAGGAAATAGCTTTTCCCACCTTCTTTAATCTTTACGTTAATTAATGATAATCTAAGCATATGATATTATTTAGATTACTTTGTTTCCAAATTAGTTGAATTATTAACCTCATTACACATTAATTAGATATTTTTTATTATTTTCTCTTCATTTTATTAAATTGGCATTCCTTATCTAGTTTATATTTTCTGATTTTTTTGTTTTTCTTGGTAATGCCTGTTACCTTATTTATAAAACTTGCATTTGTTTACTTGCTGAAATCCCACAATGCATGTGTTTCACCTTCTGATTCTACAAGTTGCGAACTTCACAATTTTGTAAGATTATCATCATATTATATCTTTGATTTATTTTGTAAGTATATGTTTCTAAAACATTATTTCAACTAGTAAGTTACTTTTTGTAGTTGAATTTCATATGACTGTAAGTATATTTAATATCATGTAGGCGAATTTATTATGCTAATCATTCAATTTGCATATGCACACTAACCTTTGTGAATGACGCAGAATTCATATTGTGATTGGCTGTTGGGCTTTACATAATGATGCAATAAAACTTTTAAATAGTGTCGTTATCTGAGGAATTTCAGTTGAGAGTTTTGAGAGATGTCGCGAGTGTGTTTGTGAGCAATTCTTCTACTATTGGAGATGCTGCTGGTTTTGTATGATGCACTTGCTATTACAACGAATTTTTATAGTTTTGCATGATATATGGGATTTTACATCTTGTGTAGATTCTTATTCTTTTTCTGTGAGTTTCCAGAGCATTCTGCTACTTATTTCTGGTTAAATTATGTTGGAAATATTTTTAATTTGTAAGAATTAGCTTCAAGAAGAAACTTTGTATGCACAAAGTTTTAGAAAGTTGTTTTTATAGAAAATAAATATAATACCTACTACTCAGTTTTATCTGCTTGTTTCTTCTACAACACGTTACAAGTATTCTGTGAGTAAGTTTTCATTGTTTTAGTAACATTGACAACAGGTCTCCTGATGCCACAAAATGAATAAAATCATTAAAATATATAAATTGCAAAGTTTTATGCATAAATTTATATATATGTGGCTAAAATAAACTTATATTATTTGTGGCCATTCTCCACAGGTCAACTAAATGAAATAACGGCCATTAAAAATTATGTTTTTCTTTTTAAAAATTCTCTAAAAATAACTTCCATACGCTCCAAAACACGTTATTTTTATTTCCGCATCATACTATTTTTCAGAAGATTTGCAATCAATTTAACTTCCACTACCCATAAGCTAGTCAACTATGATCTGTATTTACTTTTTACTTTGATATTGCTTGTTGGAAAAGAGCAGAAGTCTAGCAGGATAAGCATTGTAAAATGGTCCTTAATCCAAACCTATACGAAAACTTTTTGTAAGTTATCTTGACACATAAATTATAAAAAGGGCGGGGGGTTTGTACTTTGTGCTAATATATCAAAAAATAAAAACAACGTTAAAAACACAAATACGAGTATGTATAAAACGCATACAGCTGTTTCAGAGCCTCTAAGGCTTCATCATCAGTGCTTAAAACAAAAATAAAGATAAAATTAAAATGTGGAATAAAAGAGCGTTTCTCTGTTCCCCCCTTTTTGAATCCACATTTTAATTTTAAGCACTGATGATGAAGCCTTAGAGGCTTTGAAACAGCTATATACATTTTATACATACTCGTGTGTCTTTTTAACATTTTTAATTTTTGACATAAATTATATTTTGCTTGATATACTAATTGGTATTTTATATGTGTTTAAGATCAATGCTTGAATGTGACTCTGACGTATAAAGTAACATATTGCACTTGAAAGTATTAATTTAATTATCAGTATCTAATAAACTATCTATAATAAAGAGAAAAATGAGTTGCATCAGTTTATGAGGATTTTATAGTGTATTATATAATTATCTAAATTTTCGAATAATTAGGTGCATGTACAAAATTGCTAAACAATAATGATTTATTTTTTAATTGATTTATCTCCGATACAGGCACTGAAATAATATACATTACAATACTCATCAGATATGTATACAATTGATGAATTTGCTGACAATCGTGTTTTTACTTTACATCTGCTTAAAGTATACTATGTGATCCAATACACTCTTCTCAGGTTATGCATGAAACAAAAATTTAACTGAAAAATGACAGATTTTTACATTCAATATATTGCTTTAGATATCCTACTAAGTCCATTAGGAAGCATTTTTGTATGAAAAATATTAATAATGTATCAAAATAGAGTTTTGATTTAAAAATGACAATTTTGTTTTAGTTGCATGCCAAGAGTTAAAATCCAAAGAATTGGTCTTTTGGCATTTTGACGCAATTAGGCATTGAACATTTATTGGAGTTCCTTTGCCTGTGGTTTATGCCATTGAACTGTCTCTGATAACTGACCGAAAGATTGCCTGAGGGAAATGTGTGTGCCAAATTTGTCAGTGATAGCTTAGTTGTAAGAGTGTTGGTAGCTTACATCAAGTCCTGGGTTTCAATACTAGGCAGAGCACTTTTACACTCAGCTGAATAAGTTATACATTTTATTTAATTTTTAAATTAAGACTAACTGAAATTTTAACAAAATTTATTGTTTAACACTTAACTTTAAGGTATTAAAATATGTTTAATACTTTTTAAAATAAAGCAAAAATATGCATAGTACTGATGGTTTCAAACAGATAAGTATAGAAAAAAATAATTTAATCTGTTAAGTAAATTTCTTTTAACTTTTTACAATTTTATGGGAAAATATTGCAATACTTGATACTTACCACTGATAGTTTAACTTTTTACAATTTTCTTTTTACCATTTGAAAAATACGAGAAAGCAAGAATGTGACGAACTGTAATCTAAGCTGAAACATTAATGTGTCCTTACACATACATATTTAAATTGTCATTTTGACGATTTCACAAAAGAATTTAATAACTAAAAAGTAAAAACTTTAGAAAAAAAGAGAAAAAAGTGAACAAGGGGAAAGTTGTGTCTAAAAATGGTGTTGTATCAAATTTGTAAGCTTATATTTTGATACTTATTTAATATAAGTTTTGATTCTATCATTTCCTGAAAAAAAACCTGTGTACTACCATATACCTTAAATTAAATTATAATACAGCACACTCTCACAAGAAAAGAAATAAAAAAAATTGAAATGCATCCATTTTATATCAATAATTTAAAATCATCATACTCAATTTTATTCATAAATGAAAATAATTCATCATACATTAATTATGACACGCTCTATCTCTATCACGTAGAAGAAATTTAGAAAAAAATTATAATTATTTAGTCAAAATTTCAGAGGTTGGGGAATTCATTTTTTATGGGAGAGGAAGGGTGGAATTTTTCATAATTCACATTCCTAATTTTTCCAAAATTTGTTTTCCTTTATTACAGTCACATATTATTTTCATAGTAATTAGAAGACAAATATTAAATTGTTTGCAATTAAATGGATGCATATTAAATACGATAACTTCATCTAGTCTTTCTGTAGTTAAATAACAAAATGGGAATGGGAGTACAACTTGTTTATGTCGTCGACCAAAAATTTATCACCAAACTATAAGATTAACACATTACCCAGTGTACTTTTAGATCACTAATTAGTGAAAATCCTTTGAAACATATTTCACAAACAATAGGTTTTACCCTTATATGGGTTCGCAAATGTACTGTCAGAAGTTTACTCTGTGGAAATCTTTTTCAACATATTTCACAAACAAAAGGATTTTCCTTTGTATGGACAAGCAAGTGTTTTTTCAGATCCGCACTGTTGGGAGAACTTTTCGAACACATTTCACAAAAAAAGTCTCATCTGTTGCTTGGGAGTGAATATGAGGCACTGACATTTTCCTTAGAGTTAATGTTTAATTTGATAGGACGTAGAAGATAAAATGTCTGCTTTGTAGAAGTTCTCCAAAAAAGGATTTTAAACAATATGTCAGTTGTCCACCTTTTAATCCAAAATGTTGAAAAAAAAAAATTAGACGTTTTTTATCTGCATTATTATCTGCATTTTATCTGCATACATATCCATTATCAATCTTCAAAGAATTCAATAATTTATATTGTCACAAAATTTAAAATAAGAAATATTTGTAGAAACTAATTATTTACATATAAACTTTATAAACATTGATGGTTTTAAAGAGCAAAAGAGCATCAACAATGTCTTCTGTAGGTCGACACATTTTTAAATCTTAAATATTATCATAAAATGATGTTCTTTTATAATGTAAAGTCTAGTAATAATATAAAAATTATAAACTAAAATTGAAAACACTAATTTGATTAGAAATAATGTAACAAAATATAAGAAAATAAGGTTGACAATCTTTTAACATTACAAATAAATAAATAAATAAAATGGCAGAAAGAATTCACATTACTTGGACAACGCTGCTTTATTAAACAATTATGGCTGCTCATATAGATGTGATTAGATATTTTTATATATACTTTTCATGTAAAGCTGGAATGATCTGGTGGCATATTATGTATTCTAGTGACGGCTTTAAGAAAAATAATGAAATGTGGTGTAAAATAATTTAGATTATTTACTAAAAACACTGAAAGGTTATTAGGTTATTGGGAAAGAGCTAGATAAGATGCAGTACGTTAAACGCATAATTATTCTCAAATTTACACTGGCTTTTTACAAAGCAGTGTACAGAACATGATGCACCATCCGTGATCATAAAGTTTAAGGAAATATATCATTTACAGGGCTTGAAATTTCTTTCTTTCTCAGATAGTCATTTATTTTAACATGCTTAGATGAACCGTAAGTATTAATAAGAATTAATATAAAGAATTCATAGAATTGGAACCTTTGTAATATTGTTCGATTTCTATAATTTGATTTCTTAGTTTTTGTTGTCTTAATTTCATAGTGGTCACAGAATTTCTTCTCAAACTTAGTTGTATTTAAAATATTACTGAAATTTCTTGGACGGGCCTCCAGTAAAACTCTCATTTGGGCATTAAACTAGTCAGTCCAAAATTTCAAGTTTTGATTAATTTTTTTTTAAACATTACAATTTTTTAAACATACATGAGTGAAACCAATTGTTGTCGCAAGCTTTTCATGTCTACAACTGTACGCTTTTTCTTCATAAGCAATATAGCTGCCTCTTGGACTTTAAAACGGGTTTTCCAAACGATTTTCCCGATAGACCTCAATGCGAGGGGTGTCTTTTGTGTGTCGATAGTCTGAAAATTATTATTACTGCTTATCTCTTAAAAAAAAGAATAAATATTTTGCTTAAACAAACTTTTATTTTATTTCCCCCATTTAGAAATATCAAATAAAATTTCCCAATTAACTATAGATGCAGTTTCAAATTAACTGTATTTCAAAACATTGTATGCAGCATAATCCTTATATGTTTAAATTTAAATAACTGATTTGTATTTGTTGAATAAATCTGTTTTAATTATTTCAAATATTTATTTTTTTAACTCTATATAATTAATTTTAATGTCCTAGAAAAATAAATTCAACCACTTTAATTGCATTCCATTTAGTAGATTACGAAAAAAACTACTAGAAAACACTACAAAACCTCACCTTCAAAACTGTAAAAAACACTTCCTGAAAATACGAGGTCTGTCTGATAAGTATAAGGCTTTTATTTTTTCCACGCGCAATAGTGATTCTAAAGCGGCGCCGCTGTGTACATTGGAAGTAGACAGCTTAATGCACATGCTTCAATTTTTTGCACGAATTCCAGTGAGCCATTCGTTTCCTGCTGGCCGTCAAGGAAGGTGCTGTATACATGTTTGTCGGATTTTGATTTATCTCAAGGTTACTGAACGGGTTGAACAAAGGTACTGCATTAAATTTTGTCAAAGCTTTGTGATTCTCAAAGCGAAACAATTTGTAAGATTCATGAATTCTCCAGCTCATTCATCGCACATGATTCAAACTTTCTTGGCAAAACATGGAATTCCAGTCGTCCGGCAACTTTAATACTCTTCAGACTTGGCTCCTTGCGACTTCTGGTTCTTGCCGAAATTGAAGGCGCTAACTTAAAGTATCCCGTTTTGAGAGTAGCGATGAGATAGGCAGAATGCAACGGAGGAGTTGAACACCATTCCAAAAGAAGCCTTCCAGAAGTATTTTTGGCAGCAGAAGGAAATGTGGGCTAAGTGTGTGGAGGCACAAGGACCGACCTTGAAGGGGATTGGTGTATTAATCCAGTCCGGTAACTTATGATAAAAAGACTGGTGCAACCAGAGAGAAAAGTAAAGCTCGATCTAAAAAGTTACAGTAAAAAATTGTCAAATAGTTTCAGTTTAAAAAAGTAAGTAGTGCGTAGAAAAGTAATGGAACCAGACTATCTGTAAAGCTCATGAAATTACCCAAATTTTCGTTGATAGCTGAAAATGTGGACTGAACTTTACTGGTGCCTTAAAATCAATCAGGGTAGTAAAGGCATTTTTAACTCATTCTGAATTCCAATCATTCATAACAAGTTTAAAAATTTGGGTTCATAAGAATAATTTAGAGGTTAATTTGGAAATGAGCGAGAACATGAGGAGGTATCGAGAACTTGAGAGATGGTTCAGTACGAAGTATAGACCAAATTCCATTCCAGGGTTTACTGATAAGCCTGGAAGATAAAAGCCCAAAACCCTAAGCATGTACGATTCAACCATATGCTAACTACTTGTGTGGCTTAATTCCATTGGTTATTCCTTAATTCCATCAGGTTCCCTTTTCACAGTTATTACATGAAAAAAATTATTACATAAGATGTGTTATGTAAAAAATGTTAATAACAACAATTCCTCAGCAAACTGCCTATATTAATGTTATAATTAAAATATTACTTCATAGATGACATTATTTTAGCTTTGTGGAGATTAACTTGACTTGATGCAATCATGTGCACAATTCTGGACCTGACAGAATTTTTTTAGCACATAACTACACATTCTGTTTACTATACCAAGTACTCATTTTGAGTGGATAATATGATTCTGAATATAAGGCATCAGTAAAGCGCAGTCCACATTTCCAGCTATCAACAAAAATTTGGGTAATTTCATGAGCTTTACAGATAATCTGGTTCAATTACTCTTTTACGCACTACTTACTTTTTTTAGACTGAAACTATTTGCCAATTTTTTACTGTAACATTTTTAGATCGAGCTTTACTTTTCTCTCTGGTTCCACCAACTTTTTATATCATTTCACACCTTTTTCAGATCCTTTCCACAACTTAATCAACTAACTTCAACTAACCAAACAATCGCCCCAAGTAACCAACCAATATCCTCAATCAGCCTGCCCAACCAAAAAGAAACAGAAACATTGGTTCACCAGTGTATTTCAAGAGCTCTGATGATCCCATACCTATAGCTATCCCCCATATTGGGATATTGACCTATACTTTACTCAGGACTGGCCGACAGACTAATCCTTAGACTAAATTTTATACATAGTGTGATCTCTTGAATTTTTCTGCTACGTACCTACGCGCTCCTCTGGTTTAAGGGGCTATGCAGTATCCTAGGTCAACCCCTCAAACACACAAAAAGCTCGGGTAAGAAACAGTCACAAGAAATGAATTAAAACTGCGAAAAAAACTATAAAAAGGGAAAATATCTATTTTTGGGACTTAATGGGAATTTAAAATTAAAAAAAAGTCTGAAAACGATTGAATGCAGAAAAACAATCAAAAGTGATAGAAAATATTATACAATACACCTGTAAATAATATCAGAATTATTACTAATATTGGATATTTATAATAATATTTTGAAGGTCAAACTAAAATATCGCGATAATGACTAACATATTTACATCTAACTGTAACCATTGATAAAAAAAAATCACGAAAATTGGAAAGTAGGTGTCCTTTGTAAAGTATGCATTAATTAACGAGATAAATTACGTAAACGAGTCTCTAGACAATTGGCGTATTTGGTACGGATAAATTACATAATTGAGTCTACATACAGACAATTGGAGCATGTAAAACGTCGTTTAGGGCATAATTAAATTAACCGTAAGCACATGCACCTATTTTTGTAACGTTACCACACGAGTGGGGTAAATCTCACTTTATTTTGTCTCCCATTATATTTTTGGCTAAATGCGTTTTAAAAACAAGTCTACTACTCTATATTGTAAAATGCATCAGTACTACTTCTTTATAGGGAAAAATCAAGCGTTTCATATTTATTTTCCAATTTTGTAACAGTTTCTGTAAAAATGGCATTTTTTTTTTTTGTTTTTCTTAGAAAATATGCAACGGTTTGTTTTACCTCTTAAAACATGAAATATTTTATAAAATTTATATTAATTACATTTAATACACTCTCATCAACATATACAGGTAGCTTTTATTTCACTCTTTCAGTAAAATTATTTTAGTGTGTGTTATCCCGTAACGAATAAACATATCGAAATGTAACATTTGTAAACGTGCGGGATTATTTAATCCCAAAAGGCATATTTCTCCCCTTCTAGCCAACAAAGAAGAGACATTCCTTCATACAACCTTTCTAAACCTTGACCTTGAAAGGTACAAAGATGGTCAGAAGTGTTCTCGAGAAATTTATTCTTTCTTTTCCCAAGAAAAAATGTGAGTGGGGTGAGATTTACCCCCAGCGCGTGTGCTGACGAGTTAAAAAAAGGGATAAATTGATTCTGTGTTTTAAAAGCGAACCTATTCCACATTCTACTTTACAGAGAATTGGCTTAATTTGGGACAAAGTTTTTTGGACACCTTTCGCTACTTTTACGTTATACCAAACTCTATACTAAAATGTATGCCATTGCGCCATTTATTTCAATCCTGAACGTTTGGTACTCTTCCAGTACAGGGATCTTAGCGAAATAGAGAAAATGGCTATGGCGGAGAAGGCAATTTTGCACCATATTTTCTTGCAACCTATTCACTGTTTCATTTCATATACGGAAGCATTTTTTCAAGGTTTATACAATTTATTTAACATAAAGACCCCATTTTTATAATTTTATATAGAAACAGAAGCAATTTGTATATAAAAAACATTAATAATAGACATATATTTGATATACATATACCGGGTGAGCCAAAAGTCCGTTAAAACTTTAAAAATTCATAAAAAAGTAAGATATTATGATAAAGAAGTGCGGTTTGCAAGAAAGTGCTCACAAGGTAGTCGGATTTTTTTTAGCAGCAAAAAAATTTAGTTACAAAATCATATGTAGAGGACACTGACGATCTGAAACACAATGAAGAGGACAATAGTTGCGTCTTAGAATGTTCTGGAGGTCATGTTGAACATTTGTTATTGAAAGAACAAATGAATGGAGCGTATTGTTGTCCTGTTCATTGTGTTTCCGGTCATCAACGCCCTCAACATGTGATTTTTAAACTTTTTTTTTTCTTCTAAAAAAAATCCGACTACCTTGTGAGCACTTTCTTGCAAACAAACTTGCTTCTTCATAATTTCTTCCTTTTTTATGAATTTTTAAAGTGTTAACGAACTTTTGGCTCACCCGGTATAACTAAACAAAAAAGCCCATCAAGTTTGTTTTCATAACTGTTTATATAATTTGGCAACAAATCGAAAGTTCTGACACCCGAATTGCGCCAAGCTTTTTTAAAAAACGCTAGGCACCTATAGTTGAAAAGTACCAATTTTTTTTTTTTTTTACAAACCACGCCAAACATTGTGACTTGCTATTTTTTGAACGCGAATCTCTTTTGGCTTTACTTATTATTTAATCATAACCATGCAGAAAACTTTAATTTACTGTTTGTTGAATTGAAATATTAAGAAAAATTAAGTTTTAATTTCATTTTTCGCTGATTCAAAAATGGGAATGTTTAGTGCAGTGCTAAGAGACCCTTACAATTTAAAAACCTATTTATTATTAAATTACCAAAAAATAAAAGCACAAATAAATACTATACAAAAAAATATTTTTTTTCAAAATCGCATTTTAAATTACATACATGAAATTGTAAGAGACCCTTACAATTTATGTATGTAATTTAAAATGCGATTTTGAAAAAAATATTTTTTTGTATAATATTTATTTGTGCTTTTATTTTTAGTATATATGTATTGATTTAAATGAAATAGTTCTCGAAACTCTGTAATTTTGAAAATTTTTATTCTTTAAATGATTACTTTCGCGCTAACAATATTAATTTTTTTTAAACTCGCGAAATCGAATTTCATTTGGAGTTATAATGGCGTAATTATAGTAAAGTGTTTCAGCATTTAAAATTAAAATGCATGTTTTCTTTGGCGCGTGCAATAGGAGTATACGATTTCCTTGACAATACGTAGGAAAATGCAATAAATACAGCCAAATGAACTAGCATTTACCGAAAATTTCTTTCGTATGACTTAAAAATAAATCTTTCACTTTATGGATGATAATAATAAGGATTAATTTCAGAATATAAGGAGCCTCCCTTCAGAATAAAACATCATTACAAAGTTATGTCAATTAGATAGAAATTGACGTCATACCTAGCAAACGATTTTTTTTCATTATTATCTTTTCCTAAATTGTTTTCTTGAAATTAAAAATCTTGTATTAAAATATATTTTTTAGCTTTAAATAGATTCAAATGAAGATACTACGTAATTTTAACACGTGTTTAGTTAAAGTTTTTACATATATATAAAAAATTTTTCATTTTCAGATTAGAATGATGTCGATTTAAAAAATGCAGAATATAGCGAGAAAATCTGAATTTTTATTAGCTCGTAAAAACAAAATACACGTGTTATCACTTTTTAAAAATTATTGTGCCGCTTTTTAGGGTGTGGCAACCGGAAAGAAATGATTGAATTAGAAAATTAAAAAAGGAGATATTTCTATATTGTTAAATTATGGAAGGTATAGCACTATGTAAAGTTTAAATGGGTGCCATTCCTTTAATATTGGATATTTTTGACCAGACCTTCGAAAGGCACATTGCTAAATTAAAAGCTTTCCAACAAGCTATTACTCACTGAATGTTTACTGGTTTGGAATTTAATTGAATTGTTGTCTTTCCATCATGTTTCAAAACGTCAAAGATGCGGCTGAGCTCTACTAAACAGCACTATCGTGCTGCTTGATATTTCAGCATGGAACAGGAAAAGATCAAAGTTGCATTGCATTTGTTAATATATATATATATATGTTAGATTATTCTAACATTGGAAGGTTTTTCTTGTGAACGGAATAACTGGTTGTTATGTTACGAGTAGCGCAATGTTGAAATTAATGGAATCACAGGTAGAGTTGAATCCTCGTCGACTAATATAACGATATTACGTTATATGGTGATTCGAAAGTGTGGTTAGCTTCGATGTCATAGTAGATGAATAATCAATCTGGAAGCCGTTCATTAGATTAAGCTGAAATAGAATGTTTCGTAGTAAATCCATATGGATATGGGAAGGTAGTTGCAGTCATCGAGTGGTAGGCTAGGTAACAAATTTATCCAGTGTAGGTTTCTCCGTAATAATTGAGACAATGCGTAATTAAAACTCAGGCTTAGGCTTTTATTGAAAGAGCTTTCGGCGGTGCAGTTTCCACCGATTCATTTTTATCAAGCCATCGCTACTTAGTATTTAATTATGGGTAAGCAATTATAGATAATAGAAAATATCAGACGGCGACCAGGGGAAGTTATCAAAGTAGAAATACGACAAATTCTGCTGAAACACAGCGAGTATCGTCTTTTTGTACCTCCAATGTAAGGATACAAATATGACGTAGATCACGCTCTCAACCAATGAATAATTAAGAAGGTCACGTCATATAAAGAGTGCGGACAGAGCAAGCGGGTGAATTTGAAGGGAAAAGGATAACCTCAGAAATGCGCGGGAAAGTAAAAATGGAAGCTAAAAGAAAATTCTCGAAAGAAAAAAGCGCGGAAATGGAACATTTAATTTAAGAATACTAAAAGCGTAATATTTAATCAATTTAGACAAGTGAGAGATTAAATTAAAGGGAATTTAACAGAGTTAACGATAGGGATTATTTAAGGATAAGGATTTAGTTAATATAAAGTAGTAAATTAGAATAAGATAAGGAAGTCGCGGAATTAGATCTAATAATGTAACAAATATATATATATATATATATATATATTATCAGGATATTAATATCTCTCTTCGCGATTTTCCTGTACTATTCTAAATTACTACTCTATTTTCACTAAATCCTTGTTCTTAAATAATCTCTATCATTAATTCTGTTAAATTCTTTTTAATTTAAGGTCTCACTTGTCTAATTCACTTAATTATTACGCTTTTAGTATTCTTAAATTAAATATTCCATTTCTGATATTTCGCGTTTTAGAATGTCTTTGGAAGCCATTTTATTCCAGACAAGAATTTCCTTTTCCGCGCTTAATTCCGGGGTTTCCTTTTTGCTTTCTTATTCATCCGCTGCTCTGGCCGTTCTCTTTTCATGGCGTGATATCTTTACGTCTTAATTGGTTTAGAGCCCGTACTATGTCAAATTTTTATTCCTACGCTTAGGAAGTAAAAAGCAGCTACGCACGATTCTCCAACAGAATTTGCTGAGTTTTCGAAGTTTAAGCTGCCCCCTGGCTGTGTGTCTGTCACTATGTAGTTCGTTCTAAAGATTTATTTTTTATGTAATCAAAATGATTACTAACGACTATATATGTTGAATACATCGAAATTATCGATGGCACTGCATCGTATTTTTTTTTAGAACTGCCACCTGATATTATTAAATAAAAACCTGTGAACAGAAATGCTTTCGTTCCTTGTCTCCTGGAGAAATTTCCAATCTTCATATCCGTTGTTTTTACCATTAGCCACTCGACTGCAACCCATCTTTAATGAGAAAAGATGAACGTCTACAAAGATTAAGCTGCTCAATTGAATAGGTGAAGTTGTTGATCTATTTTCATTTACTAAATTTTCTTACATCGATGCTCCAACTACCATGTAATGTAACAAAAGGTTACATCTAGCACGGCTAAATCAACGATGAAATAGAAATCGTTACATATAAGCACGGTAGGATTATGCTACATTCGTCTTCTTCATTTACTTCATTCAAATTCTACTACTAGATCGAATAAATTATTTCCAGTAACCCCCATTTCGTTACATATATATAGTATAGGAAAAATTACGCTTAATTCTATAAAACATTTTACAAAATATTTTACATATTCATATTACTGAGTAGAAGGCTTTTTTATGTATTATTTTTTACACTATATTAATTTTGTGACTTACAAATTATTTTACTACTCAGAAACTAATTTTTAATTATTCTGTAATACGCTAAACAGCAATTTTTTAAAGATTTTAATCTGCATCGTTTCTGAAAGTAAATTGCTATTAATTTTGCATTATGACTTTTTTTTTTGCTACAAACTTACTAGGTTAAAATTCATAATTTTACCTGCAGGATAATTAAAATATTTTGTACAACTGTGTTATACATTCTTTATGTTTCAATTCCAATGAGAACTGATAAGAAATATTCATTTTATTTGCAATGCCTTCAAACCTGATAAACGGCATTTAAAAAAAAGTACGATTACAGCAGAAAGTTTTTTGTTTATATAAATTACTCATAGATGGCGCCAAAAGAATTAGCAAGAAACATAAGAAGCTCCTTATACTCCTAAGGGCAGTTGCAATTGACGTCATGCTGGAGGTCACACACTACAAATAGGCAGTTCTGATTGGTGGAACTACTCTGACCTCCACTTGAAGTACAGTGGTTCATCAGCTGATTGCAACTTCACTATTTTTAATTTAGAACTTAATTGGACAGTTTTTGAAAGTTTTAAACAAAATCAAAATATTTAAAGACTTTAATATGCTTTTATAAATATTTTAAGAACAGAATCAGATAATAAACCTGTATTTTTAAACGAAGCATTCAAACAGTGATTCATTTGTTTCAAGATTCGAAAATTGTGAATGGCAACAGTGTTCTTTTGTTTATATCTAGTAATCTGATATTTATAATAGCTTATTTTTAATTTCGAGCTCAGTACATTATAATTAGATATGATATACATGTTTTTTATGAAAATATGCTGAACAAAATTATTTAAAATAGAAGAAATTATCACTTAGCTGTCATATGTTAGCATATGTTTTCCATTAAGTCTAACATGGCGTTTTGCTACGTTCGATTCGCAGACTAGAATGGTTCGCACCGGAATGGTTACCTACACTTCCTACACTTTTCTCCATTCGGATTTTATTATAAGTAGATTGTTATGTGTCTGTTTTACGTATTATTTTTTACCAGTTGAAAAAGGATGTTCATTACATTATTCAACTTTTAAATAAAAAGAACTTTGTTTTCAACTTGGCTTCTCTTCATCTTCATAGTATATTTACATTTTCAGTCTGAATCATGGGACTTAGTGATTCTTGAATTCATCTTACATCTAGAGTAATGTAATGACAGTTTGACAGAAATATGGTGTTTCTTTTTCCTCCCCCAACATCCTACATTTTCCCCTGCGTCATCGCATCTTTTCAGCAATTTTGCAGATGCACACTGACATTTAGAATTCAAACTTTACACAATAAAAAACTGTATCGCAAAAATCTGAAATTCAGTTATTTCACTTCTCGATGTATAACACTTACAATCAAGTTATTTTTAGAAATGGGTATGTAAAAGAGTTCTACAATAAACTTTCAAACCTTCATACTTTCGAATTTAAAATAAATAGTAATTTTTTTAATTTAAATTATCTCAGTACCTAGTAGACTGAGCCTTGCTCAGCAGTTTTTTTTCCAGTTTTTATTTTTATTCAGCAAATGTAGAAAAGTGATAGATATTATCCGCAAGACATCAATAAGTTATGGAGAATATAGCGAAATCTCGTTAATGCATCTCCGATTAAGACGTATCTCTGGTTAATGCAGAGAGTTTCATTTTCCCATCACATTTTAATTAATGTTAAAGGCATCGTTTACTGCGGATTTCGGTTAGAGCAAATAAAAAATGGCCACCCTTGGAAGTCCGCACTAATGGCTATTCACTGTATATTCATATCTACCGCTCGTAGTCTTAGTACGGTCGAAAGTGAAAAATCACTGAAAATGATGTCATAGTGCTGCAAAAGTGATGAAGTTTAAGTTTTAAATATAAAAATAATTGTTTTCTATTAAATATAATGTCATTTTTCCGGGGGAGAGGGGGATGTAGAATTTTGATTTTTAATTCCAAAATGTTAATTTGAGTACCTAAAAAACATATTTAAAAACAATTGTACATCGCGGGGAGTTCATTAAAAAAATTAACTATTTTTACGTATGCGATTACGTTAATCATATCCTGAGTGCCACTATCCACGTTTTATAAAATATAAATTTGTTATTCTTCAACAATTATTCTACGTCAACAATTTGGCAGCAAAAATGAACTATTTTGTAAATATGGGGTAAATTTGGCAAAAAAATTCTCTTGATTTAAAAATTGTTGTTAATTTTGCGCCATAGTGTATTGCCATTGCATCAAACTACGGCGATGTTTATAATAATATGGTAGTGATTTTAAATATAGCAAAAGTATAAGAGCAGTTATATATTAACCCATTGAGCGTTTCACTAGATTATAAAAATGTACCTTAAAAAGGCCTTGAATAGGAAAAAAGAACTTGTTCGAAAAGGTAGAAGGGGTTATGTGATTTTGTAGTTGAAAAGTGCTAAGGGACTTAGTTCTTTCCCCTTCTTTCTGACACTGAATGATTGAAACGGCTGTCCACTGTCTTTTATGAGGCGTGAATGGGCGTTTAAAACTAGTTGACTAATAGCTTTCGAAAACGATTGTCTGGTTAATCCCATACAACATCTGAAAGTATGTAACGAAATAGCAGTTTTCAGGAATACAGGTGTGTGTTCCGTGTTGCTTAGAATAATGTTTGCAAACTGTTAATGTAGTATAATTTGCTTTATATGCTATTAAATTTTATCTAAATTTGAAAAGAATTTATATCTTCGTAATGTTTCATTTCCTCTAAATGCATTCTTTTTTTCTAAACTTGTAAATTTTATTAATTTGTAATGATTTAATTACAAAATTAAACTGGAAGTAATCGATTTTTTAAATAAATTAACATTTTATAAAACGCACGCATAGCGATAGATCTCACTATACAACGAATCTCAATTAAACGTTTAGTACACTTTAGTTACACTTTTAGATAGGGTTATTCATCGTATCTCAATTTCAATTAATGCTAATATTATTTATTTTTTTCTTTTATAAATAATAATAATAATAATAATTTCTCATTATGCAAATTAGTGTAACATCTGCTTTCTTTGATTTTCTGTGATATAAATCTGAGATAGCTGATATATTGTACATTATCCTGATGAATATACCAGTTGAAAATACATTAAAATATTCTAACACCATCCCCCCCCCCCCACCAAAAAAAAGTGATTTGTTATAAAGTATTTCAAATGCGCATTCAAAATAAATGGAAAAAATCTTCTTCTAAATGATAATTCTTCTAACTTATTTTTTTTGTGAGCAATAAAAGAATTAAAACAAATTTTAATAAGATTTTCAAAATGTGCAAATTCCTGTTTAAAAAAAGAAGAAAAAAAATACGAACTGACAACATTTTTTCCAGTCATACATAAAAAAAAAAAAAAAAACAGGCGGATTTTTGGATCTTATAATTTAGCTTCCAGATAACAAATTTGAATTTTTATTAATTCCTATTATTTTACTGATAAATGTAGAACATTAAAAGAAAAACATTTATTGATGTAATCAAAGTGGCAGTAATTATTTCAACCTTTCCTTTCGTCTCGGCAGGCAATTGTTTTAGTACAGTAAAACCAAACATGTTAAGGGGTTTCTTTTTTATAAAGTACACTATTTCTTATACTTAAATCATGTTTAGAGATAGTAAAGATATATTATTTAAGTTTTACAGAATTAATTAATCAGTAACACTGCACAGTACCACTGTATATTACAATAAAACCGGTTAATACGAGATCACTAGGTACGAAAACAAATTCTGTTTTAGACAGGTTTTACTAGGTGTAATTGTGTAATATTTTGTATTTGGGAACATAAAATTCTCCGTTTAAGGCAGGATTATGTTATACATGGATTTCATTTTTACAGGTTTTACTGTAATTAATTAGTGATCATAGTATTGCATCATTAATGAATTATAGGTGTAATACTTGTGCATATGTATAATAGTCCTCCCCACTTAACCCATTGAGCGTTTCACTAGATTATAAAAATGTACCTTAAAAAGGCCTTGAATAGTAAAAAAGAACTTGTTCGAAAAGGTAGAAGGGGTTATGTGATTTTGTAGTTGAAAAGTGCTAAGGGATTTAGTTCTTTCCCCTTCTTTCTGACACTGAATGATTGAAACGGCTGTCCACTGTCTTTTATGAGGCGTGAATGGGCGTTTAAAACTAGTTGACTAATAGCTTTCGAAAACGATTGTCTAGTTAATCCCAGACAACATCTGAAAGTATGTAAGGAAATAGCAGTTTTCAGGAATACAGGTGTGTGTTCCGTGTTGCTTAGAATAATGTTTGCAAACTGTTAATGTAGTATAATTTGCTTTATATGCTATTAAATTTTATCTAAATTTGAAAAGAATTTATATCTTCGTAATGTTTCATTTCCTCTAAATGCATTCTTTTTTTCTAAACTTGTAAATTTTATTAATTTGTAATGATTTAATTACAAAATTAAACTGGAAGTAATCGATTTTTTAAATAAATTTACATTTTATAAAACGCACGCATAGCGATAGATCTCACTATACAACGAATCTCAATTAAACGTTTAGTACACTTTAGTTACACTTTTAGATAGGGTTATTTATCGTATCTCAATTTCAATTAATGCTAATATTATTTTTTTTCTTTTATAAATAATAATAATAATAATAATAATAATTTCTCATTATGCAAATTAGTGTAACATCTGCTTTCTTTGATTTTCTGTGATATAAACCTGAGATAGCTGATATATTGTACATTATCCTGATGAATATACCAGTTGAAAATACATTAAAATATTCTAACCCCCCCCCCCCCACCAAAAAAAAGTGATTTGTTATAAAGTATTTCAAATGCGCATTCAAAATAAATGGAAAAAACTTCTTCTAAATGATAATTCTTCTAACTTATTTTTTTTTTGTGAGCAATAAAAGAATTAAAACAAATTTTAATAAGATTTTCAAAATGTGCAAATTCCTGTTTAAAAAAAGAAGAAAAAAATACAAACTGACAACCTTTTTTCCAGCCATACATAAAAAAAAAAAAAAAAAAAAAAAAAAAAAAAGAAAAAAACAGGCGGATTTTTGGATCTTATAATTTAGCTTCCAGATAACAAATTTGAATTTTTATTAATTCCTATTATTTTACTGATAAATGTAGAACATTAAAAGAAAAACATTTATTGATGTAATCAAAGTGGCAGTAATTATTTCAACCTTTCCTTTCGTCTCGGCAGGCAATTGTTTTAGTACAGTAAAACCAAACATGTTAAGGCGTTTCTTTTTTATAAAGTACATTATTTATTATACTTAAATCATGTTTAGAGATAGTAAAGATATATTATTTAAGTTTTACAGAATTAATTAATCAGTAACACTGCACAGTACCACTGCATATTACAATAAAACCGGTTAATACGAGATCACTAGGTACGAAAACAAATTCTGTTTTAGACAGGTTTTACTAGGTGTAATTGTGTAATATTTTGTATTTGGGAATATAAAATTCTCCGTTTAAGGCAGGATTATGTTATACATGGATTTCATTTTTACAGGTTTTACTGTAATTAATTAGTGATCATAGTATTGCATCATTAATGAATTATAGGTGTAATACTTGTGCATATGTATAATAGTCCTCCCCACTTAATCGGGTCATGGATAATCGAATACCCCGCTTATTCGAATAGAATTCTCCGGAACCGAATTTATTCCTATTGGTTCTATGTTATTTTCCCCCGCTTAAACCAAATAACTTTTACGAACCTCCCCGCTTAATCGAATAAGAACTGTGTGACCGATGTTTGAAAATAGGCGCAGAAAGCCCGTTTCAGCTAGAATTTCCTTCCACCTTTTGTCATTTCCGGTTCCTTTACGCTGAAAACAAATTTTCAGTTCTTCCTGCAATGATTTTGGTCGGCAGGTATATAATGGACAGGTCAAATGATTTCCCCACCTTGATCTCACCACCATCGCTTCTTGCTGTTAATCAGGCTTTAATGGCAATGCGTCGTCACTTCGAGACTCGAGATGGTCGTTGTGATATATTGCACTCATTCGAAAAATAACTCTATATTTACTCCTTTAAAATTTCACTTAAACAAACCACTTTAAACGATTTTTTAAAGGCAGTATAAGTAACATAAATTAGAAGTAGCAAAGTTTTAACCAAACTCAAACGAGCTGCATTAAGTGTGATGTAAACCATATAAATGAATATACTGACGTTAAATTAATAAGTATTTACTTTATATTAGCATTCGTATTTATTTTAGTTTATGTTATTCTATTAACGATTTATTATTTTGTTAATTAAACATACCGTAGATGGGTACTTTCCCTTTTTATTACGCATATTACAGTTATGATTCCCCGTTTAATCAATAATCCCGCTTAATCGAATATTATTTCTGGAACCAAAAAATATCGTTTAAACGGGAACGACTGTATTACTGATTAAATGCAAGTTTTAATTTTAACAATGAAACCCTTTAAAACGAAATGATAAGGGGCAATATAACAATTTTGAATTAGAAATTTTCCAAAGAACTTTGGATTTTTTTAAGGCAAGATTCCGCTTAGTACAGGTATTACTATGTATAAATAGGTCAATGGAGAGTCTGCATAGTAATATACAAAATAAATGTGCTTTTTGTAAGTTCCATTGTAATAAAAGTGCCCTTTTTTTTTCGGGTGTCATTTTTCTCCTTCTCACCACCTAGGAAAAATAATTACATTTAAAATTTTCCGATAACAGGAATTATTTTAGGTACCTAATATATTTTCCTATTGAAAATAAGAAAAATACAATCCATTTCAAATATCTGTGAAGAGTAACCCCTCACTTTATCTCCCATAAAACTTCCAGCGTCCATCGGCCATAAAGAGATAAAAAGGATTTAAACTTTACAACAATAAGTTCGCAACTCCGCGGGACACAAGTTGAACATTCTTAGACCAGATGGAAACTAAGCACTATTTTTAATAATTTCGAAATGTATTCATGTATTTTTTCTTATATTTAGTACAGTAAGACTCCGTATTTTTTCAAAAATTCTTTGGAGAAATTGAAAAAGAATATTTGTAAAAAGAAACATGAGCTAAAAATCATGTGTCTAGCATAAATTATGAAACACTTTCCAATACATTCAGAATATTGAAACAAAACTTTACAGCTTATTACGGAGAAAGGTGGTGTCTAAATAAATAAATTAGAAAACACATAACGCATTTGAAAACCCAATTTCTGCAATTGCTGTCAGTTAGTTGGAAAAATATCTAATTTTTGTGCAGCCCTGTATATGCTCTATAACTTTGTATGTATGTATGCAAAAATTTAGTTCCGCAGGAAAATTCCCATTCAGCAATTTCTGTCAATAAACGAAATTGTACTTGCGATAGTGATTCCCAGTATATGACCTATTGAATTTATAAACACCACATAATATAAAAAAAAATAATAATAACAACAGTCAAATTTAAAAACGTATACCGCAACTGATAACGAACTTATAGCAATTATTGGTCATAGGCCAAATTTTTTTGTGTGTCCCTGAAAATGAAATATAAATTCTATGCACATCATATTCTACAGTAATCGCCTTGTAGTGTACAACTCCTTAGTGAAATATAAAAATTCCAATATGTTTAAAATAGTGTAATATCATTAAACTACACCATACACGATTTTTCTAATTCACCGTAATGTGACGGCATTCTTTTGCGTGTCCCTGTAAACGAATCTTACATGCTACACATTTCATTTTCAATAATGAACATGCCGAATTAAACAAAAATAACATATATCAATTTTATGGCAATTGGACTAAATTTATGTGAATTAGAGCACGGACAGAAGGAAAGACAGACAAACCGAATTTATAAACGCTTTTCAACTATACTGGAAAGAGTAAAAAAAAAATCAAATGACACTTTTTATCACTTTTTAAGATTTATCCTTTTTTTAAGTTTTAGGATTTGGATGAAACCAGTTTTAATTTTCCTTCTCAAGATATTTTTATTTTTTTCATTTAATTTTTAAACAAATAATATTAATAAACAAATAGTAGTAATTATTATCTCTGCGTATTTGTATGTATGGAAACTTTGAAAACTTTCTCCAGCATAAAAAATAAAAGCTCATAAAAATAAGAACGAAGAATAGATTGTGAGAATAGATTTCAAGAATAGATTGTGAAATACTTTCCAACACATTTATCTATCTATAAAACTGTACTGAAATTTTACCGGTAAATAAGGCGCAAGATATGTGGCAGGAAGATATGTGAGTAAACAGTATGGTAAACATATAACACATTTAGAAATCCAGTTTTATCAATTACCTTCTATAATAATTAAAAAAAATAGTCAATTATGCACCCAAACGGCCATGTATCTTGTTGGTTTGCGTATCCCTGTATAAAATTTTTTATGTTCCACAAACTTCTATTGGCATACAAATAATAGTTCAGCGAGAAAATGCATCACACAATTAAAACTATTCTCTAAGCAACTTCCATAGTCAGTAATACTTATATTTTTTTTTCTGCGTTTCAAGTAAAGCAGGTGTGTCTGTTCTTTCAACGCGCTACTTTGATAGCTTATGTATAAGAACAGCGAGTTTTATATATTTATGGAACCTTTGACCAAGGATAGTCTTTGGGGTGAGAAGGAAGAGAGTGGGGGAACATAAAAAAACTTTACATACAGATATTTTAAAGGGGTTGAAATAAACATGTTGACTAACAAACGGAAATTTTATCATCTTGATCTTTACAATGTAGGAGAGGGCAGAGTTAAAAGGGTCGGAGGGTAACAAAGTATGAGTAAAAAATTCAGTATTTAGCGCAAGGAAACACAATTTAGGCAATACATTGCATAAATAAAAATGTTTTACAAAGATCTTTGAAAATAAAGTTTAATATATAAAATTATTGGTTATGGTGCTCCATTAAATACATATATATATATATATGTATATTACATATATATATATATGTATATTACATATATATTGTCAGGGCCCGACTTATGTAGGTGCATGCGGGGAAGCTTCCCCGGGTCCCCCTTTTTAGGGGACTCCCATGAGAGCAATCAGGATTTTTATTTAAATGGTGTCAAATGTTTAAAATTAAATAAAAGTGACCAAAATTCATACATTTTCGAACTTTTAAGAAGGAAGTGCGGTCCCCTTCCCCCCTCCGCTTTCAGTAACCTCTCCACCTACGCAAATATCATTAGAAAACTAGTGATTAATATTTTATTATGACAATTTAGTATTCTATAGTTTTCAAAAGCAATTCTTTATTAACGTTTTTCTCTTAACGTGGCAAGTTAAAACCAATACTTATAACCAATTTGGGACGTTTTCTTTTAGACATCTTATAACGTACGTAGATAAGCAAAGTAAATGTTTGCAAAGAAATACTCGTATCAAACAATCTATCATTTTTTTTCTACTATTTTCCTACAAGTATTTTTTTCTTAAAGTTTTGATTATCTTTTTGTGACACTCTGTATACAGATGTAAGCAGTACCGGATATAAAACTTATGCATATAATACAATAGTATGAAGTTTATTACTAGCTACTTCCACATTATTCACAAAAAATTCTATAGATAAATAGATAGAGGGGGGGGGGGGCAGAATGTTTCTTACCTTTACCCCACATAGCCTAAGTCGGACCCTGCCCTGTATATGGTGGTTAATTAATGCTCTTCCGCCTGCCCTACCGCTAACTTTTGTAAATATTATTTAGATGAAAAAAAATTGCTCGTTTAACAATAAAAACTTTGACACATTAACGAATTAATATATAAGTGTAAAAGCTTGACAAATGCAGGTATGACTATGTAAATGATTTGAGAGCAAATGTTTTTTTTTCTTTCACTTTTTCTTTTTTTCACTTTTTCTTTTTTTCACTTTTCGACAAATAAATTACATGAGAAATACAAACGTTTTCCCATTGTAACCTTTATCGGGCTTCCGTGTGCAGAATTTTTTTTTCAAAACGCCAACTTTAACAGCATTTTCTAAAAGACTTCCTTCCTATGTTTATCGAAAATTGAAAAAAATTGTTCGACTTTATAGTTTCTGAATAAGAGTACCTGCCAATTCCATGTGTTTATGAACAAAACTGAATTCAGGAATGTGTCACAAAAAAAAATCAATTTGGAAGATTATGCAGTTTTTGTACGGGGCATTCGCCCAGAGCCCCCCAAATTTAGTGTCATAGACCTTGAAGCAATTGCAATAAGTTGGATTTATATGATGTAACAATTATCAGTCAGCATGAGCAGGAAAGAAATCAACATTAATTGTAAAATATATTTGTGATCTCTAAGTAATCTATAATTAAAAATGGATATTTAAATACGTTAAAATAAATGTGCATTATACAGTATTAGTGTAGTTTAATGCATTAAAATAAATGTTTTCTTAGTTTAATTCTCATGGTAACGAAATGAAAAGTTCAATCATCAAAATCTAGTTTAACTTTTTTTTTTTTCGAGTTTCAATACATTCATTTCATTATGATTGTTTTAATCATACTTATCATATAGTATTAGCATTAATTCTGATCATATAGTATTAGTCTATATGAGATATATTTATAAAAAAATAGATTGCCATGATTTAATTTGTCATTTAACAAACATGATTGTACAAAGTAAAGTAATAATAATAATAATAACAATAAATTAAAAAAGATAATGCTTTCATTTGCATTATTGTAAGAATCTTTTAGATAATGTTTCTTCCCTGTTTTTAAAGACATATACTTACACTTAATCATATCTACTGCTTTAATTGCATCCATTCTATTGATATTTTTGAATAATTCTATACTTGTACTGTTCATTGGTATCTTTTTAAACAATATATAGTTACACTTGAATATTTTAGGCTAATTGTGAGCTTGGTGTGCCATCACGGGTAAAGTCTATAGTACTGCTTTTCCATCTGACCTTTGTAAATATTACTTGCATTGCCATGAAATCGATATATGATATGGAGACCTGTTCACTATTGGAAATAGTGAGTGTGGCCTTTATTGTTGGTTTACATGGATGTATAAAATAATTCGAATAAACTCGAATTACGGTCTAGATCGATATCTGCTTGTAGTACTTTTTTTTATAGTAGTATATTATTCCAACCGTAATAATTGATACACATTGCTAATATGCACTGCAGTCTGTTTCCCATAAAAATTAATAGTAATAATAATGCGCGTAGTGTTTACTGATCATTAACAGAGGAATTCCAAGACAACCGAAGAACAGTGCACTAAAAAAGGACGGTTGAAAAAGGGCACTTTTGTGAATATTTAAAATATTTTTTAGTAAAGGGTGGATTGCTGAAATTAAAATAATTTTAATACCTATAAAGAAAACTGTCTTATTTTGAAATTTGGTTTTCACACTCGAGTTCAAAATTTAATAAAACATTACTTTCATTATATCTTTCTTAAGATAAGAAAAAAAAAAGAAAAAAGATGAAGAAAAAAAAAGTTTTTACTTTCCAGTTCTTTTTTTTTTGTTTTTTTTTGTTTTTTTTTTGCTTGCGCGTAAAAAATTAGAGGAAAATCAAATGATTAAGAGGAAGAACGATAATAGTCCAATTGTGGGAAATTTTGTATGACAGTTTTATTTAATGGCTTGAACGACGTAATATCGTTTGCTTATCTTAGATAGAGGAATAAGATGAAATAGTCCTTTGACAATGTAGTTAAAGATAGGTCGATACACAGCTGAAGATTGTATTTTCACAAATGTAAATTGAAATATAGCTCTGAATAAACGGTCTATGACTATCATAAATTTTCCCTTCGACCTACAGATCCCATTTTTGTAATATGTCTGTTAAATTGCTTTAAGACAAGCTTAATAAAACTAGTTTCTAAATTATTTAGATTTTACAATTTTCCTTGTGTATTCAATTTTTCCATTTCTTTAAAAACTGTTATTGTATGCAGATTTTTCAACAGAAAAAATATTTTAGAAATTCTTTGAAAAATCGGGTCAAGCCGAACCGGACCCGCAAGAGACAAAACCTAACCCGAAACAATGGATATCAACCCGATTTGCAGCAAAATTGTAGAAGTTAATCCAACCCCCGACAAAAAAAGAAAGGTTTCCCGACCCGATGCAGGACTCTACGCCATACTCAATAAATTTAGATCCTAAGTATTATTTAAATTATTTTCGAGAAAATATTTTCATTTCTGCTGTGCATTCCTTAAATTTTGTTTTCTTTGTTGAAACTTCAAAATTTTGACTCCCACTTATTATCCCCTCTCCATACACACACACACACACGCACACGTACACCCCGCTCTTAACTCTGCTCCCCTCTTACATTATAAAAATCAAGATAATGAAAAACCTTCACTTTTGAAAAAAGTACTTTTGTTTATGTTTTGACCCCTTTAAATGTATGTAAAAATTTGTTTCTTTTAATTCCATGTCCTCCCCCTTTCTCTTCACCAAAAGGCTGTGTTTGGTCAAAGTTCCCATAAATATATAAAAGTTAATAGCCTTATACATAAGCTATCCATGTACTAAATTGAGAGAATCTATAGATTGTATTTTCTGTTTACCACCCCGCCCTTTCTAAGGGCTTACTAATGAACAGCCGGCGTCTCCAGCAGAATATATTTTTTCAATACACAGCACCTATTTGTTAGTGTCCTTTAAGTGTAACGCTATGTATAATATACTTTTTTGATATCAATAATAGATATGCGGACTTAGCACGGGCTTTAGTTGAAGCTTAGAATTAGTTTTCTATAACTGAAAATATATGTAACTTTAATAACTAATAGATCTGAATTTTAGGTTCATCTAAGTATATATAATAATTATTATTTTTACCACTGATTTTTTTTGCTAAGACCTTTTCACCGTTGACCTTTTTACCTAAATTCATTTGAAATAGAGTATCTACATTAAAATATACTGCAAACGATTTTCCCGCGTAGATCATTATGTAACGGAATTCTTTTGTGCGACTCTGGAAATGAATAATAAATTCTTTGCATTTCATATTCTACAGAAAGCATGTTTTAGTGCTGCACTTGAAACGATTTTTTCCCATTGGTCGTAATTTAACGGCATACTTTTGAATGCCCCTGTAAGGGAACTGTACATGCTACATATTTCATTTTCAATGGGGATCGTACGATAGTAAATGTCAATAACACACAAAATTTCAGGGAAATAGAATTATATTTGCGCAAGATAGAGCACTGACAGACAAACTGAAGTCATAAACCCTTTTCAACTATGTTGGAAAATGTAAAATAAATAAATTCCTCATAATTTAGAATTACAAATTGTCATTAGTGTGTGACTTAATCGGAGAAAAATTTTCTTGATTTTACGATATCGGAGGTAACATGCGCATATCAAATATCACGAATTTGATTTTTTTAAAGTAGACCATTGAAAGTGATTATTTAAAAGTATTTAGGTAGAATAACTAAATTACTAAATTCTTCTATAAGCACGCTTGCGGAATGGGGCAGAATTTGATAACATACAGAAAATGTGCAACAAAGTTTTTATTATTAAAAATAACCATAAGTTTAATAATAATTCTTAGGCTACAATAAAGATAACTCTTCGGCTATCAGTTTTTATTTTCCGTTGGGGAGGTGGGGGGGGGGGGGGGAGTTATTCTAAGATTTCTGCTGTGATGTCAGAAAAGATTTTTTTTTTTAATGATGCCCTACTTTATTTTTATATCAACAATCTTTTATGTTACATTGTGCAATATTCATGATTTAATAATTATTGATTAATACTAATTTTAAAAGAACTAGTTTAAAACATAAACATTTCATAATCCTTTTATTAAATAAGCGACAATGAAAAAAATATGTAGCAAGCTACCACTATTTGGAATTTTACTGTTCCTGTGAACTGTTTTCTTTAGAAATCATCTTTATAAGGGAAGGGGTGGGGCTGTCAATCATAGTTTTCTCAAAGCTCAAAGCGTCACTTACAGGTAGTATTTCGATGTCATTCATGGGTTGCAAGAGTTTGGATTAGATAACAATGGGAGATATTTACTCTCTTTCAAACCTTACTTCAAAGAAAACTCATAGAAACTTTTAAAGTATCATTGGAATTAATTACACTGGAATATTTGGTCAACTCTGTTGTATTTAGTAGAATGATTAGGTAAAAAATAATGATAATTGTAGATATCGTTCAGGGAAGTGTAGTCTCATAAGCATTTTTCTGGCTACACCTCTGGTTCTTCTCTGTGAAACACAACTGTGAGAATAAATAAGATTTAGGGCTTTTTAATATGGCAGTTTTAATGTAAGAGTCGCTATATTGGGACTCGTTATATAAAGAAAGCACAAATAATACACAATGTTTTTAATTTTCCAAGCGGACACAGCCAGTGATATAAACATAAGAATGGTTTTTGGGTTCTCTCCCCCCCCCCCCCCCTCAACTTTCAAAAGAAATCAAGTATCCAGTTATTCAAAAATATAAGTAGGTCGACTATAATGAAAACCACACATATAAATATGTCTAAAAATACACCTTTATTTATTTTTTAATGCAAGTAAAAACAAGGAAGAGTAACTTTTGTTAAGATTATCTGTCTTTAATGCATATGAATGCATTACCTATCTTAAAATGATTATTATTGTTTACTTTGCTTAATCATATTGGTGAGATGATAGGTTATATCTCCCAACCTGAGAAGTACTGTGTAAACATCATTTTATTGATTGAAATAATTCTTTCATGGCAAATCTCTTTGTATGTAAACTGCCATATAAACAAAAGGAAAATCGAGATAAGAACGGAAAAAAAAATATGATACGTTTGTAGAGATTTTGAAATACAGCCTTCACGGTAGAATTATCATTAACTTTGTCTCATATGATTAAGGAAAAGTTTCAAATTGAAAAATAAAATTACTTTACTTTTGCTCTAAAATATTAAAAAAGCATTGCAGATTACTGCGAGCAATTGCACTTAATAAAGCCGTCTATGATGTTTAATTGCGTGGAGTTTTTGATCTACTTCCAACAATTAATAGGCTACGTCACTCACGCGAAAGCACCCGATCGCTAATGTTTATTTGGTGGAAGAATTTTTTTAAGATACCTCGTTTTTATTTCCATTTTTTTAAACGAATCTTTTGCATTGGCTACCTAAGATTGATCTATAGAAAGACCGTTTTTTTCTTTTTCGATTTTGTTTAAAGTTTTTTTTAAATTTATTTAGGATACATTTACTTTCGGAACCGGTTTCGAAAGTAAAAGTATCCCCATTAAAAAACCTTGCAAATAATATAGAAGGAGTAAAAAAGTCCTTTGTACAGATCGACCTCAGCTACCCAAATCAAAGAAAATCGTTTAAAAATACTGAAATGCAAGCACGCTATCTTTAAAAAATTCTTCCTTAGGAATAATATTGAATCTAGGAAAAAAGGTGACCGGAAAAAACGTGACAGAAAAACAAGAGCGGAAAAAACGGGATAAGGAAAAAACGAGACCGGAAAAAACGTGACAAGGAAAAAAAAGGTGACCGGAAAAAACGTGACAAGGAAGTGTTAAATATTGAACTTGTCGATAAATAAATGCTAAAAACTAAAGTAAAGTTTTTCCACTGTCAGTTTCTTACAGCGTAGGGGGGGGGGGGGGGGGGGCAGAGTTAATGGGTGAGTTTGACAACTCTAAGATTTGGTCCAAGAAAATACAATTTTAACATTTCATTAAGAGAAGTTTATTATGACTTCTACAAAAGACAAGTTAGGGCTATCCACGGAGGGGGAGGGGGGGGGGGATTAAGGAAATACAATTTATTGATTCTTTCAATTCGCTATTGATAGTTTATATATGAGTAAAGATGTTTTATAAGGCGGAGGGGGAGGGAAAAAATTACATACACAGCCTGTAAAGGGAACAAAATAAAGACGAAGAGAGGAGGCATTTTCTTTAGAGGAATTTTTTCATTATCCTGCTTTTTTCTCGCAGGCTATCAAAGCCCAAGGATTAATGTGCACGCAGGTTCTGTATGTATGTATGTATGCACTTACGTCTGTATGTACGTAACGCGATAACTCTTGACAGAAACATCCGATTTGCTTTAATTTTTTTTCCAGGTTCGTTGTTTCCAAATTCAATATTTAACACTTCCTTGTCACGTTTTTTCCGGTCACCTTTTTTCCTTGTCACGTTTTTTCCGGTCCTGTTTTCTTTCACCTTTTTTCCGTTTACCAATCTACCTATAATGAAATTGAAAACCTATCTACATCGATGCTTTTTCTGGCCCATTCAGCGTCATTATAGACAGGTTTCACGGTGCTAGTTTTAAATTATGCTAGAATTTGAATAAAATTTGCGCAACAATAATAAATAAAAATATTATTTTTTAAGTGTAATGTTAAATTGGATATTTGAGATTTTTATTATTATTACACAACAAAAGTGCTGTAAGTAAAGAAAAAAAACAGTTTAGTTATTTAGTATTATAGTTAAATGAAAAAAATGACATACATTTGGAAGTAAAAAGGAAAGAAAAGAACGTGTATATTCATTAAAAGAGCAAAATAAATAAATATTACATAATAAATAATGAACATGCAAAATAAATAAATATTATATGGCAAATGATATAAAATAATAATTATTATAGTAATGAATTAGAATCTTATGGACAGAAATAATAAAGTAAAATAAGTAAACGATGATATTCTATAAAATTGCCTAGTATATGGTTCGAAATACAATGCCATTCTTAAGCATTAACAGAAAACGAAATCCCCTAAGGCATTCGACATAAAATACGGTAATCCAGTTGACAAATAGTCTGCCTAACGCCTATTGTGTGCGTGGAAAGAGGGGGTGATTGATAAACGCCTTCTTTAACTCCCAGTCTCGAGAAGTGGGGGGAAGCACAAACGCGCAAACGCGTTCATAACCATCTACAAGTAGAATATTTTGACCGCCTATACGCGCTTGTGACCATCTACAAGTACAAAAGTCTGACCGCCTATATGCGTTCACGACCACTTACAAGTACCAAAGTGCCACCGTGTATACGCGTGCGTGACCACGAAAGGGTTAATCGGGTCACGGATAATCGAATACCCCGCTTATTCGAATAGAATTCTCCGGAACCGAATTTATTCCTATTGTTTCTATGTTATTTTCCCCCGCTTAAACCAAATAACTTTTACGAACCTCCCGCTTATTCGAATAAGAACTGTGTGACCGATGTTTGAAAATAGGCGCAGAAAGCCCGTTTCAGCTAGAATTTCCTTCCACCTTTTGTCATTTCCGGTTCCTTTACGCTGAAAACAAATTTTCAGTTCTTCCTGCAATGATTTTGGTCGGCAGGTATATAATGGACAGGTCAAATGATTTCCCCACCTTGATCTCACCACCATCGCTTCTTGCTGTTAATCAGGCTTTAATGGCAATGCGTCGTCACTTCGAGACTCGAGATGGTCGTTGTGATATTTTGCACTCATTCGAAAAATAACTCTATATTTACTCCTTTAAAATTTCACTTAAACAAACCACTTTAAACGATTTTTTAAAGGCAGTATAAGTAACATAAATTAGAAGTAGCAAAGTTTTGACCAAACTCAAACGAGCTGAATTAAGTGTGATGTAAACCATATAAATGCAAATACTGACGTTAAATTAATAAGTATTTACTTTATATTAGCATTCGTATTTATTTTAGTTTATGTTATTCTATTAACGATTTATTATTTTGTTAATTAAACATACCGTAGATGGGTATTTTCCCTTTTTATTACGCATATTACAGTTATGATTCCCCGTTTAATCAAAAACCCCGCTTAATCGAATATTATTTCTGGAACCAAAAATAATCGTTTAAACGGGAACGACTGTATTACTGATTAAATGCAAGTTTTAATTTTAACAATGAAACCCTTTAAAACGAAATGATAAGGGGCAATATAATAATTTTGAATTAGAAATTTTCCAAAGAACTTTGGATTTTTTTAAGGCAAGATTCTGCTTAGTACAGGTATTACTATGTATAAATAGGTCAATGGAGAGTCTGCATAGTAATATACAAAATAAATGTGCTTTTTGTAAGTTCCATTGTAATAAAAGTGCCCTTTTTTTTCGGGTGTCATTTTTCTCCTTCTCACCACCTAGGAAAAATAATTACATTTAAAATTTTCCGATAACAGGAATTATTTTAGGTACCTAATATATTCTCCTATTGAAAATGAGAAAAATACAATCCATTTCAAATATCTGTGAAGAGTAATACCTCCCTCCCCCCCCCTCACTTTATCTCACATAAAACTTCCAGCGTCCATCGGCCATAAAGAGATAAAAAGGATTTAAACTTTACAACAATAAGTTCGCAACTTCGCGGGACACAAGTTGAATATTCTTAGACCAGATGGAAACTAAGCACTATTTTTAATAATTTCGAAATGTATTCATGTATTTTTTCTTATATTTAGTACAGTAAGACTCCGTATTTTTTCAAAAATTCTTTGGAGAAATTGAAAAAGAATATTTGTAAAAAGAAACATGAGCTAAAAATCATGTGTCTAGCATAAATTATGAAACACTTTCCAATACATTCAGAATATTGAAACAAAACTTTACAGCTTATTACGGAGAAAGGTGGTGTCTAAATAAATAAATTAGAAAACCCATAACGCATTTGAAAACCCAATTTCTGCAATTGCTGTCAGTTAGTTGGAAAAATATCTATTTTTTGTGCAGCCCTGTATATGCTCTATAACTTTGTATGTATGTATGCAAAAATTTAGTTCCGCAGGAAAATTCCCATTCAGCAATTTCTGTCAATAAACGGAATTGTACTTGCGATAGTGATTCCCAGTATATGACCTATTGAATTTATAAACACCACATAATATAAAAAAAAATAATAATAACAACAGTCAAATTTAAAAACGTATACCGCAACTGATAACGAACTTATAGCAATTATTGGTCATAGGCCAAATTTTTTTGTGTGTTTCTGAAAATGAAATATAAATTCTATGCACATCATATTCTACAGTAATCGCCTTGTAGTGTACAACTCCTTAGTGAAATATAAAAATTCCAATATGTTTAAAATAGTGTAATATCATTAAACTACACCATACACGATTTTTCTAATTCACCGTAATGTGACGGCATTCTTTTGCGTGTCCCTGTAAACGAATCTTACATGCTACACATTTCATTTTCAATAATGAACATGCCAAATTAAACAAAAATAACATATATCAATTTTATGGCAATTGGACTAAATTTATGTGAATTAGAGCACGGATAGAAGGAAAGACAGACAAACCGAATTTATAAACGCTTTTCAACTATACTGGAAAGAGTTAAAAAAAATCAAATGACACTTTTTATCACTTTTTAAGATTTATCCTTTTTTTAAGTTTTAGGATTTGGATGAAACCAGTTTTAATTTTCCTTCTCAAGATATTTTTATTTTTTTCATTTAATTTTTAAACAAATAATATTAATAAACAAATAGTAGTAATTATTATCTCTGCGTATTTGTATGTATGGAAACTTTGAAAACTTTCTCCAGCATAAAAAATAAAAGCTCATAAAAATAAGAACGAAGAATAGATTGTGAGAATAGATTTCAAGAATTGATTGTGAAATACTTTCCAACACATTTATCTATCTATAAAACTGTACTGAAATTTTACAGGTAAATAAGGCGCAAGATATGTGGCAGGAAGATATGTGAGTAAACAGTATGGTAAACATATAACACATTTAGAAATCCAGTTTTATCAATTACCTTCTATAATAATTTAAAAAAATAGTCAATTACGCACCCAAACGGCCATGTATCTTGTTGGTTTGCGTATCCCTGTATAAATTTTTTTATGTTCCACAAACTTCTATTGGCATACAAATATAGTTCAGCGAGAAAATGCATCACACAATTAAAACTATTCTCTAAGCAACTTCCATAGTTAGTAATACTTATATTTTTTTTCTGCGTTTCAACTAAAGCAGGTGTATCTGTTCTTTCAACGCGCTACTTTGATAGCTTATGTATAAGAACAGCGAGTTTTATATATTTATGGAATCTTTGACCAAGGATAGTCTTTGGGGTGAGAAGGAAGAGAGTGGGGGAACATAAAAAAACTTTACATACAGATATTTTAAAGGGGTTGAAATAAACATGTTGACTAACAAACGGAAATTTTATCATCTTGATCTTTACAATGTAGGAGAGGGCAGAGTTAAAGGGGTCGGGGGGTAACAAAGTATGAGTAAAAAATTCAGTATTTAGCGCAAGGAAACACAATTTAGGCAATACATTGCATAAATAAAAATGTTTTACAAAGATCTTTGAAAATAAAGTTTAATATATAAAATTATTGGTTATGGTGGTCCATTAAATACATATATATATATGTATATTACATATATATTGTCAGGGCCCGACTTATGTAGGTGCATGCGGGGAAGCTTCCCCGGGTCCCCCTTTTTAGGCGACTCCCATGAGAGTAGTCAGGATTTTTATTTAAATGGTGTCAAATGTTTAAAATTAAATAAAAGTGCCCAAAATTCATACATTTTCGAACTTTTAAGAAGGAAGTGCGGTCCCCTTCCCCCCTCCGCTTTCAGTAACCTCTCCACCTACGCAAATATCATTAGAAAACTAATGATTAATATTTTATTATGACAATTTAGTATTCTATAGTTTTCAAAAGCAATTCTTTATTAACGTTTTTCTCTTAACGTGGCAAGTTAAAACCAATACTTATAACCAATTTGGGACGTTTTCTTTTAGACATCTTATAACGTACGTAGATAAGCAAAGTAAATGTTTGCAAAGAAATACTCGTATCAAACAATCTATCATTTTTTTTCTACTATTTTCCTACAAGTATTTTTTTCTTAAAGTTTTGATTATCTTTTTGTGACACTCTGTATACAGATGTAAGCAGTACCGGATATAAAACTTATGCGTATAATACAATAGTATGAAGTTTATTACTAGCTACTTCCACATTATTCACAAAAAAATCTATAGATAGATAGATAGAGGGGGGGCAGAATGATTCTTACCTTTCCCCCCCATAGCCTAAGTCGGACCCTGCCCTGTATATGGTGGTTAATTAATGCTCTTCCGCCTGCCCTACCGCTAACTTTTGTAAATATTATTTAGATGAAAAAAAATGGCTCGTTTAACAATAAAAACTTTGACACATTAACGAATTAATATATAAGTGTAAAAGCTTGACAAATGCAGGTATGACTATGTAAATGATTTGAGAGCAAATGTTTTTTTTTTCTTTCACTTTTTCTTTTTTTCACTTTTTCTTTTTTTCACTTTTCGACAAATAAATTACATGAGAAATACAAACGTTTTCCCATTGTAACCTTTATCGGGCTTCCGTGTGCAGAATTTTTTTTTCAAAACGCCAACTTTAACAGCATTTTCTAAAAGACTTCCTTCCTATGTTTATCGAAAATTGAAAAAAAATTGTTCGACTTTATAGTTTCTGAATAAGAGTACCTGCCAATTCCATGTGTTTATGAACAAAACTGAATTCAGGAATGTGTCACAAAAAAAAATCAATTTGGAAGATTATGCAGTTTTTGTACGGGGCATTCGCCCAGAGCCCCCCAAATTTAGTGTCATAGACCTTGAAGCAATTGCAATAAGTTGGATTTATATGATGTAACAATTATCAGTCAGCATGAGCAGGAAAGAAATCAACATTAATTGTAAAATATATTTGTGATCTCTAAGTAATCTATAATTAAAAATGGATATTTAAATACGTTAAAATAAATGTGCATTATACAGTATTAGTGTAGTTTAATGCATTAAAATAAATGTTTTCTTAGTTTAATTCTCATGGTAACGAAATGAAAAGTTCAATCATCAAAATCTAGTTTAACTTTTTTTTCCAGTTTCAATACATTCATTTCATTATGATTGTTTTAATCATACTTATCATATAGTATTAGCATTAATTCTGATCATATAGTATTAGTCTATATGAGATATATTTATAAAAAAATAGATTGCCATGATTTAATTTGTCATTTAACAAACATGATTGTACAAAGTAAAGTAATAATAATAATAATAATAACAATAAATTTAAAAAAATAATGCTTTCATTTGCATTATTGTAAGAATCTTTTAGATAATGATTCTTCCCTGTTTTTAAAGACATATACTTACACTTAATCATATCTACTGCTTTAATTGCATCCATTCTATTGATATTTTTGAATAATTCTATACTTGTACTGTTCATTGGTATCTTTTTAAACAATATATAGTTACACTTGAATATTTTAGGCTAATTGTGAGCTTGGGGTGCCATCGCGGAAAAAGTCTAGTACTGCTTTTCCATCTGACCTTTGTAAATATTACTTGCATTGCCATGAAATCGATATATGATATGGAGGCCTGTTCACTATTGGAAATAGTGAGTGTGGCCTTTATTGTTTGTTTACATGGATGTATAAAATAATTCGAATAAACTCGAATTACGGTCTAGATCGATATCTGCTTGTAGTACTTTTTTTATAGTTGTATATTATTCCAACCGTAATAATTGATACACATTGCTAATGTGCACTGCAGTCTGTTTCCCATAAAAATTAATAGTAATAATAATGCGCGTAGTGTTTACTGATCATTAACAGAGGAATTCCAAGACAACCGAAGAACAGTGCACTAAAAAGGACGGTTGAAAAAGGGCACTTTTGTGAATATTTAAAATATTTTTTAGTAAAGGGTGGATTGCTGAAATTAAAATAATTTTAATATCTATAAAGAAAACTGTCTTATTTTGAAATTTGGTTTTCACACTCGAGTTCAAAATTTAATAAAACATTACTTTCATTATATCTTTCTTAATTTTTCAAATGGTGAAGAAAAAAAAAGTTTTTACTTTCCAGTTCTTTTTTTGTTTTGTTTAGTTTGGGTTTTTTTTTTTTTTTTTTTTTTTTTTTTTTTGCGTGTGCGTAAAAAATTAGAGGAAAATCAAATGATTAAGAGGAAGAACGATAATAGTCCAATTGTGGGAAATTTTGTATGACAGTTTTATTTAATGGCTTGAACGACGTAATATCGTTTGCTTATCTTAGATAGAGGAATAAGATGAAATAGTCCTTTGACAATGTAGTTAAAGATAGGTCGATACACAGCTGAAGATTGTATTTTCACAAATGTAAATTGAAATATAGCTCTGAATAAACGGTCTATGACTATCATAAATTTTCCCTTCGACCTACAGATCCCATTTTTGTAATATGTCTGTTAAATTGTATTAAGACAAGCTTAATAAAACTAGTTTCTAAATTATTTAGATTTTACAATTTTCCTTGTGTATTCAATTTTTCCATTTCTTTAAAAACTGTTATTGTATGCAGATTTTTCAACAGAAAAAATATTTTAGAAATTCTTTGAAAAATCGGGTCAAGCCGAACCGGACCCGCAAGAGACAAAACCTAACCCGAAACAATGGATATCAACCCGATTTGCAGCAAAATTGTAGAAGTTAATCCAACCCCCGACAAAAAAAGAAAGGTTTCCCGACCCGATGCAGGACTCTACGCCATACTCAATAAATTTAGATCCTAAGTATTATTTAAATTATTTTCGCGAAAATATTTTCATTTCTGCTGTGCATTCCTTAAATTTTGTTTTCTTTGTTGAAACTTCAAAACTTTGACTCCCACTTATTGTTACCCCCCTCCATACACACACACACACACACGTACACCCCGCTCTTAACTCTGCTCCCCTCTTACATTATAAAAATCAAGATAATGAAAAACCTTAACTTTTGAAAAAAGTACTTTTGTTTATATTTTGACCCCTTTAAATGTATGTAAAAATTTGTTTCTTTTAATTCCATGTCCTCCCCCTTTCTCTTCACCAAAAGGCTGTCTTTGGTCAAAACTCCCATAAATATATAAAAGTTAATAGCCTTATACATAAGCTATCCATGTACTAAATTGAGAGAATCTATAGATTGTATTTTCTGTTTACCACCCCGCCCTTTCTAGGGGCTTACTAATGAACAGCCGCGTCTCCAGTAGAATATATTTTTTCAATACACAGCACCTATTTATTAGTGTTCTTTAAGTGTAACGCTATGTATAATATACTTTTTTGATATCAATAATAGGTATGTGGACTTAGCACGGGCTTCAGTTGAATCTTAGAATTAGTTTTCTATAACTGAAAATATATGTAACTTTAATAACTAATAGATCTGAATTTTAGGTTCATCTAAGTATATATAATAATTATTATTTTTACCACTGATTTTTTTTGCTAAGACCTTTTCACCGTTGACCTTTTTACCTGAATTCATTTGAAACAGAGTATCTACATTAAAATATACTGCAAACGATTTTCCCGCTTAGATCATTATGTAACGGAATTCTTTTGTGCGACTCTGGAAATGAATAATAAATTCTTTGCATTTCATATTCTACAGAAAGCATGTTTTAGTGCTGCACTTGAAACGATTTTTTTCCATTGGTCGTAATTTAACGGCATACTTTTGAATGCCCCTGTAAGGGAACTGTACATGCTACATATTTCATTTTCAATGGTGATCGTGCGATAGTAAATGTCAATAGCACACAAAATTTCAGGGAAATCGAATTATATTTGCGCAAGATAGAGCATTGACAGACAAACTGAAGTCATAAACCCTTTTCAACTATGTTGGAAAATGTAAAATAAATAAATTCCTCATAATTTAGAATTACAAATTGTCATTAGTGTGTGACTTAATCGGAGAAAAATTTTCTTGATTTTACGATATCGGAGGTAACATGCGCATATCAAATATCACGAATTTGATTTTTTTTAAAGTAGACCATTGAAAGTGATTATTTAAAAGTATTGAGGTAGAATAACTAAATTACTAAATTCTTCTATAAGCACGCTTGCGGAATGGGGCAGAATTTGATAACATACAGAAAATGTGCAACAAAGTTTTTATTATTTAAAATAACCATAAGTTTAATAATAATTCTTAGGCTACAATAAAGATAACACTTCGGCTATCAGTTTTTATTTTCCGTTGGGGAGGGGGGGGGGGAGTTACTCTAAGATTTCTGCTGTGATGTCAGAAAAGATTTTTTTTTTAATGATGCCCTACTTTATTTTTATATCAACAATCTTTTATGTTACATTGTGCAATATTCATGATTTAATAATTATTGATTAATACTAATTTTAAAAGAACTAGTTTAAAACATAAACTTTTCATAATCCTTTTATTAAATAAGCGACAATGAAAAAAATATGTAGCAAGCTACCACTATTTGGAATTTTACTGTTCCTGTGAACTGTTTTCTTTAGAAATCATCTTTACAAGGGAAGGGGTGGGGCTGTCAATCATAGTTTTCTCAAAGCTCAAAGCGTCACTTACAGGTAGTATTTCGATGTCATTCATGGGTTGCAAGAGTTTGGATTAGATAACAATGGGAGATATTTACTCTCTTTCAAACCTTACTTCAAAGAAAACTCATAGAAACTTTTAAAGTATCATTGGAATTAATTACACTGGAATATTTGGTCAACTCTGTTGTATTTAGTAGAATGATTAGGTAAAAAATAATGATAATTGTAGATATCGTTCAGGGAAGTGTAGTCTCATAAGCATTTTCTGGCTACACCTCTGGTTCTTCTCTGTGAAACACAACTGTGAGAATAAATAAGATTTAGGGCTTTTTAATATGGCAGTTTTAATGTAAGAGTCGCTATATTGGGGCTCGTTATATAAAGAAAGCACAAATAATACACAATGTTTTTAATTTTCCAAGCGGACACAGCCAGTGATATAAACATAAGAATGGTTTTTGGATTCTCTTCCCCCCCCCCCCTCAACTTTCAAAAGAAATATAGAACTTTTTTCATATTAAGCAAAGTATTTGCTGTAATAATGCTAAAAATGGGATACTGCTTATAAATATACTAATGCACGGTACAAGTATCCAGTTATTCAAAAATATAAGTAGGTCGAATATAATGAAAACCACACATATAAATATGTGTAAAAATACACCTTTATTTATTTTTTAATGCAAGTAAAAACAAGGAAGAGTAACTTTTGTTAAGATTGTCTGTCTTTAATGCATATGAATGCATTACCTATCTTAAAATGATTATTATTGTTTACTTTGCTTAATCATATTGGTGAGATGATAGGTTATATCTCCCAACCTGAGAAGTACTGTGTAAACATCATTTTATTGATTGAAATAATTCTTTCATGGCAAATCTCTTTGTATGTAAACTGCCATATAAACAAAAGGAAAATCGAGATAAGAACGGAAAAAAAAAATATGATACGTTTGTAGAGATTTTGAAATACAGCCTTCACGGTAGAATTATCATTAACTTTGTCTCATATGATTAAGGAAAAGTTTCAAATTGAAAAATAAAATTACTTTACTTCTGCTCTAAAATATTAAAAAAGCATTGCAGATTACTGCGAGCAATTGCACTTAATAAAGCCGTCTATGATGTTTAATTGCCAGGGGCGTGCCTAGCGGGGGGGTGTTGGGGGTGTAACACCCCCCCACTTATTTGGAAGAGTTGGTAAAATTTAGAATAGTCGGAAAGTTAAGAACACACCCTGCAAAAAATCCCCTCTCCTGTCGTCAGTATCATTTCAATTCTCTGTTGTCCGTCATTTAAAGGGGAAAAGAAATAACTTATCACGGAAGATTGTGTATGATTCTGTGTGGGAGGGAGGGGTTGTCAGAGAGCGGAGGTGATAGATAGATAGAGAGAGAATCCCGTTTCTGAGAATTTGAGACTTTCGGGAAAGGAGGGGGTTGTTGCAATCTCTATTGTAAGTTTTCCCATGTAGCATCTTTAATTGCTCCCTTCTGCTATGGACTGATTCTTAGAATTTGGTGACCTCTTGGCTCTGGATTTGGCGCTAGTTATTTGAGGTTGTTGCATTTAAAAGATGAAGTCACGGACACAGAAGAAGAGCGATTTGCGAAAGTTTGTTTTTGTCGCATGATGGCGAATAATTCAGTGAAAAGTTTATGCACACACTGTGATCGTGTACACACACATTTCACAGAAAAAATAAATTTATATCGCCATATAAGAATATTTCATCCGAATGAAAACATCAACCTCCAGAAAGGAAAACTGATTTAATGTACAATATGTAGATATTTCTGCATTTCTATTAGAGGCCTGCATAGTCATATTCAAACAGATCCTCCAGATGTAAAATTCAGAGCTTCGTAAAAATGTTTCCGAAACATCATTTTCATCACAAAATTTTACTGCGAATGTTAAGGCTTTTGCAGACCGGGTTCGGCACTACAGCGAAAGTTTGATTGAGGAATGCGATAAAATCCTAACTAGCAATTCTATGGAAAATGTCAATGTTTCTGAAAAGGAAGATTCCTCGACTTTTCTAAGTTGTGATCCAGCCGATCGTATTGGAAAGAATTTAACCGAAAACCAGAAACTTTTCATCCTGTCTTGTGGACCTTATCAACCTCAGAGATCATCTTACCCTGTGAATCATGACATAGATCCTAAGAAGCAGAATAAGTTTAGCTCCTGCTGGTATAAAGAATATCCATATTTAGAATACAGCGACCAACTGGATGCCGCATTTTGTTTTGCTTGTTCACTTTGCTCTGATGGCCCGGAGCCTGAAAACGCAGATAGCTTGGATCAGTGTTGATATTCGTGTATGGCATAAGATGAAAGGCCGAGGAAAAAACCCTAAAGGCAAGTTAATGGTTCATTTTACGAGCAATGCTCATAGAACCGCAGTGTATAAATTAGATAATTTGGCCCAAAAAAGTAAGCACGTTGACAACTTTCTATCTAGTCAACGTAGAAAGGCAGAAGCTAACGCGGAGCAAATTCGTCTAAGAAACAGAGAGATTATTAATATACTTCTAGACTGCACCAGATATCTAAGTCGTCAAGCATTTGCATTTTGGGGACGAGAAAGTGACAGCGGTAACTACATTCAGCTCATTAGATTAATGGCCAGGTGGATTCCAACTTTAAAAAACTGGATTGATGATAATCATCTTCGCCCATACCATGCCAATAAGTCACAAAACGACTTTATTGGGGTTCTTGGATCATGTGTCCGTGAAAAAATAGTTGCTAATGTCAAAAATTGTGGATTTTTTAGCGTTATGGCTGAAAACACACCCGATATCTCTCATCTTGACCAGCTCTTAATTGTAATCCGATACGTGACCCAGTTTCAGCCAGAAGAAAGGTTGTTAAAACTAAAAGATTATCTAGCTAAAACAGGCGAAGGAATGGCTAAGCTTATTTCTGAAATTCTACAGTCAGTTGGAATATCGCTTTCCCAAGCTCGTGCACAGTCTTACGACACCACGTCATCTATGTCCGGCGCATTTTAGGCTGTCAATCAAAACTTTCAGAAATAGCTGGTAGATCTATTTTATATATACCCTACCTCGTGCATAAAGTGAATTTATGTGTTGAACATGCGTGCAAAGAAAGCAATATAATAAAATTGTTCTACGACAGTATTCAGGATCTCTATAACTTTTTTTAACTGAGTACAAAGCGATTCGGCATACTGACAGAGAAAATAGAAGTTCTTCAGAAGAGTCTTACTTTGAAATTTTTGTCAAAGACAAGATGGACTATGCGAGCGGATTGTGTCAGAGCTATTTTATCGTCCTATGATGCCCTCATCCATACTCTGCAAATTATTTCTGAAGACATGAAGGTTGACAAGGATGCTCGAGCTAATGCGGCAGGGTTAAGAAGCAAAATGATGTCATACGATTTCATTGTTTCTTTACTTGGAATGAAAACAATTATGTTTCAGACCAAGTTAGCAACAGAGCAATTGCAACGTGATGACCTGAACATTTTAGAGGGAACCGACATAATGCAGAAAACTTACGAAATCATTCAGAAACTCCGGAATGATGACACGGCTGCAATAATGAACATCATTAAGGAAGCTGACAACATCTGCGAGATACATGGAATAAATCAAGATTATGAGTTCAATTTGCGGCACAGGCGACGGAGGCCTCTATCGAAGATCGACGAAAATCCTAAAACTGCAGTTCTATTTACACGAGAGAATTATTTTAAAGCAGAAATTTTGAAGGTAGTAGATCGGCTTACAACTGCATTTGTAGACATTCATAAGTTGGTATTTGAGAAAGTTAAACCACTATTCTGAACTTTACTTATATAGTAAAATAATTTTTAAAAAATTACACATATTGAACAACAACATTTAATTTCGACTGTGGTTAAGGAGAATGCAGGTGAACACTTAAGACTTTTAGTGATTTTTATAAATTCACAGTATTGTAGAACAGTTGACTCCGTCGCTGAGAGGGGGGGGGGCTATAACAAAGTCTTTCTCACCCCCGATCTTGCAGTCGGCAAAATTCAGTTCACACACCCCCACTAAAACAGCCTTCGGCACGCCCCTGTTAATTGCGTGGAGTTTTTGATCTACTTCCAACAATTAATAGGCTACTTCACTCACGCGAAAGCAACCGCTCGCTAATGTTTATTTGGTGGAAGAATTTTTTTAAGATACCTCGTTTTTATTTCCATTTTTTTAAACGAATCTTTTGCATTGGCTACCTAAGATCGATCTATAGAAAGACCGTTTTTTTCTTTTTCGATTTTGTTTAATTTTTTTTTAATTTATTTAGGATACATTTACTTTCGGAACCGGTTTCGAAAGTAAAAGTATCCCCATTAAAAAACCTTGCAAATAAAATAGAAGGAGTAAAAAAGTCCTTTGTACAGATCGACCTCAGCTACTCCAATCAAAGAAAATCGTTTAAAAATACTGAAATGCAAGCACGCTATCTTTAAAAAATTCTTCCTTAGGAATAATATTGAATCTAGGAAAAAAGGTGACCGGAAAAAACGTGACAGAAAAAACAAGAGCGGAAAAAACGGGATAAGGAAAAAACGAGACCGGAAAAAACGTGACAAGGAAAAAAAAGGTGACCGGAAAAAACGTGACAAGGAAGTGTTAAATATTGAACTTGTCGATAAATAAATGCTAAAAACTAAAGTTTTTCCACTGTCAGTTTCTTACAGCGTAGGGGGGGGGGGGGCAGAGTTAATGGGTGAGTTTGACAACTCTAAGATTTGGTCCAAGAAAATACAATTTTAACATTTCATTAAGAGAAGTTTATTATGACTTCTACAAAAGACAAGTTAGTGCTATCCACGGAGGGGGGGGGGGATTAAGGAAATACAATTTATTGATTCTTTCAATTCGCTATTGATAGTTTATATATGAGTAAAGATGTTTTATAAGGCGGAGGGGGAGGGAAAAAATTACATACACAGCCTGTAAAGGGAACAAAATAAAGACGAAGAGAGGAGGCATTTTCTTTAGAGGAATTTTTTCATTATCCTGCTTTTTTCTCGCAGGCTATCAAAGCCCAAGGATTAATGTGCACGCAGGTTCTGTATGTATGTATGTATGCACTTACGTCTGTATGTACGTAACGCGATAACTCTTGACAGAAACATCCGATTTGCTTTAATTTTTTTTCCAGGTTCGTTGTTTCCAAATTCAATATTTAACACTTCCTTGTCACGTTTTTTCCGGTCACCTTTTTTCCTTGTCACGTTTTTTCCGGTCCTGTTTTCTTTCACCTTTTTTCCGTTTACCAATCTACCTATAATGAAATTGAAAACCTATCTACATCGATGCTTTTTCTGGCCCATTCAGCGTCATTATAGACAGGTTTCACGGTGCTAGTTTTAAATTATGCTAGAATTTGAATAAAATTTGCGCAACAATAATAAATAAAAATATTATTTTTTAAGTGTAATGTTAAATTGGATATTTGAGATTTTTATTATTATTACACAACAAAAGTGCTGTAAGTAAAGAAAAAAAACAGTTTAGTTATTTAGTATTATAGTTAAATGAAAAAAATGACATACATTTGGAAGTAAAAAGGAAAGAAAAGAACGTGTATATTCATTAAAAGAGCAAAATAAATAAATATTACATAATAAATAATGAACATGCAAAATAAATAAATATTATATGGCAAATGATATAAAATAATAATTATTATAGTAATGAATTAGAATCTTATGGACAGAAATAATAAAGTAAAATAAGTAAACGATGATATTCTATAAAATTGCCTAGTATATGGTTCGAAATACAATGCCATTCTTAAGCATTAACAGAAAACGAAATCCCCTAAGGCATTCGACATAAAATACGGTAATCCAGTTGACAAATAGTCTGCCTAACGCCTATTGTGTGCGTGGAAAGAGGGGGTGATTGATAAACGCCTTCTTTAACTCCCAGTCTCGAGAAGTGGGGGGAAGCACAAACGCGCAAACGCGTTCATAACCATCTACAAGTAGAATATTTTGACCGCCTATACGCGCTTGTGACCATCTACAAGTACAAAAGTCTGACCGCCTATATGCGTTCACGACCACTTACAAGTACCAAAGTGCGACCGTGTATACGCGTGCGTGACCACGAAAGGGTTAAGAAAGTTAGCATATTTGCAGAATGTTTATAAATATTTAAATTCATTAAATCAGCATTTAGTAAAATAAATTTTATTTGGGTACTACTTGATTTTCCCTTCGACCAATTTCGCAAACTGTTCGCCAAATTATACAAATTGACATAATTTTTATTTTAAATAACAAAAGAACAAATTAATTAGTAAAACCTTAATAAAAGTACAAGTAAGAAGTCGAATTAAAAATCATTTGATGATGTAACAAACACGTGTATATGTCAAGTGAATGTGACATTTACGATCATCCATTATTGGCATTTAATCTTATAGTTTGTTGATAGTTTTTTGGTCGACGGGATATTCAAGTAGTACTATTATCTGTTCTAGTCAATTAAAACGGATTTTAATGTATTCGGGAACCAGCTATTTCTTCCTCGATTTAGTATAGATGGCAAACCGATAATGCTGTGTTTTATCGTGTTGATAATCGGTGACCAATAGTACTGGAAAGAATTCCGATTACGGAAGATAAAATTATTTTGATTTTTCTTTCGAACTTTTTAATTTTTCAATTCTTTGTATCCCAAACGCTACCTTCTTACCAAATTTCTAGGGCTATAGATGTACCTCAGATTTTTGATGATCGGTGAGTCAGTCAGTTAGTCAGTTTCAAAAAAGCGAAAGTTTGACTTCATATGTTTTCTGAACCAGGAAAGATAGAAACGTGGAAACTTGAACATTTGGTTCTGTTTTAAAGGTACTTTTAAAAAAAGAAAGTTTCAAGTTCCTGGGAAAGTCCAGCACAAAGATATAGGGGTGTCAAAAGTACCCTGAGTTGCTTCCAGAAAAGGATGCTTACGGCAGAGCCACTGCCGTCTCCCCAGATTTAAGGCAATTGCTAAATCGGGATTTACAATGTTAGCTTAAATCGACTTAAGACCAATTTTAAATCAGATTTTCGATGCCAGTTTTAAATCGATTTAAGGCCAGAGCCCAATTAGGAACATTTTAATAAATAAAATAGACAAATTTTGAAAATGATATATATTTTTAAATATTGCAGCAGTCAAAGTGTAACAGTACCATCTGGGAAATATAGTTCATAATCGAATTATAATCAGCATAATCAAAATATGAAAGGATTTACATGAGAGGTGCAAAATATTTTTATAAGAGACTGTTTCAAGTGACTCTCTAGAACATACATCTCACAGCATTTGCAATGTGAAATCATGGTTACATGTATTTGTACCATTTTAAGAAAATCCTCTACATCACAATTCACAAACAAATGGTTTTTCATTTATATGAACATGGAAATGCATTTTTAGATAGCCACTTTTAAAAATTCATTACAGCATACATCACAAATGAAGTCTCAATTTGCATGGGTAAGATAATGTCTGTTTAAATTGCTACTGTCTGAAAATCCTTTAGTACATATTTCACAAACAAAAGGTTTTTCCTTTGTATGGATACGCAAGTGATTTTTTAGATCACCACTTCGGGAAAATCCTTTGTAACATATTTCACAAACAAATGGTTTTTCCTTTGTATGGGTACGCAAGTGTACTTTCAGAGTACCACTTTCTGAAAATCTTTTGGTACATATTTCACAAACAAAAGGTTTTTCCTTTGTATGGATACGCAAGTGTACTGTCAGATGACAATTTTGTGAAAATCTTTTGGAACATATTTCACAAAGGGTTTTTCCTTTGTATGGATATGCAAGTGTTTTTTCAGAATATCATTTTGTGAAAATCCCTTGGAACATATTTCGCAAACAAATGGTTTTTCATTTGTATGGATACGCAAGTGATCTTTCAGATTACCACTTTGTGAAAATCCCTTGGAGCATATTTTACAAACAAATGGTTTTTCATTTGTATGGATACGCAAGTGTACTTTCAAATGAGCATTTAGGGAAAATCTCTTGGAGCATATTTCACAAACAAATGGTTTTTCCTTTGTATGGATGCGCAAGTGTAATTTCAGGTTGCCGCACCTGAAAATCCTTTGGAACATATTTCACAAATAAAAGGTTTTTCATTTGTATGGATACGGAAGTGCACTTTCAGATTACCATTTCGTGAAAATCTTTTGGAACATATTTCGCAAGCAAAGGGTTTTTCCTTTGTCTTGATATGCAAGTGTTGTTTCAAATCATCAGTTTTCGAAAAACCGTTGGAACACATTTCACAAAAAAAAAAAATTTCTTTTATCCTTCTTCCATCACTGATATTTCCTTTAGAGTAAATGTCTGTTTTCATGGGACATAGGAGATAAAATATCTGCATAAAATGATACGTTGTTGAAATTCTCCAAAAGATGCTTTAAATACTTTTAGACAAGTATGTCTGCTGTCCATCTTTTAATCTAAACTGTTGAACTAAAATTAATGAAACCTTTTTTATTTGGAGTTAAATATAAATTAATTATCAATTTCAAAGCATTCAATAATTTATACAGTCACAAAATGAAAATAACTTATTAATCTTTAAAAACATGGTTGGTTTGTAGTGGCAAAAGAACGTCAGCAACTTCTTCTGTAGGGAAACACCTAAGAGAATCATTTATTTTAACATGCTTAAATGAACTATGAGTACTGATACATGACAAACTGGCAAAACATCATTGAAAGAATTTATATCAACAATTCATAAAATTGTAACCTTTGTAACAGTATGTGATTTCTATAATTTTATTTTTTAGTGGTCACTGCATTTCTTCTCAAACTCAGTTGTTTCTCAAAAATTACTGAAATTTCTTGGACGGGAGGCTGTCTCCAGTGAAACACTCTGGAATAGGATTCTGTAAATTTGGACATTCCACCATTCAGCCCCGAACTGCAGGCTTTGATTAATTAAATGAAACCACACAAGGCTGAAACCAGTTTTGCATAAGTTTTTCATATCTTACAACTTTATACGTTTTCTACAAGAAATTAAAAATATTTGTTACTGCTTATCTCTTAAAAAAAGAATAAATTACTTAAACAAATTTTCATTCCATTTCCACCTTAATTCAAACATTTCCTTTATTTAAAATAAAATTTAGTTGTCTAAATGATTATAGATACAGTTTGAAATTAAACTGTATTTCTAAACATCATGTGTAACCTAATTCTTATATGTTTAAATATAAACAATTGTTTTGTATTTATTAAATAAATCTGTTCTAATTATTTAAAATATGTACCTTTTTGAAACTCCATAAAATTTAGAAAAAAAAATATGCGACCACTTTTATTGCATTTTCATTTAGTAGAATGTATAAGAACGACGAGAAAATATGACAAAACCTCACCTTCAAAACTGTAAAAAACACTTTCTGAAAATAAATTTTGTGTCATTTTTACTTTGTTCATTTATAGAATTTTAAGCAATAAATTCAGATTCTGAGAGTGTATTTTTTCTTTCTAACTTCTGTTACCCAAATTGTTTTAAAGATAAAATTTCTTTTCAAATTTATAAAAACAGATAAAGTTTAAATAAAAAAACTATTTGCATACAAGTATAGAAAAAAACAATTAATTTATTAAATATAACTTATGTTGCATAATCTTTCGGTTTTATTCCAAATACATTTTTAAAAGACTGTATTTTAGTTTTAAAATTAAACTTTTTGATGCTTGTTCGCTCGTTTTTATGCTTTGTATCATTGGCAATGACTTTTATCGTCTGCGTTTGTTTATAGGAGTTTATAGAATGTTTTGTTGTGAAAGACGTAGCCACGAGCGGCTTACCTTGTGATATTATTTAATAAAAACAGTGCACTGCAGTTTTGTTCTTTTGAATATTTGTGAGTATTTAATTGATCTAACATAATGGTCCGCCGAGCAACGAAGAAGCAGCCTGGGATTAAATCCAACGAGATCAAAAATAAAACTTGAAAGTTGAGTAAAACGCCGACATGAATAAGTTCAAAGAGTTCCGTGCTACGAAATTCGCGAAAAGCTTATTCGAAAAGTAAGTGAATGGGATTTTTCTTATCTTTACTGTTATATACATATATTAAATAATGTTTAAAGGCGCAAAAAAAGAGGATTTAAGGCTTATAGCCACTGAAATAAATCTAAATACTAATGAAAAAACGACAATTGCTGATTTAAACGTTATTATTGAAGATAGTGAAATGTATAAAAATAAACCAGATTTTGTGAAAGATATAGCAAACGATATAATTGAAAATCGTAAAAATGAGGAGTAAAAGCAATTTGATCTGGAAAAAAATGAAACTTGAAAGATCGAAAAATTAATTAGAACTAGCTAAAATTAAATCTGAAGCTAAATCTAATAATAGTGAGAGTGAAATAAAATTAGAATCGTTAGATCAATTGATAAAAAGTATTCGAACTTTGACTGTAAAAATTCCTATACGTCCTGAAGGATAGGGGTTTTTCTTTTCTTCTTTAGAACGAGCTTTTAAGACTAAAAATGTTCCAGAAAAATATAAAGTAGAAATTCAGTTAAATTTATTAGGGGATAAAACTTCTAACATACTAACTTACTTACATGATAGTGATAGCGAGAATTATGCAAAAATAAAAGAATTAGTGTTAAAAGAATTTCAACCTACACCTTATTTTTGCTTAGAGCAATTTAGAAAAGCTGTTAAACAAACAAATGAGACTCATGTACAGTTTGCTTCGCGTCAAACGACAAACTGGGAATATTATTTAAATTTAAGAAATGTCTCCGACTTCGAAAGTCTAAAACAACTTATAGTATCGGATAAATTATATCAAACATTAGATAAAGAAACAGCTTCTCACATTAGTGTGAGACAAGGAGATAAATGGTATTTACCAGAAGAATTGGGACGAGTGATTGATTTATATTTCACATCATGCGAAAAATCTCTTACTGAGAATTTTAGTGTTAATCGTAAGCATACTAACTCCAAAAGTGTATCTAAAGTATTTTTATCAGATATTAAAATATTAAGTTGTATTTTTTGCCACGAACATCACACTCTTTCCAAAATGCCCGCATTATTTAAAATTATCTGTCAATGAAAGGATAGACGTTATAAAATGTAACAAGTTATGCTTTAATTGTTTAAATTCACATTCAGTTGCAAATTGCCCATCAAAGCACACATGCTTCTGTAAAAAACGTCATCATAAAACTATACATTTCCCAAAAATAAATAACAACACATACGTGAAAGAATTTGTTTCAAACAAAATAAACAAGGAAAGGTAAATGTGGAAGAATGTTCAGATTCTAGGCCAACAAATCGTGGCATATCAGTCTTGAACGCTAATGCAGAAGAGTTCGTTCAGAAAACCTTTATTAGTAACTATTGGAATAAAAAGAGCAAGGTTTTACTTTCAACTGTAATATGTTTTCTAATTGATGAATCGGGATCTAAACATAGAGTAAAGTGTTTATTAGATGTAGGTAGCGAGTCTAATATTTTATCCTGCCATTTAATAGAGCTAATGCATTTTAAAAAAGAGAGAACAAACACCTTAGTGTCCGGTCTAAATGACGCTACCTTGGTAATAAATCATAAAGTTAATGCATGAATATGCAATAGACATGTAAGTTTTGTAAAATATTTATATTTCTTGGTAGTTCCAAAAATAACTGCAGATTTAACGCCTTCGCGTCCAATTGAACTCTCAATACAAGATTTACCTAATGTAAAGTTATCAGATGATAGTTTCAATATCCCAGAACATGTAGATATGCTCTTAGGAGCAGGAATTTTTTATGAGCTTTTGAGACCGGGACAAATTCGTGTTAATAATCCTCATCTTATTTTGCAAGACACAGTTTTCGGTTTTCTTGTATCGGGAAGTTTTCCGACAGAGAATGAAAATAAAGATCATTGTGGGTTTATAAAGAAAGAAACACTTAGAAAATTCTGGGAGATAGAAAATATCAATGTTGAAAAACCAAAAAGTAAAGAGACTTTAATTTGTGAGAAACATTTCGTAGAAAATTATACACGAGACAAAAGCGGTAAATATGTTTTTAAAATGCCCTTAAAAGAGGATCCAGCTGTTTTAGGAAACTCAAAACAAATCGCTACGAAAAAATTAAATTCTTTATGGAATCGTCTAGCGAAAGATCCTGAGTACTTAAGATTATATTCAGATTTCTTAAAAGAATATCAACAGTTAGGCCACATGGTTGAAGTTAACGAAAGCGAGGAAGAAAGTGGATCCTATTACATTCCCCACCTTGGAGTGTATAGAGGAATAGAAAAAAGTATATCAACGCCTTTGAGAGTTGTATTTAACGCGTCTTCCTTAACAACTAAGAAAAACTCACTTAATTGTATTCAATATAACGGAGGTGAAATACAAGATGATTTATTCTCAATTATGGTGAGATTTACAAAATCTATCGTCGCTTTCACTGCAGACATTCAAAAAATGTATAGAGCAATCTCTATTCATCCAGATCAGAGGAAGCTGCAAAAAGTCTTATGGAAGGAAGGTCTTAACGAGCCAATTAAAAATTTTGAATTAACGACAGTTACTTATGGTACTGTTAGCGCACTTTTTTTGGCCATGAGAACACTACTTCAATTGTCTAAGGATAAAGGAAGCAAGTTTCCTTTTGCAGCACCCGTACTGAGAGAAGACATATATATGGATGACATTCTATCTGGATCTGATTCTTTAAGTTCTGCATTAGAACTCCAAAATCAATAGAAATTTTAAATAGTGCAGGAATGTTATTACATAAATGGTGCAGTAATGTCCCACAACTTTGTCAAACAAATGACAAGACAGAAGAATCTAAAGCGTTAGAGTTTTGTGGAAATCGAAAAAAAGATTGTTTAAGTTTCAATGTTAAAATTCCTAATGATGTAAATGTCACTAAGAGACAAGTGTTATCAACTATATCAAATATATTCGATCCTTTAGGTTTAGTATCTCCTGTTATAATTAAAGCAAAAATATTTATGCAGAAGTTGTGGTTATTATAATTAAATTGGGATGATTTGCTATCGGAGAAAGAGGCTAAGGAATGGATAGAGTTTTCTGATTAATTAATAAATTTTAGATTAGTAGGTGTATTTTATTGAAAGATGCAATTATGATCGAGTTACATGGTTTCAGCGACGCGTCTGAAGCAGCCTATGATGCAGTAATTTACTGCAAATCATTAACAAAATTTGGTCAAGTGTCTGTAATTTTAGTGACAAGTAAATCCAGTTTCTCCCTTAAAGAAATTAACTGTTCCAAAACTTGAGCTTTGTGCAGCAGTTTTATTGACAAATCTTATTAAACGATATTTCTGGCTCAATAATAGTGTAAATAAAATCTTCTTGTGGTCCGAATCCATGATAGTATTATCCTGAATTAAAAAAGAACCATACGTTCTAAAAACATTTGTTGTGAACAGGATTTCTACAATACAAGAACTAACTGAAGGGATGCAGTGGCGACATGTTCCATCTAAGCATAACCCTGCTGACCTTCTAACAAGAGGAGCTAATCCTGATAAACTATTCTCAAATAAGTTATAGTGAAGTTGTCCATTGTTCCTAAAGGAAAAAGACTACACAAATTCAAACATTCCCGCAGCAGTTAATTCCAATGACTTTTCAAACGAACTTAAAAATATTAATATAAGTGACTTTAAAAGCATATCTGTTTTTACAGTTTCTATCAATTCTTTTGTGCATGATATAATTGATTTAAGTAATAACTATTGTAAAATAATTCGTATTTTAGGATTTATTTTCAGGTTCCTTAGTAACTGTAAAAAGAAAAAAAGGAGGATCCTCTGGACCTCGAAGAGCTCAACAAAGCAGAAAGTTTTTTGTTAAAAAGTGTTCAACGTGAGTTTTTTGACAATGAAATAAAATCCTTGCAAAAATCAGGTAATATTAATCATAATAGCCAGGTAAAAAACCTCCATCCATTTCTTGATAAAGAGGGTCTTCTAAGAGTAGGAGGTAGGTTAGCGAACAGTAACTTAAATACCAACCAAAAATTTCCAATTTTACTACATAATAAAAGTAAACTTACTCAAATGATAGTAGAATACTTTCATAAACGGTATTTACATTTAGGTCCACAAGCTTTACTTTTGCAGTTAAGGCAGAAGTTTTGGCCTTTAAATGGTCGTGCAATATGTAGAAAAACAGTTCATAATTATATTATTTGCTTTAAAGCGAAACCCATCTCATGTCAACAGTTCATGGGAAATTTACCAAAAGAAAGAGTAACTGAGAACTATCCATTTAATTGTTCAGGTGTTGATTTCACTGGGTCTTTTCTCATAAAGTATAAGTACCAACGTAAAGGAATTTATCATAAAGTATATGTAGCCATATTTATTTGTTTTGTAACACGTGCAATTCATTTAGAGGTTGTTACTAAATTAACTTTGCAAGCTTTCATAGAAGTTTTAAAGAGGTTTTTTGCCAGGAGAGGAAAAATTACTTGTCTTTTTTCTGATAACGCTCAAAATTTCGTAGGCAGTAATAATGAACTTAAACGGTTACATAATTTAGTTAGAATTCCTGACGATAATTTGTCTGGAACAGTGAGGGTGTTAACTGGAAATTTATTCCACCAATTGTTCCAAACTTGGAGGCCTAGCAGGAGTCAAATCCTTCAAATATCATCTGAAGCGTGTGATGGGAAATTCAAAATTAACTTACGAGGGCTTTTGACTGTAATAACACAAATTAAAGCAATCCTAAATTCACGTCCCCTTGTGCCTTTCTCATCTGATCTAGATGATTTGAACTGTTTGACTCCTGTCCACTTTCTTATTGGTAGACCAATCAACTCTATTGTTGAACCTGAAATAACTAATGTTCATGATTCTAAATTAAAATTATGGGAAAGAACAACAAAAATGATTCAGTGCTTTTTGGAAAAAAATGGTCCAAAGATTATTTGAGCTCCTTACAACAAAGAGTAAAATGGGTGTTTGAGAAAGAAAATGTTAAAATAAACGATTTAGTAATTATAAAGGAGGAAAAGGTTGCTATTTGCAATTGGCCTATAGGTAGAATTGTAGAGTTATTTCCAGGTAATGATGGAATCATTAGAGTAGTAAACATAAAACACAAAGAGGTGTTTTCAAGAGACCAATTTCAAAAATTTGTCTGTTACCCATGAAAAATTGATTATTATCTTTGTAATTTGTCAATTTATTGTTTACTAGTACATGCTGTATTATTTGTTTAAAATTTAAAGTAATAATGTATTATAATTGTGGTTGAATGATAATCATTCTAAAGTTCGGTATGTTCGGTCTTTTTATGCTTTGTATCATTGGCAATGACTTTTATCGTCTGCGTTTGTTTATACGAGTTTATAGAACGTTTTGTTGTGAAAGAGGTAGCCACGAGCGGCTTACCTTGTTATATTATTTAATAAAAACAGTGCACCGCAGTTTTGTTATTTTGAGTATTTAATTGAGTTAACAATGCTGATGCATAATTTGTAGGAATTATATAGCAGATACATTTTTCTTTTTATTCTTTTGCTGGAAAAGTATTGAATCTAGGAATGCATACTTTACTTACTATGATAAAGTATTGACTCACCACAACATTAAAAGCAATGTTATTTCTTAGAACATTAACACTAGAATGACGGTAAGGGGCCATTTTGGCCTCAATTATATAGATATATTTCGTTTCGAACCAGAAAGTTCTTTATAAAATAAGTTTAAAATATACATAGGAAAAAAGGGCTAATTAAATAAATTAAACAGTTTTAAATAAAAATTCTGGTATTAACTATTTTTATAAAACTTGAGTAAAATTTCCCGTCTTTTTAGTATTAATAATTTAGAAAATATAAACATTTTTAAAAACTTTAAAAAAAGTACATCTAACCCTTCTCTGGGGCCGAGCGGGACACTGTAGGGGCGAGTACAGAATAAAGAACTTAATTTTAGCCCATATTTTTTATAAAGATTTAAAATTTAAACAACCAATTATTAATTTTGAAGTCACTGTACATCATGTTGCAAAACATCGAGTCGCCATTTGTGTCAAGAAATTTAAAGCTGTCATAAGGGTATATGCAGTCGCTTTTAGATAATGAAGAAACATGTTACGAACTCTCGCTGAAAATATCTAATCATCGTTTTCCATATATTCTCGGTTTCCAAACTATCTAAATTATTAACTTTATGACATATTTATTAAATTAAATTTGTTAGGTATTTTTCTATTAATTTTCATTTAATTCAATTTTAATTACATATCTAGTTTATATTTTCTTCGTTTTATTTTATTTCTGGGAACTCCCCTTACTTTATTTACAATACTGGTATTTATTTACTTGTTGGAATCGCCGTTATGCAAATGTTTCACCTGCTGCCAAGGAAGGTCTCCATACGGGCATACTCCGAAAAATCTAAAAAATTATTGAATGTTCTTATCATGAGGATAGATATGTTTATAAAAAAATTTCGGAACGCGATAGATCGTCCGTAAAAAAATAATGAAAATTGCGATATTTGACGATTTATCACCGGTTGGCGATGGAATAAAATTTCAAAAAATACTTTTTTATGTCGAATACTCTTTAAGACAAAAATGTTTCATAATGAACATGTTTAAATAAATTTAATGTAAATAACTTTAGTTTTGCCAGTTTTAGTTTGATTTAACTATAGTTTTGTCATATATATATATATTTATAATGAAAGTTAACTATCAAATTTTATGAATTAAAACAAAATTAATTAAAATTTTTTCAATTTTAAAATTAAGTCCAATTGAGCACTGTCGATTCAATTTTGTTGCTATGGAAACAACGACTTCTTTGATATTGGAATGAATAACTGCAGCATTTTTCATCTTGCCTTTATTTTGGAATATGCTTAAATATATGAAAATATTTTTTAATATGAAATCATTGTTAAAGTAATAAAATTAAATAACAAGCAACATAAATATGCAATGCAAAAAATGCATTTATTAAACTGTCTCATTGTTTAAGTGTAAATTCATTAAATTCTATTTACACGCATTCTAAAAATCAATTAACAAGCAATTTTCAGGTGCATTAAAATCGTTTGCTTTTGGCGAGGAAAAGTACTGCTTGCCAAATCGCGTGACGCCTTCGTCTTTTTGCGCCAAATACTCGAAAGTATTTTATTTTTTACAGACTTTCTACTGTAATTCCGCCGCTAAATTCGACTTATCCTTTATTACATACATAACTAGTTTAATTAGTATTTTTGTCAAAATATTCTGAGTATGCCCGGTAAGGAGACCTCCCTTGTGAGTTCACAAGTTGAGAATATCCCATTTTTCTAAGATTATCATTATATAATACCTTTGATTTATTTTGTAAATATATGTTTCTAAATCTTTATTTAAAGTAGCAAGTTCATTTTTGTAATTGAATTTAATATATTAGTAAGTACATTTAATATCATGTAGGCTAATTTATTATACTAATGATCTAATTTGCATATGCACAATAATCTTCCTAATGAGCCTCGATCCATGTTCTGATTGGCTGCTAGCTAGCAGGCAAACCTTTAGATAATGTCCTCTTAGAATTTCAGTTGAAAGTTCAACAAAGTTCCAAAGTATCCTGAGATGCCATGAGTTACTACTTTATTACCAAACTTTTAGTCCCTTTTATTCTGAACTGATTGCTTTAAACCCTACGTGAATTGGGGAAATTTAAAAGATGAGATATTTACAATTCCGTAAACCCTTCACTATGAGAAAATTGCTGCACACAATGAAACAAAGAAGGCTGCCATGCACAAACAAAAATTAATAAAATTAAAATAATAGTCATTATTAACTTCCATCGTGTTAGAATTGCTGTACAAATTCATTTTCTTTAAATGGTCAAGCAACCAATAAATATTTTCTGGACCACTCTAAATGGATTTACCCATAGGCAGCCATCTTTGTTTCATCGTGTGCAGACATTTTCTCACATTGAAGGCTTTATGGAATTGTAAATATCTCATCTTTTATTTCTCCAATTCAAGTGGGGATTAAAGCAATCAGTTCAGAATAGAATGGGCTAAAAGGCTGGTAATAGAGAAGTTTCCTAAAACAAATCCTTATTGGTGAAATTTCAATGTAAAATTTAAGATTTTTCCGAAAATCTGTCCGTTTACAAGAGGAAGTTTTACTAGCAAGGAAAAATGTCAACATGACGCAATTATTTTTACAAATTGGTCGAAAGTACTTGTACTTATACACCAATTTCCAGGTCTGGGAGCATTTAGAAAAAATACTTAATATTAACTTTTGGTTACTCTCTAAAATGTTATTATTTCTTTTAAAACATAACTTTGAAAATTCGCTATTGTTAACATACATATTGTAACTATTTTTTAATTTTCACTTTAATTAATAAACGAACAAATGTGTTTTTTTATTTAAACTAAATCCGCAAGACATTTTCTTGTAATTTTTTAACAAATCATTAATGAACATGCAATCATAAAAACATAAGTCAGCACATCATGCTATTTTACTGGGTAATCATCATGCCATTTTTTAAAACGCGAAATATATAGCTACTCTTTTTAGTAGCTATAATATAGAGCATGTGCAAGTTACGTATACAGAACATGCACTTAAAAAAACAATGACAAAACTCTTCGGTAGTGTAGACGATTTTTATAAACCTTGAAAATAACTTTTATAAACATTAAAATAACATTTTTTACAAGTGTTTTACATTTTTATTAAGACATTAGTCATCTTATGTTGCTCGTAGAATTTAATTGTTTTAGCACATTTTTTCCGAAAGTTAATCACGTTTCTTTTTACACAGCACTCTCTTCCACGAACAATAAGAGGAATTGAAACTGCCCTTTTCCCCAGTAAACAAATGGGTTACTGGAGTAAGGGTAGAAAGTAAAGGATTTCAGCGCTCTTGGCGCATTGCGTTTTATCTCGCCAAACCCTTCAAGTTTTGTTGGTTTGTAATCTTGTGACCGGGACTCAATTTTTTTCCGGCTTAAGTCGGGAATGGATTGCATTCTTCTTGAAGTTTGCACAAGCAGAAATTTATTTCCAACGCAGCTCATATGAAAATCATTTGAACCGGCAAGATATCTGATCTGTTCAGTAAAAATATCAGTAACATTTGGCCCGGCCCAACTTTTTTTAAATGCACGTATTTTTAAATCGCTATTATTCCACAATTAAAATTTATATATTTATTATTATTTTAATTTTTTTAAAAGATGAGTAGATGCATTTTTAGGTAATAAAATTAAATTACGGTAAAACATGAGACAAATAACCTGCCTAAGACAGAATCCTGTTTAACAAAAAAAAAAAAAAAAAAAAAAAAAAAAAAAAAAAAATATGTTGATCTATGTAAAATGAAGATATTAGTACTTGTAAAAAGAATATAATGTACAGGGTGGTTATAATTAAACTTCCACCATAAACAGCATGCTACAGCGCAAACGAGTGAACGGAATGCAACGAAATTTGGTATATAGACTATACACGAGATGCGCTCACGGAATTTCGAAAAAAAAAATTAGTTCCAAAATGTCCACCAGAGGGCGCCTTTTACTGAAAAACATTAAATTTAACACAATAAACGACTAAAACAGAATACAGAAACAATATTAACAATCCAGAACAAGAATTATGAGTAATAAAATGTAAAACCAGCTGTTTTGGCCGTTTATTGTGTTAAATTTAATGTTTTTTCGGAAAAGGCACCCTCTGGTGGACATTTTGGAACTAAAAATTTTTTTTTCGAAGTTCCGCGAGCACATCCCGTGTATAGTCTATATACCAATTTTCATTGCATTCTGTTCACCCGTTTGCGCTGTGTGATGCTCTTTATAGGGGAAGTTTAATTATAACCACCCTGTATATACAACAGGCGATGAACCTTCTAATAAGGGAACCTGTCTTAAACGGATTTTCCTTCTTCCCTATTCAATTCCGTCTTAGAAGATGTTATTGCATAGAATTTTTAAATTTTTTAAATCTCCAAGCCATAGAATGTGGATTAACGATATTAATGATTCTATTCTAAATTATATTGATTTTTTAATGAATCTCTATTTGTATGTAAATATCTGAATAATTACTAATACAATTAATTTTACTTTCTTCTATCTTTACAACAATAAAGTATCGGATTCATGAAAAACTTCAAATTCAGGTTTTTGACGGATTTACACGCTTTAGGGGTCAGAGAACTCGAAAAACATGTTTTTACAAAATGTCCGTCTGTCTGTGTGTATGAGACACAAATTTTGTGGGCGCTCTATCTCAAGAACTAATGAACAGAATTTAATAAAATTTTAGATTCAGTTAGTCTCTGATATAAACTGTGGCTGATTACTTTTTGGTGTAAATCGCCCTACAGGTGGCGCTGCTATGCTGAATTTCTCGCGATTTTCTCAATAGCTATATCTCGAGAGCTAATGCACGGATATTTATAAAACTTCAGATTCCGTCAGTCCTCGATATAACTTGGTGCTGACTACTTTTTAGTGTAAATCGCCCAACAGGTGGTGCTGCTATACGGCACTATTTATTATTATCTTAATAGCTCTCTCTCAAGAACTAATGCAAGAATTTCCACCAAACTTCAGATTCCGTTAGTTCTTGATATAATTTGATGCTGATTACTTTTTAGTGTGAATCACCCAAAAGCTGGCGCTGCTACGCGGCATTATTCATGATTATTGCAATACTTCTATCTCAAGGACTAAAGCATGAATTTTCATCAAACTTCAGATTCAATTAGTCCCTGATATAACTTTGTCAGGTGGCGCTGCTATGTAGATTTTTTTACGATTTCCGCAATAGTTCTACCTCAAAAACTAATGCACGGATTTTCATCAAGCTTCAGATTCAGCTGCAACTTGACATAAGTTGTTGCTGATTAGATTTTGGTGTAAATCACCTAACCGGTGGCACTGATATGCTTCATTTTTCAGGAAATATTAACATGTATGAGATAGAAGAAAATTTTGGGATTGCCACATTCAACTAATTTTTTACACGGCTTGGAGACTTGAAAATCTGAAAAATTTTATATAGAAAAACCTTCTAAGACAGAATCACATAGGAGAGAAAAAATCTTTGTTATAGTTAAGTTCCTCTTTCAGCAGGTCCGTCGTCTCTAGCAAATGTATTATATTTTTTTCAAACGGATTATTATATCCAATTTGCACCGATAAAAAAAAAATTCCGTTTAAAACAGGCTTTCGTCATACACAGATTCTTCTAATAGGTTTTAAAGTACTGTATCCCCATCCGTATAATATATATGTACTATTCTTTAAAGAGAATTTCAATTGTGGAATAATGGTAGCTTTAAAGTATATGTATTTTAGGCCAAACTTGGGGCTGGGGCTTCGCTGGATTTTTGAAAGAATATCAAATGTACTACTGATTTTCTTAATGGTGCACTTATTCATAATTAATTCAAAGCCAAGCAATATTTATGTGAAAAAACAATGAATATTTTTTTTATATTTATTTTTTTTTCTCACATAAATATCACTTGGCTTTGAATTATTTATGAATAAATGCACCATTAAGAATATCAGAAGTACATTTGATATCCTTTCAAAAATCCGTCGAAGTCCCGAGCCTGATGATGCCGGATTTTTGAGGTTATACTGTACATTATTAATCAATCTTCTAAATTATTCCTCTCCTAAATTTTATGATAGCCTCTCATCCCATTCTTTGGTCATCCAGCGCACAATTTGTCATATGGAACATGTTTCGTAACTACCGAGGTGGCGGTGAAATAGAGAAGATAGGGGGACAGTATCCCACTCCTTATCGAATAAAATATATTATACAGTGGTGACTGCAATATTACTTTGCACAAGGTTGTCGCCGAAGCGGTAGTTGGGATCAATAAAATCATGCCAAATATAATTGGCCTAGGATAATCTGGTTCGGACCAATGAATAGCAGGCTAAACTAGTTTATCCTATGAGCTTTAGACCAAACTAGTTTGTCCTAGGAAAAACTAGTTTATCCAATGGGCGTTAGGATAAACTAATTTGGCCAAGGAAAGATTAGTTTATCCTATAGGTATTAGGATAAACTAGTTTGGCCTAGGAAAAACTAGTTTATCCTATGCACGTTAGAATAAACTAGTTTGGCCTAAAATCGGGTTTGCCCAGTTACATATATAACATATTTATGCAAAATCACACCACTGCTTAAATTTTATTTACCATTCTATATTTAGAGTACTAATTATTAAATCGGTATGTAAAATTACCACTAACATGTACTTACAACCAGATTTGTTTATTTCACCCTCCAATACACTCTTAATATGTTAATTGTATTGAGTTTTGTTGAGAATTAATTACACAGAGTTGTTTAACCAAGGAAAAAAAATAAATGAAGAAAACAACTCTAAATGCAAACAATAAATAAATCTGGTTTCTTATAATTACAAAATTCAAAATCCGCTAGAGAGAATTTACACAAAACTGAGGGTTAGTGAGGTTTTCTTTTTTTTTTTGGGGGGGGGGGGCATCAACACACCAGTTTCCATATCAAAGAATTTGATATTTCAGAAAAGTTATTAGTCACAACAGGTCAAATGCAAATAAATAAAAAAATAAGTAAATACAAAAAAATTGCTTAAAAACTAATAGTCTAAGAGCTAGCAACGTCAAAAAACACGTGATTTTAGCAAGGCTACTTTTTCTATGCGTTCTTCCGTTTTATGGTGTAGTACGCATGCGGACGGTCCGGCTGGCGGGAGATGTTGCGTTTACCTGCGGGAAAAGGGGTTATTTAGGTCAAAAAACTTTAAAAATTACGTCATTTTAGAAAGACTCATTATTCTATATGTTCTCCCGTTTTATGGTGTAGTACATATGCGGACAGTCTGGCTAGCGGGAAACGTTGCGTTTAACTGCGGGAGAAGAGGTTATGCAGGTGAAAAAACTTGAAAATTACGTCATTTTAGTATGATTTTTGTTTATAACATCTGTTTCTACTAACTATTTGTGATATTAATCCATTATTGCCAGACGTTGCCAAGACCCTGCCAGGTCCACATTTAGTATAAGTAAAAAAGCATGTCATCTTCGCGTCAATATAGCAAGCTTAAAAAGTGCAACATATTACTCTTTGGCTATCAGATAACCTATAATTAACTTGCCAGACACAAATTCAGTTGCAAAATTAATGCCAGACGGCTTTAAATCTGGCAACAAAAGTGCCTGTTTCAAGAGTGGTTTATAGTTTTAAAAAAAAAGTCATCTTCACGTCATTTTAGCAAGCTTAAAAATTACAACATATTATTCTTTGGCGATCAGTCAAACCTATAATTAATTTGCCAGAAACAAATTCGGTTGCAAAGTTAATACCAGACGGCTTTAAATCTGGCAACGAAAGTGCCTGTTTCAACAGTGTTTTATAGTTTAAAAATTATAAGCTATCTTTACGTCCTTTTAGCAAGCTTAAAAATAACAAGATATTACTCTTTGGCTAACAGACAACCTATAATTAATTTGCCAGACACAAATTCGGTTGCAAAGTTAATGCCAGACGGCTTTAAATCTGCCAATGAAAGCGTATGCTTCAAGAAACGGCATCTTTTGTAGGGGATTTGGCTTCATTTAATGACAGTCAAAACTTAATTGTTACCATAGCAGCAATCGTTGCTTTGTAAAAATAGATATTTAATAGGTTGTCTGTTAGCCAAAGACTTGTAATTTTTAAGGTTTCTAAAATGACCTGAAGATGACTTTTTTTTTTTTTTTAAACTATAAACCACTTTTGAAACAGGGACTTTCGTAGCCAGATTTAAAGCCATCTGGCTTTAACTTTGCAACGGAATTTGTGTCTGGCAAATTAATTATAGGTTGTCTAATAGCCAAAGAGTAACATGCTGTAATTTTTAAGCTTGCTAAAATGACGGAAAGATGACTTATTTTTTTAAACCTATAAACTTTAAACAGGCACTTTCGTTGCCAGATTTAAAGCCATCTGGCATTAACTTTGCAATCGAATTTGTGTCTGGGAAATTAATTGTAGGCTGTCTGATAGCCAAAGAGTAATATGTTGCAATTTTTAAGCTTACTAAAATGCCGCGAAGATGACATTTTTTTACCTATAAATGCAGATCTGGCACGGTCTTAGCAACATTGACAATAATGGATTAATATCACAAATAGTAGAAATAGATGTTATAAACAAAAATCACACTAAAATGACATAATTTTGAAGTTTTTTTCACCTGCATAATCCCTTCATCTGCCGGTAAACGCAACGTATCCCGCCAGCCAGACCGTCCGCATACGTACTACACCATAAAATGAAAGCTCATATAGAAAAATGAGCCTTGCTAAAATGACGTAATTTTGAAGTTTTTTGACCAGCATAACCACTACTCCCGCAGGTAAACGCAACATCTCCCGCTAGCCAGACCGTCTGCAAACGTACTACACCATAAATTGAACGAGCATATAGAAAAATGAGCCTTGTTAAAATCAACGTGACGAAAACTTTGCTAGCTCTTAGGCTATAAAATAACTTGTCAGATTTTATTAAAAATATAACAGCATTAAATAAAAACTTTAATCACAAAAATTAATAACTTTCATTAATTTTTCCCAAAGTTTTGTTGGTAAAACATTCTCAGAGTGAGATACATTTATCATTAATGAGAACTTTGACTAATTTTTAAAATATATTTGAGAATACATCTGTTTCAATTGCCTCTTATCTTTGTACAACATGGTCAAATGACAATCTCGAAGAAAGAAAAGCAGTTTCAAACTGCAGCACTGAATGCTTTCCCCAAAATGAAAAAAATATAAAAATTATAAGAAATGTGTTCATAATAACTATATGTTTAAAATTAAAGTCAAATTTGCTTCAATAATAAGAAATGAATATTTCGAATTTGCTACATAAAACATCTGGTTTACATATTGTATATTTTAACTTATGACTATTTAAACCAAAAAAATGTAAAAACAGTTCTACTGAAAGCTATAACTGTTTTTATCCTTCTAATATTCTTTAGAAATATACAAAATAGAGTGAAATTTAGTATCAATAAATAAGAATAATATAATATAGATTTCATTATTAAGAATTCTTCAGCTTAAATAACAATCTTATTAAGTTAAATGGCAATCATTAATTTCCAAATTCAAAGTGATCAGTAACTATTTTAGTATAAAAGCAAAATGAAAGAGATTTTTCATACATTACAGATAATTTAATAAATCATCTTTACATTTCAAAATAGATAAATAACTTCTAACTTATTGTAAAAGTTATAACAGTGATTATTAAACAATGAAGATTAGTCATATTCAAAGTTGTAGTTGTAAAAAAAACCAGGGGGTATACGCTAGGCAGAGCGTATATGCCAGAATCATGAACTTCATGGCTAGCGTATACACTATAGCTTTATTTGAGAAACAGACAGTATACAATGCTTCTTAAAAAAAATACAGAAGGTATACGGTGTATACCCTCCACTACACCCCTGGCCATATTAATAATTAACATAATCCTCTCTTCTTTGAAAATAAACAAAAACAAATCACTATTATATACAAAAATACAACATTTTCAAAACATGAGAAATGAGTTACGACCTCCATTTATTATAGCCATGTTGCCAAAAATGACTAAAACATATTTTTATTTAAACAATCTTACAAAAAATGTTCACTTGTCACCCTTGTCCAAGATTTCATTGTTGTCAAAAATATATTAAAGCATGACTAAAAAGATTCAGAAATTATGAATTAGTGTGAAGAAATTTGAAGCTTGCCAAATAATTAACAGTGAACCGGAAGTTCGATAGGTAACATCTGGTTGAAGCAGTTTTGTTTAAGCTTAAAGTGAGAATTCTATCTATTAACAATACTGATGAAACTATCATGGCGTGACAAGTTCCTTCTAATAAAAACAATAGTCCTACTAAACAAAGCTTACAGAATCAGCATTACTACTAAAGAACATTTGGAAGTTTCACAGGGAGCAAGCATGGAAAGGCGACGCTTTGTTTTGAGCATAAGTAAAACAAGGGTTCTTTTACATTGATTATTATCAAAGATTTAACTGAGAAGGGACAGAAAAACGGTGCAAAAATGACATGTTTAACAATCACAGTCACTAGAAAAATTAAGCAAAAATTTGGCATTAAAGACTGCACAAAAATTAGGAGTGAATGGAAAAATTTAAAAAAAAAGAAACAAAATAAAACAAACCACCTTCTTTTGATTTAATGCAATCACATGTTCCAAAGCTAGTGCAAATAAAATTAAATATCTTCCGCTGCATGAATTGCCATTTTTATATGCTTTTTGAAATGGACAGCAAACACTTTTACAGAGCTCTATATCTGAAAGAAATAATTCATTCATTAATTAGATTCAAAATTATAAGAGCGATTATAAGTAACCATGGTGTTGAAGAACACAAGAGTTTTGCATTTTCAAATCTGGAGATGTAGTTATAAACAAGTTTTTCTAAAAATTAAAATTTTTCATTTTAATTGTATACAGACGTTTTATAATTAAATAATACAGACAATTTCGTTTTAATGAAAATAACATTCAACTTTAATAAAAAGTTAAAGAATCAGCATTAATACTAAAAAACTTTCAGAAGTTTTAGAAGGAAAAAGCATGGAAAGGCGGCATTTTGTTTTGAGTCATTTTGAAACATTTAACTCAGAAGTGATAGAAAAATGGTGAAAAAATGACATGTTGAAAAATTAAGCAATTAACAATTTGCCTAGAAAACATTGCAAAAAAATTAAGAGTAAATGGAAAAGTTCAAGAAAAGAATCGAAACAAAACAAACCACCTTCTGTTTCTTTCATATGTTCCAGAGCTAGTGCAAATGAAATGAAGTAACTTGTTCAGCTGCATAAATTGTTGTTTTTATACTCTTTTTGAAATAGATAGCAAAAATTTTCATAGGGTTCTACATCTGAAAGGAATAATTCATTCATTAATTAGAGTGAAAATTAAAGGATAGATTATAAGTAATCATACTGTTGAAGAACATAAGTGCTTTGCCTTTTCAAAACTGGAAATGTATTTATGAAAAATAGTTTCAGATGATAATTTTAAAAATATTAATAAAAACAAAAAATACTTTATGCATACCTATTAACATATTTTTTATAGATCTAGCACACAAGGAAATGAGTTAAAAAGAAAAAAATCCATCATTACCAAGTTGTGTTTTTTGTAAAAAAGAGAAACACTTTCACGAATCTGTATTCCTTTTCTTTTTTAAATTCCGTGAATTTAATGAAAAGTGTAAAATAAAAATAATCAAAAAATGGGTAATAAATATCAATGTTTAGATAATGTTAATACAAAGAAAGAAAGAAAAACTGTGCAATGAAAAATAATTTACATCTTAAAAAAAACAAAATAAAATATAGCTTATGTAAAGAAAACATCTTTTAAAAATATATACTAAGTAGGAAAGAAATAATATAAAAAAAAATACATTTTACGCACATAGAAATTTCATTGCATACTGCATATTTAAATTATTGCAAAAATGACATTAAAATTGATAAATATGCATGAAAATATGGAACAGATGTGTTATTATCCCTCCATCCGCCATCTTGGATTTTTTTTGGGCGTGAATTAAAATCTGTTTCTTAATTAATACTTATAATTATTATATTCCAGTTTTTTTAATATTATATTAATCTATCAACAATATTTAACCACTGGCGACATTTACTACTCTGCAGAAAAGGAGTTTTCACGCAAGAAATAAATCCAAGATGGCAGATGGAGGGATAATAACACATCTAAGCCGAAAATATTAATAAGAAACTACATTAAATAGATAAACATCAATATCACACATTTAAATAAGTTACCTTCAAACGAAATAGCCCTTAAGTGGTGATGATTAGGCCTAACTCAACTACACAGTAACTAGTAACTTTCTTTAAACATTTATAGTTTCCTGCAAATGTTAGGAATCAAAAGTGAAATAAAATAAATCCAACATAGAATTTTTTTACATAAAAATTATTACAATACTACATGAAAGTTGCGATCGAACGCGCAGATAAAAAATTAAGTGATGAATAGAGTAACGTGATTTTCCGATTAAAATTGTCATAGACGCGATACCAAACACTTGTCGATTCATATTCCATTAACAACTTTCCATGCTGCCATCTATCATCGAAAAAGTGTCTGTGAGTCATTTCATGAAAGATTAGGTTAATTAGAGGTCTGTGTTTTCCGTCTTACATATCACCCTCTTCAAGAATTTTATTAAAAAAATGGTCGTTTTTAAGACCAATACAATTAGATAATTCACAATTGTTAAGTAATTTGAAGAAAGAGAAATCGTGCTAGAACTTAGGTATTTAGAAAAACCGAAAATGTTTTAAATAAGTGTCCATTAATGGAGTATTCGAAAAAGGTATTCATTCCACAAGGTATTCATTTGGTATATACATATACCGGGTGTCCCAAAAAGGACTGACTGATTTTAAAATTCAATAACTTGCAAACGGTGACAGATATTAAAAAAATTCTTGCAGGAGGGTTATGCATAAGGTCAAAAGTTTTATTACAGTGATTTTCAATTTTAGTTTGATTTACAAACAATAGATGGCGCTGTAAGCAATAGTCGCTAAATACAGGTTCGATTTTTGGTCCTTTATCTTGTTCCATGCAGAAAAAGGAGATGGAAATGTATTATCCGGGCCACGAAGTACCAAAAATCTAGCCTGAATTTAGCGTCTATTGATCGCAGCGCTATCTATTGTTTGTAAATCGAACTAAAATTGAAAATCACTGTAATAAAACTTTTGACCTTATGCATAACCCTCCTGCAAGAATTTTTTTAATATCTGTCACCGTGTGCAAGTTATTGAATTTTAAAATCAGTCAGTCCTTTTTGGGACACCCGGTATATTTTTTCTTATTATCCTGAATTTGAAAATCAAAATTATTAAAACACGATACAGACATGTGTACAACTAAACTAACTTATGTAAGATGCATTAATACTTTCATTACTCATCAAATTATTAATTTTAAAAAACTACCCATATTTTAAGGAGTCACCAATTATGTGATAAAATGTACTCTAATAGCTCATTTGAAAAATAATAATTCTTGACTCAACTTCAATATACAGCTACAGAAATTAAAATGCAAAACAATATCACTAACTAAAAGGATTTTAAATTGGATTGGATTAGTTAAATCTTGGCTCAGTGTTCAAATCTCAGTGTAACAAAGATATAATCCAAATAATTTTTGAGTAATTTAATTGAGTAAAAAATATTAAATTATTAAAAGTAAAGTAAGTAAATAAAAGTGTATAATTAAATATACATAATAAAGATGAGATACATTTTTTTTTTGAATTATTGAATGAAACTTGCCTCATAATGGTACCCTACTAATACACACCAAAACCATAAAATAAGAAAGTTTTTATCCAGGTTTAGCCGGACCCGGACATCTCAAAAACCTTGATTAATACATAAATATATTTGGTAAAAAGATTGCAATGAACAGTTGTATCCGCAATATCTTGGATTTTTCAGAAATAAATTTATACTTCCTTCATGAAAAACCATGAGTTCGGTCATATTAACCAGCATTACATATTAAAATACATATGGGATGATATTAAAAAAAAAGTCTGTAATTTTGACATTACATCTGAACTGAAAGTCTCATTGTTTACATCTCCGATGATGTGCAGATTTTAGCAGGGTTGTGGAGTCAGTGGAAAAAATGCCCGACTGCGGGATATTTTGACGACTCAGACTCTGACTCTGCACTGGCTAATAGTGTTGCTTGTTGGTTTAAATAATGATGGAATATAAGAAAAATTAAGCTAAAATCTCACTATTTCAGCATTCATTCTCTCTCTATACTTCCTTCATTAAAAAATATGAGTTCAGTTATATGAACTAGAATTACATATTAAAATACTCACAGAATAATATAGAAATAAAAAGCTTGTATTTTTGTCCCAACATCTGAAGTGAAAGTTTCACTGTTTACATCTGCGATGATGTGTGGATTTTAGGGTTCCGGATTTGAGGAAGTCTATTGTATTATAGTTTTATGAAAGGAAATTAATAAATGTAAGTTTTGTAGTAAATGTTGAAATTTTAATTTAAAAATAATTAAGAAAATTTCAAAACCACACTTCTATAATTTTGGACATTCTGAAATAGCTTTTGTTGGGCACTTTCCTTAGAAATGTGTTCTAAAAAAGGATCAGGTTTTCTAAAAGAAAATTTCAGAAAAAAAAAAAATAATATTCCATAGTGACATATGTAAAAATACAGTAGTAAAATTTTTTTTATACATATATATATACTATATATATATACATAATAAACTATCTTTTTGAGAACATGGATCTTACGTAGAACACATTTCTAAGGAAAGTTTCTAACAAAAGCTATTTCAGAATATCCAAAATTGTAGAAGTGTGGTTTTAATATTTTCTTAATTATTTTAAAATTAAAAATTTCAACTTTTTCTACAAAACTTTCATTTTTGTTTTATTAAATCATTTCCTTTCTTAAAACCATTCAATAATGTCTCAATAACATTTTGTGGAATATTCAAGTAAAAAAAAATATTTCAAACGATACTAAGTACCCTTAAATTACATGAACCAACTGCTGCAAAAATTATTTTGATTACATTGCATTACGTTTGATTTTTTGGTTGCATTCAGAATGGAACACCGCGAGAAGATTTAACTAATCCAATTCAAAATTCTCCTAGTTTAGTGATATTGTTCTACACTTTAATTTAGTATTTGTATTTTGTAGCTCTGAATTATAGACAAATCAAACATTATCATTTTGCAAATGAGGTATTAGGGTACATTTTATTATGTCATAGGTGGCTCTTTAACATATTACAAGATTTTTAAAAATTGTAATTTGATAAGTAATGCATGATTAATACATTATATATCACCTATTTTAGATGACACATGTTTGTATTATGCTTTAAAAATTTAAATTTTGAAAGTTAGGTTAATAATAAAAAAATATATACATAACAAAAGGATACTTTGTGGAGTTTTTCTAAACGTTTTTTGTATGTGTATAAGTTCTAAGATTATTTCTCTTGATTCTCCTTTATTATTCCACTTTCTTTTTTAGTTCTAAATATTTCCGGGTTTTTTTTTTTTCTACATATCTATGTTCTGACATGGTTAGTTGGTTGGTTGGTTGTATTTATGTCAGCCAATTATCTGCACGAGGGATATAGGCCCAGGGGGGCGTGCCCTTCGTGGGGGTCTTTCTAAGGGAACCTAACCCGTATTAACGCTTGGAAATCCAAGGTTCGAAGAAAACCACGAAAACTCCGAACGATTAGGCCGACGGGCGCGATTGGGATCGAACCCAGCACCTCCCGTTTACCAGCTTCGAGAGCAGAACCTCTCAGCCACTGGTGGGGCCCTGACATGATTTATCTTCCTTCAAATCTCTTAACAGTTGTGATTTATCTAATTATATTGACTTTTAAAATGACCGGAGAAGAAGCTCAGGCTTTTGTCAGAGGGATATATATATATATAAAGACAATTAAATTATCTCTCTAACTATGAACTTAGAATAGAGATAATCTCTATTCTATCGGCCGTATTCTCCCCTCATGTGGAATCGGAATATCGTACTGAATTCAGTGATTCCGGTTGTTATTCCGAAGATGAGCGATTCTCCCCTCAAAATTCGGAATTCAGGCATTTCGAATAACCGGAATATCTCTTGCTTTTTTCCGGCTGCTCAGAGGCAGGTGGAATATCGTTCGGGAGGCCGGAATCATGTAATGGCGGATGTAAACAGTTATTCTTTATGTATTTTCATAAACTATATCTTACGTTTTAAGTAATAAATCACATTAGATATGAATAATTTTTTTATTCATACCTGTTTTGCGGTCGAAATGGGAATATTTTTCAGCAAATTGGTATGTAATAAATTTTATTTTCTAGGTAAAAGTTTGCTTTATTTTGTAATATGGTAAAAAGAAATTATATTTTAGATTCTGTCTCCTTTCCAACCCGTATACTTTTTTGTTTACAGATTTGTTGATGAAGTAAATTATATACTATTTCATTCAATTTAAATATTGATGTGTCACCAGAATTGTTTAAATGACTTGTTAATATTTTGTAGTATTTGTTTAACATATCCATCTTTCTTATATAATTTGAAGATTTTAAGGTTTTTTTTTTTTTTTTTTTTTTTTTTTTTAACTGAACTTAATATTTTTGAATGACCTTTGTAGCTACGTATAACTTAAAAACCTGTGCTTCAAGTATGTATACATACATACTCGTGTAATATTGTGTGTTGTTTTTTATTATTATTATTCAAATGTACACCAATAAATTACAAAGTAGCCTCATGTTTTTACATTTCAGTGCTTAATAAGCCTTGTGTTCGACAGTTTTGCATTCAAACTTTCATGTGATATTTTACAAATGAATTTAAAGTCTATGGGCTACAATAGCACTGTCTAAAGTATTTGTTTAAAATCTGAAATTAATAGTATCAAAGAGGGTTGAAAATTTGATTAGTGAATTAAAATGCCCTCATGATGTAGAAGCTTTGTAAGTTTTAAACTAAAAAAAGCTATACAGCCTTGCTATAAGGCCTTTTTGCATTATCAGTAATAGCAACAAAGATTTTGCTAGTATACATGGTCCTATATCATTCTTTTATTAATACATGACTATTTGTGTGAAAAAGTGTGATAACTAAAATTTGAGATTCTGCCTTTTCTCAAAACAAATTTTCTGAGTTCTCGAAGTGCATCAATATAATTGGTCTGTTGGTTGTTTTATACTTTTAAATGTTCATGTTGCGTGTTGATGATAGCAGACAGAGGATTTTTATTATTTATAAAATCACTAATTGTTATATCTACATTAATTTCTTGTAAAATTCAGGCAACAATTATTTATGCAATTTGTTATTGGATTACTAAAATCTTTTCTTACTTCCACATGGTATGTTTCTCTATTTTTGATTTGGTTTTGTCTATAGTTTCTTGTTAGTAACTTATGCTTAACTTGCTGTATACTCATTAAATAATAATTTTCTGTATTCTGTGATGAAAGAATGCCACCTGCTCTTATTTTGCAAGGTTTTTTTATACAGGGCCAGCCAAGTATAGGATCTGGTGGTGTTATATTGTTTTGAGGCTTTTTTTTTTTTTCTTTAAACTTGTCATTAGTAGTTGTTATTCTTTTTATGATTTTACGATATTTAATGTTTAATGGAATCTTATATTTTTTCAGAAACAGAAAAATATTTCTTAGATGATGAAACACTTGTATTGCAGTTGTAATATTTCTTATTTTCTTTTTCAGTTGAAATGTAACCTGTAAATTGAATCTTCAATTTTTTGTCCACTGTGAAGTATGTGCAAGAGTCTATAGGATCCAAATGACAAGAATTACGACTTATAGTGTCCAGCTGGTACCACTTTTAAAAGCATTAAGAGGTGTTATTTGTTCTCTGCTTTTGAGTGTGTATCCAGCTAGATTGAAATTTGGAAAGTGCGGAGTTTTGATGCCAATGGACAACATTGATTTATGACTCTTGGCTGTTTGCAAGTTGTTTTTAAGCCAAGGATGTTTAAGGATTGTTGCCAAACTCCTGTTCAAGTAAGAAATAAGACTAAAAAAAGCATTTATTATTGGAATTTTAATCGTGCTATTGTATATAATTCAAAATTTATCTTCTTTGTTTACAGTTACAAAGATTAAATATTTGGTGTTTCTTGTTTTTTTAAATTGGTATTTTTTGCATTGAATTTAAATAATAAATTTTAATATTTAACTGTATTTTACAGATATATATGAGTATGTATCACTCAACTATTGCTCCCCTTCCCCTTTTTAAAAATTCTTTTGCAAATTTAAAATATGAATAATTTATGTACTTACTTACTTTAACATCAGTTGCATTTAATTTTTATATGTAAAACATAAGCATAGCAAGAGGCTATTTCAGTCCCATGAAAACACCCGTTCACTAATGTTAATCCAATGGGAGAATTTTTTAAAGATATCTCGTTTGCATTTGAACATTTTAAAATTATTATTATTCATTTATTTTTGGATAGCTGAGGTAAATCTCGACAAAGGCTTTTTTTTTACTTTTGCTATATTGATTGCAGGTTTTTCTTATGAAGAGGCTTTCATTTCTAAAAGCGGTTCTGAAAGTGAAAGTGGCTTAATTAAAAATACTTGTAAACAAAATCGAAAAATGGTCTATGTTGTAAAGATCTACCTCAGCTATCCAATGCCAAAAATATTCAAATGCAAACGAGATATCTGAAATTTCTCCCATTGGATTAACATTAGCAAACAGGTGTTTTCGCGTGGCTGAAGTAGCCTCTTAAGAGCTCACACTATCACAGGAAGAAAGGAAAACACTAATGTTTATATGGGGTCTTTATTTTCAAATTTCTCATTTGAATTTTAATATTTTTGGGCATAGGGTAGTTGAGGACGGTAACAGGCTAGTTTTTACTTTTTTGATTTTGGTTATAGTTTTTTTTTTAATTTAATTTTATTAGGATAGTTTCAATTTCAGAACCGGTTCCAAAAGTGAAAGTAATTGTTTTTAAATCTGAAACCAAACTCGAAAAAATAAAAACTAGCCTGGTTACAGATCGTCCTCAGCTATTTTTGAAAATAATGCCCCCATAGATTTAACATTAACATTTTCCTGTGACTAGTGTGGGCTCTTAAAAAGGTTACTTCAATCACATGAAATTACCCATTTGCTAATGTTAATCCAATGGGAGAATTTTTTTAAGATATCTCATTTGCATTTGAATATTTTTAAATGATTTTTTTTTATTATTGCAATGGATAGCTGAGGTAGATCTACACAACAAAGACCATTTTTTGATTTATTTTACAGGTATTTTTAATTAGGCCACTTTCACTTTTGGAACCGCTTCTGAAATTGAAACTATCCTAATACCAAAAAAAAAGAAAAAGAAAACTGTAACCAAAATTGAAAAAGTAAAAACTAGCGCAGTTAGAGATCGTCCTCAGCAATCCTATGCAAAACAATTATTCAAAAATATTAAAATCAAAGGGAGTAATTTGAAAATAATGCCTCCATAGGATTAACATTAATGTTCTCATTTTTTCTCATAACTGAAGTAGCCTCTTAAGAGCCTACACTAGCCATGGACAGAAACACTCAAGCTAATGTTATTCTTATGAGAGGATAGTTTACAGATTTCTCAACTTTTATTATACATTTGTAGTTTTTTGATTTACTTTTTTTATATATAAGGATAAATTCACTTGTGGAACCAGTTCTGAAAATGAAACTACCCTTATAAAAAATAAAAAGAAATGTGCTCGGTTAAATTGATGGCACTGAGCTCACAGGCTATTCACACTAATTGTATATTATACTCTTATTTTTTCAAAGAATAATGTCCCTTGAAAAATACTTCAATTTTTTTGTAAGTGAGGAAAAAAAGGGAAATCACCTTTAGAATATCGATTTATAAAGTTTTCATATTAAGTGCAATATTTTTCAGTTTCTAATTTATATTACTTTTAAAAATATTTATCAACAATAAGTCGACTATTTTGAAAACATTAGATATACATAAAAAATATCGGATATTTTTAATATATTCAAAAATATATTTACGGACCCAACCTGGGTATAATTTTCATAATTTTTTTCGTTAACATGTACATGTATGTGTATAATTTTAGATTTATGCGATGTCAATTATTTTACAAAGTACAAGTGCAAGAAGAGCAGATACTGCCATTTCTGCTATTAACTAATGAATTGACATTTGCAGTTTTTATTGTTTTATAATTACTAATTATAATTTCATTAATTATAAAAAATTATGGTACTTTTCGGTTAGCCGGACGCCAGTGTTATATATACATATGTATGTGTACCTATATATACATATATATGTATATTTATACATATATAGAAGCTATATGTATACATATATATATATGTGTGTATATATACATATGTATGTATATGTAGATATACATACATATGTATATATAACACTGGCGCCCGGCTAAGTGAAAAGTACCAAAATTAAATTATGCTTCTTAATGTCATCAAATTAAAGGTTTAATTGTTTTGGAAACCTATAACTCTTGATAGACATTCAGTACCTTAAATCAAGATTGAAAATCAGATTTTTTTTTCTTCTATTTTACACTTTACTTTGGAGTATATTTTGTTATACTGAAATAGTTGAGTTATTTTTCTTATAAACATTCATATAAGTTAAGTATTGATATTAAATACAGTAGAACCTCGCTAATCCAAACTAATTGGGACCAGTGGCTGTTCATATTACAAAAAATTTGGATTACCCAAGATTTCGATAAAAATAGAAGCAAAATAAAAATGCGTGCTAAAAAAGTTATAAGTAGTAGTACAGTAAACATCCTGTAATCCGGAATCCTAAGGTACGGCATGACTTTCGGAAAAGAATAGTATTATTTAATCACTCCTGATGTCTATAATAATCCAATGGAACTTCAGAATGAGGAATTATGTAACAACTCACTACAAATGGTTCAAAATCGCGATTCTATAAATACCTGAGTCACCATGTCGAGTAAGAAGGAAGAAAAAACATTTCTGTAAATAATTTGCGAAACAAAACTGTTGAAAGGAAAAATATATTTTTATCATCTAAATTAAATACTTTTTGCATTTTAGAAAAGAATTTTATAATGACTAGCAAACAAACTGATATTCAAGATTTCTTTTACGACGGCTTCTACGAGTAGACCTACAGTGTACAGTGCACGTTTTTATTTTATATTCGCTTACATATATTGTACTTTTGCATTATTCGGTATTTTTTAAAATTCTTTTCAAGCTATTTAAAGAATGAAAAACATGCTTTACTGCCTTTTTTTGTTTCATTCGAACTTCTACATGATATTCATTCTGTAATTCAGAGTATAAATATCGAAATTTCATAATCCGGTATACTTCAAATCCAGTAATTTTCGAATATAAAATCGGTTCATATTAACTGGAATTTCGGATCAGCAGGGTTCTACTGTATTTATATTTACCAATATCTATGTACTCATAGATGACTACAAGTAAAAATATAGTATGATTACGTATTTAAACCCTTGAGGACAAGCGACCGGTATTCAATTACATAGCCTAGGATTTTTCTCCAGGAAAGGTTTTTCATCAATTTATTTTTTTAAAAAAATTGTTTAATTGTTCAAAAATATAATTTTTCTGTTGACTATTTGAGGCGATAAAAATTAATGTAAAGAAAAGTATTAAAAGCCATAATTAATATACCACATAGTTATTCCAAGAATTTATATAAAAAAAAAAAAGCAAGCCCATTCTTCACCATAAGATTAAAAAAAAGTGGAACAAAAACACATATCAGCAGTAACATTGGAAATGACCATCGTTTGTACACAAATTACAAACAACAATTGAACTAGGGCTTCCGTAATTTAGAATGCGACTGACAATACTTCTGATATTGCAGATTAAATTGTAATGCACATTCCATTTGCAGAAAGCAATCTGTTAATTGTTGAATATTTTGCTGAACTATATTTTTAAAACTATGAACAAAAATCCAAATTTGACTTTTACCTTCTCGTCACCCTGATCCTCATATGAGGCTCCTACTTCGAATTGCAATATTTGAAAGAAAAAAAATATTTTTGTTAATTCCAACACCTAATAGCGATAGCATATGTTGATACATTTACTATTATGACTTTACTTATGCTTCAGCATTTAATAATAATAATATTAATAAAAGTTTTATTAATTATTAGTAAACCGTTGGCGTTTCTTTTAATTTCAAACATATGTTTCACTCTAAAGGTCAAAATTAGCAGTAGCCACCGGCCACAGGGCCAGTAAATGAGAAAAAGTGGCTAGTGAAAAATTGTCTATCATCGGCCACTTTTTTACAAGGAGAGAATAACATTTTCTTTCAATTCATCAAGGATTCTACTTTTTTGGTTCCATTATATTTATATTAACATATTTATTTGGGCTATTCACTTTTAGATGAATACTTATAGAAATTTTACTGTTTACTATTTTTAAATAAAAAAGTGGCCACTTAAAAAACTAATTCTACCGGCCAGTGGCCGCTAATGAAATTTCCCAATTTTGACCTATATTTCACTCTTTAAATTTAAATTAGGGACTCCTTTTTCGAATTAGTAATTTGTGATAAGAAATAAAAAATACTACTAAATTTATGTTTCTTTAATCTGGTTGTAATACAACATTTTCCAAACGTCTTAAAAAATTCTTCCTTAGACTATTTTTATATGAAAAACGTGCAACATAACTACATTCGTTAAATTTCAGTAAACTGTAACTTCTGTGATTTCGATAGCTACTTTTAATTTTGTTACAGTAAAAGTAATTTTTCACAAAATTGGAAAAAAAAAATTGGTGCCGAGAGGGTTAAGAGAAAAACACCCTGAGTTCTTGATTAAAAATATATTCTAACCCTAATTTCCTATTTAAAAATTGTTTAACATGACTTGTATTATCAACTCTAAATATTTGTTCTTCTAATTAGGAATACATATATATAAAAATAGTTTTTTTTTATTATAGATACGATGTATAGAAACTACAGTGGAACCCGGTTAAGACGCTCACGGTTAATACGCGATCCCGCTTAATACGCGGATTTTTTCCGATCCCTTGAACATCGCCTATAAGGCTAATGCAAAAATATCACGTGTAATACGCGAACGGTTAATACGCGATCCCGCTTAATACGCGAGAGATTTCTGATCCTTTAAGGGAAAAAATCACGCTTAAGACGCGAATTCATTGATCAAGATGCGAATTTCTTGTCTGCTTTCCAGTATTGACAATTTATCAGATTTTTTATATTAAATTGAAAAACAGCGACTTCAAATAGTAATATTTACTTTATTGAATAACAGATTAACTAAGGCGAACATTACTAATCGGAAATAGCGGTAGATATTTGAATTTTAAAAAACCCGCTAAATTAGAAACACTGGAATTCTTTGATCCCGCGTCCTAACTTTCTGTGTTTTTCGCTTCATGTATGTTTTCATTGTAGAGAAAGACGAATTCAGGGTACTCAGATATGTCATAAAATTAGGATTAAAGATGATTATACTTATTGTTAGTGAGGTTTTAAATGTAAGTTATATACCTAATGTGTTTTATAATGCATATTAAAGGTAAATAAAAATAATTAAATTAAAAAAACCCGACTGCGTAAAAAGCGAACTAATTAATTATTTCTCATCAATGTGAAGCTATTTTTTATATCACTTAACTATTTTTTTATTTACTTGCATTGATTACTTTTAAGTTGTGTTTAATTGTTAGTTTCTATCTATAAACACTGTTTTGAGGAGGCCTATAGATGTCTATGAAGGTTAGAGTTGCAGTAAAGCTAGAGATCCTACCTACACAACTTCGAGGTTGTGTAATATTTAAACGGAGCTTCTGACTGTAAAATAGTCAATGAAACATCGTCTTCATTTTGAAAGACCTATTCAATGTTATGCCACTCAATATGGAGTGTAAAAAAATTTTTTCGTCTCTACTGCCATTTTTTATTTTATAAAAACAAAACCTAGCCTATAACCATCGGACGGTTAAGACAAATCGATAGTGACCTCATTCATTAAAATCCATCCAGCCATTCGGATGTTTCGAGGGTATAAAGAAATCCATTTACAAAGATATTCGCGTGAAACACATAACCTTTCTTGGCAGTCGGGTAAGAAAAAAGAAACTCGTAAAGATTAAATAAATACGACTGAGGTTGTTTAATTCTTTTATGTTTTCTTTTCTTTTTGCTATGCTAACAATATTTTTTACAAAAAGATTAATAGGGATAATTTTCTTTTATAATGAAAAGGATAGATTATAATATTGCACTCATTATCACAAGTACTAAATATGATTTTAACAACTGGGTTGTGCTTTCAAAAGTTTAATATTTTAAATTTTTTTACCTCTGCTAAAAAAAAAAATAGGCTAGTTTGAAATTATTTTTTGTTGTAAATTAGTCTAGCTTGAAATTGTTTTTTTTATTTTTGGTTGTAACGTATTAATCTACATTAAAGCCGTTTAAATTCATTTTTTTTCAGCAGTTATTTTTAGCCGCTCCTAAAAAAATAATAATGAGTTAAAGTTGAATACAATTAAGTTTCAATCGAAATATACCTAAAAGATAAAATTTTCAACCGTAAACATCTAACCGAAAGCCCTAAAGTTCATTTAGACGATTAGATGTGTAAATAAGCACAGTTTCTGCAACATTAAACAAATCACGTTTAATACGCGACTTTTGTCCACTCCCTTGAAACGCGTCTTAACCGGGTTCCACTGTAATTTAAAGAAAAGAAATAACAGACATAATTAATATAGCATGCAACATTTCAAGACATGATAAAAGGATTATTCCCTTTTTCAGTAGAATTTATTTTATTTATTTTTTTGTAAGAAAGAGGGTGGGGGGGAATATTCGTGTAACATGTATACAAAGAATGCATATTTCTGCTATTGCTATTTATTCACTTTAGCTCTGAAGAAAGGAAGTTTTATTTTGAAATCTATAAATAGCTATGTGTTAAATTAATAATACATGCTGTGCTTTCCTTTGCATTGTTTTTTACATGTCACATAATAATCATAATACAAAAGTATTTTTATTTGTTTTACCAGTCATTAGAGCTTTAGGGAAGGGGGGGGGGGAGTAATTTCTAAATCATTCTTTCCTCTGGCTGCACCGGTGCTTTTAAATGACTTAGATAATAATATATATGATTTTATTAATCGTTAAACAAATTAAAATCATAACTAATTTGAATGACTGAATAACTAAGTTGTAAAATCAGTGCTTCCAAGACTGCTATAAAAAGCTCATTTTTTTTATGTGCTGATAATTTGATGATATATATATAACCAAAATGTTTATTAAAATACATCAATATCTAGATTTATCAAATGAAAGTTAAATGAAAGAAAATTAATGTTCACATAGATACTACTATACAATATTATAATAAATTTCCAATGCATACATTGAATACAAAATGCTGTCTTGACTAGTTGGGCTTTTCATTATGTTAGTTTTTACATGTCCATGTACTTACTAAACCTGTTGTATGTACATGTAAAAAAATGAAATTATTTTGTGATGAGTATCTGACAGATATTTTAACTAACATCTTCGAGCTTCTCTGAAAAATTACTAAGATACAGTGGTTTGCTACGCTGTACGTTACAGAAAAATCTGAGGAATGTATACCATCATACAGCTATAAGGTAAGAGTTTATAAAAAGAAAAGCTGATGATACAAAAAGCAAAGTATGCGGGTACATCCATTCATTACTCTTGAGACCATTAGAGTAAATTTTCATAAATGTTTCCAATTATTTATTATTAGGATAAAACATTACATAAAAAGTTAAATGCCATTATGTATCATTCACATAAAATATATCTAATTTGTTACAAAATTTTGATATATTATCTAGACAAGTAAAGTGTTTTTTGTTACAAATTAGATACATTTTATGTGTGTAGAATACGATGGTATTTAACTTGTTATACTATCTATTTTATCCTATTTATATTTTGTAATAAAATAATTGTAAGTATTTCTGAAAATTTGCTCTAATGGTCATAGAGTAACAGTGCACATAATGTTGATATAATGTATGCTCTCATATAAAGTTGTTCAGATTTTTTTAATGAAATATTTTTATTTTTTACAAAAATATTACTTACAATGAAATTTTAGAAATCATCTTTATTTTCCATCTTCAATGAATTTATTAGTTAATAAGGCAGTATTGTAAATAAGCTCCCCCCCCCCCCCTCTAAAAAAAAGAAAGAAAAGTAAAAAAAAAAATAAAGTACTTTTATTGCTTTAAAAACATGAAGAATTTTAAATGAATAGCAAGCAATTATAATGACGATAAAAAAAAAAATAGATAAAAATTCAGCATTTATAAAATTATATTTTAATCTTAAAATAGTTTTCTTTTTCAACTCGAAATGATAAAAACTTTAAATTATAATAAAGCTTAATAGTCACTTCAATAAATTCTAATGTGAAAAGTAACATGAGTTACATGTAAAATATTGATTATCATAATTTTTTACAATCAAATCATTGTTGTCCTTGAATTAATCAGAACTAATTATCTAATCTTAATATCTAATTTAATCCTTAAAATATTTTTTTCTCTATTCTGCTGCGATGAAAAAAAAAAAAAAAAGGAGAGGGGGGGGGGGGTGGGGAGCAATGATTGAGTTTTGACTATTAATGTCTTTTTTTTTCAGTAATGAGAATTATTGGTACTTTTTAGTTATCCCGTCAACCAAATTACTGTTTCCAAATTGTAAGATTAAATGCCAATAATGGTTTGCCATTAATTAATTGTAAGATTAAATGCCAATAATGGCCAATAAAACCATTAATTTGACGTTTTAAATGTTTTACTAATTTATTTGCTCTTTTGTTATTTAAAATAAAAATTATGTCAATGTATATAATTTGGCGAAATTGGTCGACGGAATAACTAAGAAGTACTGAATTATTATATTAAATAAGGGTCAGGTTCTTTTATATTTAAGTCAAGAGTACTACCATACTATTCTTTATTTACATGGACAATATCTATATCTGAGTATCCATAAAGGAACAACTTTTTACTAATAAACTTTTATAGGATAAATATAAGTTTTTATTAAAGTTTTATCAGTTGTAATTGTATTCAGTTTTTGTTTTTATTATAAAGAAAGAAAAAAAACTTGGATGATAAAAAAAAAAAAAAAAATCTCATTTAATATAGCTAATTTTCAACCAAACAGTAAATAAATACCGGGTGTCCCAAAAAGGACTGACTGATTTTAAAATTCAATAACTTGCAAACGGTGACAGATATTTAAAAAATTCTTGCAGGAGGTTTATGCATAAGGTCAAAAGTTTTATTACAGTGATTTTCAATTTTAGTTCGATTTACAAACAATAGATGGCGCTGTAAGCAATAGTCGCTAAATTCAGGCTCGATTTTTGGTACTTCGTGGCCCGGATAATACATTTCCATCTCCTTTTTCTGCATGGAACAAGATAAAGGACCAAACATCGAGCCTGTATTTAGCGACTATTGCTTACAGCGCCATCTATTGTTTGTAAATCGAACTAAAATTGAAAATCACTGTAATAAAACTTTTGACCTTATGCATAAACCTCCTGCAAGAATTTTTTAAATATCTGTCACCGTTTGCAAGTTATTGAATTTTAAAATCAGTCAGTCCTTTTTGGGACACCCGGTATATTTAAAAAAATACAATTTAAGTGTATCTAACAATTGCCACTGAGATGCTTTGTTCCCAATTAGAGCACAGGTTGGCATATTTTGCCAAGACAGGATCTTTAATGTAAACATTTGGTATATTACAAAGTCGATAGATATTGTTTGCAAATTTTTGGCTTTGCAAAAAATTGCCATATCTGAAGAAAGTTATGACACAGACACACACGCACAATATATACGTACCAAATGTATATACACACACACACGAACTTACACATATATATTATTTTTTTGTTCAATGTATCTAAATAATAATTCTAAGCAAAATTATGTATGGTGCTATCTATATTGTATAGGCAGCCCTTCCTGGAGTACCTAAAACCTGATATGATGGAACAAAACATATTGCATTAAAGTGAATAACAATGCATGATGTGTAAAAATCAAAATAATAAAAGTCTGAAGAGATAAAAATATTTTAGAATGCAACTGTTTCTAGATTGCAAAATAGGAGTTCTTTTTTTACAAAATTCATGAAAGTGGATGAGAAACATTAGCAGCAAGGCCTGTGTATATCTGTTACCACAGTTTCTCGCTTTTTATTCTGATGATTAAAATTGGTCTCCTATTGTGAAACCTTAAAACTGCTCAATGAAATTTATTTTGACTACTTGGGCTTTCCATTACATTAGTTTTTACACATTCCTGTACTTACTAAACCTATTTTATAAACATAAAAAAAAGAAGAAATTATTCCTTTTATGATTCGTAACTGCCATCAAGCGAAGAACTTAACTGCACCATTGTATTACAGATGATTACAATTGCATTAGCAAGAATAAAATGTGTTATGGGATTTGAAAAACTACAAATACAAAAAATGAAGGATATATGTAATCTAGAATACAAAATTTTTTAATATTACACAGAACATATATTTAATCCTACAATGTGTATACTTAATCATATATTTAATCCTACATTATCCGCATCTATATGTTATTTCTATGAGAAATGTGCATCAAGATGACATACACTAATATTCTACAAAAGTATGCCAATAGTAAAATAGATTTCAAATTTAAGTTGAAATTTTGTATATCCAATATCATGAATTATTTGTCAATCAAAATACAAAATTATTAAAAATTATAACAAATAAATCAGTGTATGATTAATCATTGATACTTAATTCATCCGATTTAAATATTTCATCTTTAACGTAAGAATAACTACACCAGGAAAAAAAAAAAAAAACTACTGAAAGTTAAAAATAGAAAAACAAAAACAATCAGTAATATATTTTTTTCAGCGAGCGATCCCCCAACCCTCTTAATCTTTTTTAGAAATATTTCATACAGCAGTGAAAAGTATGTTATTTTTCTTTAGGTATTCACTCAGTTACGCAAATTTATTCGAAAATTATTATTCGGATTAAAAGCTCCTCGCTAGCCAAAGCCATCAGCTAAGCGAAAAAAATAAACAAACAAAAAAAAAAAACGTGACGTATATTTTCATTCTGATTGGTTCTTCACACTTCAAAGGAATTTGTGATGTCACTTCCTTTCAAAAGCCACGGAATAAATATCGATTATTCCGAATCCGGAATCTCGCTAGGGGAGAATCGCTCTTTCCATTCGATCCGGAATAATCGCCATATTCCGGGTGAACTGAATTCCGATTCCGTTCCGCTCCGGAATAAGGGGAGAATACGGCCGTATGTTCATACCTCTAACTAACCTAATAGTATCCCTAGAATGTGCAACACACAAACACAGGCTGCTGAAGTTTTCTTACGACGCTAGATGGCAGCATGCAAAAAGATCAATCGAAAGGTTTTTGATATAGCGTCTATCGGAAATTTAATCGGAAAATGGCAATGAATTGCTAGTTATATGTTTTTCTAGCTGCATGCTCAACTGGAAATTTCAGGTAGTATCGCTATTAATTTCTCCACTAAAAACTATTCTATGTCTGATTTATTTTATTTCTCTTTTGATTCCCAACATTAGCACTGAAGAAAAAAATTAAACATAGTTTCCAGTTACTGCGTAGTTGAATTAGGCCTAACGATCGCCGTTTAAGCATCATTTCCTTTAAAGGAAACTTATTTAAAGGTATGATATTAATGTTTCTCTATTCGATGTATTTTCTTCTTCTTTTTTTTTTTTTTTTTTTTTTTTGCGCAACATTTGTCAATTTTAATGTCATTTTTACAGTAATTTCAAATTTGCTGTAATTAATTAAATTTCCTTGTTCATAAAATGTATATTTTTACAACTTCTTTTGTAATCGTTAATCGTTATATAGGTATGGTAAAGATGCTTTCGATGCATAAATTATATTTTGCTTTTGTTAATATTTTTTAAATTATATCTTTAAGATGTAAATTATTTTTAATTGCGCAGTTTTTTAGATTTTCGTTTACTACAAATTAAATACTGATATTCAGTATTAATTTTTCGATTATTTGTTATTTTACACACTTCATTAAATGCGCACAATTTAAAAAAGAAAGGGAATTCAGATCTGTAAAAATATTACTCTTTTTGCATTTTTCTCATTAACTTATTATTTTTTTTAATATAAATATGGAATTTTTAACTCACTTCCTTATGTGCAAGATCTATAAAAAATATGTAAACAGGCAGGGTTCGGTGATACATCAATGGATATATATCTTTTATATGTATATCCTATATTTACTTTCAAAATGTCATGATGTTTCATATTTTCATATATTTAAAATTTATTTACAAAATTTCATTGTGTATGATTTTTCATATATTTGAAATTTATTCTCAAAATTTCATTGTGTATGATATTTTTGATTGTTTCAGTTAAAACCAGGTGTGGGGAATTTCTAGAAAATATTGTCAGCCTAGGATTTATTTTACCAGTCAGAAAAATGTACAGTTCAAAATCGTTAAGACAAAATTTAGGCAACTGCAAAAATAGTTCATTACTGTTAATACAATGCATTTTCACAGTTTTTTTCTGTAAAATTAAGTATACAAGCAAGGAAAGTTTAATATAGAACTTACTATAATGTTTACGTCACAGTAATTCGGAAAATAGCAAATTAGTAGAAAAAAAAATTAGCATATCTTTAGAGTTTGCAGTTATCGAGGATTAATTAAAAATTCCCCCACCCTGTCAGAAAATTCACTCGCCAATGGAGAGTCAAATGATGTATTTACCTGCAGTAGTCAAAACACAAGGAAATGAATTATTTAACTGTTATTGACTGTATTTTTCTGCAGATAAAACAGTTTTGCCTCGGCACTGAATTCTTTAGCCAAAGAAGAACATAAATATATGTTCCAAGCTTTATGTTTGAAGGTGGATTTTTTAATACAAAACCAATATTTATGTGAGACAATATTTATTTAGAACAGACATTAAAAGATAAATTGTCTAAATGTAGATAATCAGGTCTTAGCTTGCATTCGCCCCCAGCCATTTTCCATGTTTTGGCTGACATTTTTTTTTTTTTTTTTTGTGATTTCCATTGGCGAATTTGCAATTTTCTAACCCCAACTATTTTGCTCTTTCAGCAACCCTAGTTGTTCTGCCCGGTCTCGTGGCAATTTCAAATTATAAACTATACGTGGCTTCAGGTTATATTTTTCCAATTTACTTTTTTGAATTATTTTTGCCTAGATTTATTATGTGAATTTTTTAATTTATGAATAGATTTTTTTCCTTTTTTGATAAAAGTTGGTTTAATTCAGGTTTTGTGCGCAAAACAAGCCTTTCTGTGATTTTATTGTATTTGCTTTGTGAATGTAGGGTTAGAGTTTGTTATATACAGTAGACTCCCTCAAATCCACACAGCTTGGGACCAGAGGTTGTGCAGATTTTAGAATTTTGCAGATTTCTGGTCATTGATTTGTTTACATTTTTGAAACATTAATTTGATTGGTAGTTAAGCAAGGGAAATTATAATGAATGCTTACAATAAAGTGAAACATTAAAAAAAGCATAATATTAAAATAATTTATTAGTTTAAACATAAGTAATTATTAAAATAATTTTGTAAAATAAAAATTAGAAAAATATTAAATTATTACCAATGAAATCGATTCAATTCGATTCTAAAAGTCCTATGCTGCCATCTAGTGGTAAAGCGATCGTAAGATCGATATGTCGTCATATAGTTATGCTAATTTATATCAAAATCAAAAGTAATGTACATTTATTTAGTAATAAATCAGCTGTAATAACCAAAAGAGAATGATTAACAAAAAATTTAGTAAAAAAACATTGCAATGGTCGCTGAGTTTGGTGCCATCTTGAATTTTGTTCCTGCAACTTAACTGTAAATTTCATTGTTTACATCTGAAAAAAATACGCAGATTTTAGGCGTTTGCAAATTTTATGGTCACAGATTTAAGGGAGTCTAATGTACTACTGAAAGAATGTCTGAAATACTTACACAATTAGGAGACGTTTAGAATGTATTTATTTTTGATAGTTTCTGTAGCAGATAGACATATTTCTATTTTATAAATAATTACAAAAAAAAAAAAAAATAGGTTATTTTAAATATTTGAAAAAAAAATACAATAATGGGTTAAAGATATATTTTTCAGTGTTTCACGCCGAATCTATTTTGCTAACATTTCTTTTCATTTGGCTACTGTTTTTTATTTCTTATTCGCCAAATCACTAACGTTTGTCAAAAGCCGGCGAGAACACTGCTGCTTACCTTGGTGCTTTTTAAAAAGATTGTACAAGATAAGTTGTAGTAAAAAATGCCATTGTAATTGCAGAAAAAGAATCGTAAAATATATAGATTTGTGCATTTTCAAATCAAGGGCGGATCTGGAGAGTCCTCAAGGGGGGGGGGGGGGGGGCGATTTTGGAAATTTGGAAACTCCAATCTGATGCGCAGGTCGGGGCTAATATTTTCACTGCGAGTCGTTTTACTTCTACTTTTTGCTGCGGGTCGGGTTTGGGTCCGGTTGACTTCTATCTTTTGCTGCGGGTCGGGTTTGGGTCCTGTTGACTTCTTTTTTTGCTGCTGGTCGGGTTGACTTCTACTTTTTGCTGCAGGTCGGGTTTGGGTCCGGTTGACTTCTATTTTTTGCTGCGGGTCAGGTTTGGGTCCAGTTGACTTCTTTTTTTGCTGCTGGTCGGGTTGACTTCTACTTTTTGCTGTGTGTCGGGTTAACTTCTACTTTTTTGCTGCGGGCCGGGCTAACTTCTACTTTTTTGCTGCAGGTCGGGTTTTTGGGCCCGGTTCACTTCTACTTTTTCTACTGCGGGTCGAGTTTGGGCCCGATTGACTTCTACTTTTTAGCTACGCCTAGCGCGTTATGTTTGGAACAGATTGACATACATTATTTTGGGTTTGGGTCAGTTTCGGATTGGGTTTTCATTTTTGCGACAAGGATTCGGGTTGAGTCAATTTTTGAAAAGAAAGGTCTTACGTATTTTTGAAGATAAAAAATGTACACAGAAAAAGCTCCATAACGGACACGCCCAAATAATTATTTAGAAATACTAATCTTCAGGATTATGTAAAAAATAGTAATTTGGTATAAGATTGCTTGTCTCTTTATATCTAAGATCAGTTATAATTCAGTAAAGAATGCTTTGAAACTTATTAAAAAACATAGCGCGGGTCCTAAAATGGACTGACTGATTTTAAAATTCAGTAACTTGCAAGTTGTGAAAGCAATTTAAAAGAATCTTACAGGAGGGTTATGTAAGATGCCAGGAGATTTTTTACTGGGATTCTTGATTTTATTTTACAATAGCAGCGATAGATGTCACTGCAAACAATGGTCATTAAATCGGGGCCCGATTTCTGACCTATATCTTAGCGGGAACTGATTTAGCACCTATTGCTTCAAGCGCCATCTGTCGTTGCTATTTTAAACTAAAATCAAGAATCGCAGTAAAAAAAAAAACTCTTGATGAGGGGCAATTCTGAGTAAAAAAAATTCTGAAATTCAAAGCAAATCTTCAGAAAGTTTACAGCAGATGAGGGGATTCACTCATGGCACTAATTATTTTTGTGGCAGGTCGGGTTAGCTGTTTTCGATTCGAATCGATTTCAGGCTGAGTGTAGATTCCTGCGAGCTGGAGGTTAACCTGTTTTTTTCAAAAGTTAATTCAGTATATTATTTCAGGTTAAAAACTATACTTATAATAACTAGTATGTTGTGGCCATCACAAAACTTTCTTCTATATAAATCACGTCAATTAAATCATTTAAATAGTAGAAGAAATTACATGAATTTAGCACCAATTCATATCAAAGTATATCTGAATTTAAAGTTTGAGGAAAATTCATGCATTAGTTCAAGAGATAGAGTTGTAGTGGAAATTTTAAATAATGCAGCATCACAGCGCCACATGTTGAGCGATTTACACCAAAACATAAATAACACTAATTGATATCAAGGTATACCTGAATCTGAAGTTTGATCAAAATTCGTGCATTATTTATTGAGATAGAGCTATGGTGGAAATTCTGAAAAATGCAGCATAGCAGCGCCAACTTTTGAGCGATTTGCACCAAAACATAAACAGCACTAATTCATATCAAGGTCCTACCTGAATCTGAAGTTTGTTGAAATTCCAAGCATTAGTTCTTGAGATAGAGCTATTGCGGAAATTACAAAAAAATGCTACATAGCAGCTCCACCTGTTGAGCGATTTACACAAAAATCTATAAAATGTCAATTCATGTCAAGGTATACCTGAATCTGAAGTTTGATGAAAATTCGTACATTAGTTATTGAGGTAGAGCTATGGTGGAAATTCTGAAAAATTCTCCATAGCAGCGCCACCTGTTGAGTGATTTACACCAAACACTACGCAGCATTAATTAATATCCAGGTATACCTGAAAATGAAGTTTGTTGAAAATCCAAGCATTACTTCTTGAGATAGAGCTATTTCAGAAATTACAAAAAATGCAGCATAGCAGCGACACCTGTTGAGTGATTTACACAAAAATGTTTAAAACACCAATTCATGTCAAGGACTACTTGAATCTAAAGTTTGATGAAAATCCGTGCATTAGTTCTGGAGATTGAGCTATTGTGGAAATCGTGAAAAATGTTGCAAAGCAGCGCCACCTCTTGAACGATTTTCGCCAATAACTAATCAGCATGAATTTATATCAGGGAATAACTGAATATAAATTTTTATTAAATTCCATGCATTAGTTTTTGAGATAGAGCGCCCACAAAATCTGTGTCACATACAGACAGACAGACATTTTGTAAAAACATGTTTTTCAGAATCTCTGATCCTTAAAACGTGTAAATCCGTCGAAAACCGAAAGTCGAAAATTTTCACGAATCCAATACTTTCTTCTTGTAAAGATAGAAGAAAGTAATAAACATAGATGTTATGTATGTGTACTGTTTTTTAAAGAGTATTTTTTCCCCGACTCTTTAATGAAATTTGCACTTCTTCGATCCTTTGACGAAATTTGCGTTTCTTCTGCAACCCTTTGACGAAATTCGCACTTCTTCGAAGTCTCACTCTTTCGACACTTTGACGAAATTTGCGTTTTTTCTGCAACCCTTTGATGAAATTAGTATAATTTTGCAGCCCTTTGATAAAATTCACGTTTTTTTCCTTCGACCTTTCGACAACGCTTGCGTATTTTCAGCGATCCTTTGACAAAATTCGCGTTTTTAAAGCGATTCTTTGACTAAATTCAATATTTTTTCGCGATTCTTTGAAGGAATTCGCGTTTTCTCCACGGTCATTTAACGAAATTCGCGATTCTTTGATAAAATTTGCATTCTTTTCGCGATCCTTTGACGAAATTCGCGTCTATTTGACAAAAATCGCATTTTCCGCGATCATTTGAAGAATTTTGCGTTTTTTCTGCTGCCCTTTGACCTAATTCGCATTTCTCCGTGATCCTCAACCCTCTTGCTGCGTATTTTTTTAAAAATCAAAATAGGTTTAAAAATTGCACTTTTATTTCATAACACATTTCAAATCTGCATATATTTTAGAGTTAAAATATGTCCAACATTTTTGTGAAGGAGCTTTTTTTTTTTAATAGAATTAGATCATAAAAAAAAAAGATTTGCCGCGGAAATTGCGGATTGCGCAAATTATGCTACTGTTACGTTGGCCATGAAAATCGCGGGATACGCAGCAAGAGGGTTAAATTTCCGGAAAATACGGAACAGAATCACCCCTGTTCTTGACATCTTACATAACCCTAATACTAAGTAATTTTTATAGCATATGTAATAGCAAGTAATTTTTAATAGCTGTCACCATTTGTAATTTATTGAATTTTAAAATCAGTCGGTCCTTTTTAGGACAACCGGTATATTCAGTAGCTATTGGATGATGGCTGAAAGAAACATTAAAAAAATTAAAGCTGGCTTCGATATGTCAGTTAGATGTTTACCCAGGTGGAAGTTTCCAGGACCAAGCCCAGGCCCAACCCACAGAAAAAAAAAAATTATTGGCCCAGTCCCGTATTAAAGCTAAAAAAATCGACTCCAGCCCTGCCTGCATCTTGTAATTAAAATTATTCATAAAGCACACTTACTTATGCTCATATTTTATTTTCAGATTATATTCGAAATCCATGCATACAGAAAAACAATAATATTAATGACTATTTAGACAATTATGTACGTAAACATTAAGTAGTATGACTTGGACAATTACATTAAAATAAAAATCCAGTAAGAAAATCAGTTTAGAATTAAAGAAACTGATGATCAAAGAAAATGATAATTTTAAAGCTCAACAAAGAAAAAAAGTAGATTTTTTAAATGCATCTCTGTAACTTATCAAATCAAATTAAATTTCTAAGGATTTCGCTAAACAAATGTACAACATAAATATATTTTTTACGAATAACAAATAAGTAAGATGCCAGACCAATTTGTACTCGGGGGGAAGAGTTTAGAGGAGTCCACGGGTCGCGGTCTGGCCAATAATGCTTTGCTTATCATACGGGCTGGCGTGGACCGAACGTTTATCTTTTATGCCGGGCTGAGCCCCGACCAGGAAATTTTGGCCAGTGCTCTAGGAAAAAGGAAGTCCAGGTCAGGCTCGACCTGGAAAAAAAAATGAAGCCTGGCCCGACCCGAATCTGCAAAAAAGTTTAAGATCAGGGTACGGCCCAGCTCTAAAAGAGAGAAGTCCTGACCCAGGCCGAGTCTCGTGTATTTAAACTGGCGCGACCCGGGTCGGGTCGCGCCGGACTCGAGCTTCGCCCCAAGTCATTTCCCGTCAGGAGCATAATGTCATTTTCCAAACCCTTTACTAGCCCAAGGGGGTGGCGATCGCCCCTTCGCCCCCCCCCCCCCTTAGATCCGTCATTGTTTCAAATATTTTCAGCAAAAAGTTTATGAAGGGAGATATAATTCTATCTCTACTGTGAAAGTTATTCATCTGGAAAATCTGTATATTCTTCATCACTTGTAAATTCAAAAAGTTCTGACAATTTTACATCAACAGAATCATCGCAATTCAATGCTACAGTTGTAAAAATACCAGGGAAATGTGAGAAGAGATAATGCTGATAGTTAGCCGGGATTGGAGAGTGATGGGACATCTGCAGTAATGCATAAAATAAGCTTTATTTTTAATTTATGACTCTTTCACCAGATGAATAATTACTGCATGATACTTGTTGCTATAAATCATTTTAGCGGCAAGCAACTATGAGTTTGTGACTTAAAAAGGCTATTTTACAATACAGTAGACTCCCTTAAAGACTTCCCTTCCTCCGAGAGGTTCTGCTCTCGAAGCTGGTAGACGGGAGGTGCTGGGTTCGATCCCAATCGCGCCCGTCGGCCTAATCGTTCGGAGTTTTCGTGGTTTTCTTCGAGCCTTGGATTTCCAAGCGTTAATACGGGTTAGGTTCCCTTAGAAAGACCCCCACGAAGGGCACTCCCCCCGGGCCTATATCCCTCGAGCAGATAATTCGCCGTCAAAAATCAACCAACCAACCAACCCTTAAATCCGCGACCCTAAAATCCGCGTATTTTTTCAGATGTAAACAATGAAATTTACAGTTAAGTTGCAGGAACAAAATTCAAGATGGCGCCGAAATCGGCGACTACCGCAATGTTTTTTTTTACTAATTTTTTTGTTAATCATTCTCTTTTGGCTATTACAGCTGATTTATTACTAAATAAATTTACATTGCTTTTGATTTTGATATAAATTAGCATATCTATATCAAAAATTCCAGGGTTTGAAATGGAAAAATCCACGAACCGAAACGCTATTTTAAAATTATTGTTCGCGGAATTTTTTTTAAATTATAGACAAATTTATTTCTAAGCATGCAAAGCAGTATAAGAAAAGCATTCAGGACTCTAAATAACAATGAAAAAAGTTACAGTGAGCGCAATAAGCTATATATACTGATAATAGCATTAACACTGTTCTCCTTGTTATCACTAGATGGCAGCATAGGACTTTTGGAATCGAATTGAATCGATTTCTTTCGTGATATTTTTATTTTACATAATTATTTTAATAATTACTTACTTTTAAACTAATAAATTATTTTAATATTTTACTTATTTTAATGTTTCACTTTATTGTAAGCATTCATTATAATTTCCCTTGCTTAACTACCAATCAAATTAATGTTTAAAAAATGTAAACAAATCAATGACCAGAAATCCGCAAAATTCTAAAATCCGCACAACCTCTGGTCCCAAGCTGTGCGGATTTCAGGGGGTCTACTGTATAAAAAAAACTAAGTACAGTAGATTCCCTGAAATCCGCACATCATCACAGATGTAAACAATGAAACATTCAGTTCAGATGTAGGGGCAAAATTACAGAACTTTTTAGTTATGTATCATTCCATATGTATTTTAATATTTAATTCTCCGAAAATATGACTGAACTCTTAGTTTTTCATGAATAAAGTATAAATTTATTTAGGTCTAGGTAAAACTGAAATAAAAATTCCTTACTTTTCGATGTTGATGTGAATTAATAGGGTATCTATATGAGGAAAGTTTCAGTGAATAATTCAAAATAAATGTATCTCATCTTCATTATGAATATTTAATTATACATTATTAATTATTTACTTGATCTTTAATTTTGATAATTTAATCATTTTTAAAATTATCTTACTTTTTATCATTTTAGTTGTTTACTTTACTTAATTATTTTAATATTTTACTATATTGTAAGCATTCATTATAATTTCAATTGCATTATTACATTCAAGTTATTGTTTAAAAAATTTAAACAAATGAATGAGGAGAAATTTTCAAAATTCTAAAATCCGGCAAACCCCTGGTCCCCAGTTACATGGGTTTGAGGGTGTTTACTGTACTTAGATTTCTAATGTAAGTTTTCAATCTCATTCTTTCTTGCTAACATAATTGTTTTTAAGATTTTGTAAACTCAGCAATACCGTATATATTCGCGTATAAGTCGACCCCCTAACTTTTGAATACAAATTCTGGAAAAAATAAAAAATCCACGTATAAGTCGACCCCCTAACTTTTTACTGCAGTTTTGCACAAAATCAAACCATAGATTTCACTTTCAAATGTGTAAAAGTAGGAAGTAAACAAAAACAAATCATTGAAATTGTTTTTATAATAATTTTTTATTATTTGTATACTTCATATATTATTTTATTATTCCTACACATAAAAAGGCAGAATTTTGTAGTATTAGTTTGTAGTATAAGTTTTCTTTCTTTACTTTTTTAATTGGTTCGCGTATAAGTCGACCCCCCCCCCCCCCCAATTTGTTTGCCGAAAATTGTGAGAAATTTCTCGACTTATACGCGAATATATACGGTATTCCCTTTATAAATGAACAGTTAAGTCCAAAAGTCACATGCTTGCTTTAAAAAGCTATTTTTTTTAATGTTGCTCTAAGGGAGCAATGGGACACGTCCCAACATTCCCGAATGATGTCTCTATCAAAAAAATAATGTTTATTCACATACAATTTTTTTGGCATTTTATTTTGCTTTGGAAATGAGAATAGTGTAACAAATAAAACTTATTATTTTGCAAGTTAAAAAATTAAAGCACTGCAAATTTTTCTTTTCTTACTCATGCATTATATTTATCGATGTGCACTATTAGTATTAAATATTTATGTTTGTTTCTATTATATCAATTTTCTTAGTGTTTTTTAATTAAAATATTACTGTTTTGAGTCATTCCATGTCAAATCAACACAGTTTCAGATCAAAATCTCCATTGACCCCTCGGATTTTGATGAAACTTGGTTTATCAAGTGTCTTTACATAGTTAAGAAAGAAAACATTAAAATTATTTTTTTAATAAATTTAGTTTTAATTTTATTAACAATTATATACAGCATTTTTCATTAAAATTTGCTACATCTTGAATCACTTAATTGCCATTTTCTTAAAAACTAAATGTGATACAAACTTTGTTTATGTATCATTTTAAAGCTCTTTTTATAACCTTTAATTTGATATGCAATATGATAAAAAATTAAAAATTTAATTTTTACCCGACGGAAAAGAAGGGTTATGTGTTTCACGCGTATCTGTGTATGTGGATTTCTTTATAACCTCGAAACATCCCGACGGCTGGATGGATTTTAATAAATGAGGTCTCTATCAATTCGTCTTAACGGCCCGATGGTTATAGGCTTGGTTTTGTTTTTATAAATTCAAAAGGGTGGTAGAGACGAAAAAAAATTTACTCACCCTATTGAGTGGCATATTATTGGATAGGTCTTTCAAAATGAAGACGATGTTTCATTGACTATTTTACAGTCAGAAGCTCCGTTAAAATATTATACAACCTGGAAGTTGTGTAGGTAGGATCTCTAGCTTTACTGCAACTCTAACAATCATAGACATCTATAGACCTCATCAAAACAGTGTTTATAGATAGGAACTAACAATTAAGTACAACTTAAAAGTCATCAATACAAGTAAATAAAAAGAATAGGTAAGTAATATAAACAGATAATACAGTCAAACCTCGTTAACATGAACGCGCTTAACATGAATTACTTTTAACATGAATTGTTTTCACAGTCCCCTATAAAAACAAATACAAAGATTTGATACTGATAACATGAATTACTGTTAACATGAACAAAATTTTGATTCCCCTTGAGGTTCATGTTAACGAGGTTCGACTGTATAATAATAAAAAAAAATTAAGTCAATTCCTACTTAGGTCAATAAGAGAATTTTTTTCTCCCATTCTTCTTTCCTCTTGATTGGCACTTAAAATGCCTTGATCAAGAAGAGGGCTCTCTCGATTATTGAAAATTAATTAATTTAATTTAATTAAAGAATTAATATTTGAAAAAAAACTGGATTAACGCAAGTGTCATCCACACAAGTTTAAAAAAAATATTTGAGCTTGATTGGATGAATAATAAGTATTTTATTAACGATTGAAAATTTGAACAAGATATATATAGCGAAAGTGTGAGCTAATAGTAGTAATTGAAAAAATAGTTTCACATCGATGAGAAATAATTAATTAGTTTGCTTTTCACGCAGTTAGGTTTATTAATTTTTTTAATTTGTTTTTAAAAAATTTAAATTTCTCAAAAAGTGACATTTTTAAAATTCTCAAATTTACTTCATATTGTTTTCTTACATTTCCCCAAGTTTCACAATAGGATCTTTATGGGATTAAAAGATATAGGAAATTTAAGTTTATATATGTGCAGTGATAATTTTAAATTACTTTTCAATGCCATGTTAGTTTTTTAGAAAATATTTTATATAATTTGTTAGGTACAATATAATATCCAATTATACATATATATATATGTAATATATGCGGTGACCATCATCGGGGGTGATCCGAATCGGGGCAACTACGGGGCGCTTTAGAGCATAGCGGCCCGCTCCGGGCTGCCGGTACTGTGCAGGGGCACTTGCGAACCGTGGCTGGTTCGTCAAACGTCATTGCATTTTAAGTAGTCGTGGCATGTTCACTGTGGGTAACTATGATTCAAGAAAAGGGAGATAGAGTTCGTTTTGACCTGGTTTTATTGGGCCTTCCAGTTACATGTGATTCTTTGGTAAAATCCAGGTCCAGATGACATGAGAGTTGTCGCGGGCCGCGTCCCAAATGTGCTGCCGAAGGGCGGCAGTTATTTCATCACTTCATTGTCGTAAAAAGCCACGGGTTTTTCGTTGTCCCGTCTTAAATATGGAATATTTCCGCTAGAGTGTGGTACTACAGAAATAGGAGGTGATCTAATTTCATAGGCTAACAATTATCCAGGCATTATGACGTTTTATGGGTTCGGCATCTGGGGTCTTTAGCCTCACCACAAAAACGGAGAATTGCGTTTACCTCAGAATTTTCATTCTTAAAGATAGATCAATTTTGAAGCCTGAAAGTAATAATTGTTACGTAGGAAAACCAAGTTAACAGGGGCAAATCAGACTTAGACTACGGCATTTCAAAAGTTAAATAAAATTTGGGAGTTTTAAATTTTGATGTTTTACTTTTAATCTTTAAATTTTAAAAAGGTTTAATCTTTATCCTTTCATATCCCCCCCCCCCCCCCACTAAAACAAAGATCCACGGGGCTCGCCTGCAAGACCTGTGGGTCTTATCCCATTTAGCTAAGTTAACCTAATTTTTAAATTAAAAGAGCAGTTTTTTTTTTAATTTTTTGCCTCCCAAGCCAACTGGACCCATTTACAGCAATTATATTACACAGGTGACTATCTGCAGACCTGAAAATTCACAAATACATAACATCAACATAAATACTTACTAAAATAATAATTAAGTTACTAAATACTACATATGCTGCTTTCTTGATACAAATGCTAACTGCTAAATAACACGTACTGGACAATCTCGAGACATAGTATTAATAGAAATAAAGATGGCTTACAATATGAAAAAAAATGTTCGAAGAAAATAAAATGTCCGGTGGTTGTTTACTAAAGTCCATGTCACAACCACCCTTTAAGTTCTTGCTCATATTGTAGCCTGTAAACATTTTTTTTTATCATATTTAACTTATAATTATTAAAATATATAACATACAAAAATTCAAGATATAAAGCACAAACTGCATAACGGACAACATATTCAAAAGTAAAATATTTAAAAATACTCATTATACAAATACACTAAATCTTCAAAAAATATCAATAAAAATATAAATTTAATAAATGCAGCATTTTCAAAAATTGTTATTGAGATAAAATCAATATAAAATACTATATAATAATAACAACTAACACAGAAACTTTCGTATTATTTGGCTTTTCTATTTTGGCAGGGCTTAGCTACTTATGTGGTGCAGCCTTAGGGTCATGATAAAACAAAACTAAATTGTATAAAAATGAAAACTACAGCAAAGGTGCTGAATCTGTGTGGTGTACAAAATGAATTGGGGAAAAATACAGATATACCAGGACAAGCGAGCAGGTAAGTTGCTGCGTGCAGAATGAAGATGGACTTCTTCAGTGGCGTCAACAACCCACGGTGGCTCTCCCTAGTTCTATCAGCATCTCTGCCTTTCTTGACCAGTTTATTAAGAAAACTGTTCCAAGCCAAAGGGATTTTACTGAGACATGAAACAAGGCAACAATTCTTTTTTTTTCCTATAGCTAGCACTATTTTATTATATGTCCGGACTTCTAAAAAATCATCATTGGTTACTCATGCGTTCATCATCACAAAAAGAGAATTGCTACCGGTTTATCTATCCCTATTTTGGCCTGAATCTGACTGAGCATGTCTTTCTGTATGCTTACCTTGACTGTTATGCATGACACTTTATTACGTTAAAAACTTCATTATACATTCTGACTTGGTTCATGAATATTCAAATGGAATATTCAAATATTCCGAAAATGCACTATAACTGGTAAAAATCTACGGTATGTGTAAATGTTTGGACATTATCCTTGTACCTTCAAAATATTAAAGTATACTTCCTCATAATAACAGTGTAATAGTATAATGAATAATAATAGTAGTGATAATTAAACACACATACAAAAAAATAATATTATAACTCTAGCAAAATTGTTGAGTCGCTGACACAAACAATTCTCAAGAGATTCCTTAAAGCTTAAAAGGAGGAACAAACACTAAAATATACAATTTTTTGCATGATTCCTGATTTTCCAGGAGGTTCCTACTTACCTGGATTATTATATTTAAAATATAAAATATTTTTACATATTTACAACGTGGGCTTTTCACTTCGATTTGTGCTATGGGGAAAAAACGGCGCACGGCCCTCTCATATTCAACTGAACCTGACTCTGTTTGGTGAAAACACAGACATATTTAGACAAGAGCAGGTAATCTATCTTTGGCAAACTGAAAACTCTTGCATATTTTCAGTGGCTCCAACAAATTCCAGCTCATACTTTGTCAAATACTCTTATATATGATCGTTTTCTGGATCCTAACTCTTCTCGTACCCAGCCTACTTTGACCTATCAGGGTACTCATTTTATAATGTACAATATCAGGAATATATAAAATATATGACTATGTTTTAGTAAAATCCTAAATATAGTGTAAGACATCACAAAACATTTTAATTATATTTACTTAAATCGTAATTCTATACATAAAAAACACAATATATAAAAATAAAAATTGTTAATAATAACTATATAACATATAACAAAAATACACATTTGTAAAAAATAATAATATTTGAAATAATAACGTCCATATAACCCAAAATTCAAACTAGTTTTAAACTGTGGATTACGTTCGAAAACGGAATTAACCAATCAAAAATATAATTTTTTTTTTTTAATTGAGACAAAAAATCTAACTTTAAAATAGAAGTTTCAAAATTCAAAAGTTTGACATAATGTCTAATTTTTTAGCAAACTATTCTTTAATCTAACTAAAATATAAAATAAAACCTTAAATAACAAATTTCTTACTCTATTCTTACTATTAAAATAATTAAGCAAATATTTTTTTTTTTTTACGTAATTTATCAAAGACAAACATCAGTCTCCAATAAAAATAAAAAGAAGCTTCCTACCTATAAGTTAGCTTATCCAAAGAAAAACATGTAAATAAATTTAAAAACAAAATACACACTTTATCACCACAATAACGAAACACAATTTATCGCCACTTAGACGAAAAATAAAAAGGAGTTCATCTGTCCAGCGATTTTAAACGTGATTCATTTTTTACTATCCTTCTTTTCCTTGGCCTTGAAAACACAGCTGTTCGTGTTTGACCCACATCTGTGGATCGGCTAATGAATGTTTCTTTTTCAAGTTAAGTAGAGAAAGGGCTTGTTGGTTTCCGATCTCTGAACGTAAAATCGCGTTTTTTGAAATTGTCTTAACAGTTTAGTTGGTTATCTTGGCAAGAAAAAAAAGTTTCTTTTCTTTCTCACTCGACGGGCATGTAAAATTTCTCCTTGTGTCAAAGCTTTAGCCGTTTGAAACCACAGACAGTTCATGCGTCGATGTAAGTTGATGTACTGTTATTGTAGGACTCGTCGTGTCCGTCTCGATTTTCTGGGCATTTAGTACGGCGCTGAGTTCAAAGGCGTGGGCTTCCAAGCAAACGACGATCCTCGGCGGGTTTTTTGTGGGATTTCAAAGGCAGGTAGTCTTTTGCTGGGCTTTTCTCCGTAATATCCAAACTCCTTTTTCCTTTGTGAAAATGTTCGTGGCCGATCTCAGATCTCGTGAATCTTCATTTTCGTTTTAATAGTTTATTCGCAGGGTTTTTCAAGCACGATGGAAAGTTTAGAGACATATTTCACTTAGGCTTGTGCTACCGACTTCCTGTAATATATGCAATGACCATCATCGGGGGTGCTCCGAATCGGGGCGCTTTAGAGCATAGCGGCGCGCTCCGGGCGGCCGGTACTGTGCAGGGCACTTGCGAACCGTGGCTGGTTCGTCGAACATCATTGCATTTCAAGTAGTCGTGGCATGTTCACTGTGGGTAAATATGATTCAAGAAAAGGGAGATAGAGTTCGTTTTGACCTGGTTTTATTGGGCCTTCCAGTTACATGTGATCCTTTGGTAAAACCCAGGTCCAGATGACTTGAGAGTTGTCGCGGGCCGCGTCCCAAACGTGCTGCCGAGGGGCGGCAGCTATTTCAGCAATTCATTGTCGTAAAAAGCCACGGGTTTTTCGTTGTCCCGTCTTAAATATGGAATATTTCCGCTAGAGTGCGGTACTACAGAAATAGGATCTGATAGGATCTGATCTAATTTCATAGGCTAACAATTATCCAGGCATTATGACGTTTTATGGGTTCGGCATCTGGGATCTTTAGCCTCACCACAAAAACAGAGAATTTGCGTTTTCCTCAGAATTTTCATTCTTAAAGATAGATCAATTTTGAAGCCTGAAAGTAATAATTGTTACGTAGGAAACCAAGTTAACAGGGGCAAATCAGACTTAGACTACGGCATTTCAAAAGTTAAATAAAATTTGGGAGTTTTAAATTTTGACATTTTATTTTTAAACTTTAAATATTAAAAAGGTTTAAGTTAAAAAAAAAAGGTTTAATCTTTATCCTTTCATATATTTTAAATGAACTTTTGGAATTGTAAATTATCACATAAATTAACACATTGATCCCTTATTTTGTTTTAATAATGCAGGACAAATTATTTCTTTTAGAATTAGCATAATAAATGTTCTATAAAGTACTTCAAAAGAGTGCTTGTGGGTGGATGCTTTATATTATTGGATAAAATGCGTATAGGGGCGGATCTTAGTAGGTATTACTTGGCCATATCTACATCTTTGTATTGTAAGAGTTCATTGTCACATATTTTTGTTGTTGTTCTGGTACTTAAATATTCATAATAATAATTTTGTCTGTACAATCTGCAAGTTTTATTTTTTAATGCAGTAGAAGTTTGTTAATTACAAAGCTTATTTGTTATTAGCATAGTATTTAATATTTTCAATGGGTTCTAGAGGAGTTGGGACTTTAAATTGTTTTAATCCCTTCAAAAAACCTCATCGTTCCCATGTAAGAAAAGGACTAAGAACTGTTACGTCATGGATGTGTGCATTCCAGAAATGCCTGCAAACTCAAAAGTATGTAATAACTGCAGAAAGAAGTTGTCGGAAAGAAAGAATGATAGCAGTGCAAATGATCTTCCCAGTACCAGCTACTGTGATTTCAAAACTAAAAGTAATATATCTGAAGACAGTGATCCTGAAACTTTAAATGAATCTTTGAACGTATTTAATTCGTCACTTGTGGAACTAGGTGAATCACCAGTTAATAGAAAAAAAAAGCGAAGTATAGGAAGTATTCTAGTCAAAAAAGGAAAAATATAACATCAACAGGCAAAAGAAAATTTCTAAGAAATGCCACTTCATCTGATGAAGATCAAAACTGTGATTAAAAAAATGAAATATTGAATCATTTAAAGAATGTGTACCAAAACTGTGAAAGCAGGGAAAAGAAAGTTATGATACTTACTTTATTGCCAGAAAATTGGAGCATAAGAAAATTTATGAAAGAATTCAAAGCTCCAGGCTTTCAGGTTAGGCAAGCGAAAAAACTCTTGCAGCAGAAGGGTGTTTTGTCTACAACAAATCAAAAACCAGGAAAAAACTTGCCGAAAGAGACTTGGAATAAAATTATAGAGTTTTATGAGAATGATGTAGTGAGTCGACCAATGCCAGGTATTAAAGATTGTGTTTCAATGATGGACAAAGACGGTAAAAAAGTGAAAGTTTCAAAAAGATTAATGCTCTGCAATTTGAAAGAAGCATACAAGCTCTTCCAAGAAAAATTTCCAAACCTAACAGTTGGATTTTCAAAATTTGCTGAGCTGCGTTCCAAAAACTGTGTCCTAGCTGGTCAAAGTGGAACACATGCCGTCTGTATATGAACTATCCACCAGAACGTAAAGTTAATGATAGAAAACTGCAAGATAAATTCCATCACAAAAGGTCAGATTAAAAGCTATAAAGATTATTTAACGAAAATGGTATGCAATCCAGTATCTGTTGATTGCTATTTTTCAAATTGTGTCTCTTGTCCTAGCGTTAATGGCATTAGAAAAATCTTAGAAGATGGATTTCAAGAAAATTTGATTGAAACACTAACTTTTCGCCAATGGATTTTGGTTGATCGCTGCAACTTAGAAAGAGTTCAGAAGCCTGTGCAAGAATTTGTTAACATATTTTGTAAAAAACTCCAGGTTCTTCTTCGTCATGATTTCCTTAGTAAGCAACAAAGTGCTTTTATGAGTTACACTAAGGAAAATTTATTAACTTCTGAAATGGCTGTAGTTTGTGACTTTTCCGAAAATTACAGCTTTATCTTACAGGACGAAGCACAGTCGTACCACTGGAACAAATCGCAAGCCACTATACATCCATTTGTAGTATATTTTAAAGAAGAAAATGAGATTAAGCATTGTAGTTTTGTCATAATCTCAGAATGTTTTGAACATAATACCATATCTGCATGTACATTTCAGAAAAAACTTATTCAGTTTTTAAAATCTAAATTTAATGACGTGAAGAAACTTTACTATTTTTCAGATGGCAGTGCAGCCCAGTACACGAATAAAAAAAATTTCACAAATCTTTGCTATCACAAAACTGATTTTGGAATTGAAGCAGAATGGCACTTTTCTGCTACAGCAGACGGCAAAGGACCATGTGATGGAGTAGGAGGTACGGTGAAAAGGGAAGCAGCAAGAGCAAGCCTACAAAGGCGTTACGAAGACCAAATAACCACGCCATTTCAGTTATATGAGTGGTTAAAATTTCACTTATCTAAGACAATGGAATTTTCTTATATTACCCAGGAGGAGTATATTAAAACTGAGCAGCACCTTGAACACAGACTTAGCCAGGCTGTGGCAGTACCTAATACTAGAAAATTTCATGCTTTTATCCCTTCAACATGTGGGACGAAAATGAAAACAAAATTATTTTCATTTTCACAATTATCAGAAACCCATGCAATTATTCCTGTTGGAGAAAAATTAGATTTTGAGAAATTAACTGGCTACCTTGTTTCTTACTACAATAATGAATGGTGGCTGTGTTATATTTTAGATAAAAATGCAGATGAAAATGAAATAAAGGTTACCTTTCTTCATCCACCCGGATCAGCACATTCTTTCTTTTACCTTTCCGTACCTGATGTTCTGTGGATTTCATCAACTGATGTCATTTGCAAAGTAAACCCTACTACAGCAACTGGTAGTACATATACTCTGCTACTGGATAAAACAAGCAAGATTGGAAAAATGTTTACACATTTCTTGCAGTCAAGAAAAGATAGACTAATTTATTTTCGAATAAATGAATTGAAAAATTATTTTACATTGTGAGGTGGACACAATTATCTTTCATATAAATCAGAAAATCATTTTGCATAAAATCTGATATGCATATATATGTAAAAATGACATTGCCAATGTAACTTAACTTTTTCATACAATATTTTCATGTGCTATTTACATTAAATTATTGCATAAATTATTGCAAACAAAGTATAATATTTATATTTTATCTGCATTTAAAAAGTTATCTATATTAAGTATTTATAAAGTGATATTAGTAGAAATATTAAGTATATATAATAAAGATTAAACATGTATAATATAAAGGTGGCCTTCTGGAATCAAAAATGAATCAGTTCATATATGAGATGTTTGTGTCAGATATACTTCACAAAGTAAAATAAATTTTCAATTTATATAATAAAGTAAATTAGACAATCTTGTAATATAAAAGGATCTATAGTGTTTATAAGGTACATATATTTGTGAATTATCAAATAATAATATCCAACTTTTCATTTCTTATTGTTTATGTTCTAATATATTTAGAAAATGGAAATATTTACTTAAAATGTGAAAAATGTTAGTTTATGGCATTTATATAATTTTTTCATTACTTGTTATCAGTTGAAAATGAAGATATTGAAATACAAGTTAAAATGTTCACTTTACATGTGAACTTCAACTTCATGTATCTTCTGATCCCATAGAGATAGATCCCATCATAAAACTTGGGGAAATGTACAAGGGGAATATGAAGTCAATTTGAGAATTTTTTGAAAATTTTAAAAATGTTGAGCTTTTTGAGAAATTTAAATTTGAATTTTTTTAAAATTAAAAATTAAATTTTTTTATCATGTTCCATATCAAATTAAAGGTCATAAAAAGAGCTTTAACATAATATATAAACCAAGTTTGTATCACATTTAGTTTTTGAGAAAATGACAATTAAGTAATTCAAGAGGTAGCAAATTTTAATGAAAAATGCTTTAATTAATTGTTAATTAAATTAAAATGAAATACATTTAAAAAGTAATTTTAGTGTTCTCTTTAATAACTATGTAAGGACAGTTGATAAACCAAGTTTCCTTAAAATCTGAGGAGTCAAGGGAGAAAAGGTGTGTTGATGTGACATGGAATGACTCTTTTGTAATATTTATGGATCTCAAACTGCAAACTTTTATTTTTGCATGGCAATACACTATTTTTAAGGAGGAATGAAAAATGAAATTTCATCGTCCCGCAAGAAACTGACTGCTCCATCATTGATGAACAAGACGTTCATGCAAAGCTACATCCACCAAAATTAATTGACGGCACTAGTCGGGCACAATAATATTTTTCATTTGATTTGGCTTTCACAAAGTATATTGTAACACAAAATAAATGTTGTGATTTACAATAAACTGTAGGAATGTAATAAATGTCACACTGCCTTTGCCATTTTTTCACCCTATTTTTGATATTTTAAAATGAATTTTCATTTTAAAAACATGGGACATTTTTCTTGTTAAATGGTTTATTAATCTAAAATTTAAATTATTATCATCAAATTTATAATTTTTAAATATGTTTAAATGTTTAAAGATGTTATTCTGAAATTTTTCATTTTGTACTAGCGAAACATAATTAGTAAAAAATATTTTTGTAAAAATTGTCCCATCCCTCCCTATTCTCCCCTATACATATTTAAATACTTCAGCCATTCTCTTTAATATGGCTGCTATATAACATTAAAAATGCACTTAAAGTGAAGAAAGTAAAAAGAAAATAATAATAGCTAAGTGTTACTGAAATTAATTTTTTTATCGCCATTGTTGGTGCAGTGAATTGCCTGGTCTAGATAATATGTAAGTACCCACGTCTGTTCAGAATTAATTTTTTTGCTGACAACAATTGTATATTTTCTCGTTATTATGTCTTCATAATTTAATGTCAGGTTTCTTATTGTCTGGAATTGCTTTATTTACAGATTTATTTATTGTTTGCAGACTTGTATAAAAACAAAAACTTTCCGCGCACATAAATATTAGATCAGAAATTTTCCGCAAATTAACTTAATTTTTAATAAAATTACGTGTTATATTATTTTGACGATATGAACTAAAAATCATAGTTTAAAATAATTGCTATTTAAATTAAAAAATAATTAATATTAATTAAAGAATAATTATTTTAATTTAAAAATAATAAAGCAGAAATCAATGATAGGAAGGTGAATTTTTTTCAATTATTTTGTCAATGAATTTAGAAACAACCCAATCCTTAATATTGTGATTCTCTGCGCACAAAATCCCAGTCACTCTTATAACACTACGAAATTATTCGATTTAACAGCCGTTGCCGAGTCATTGCAGCCGCCGGCGGAAAACCGATCGCCGACAAGTTTTACGCTCGTATTCACGAATAACTTCGACCCGGAGTTATGCAGAAAACCCGGGTTGAAAACTCAGATGGCATTCACCGTCAACCCCACTGAACCGGTTCGAGGTTGAAATCTAACGCCGGGATCAGTAACCCAACCTTGGTCTACAGGTGGTTCAACACAGGATTTTTCAACCGAGCATGCGTATTTAACGAAAAACAAGCGGTGAGAGTGAGGAAGGAGAGGGAGAGGACCGCCATTTTACAATGGCTGATAGAATGTGCTGTGTAAAATATAGAAGTTCTACTATTAAATAAAACGGAATAACATTATGCAAAGGTATGTAATCTCATATATATGTAATTATCTTCAATATTTTTATCTGATTTGTTTATATTTATGTATATAGCCTCTTATATATTGAATACATGTTGAATTGTTTGTTTACATAAATACGCGTGGTCGCGAAAAATTTATTTGCCTTAAAAATAGCCAATATTACTTAAACAGCCGAATAATTGCTTCTAAAGTAACAACTGTCGCGTTTAAGTTCATATATTTTTTGCAATTTTGATGTTAAAAAATTCACAAATGTATTTTAACAGGACTGAAATAAACGCCATACTTGCATAAGTTCTAATTAAAATGTGAGACTCAGGCTAATTTGCATTTTTGTTTAAGTAAAGAAATACACAGATTATCTTAGAATAGCCATAGATTCTCTGTAGATTTTTGATCAGTACTTATAGAATGTTTTAAAATTAAATTTTGGGTCTATTGTGTAAAAGATATATTATTGTTTATATACAAACTGAGATAAATATAAATCAGATCTATAAATTAGATATTTTAACTTAAAATTTAAACAATTTGAGTTTTATTTCTTTATTGATTTTTTTTACGATTGTTTGTAAGCTTCTACGTATGTTTCCCAATTTTTGTGGAATTTGAAATATTTATTTTTATTGCATTTATTTTTCAACTGTATTTTAATTTCAAAATTATACATAATATAAAATATTGCATTAGTACTATTTTATACGAAAATAATAATAGTAATAATAAATCCTAAAATGAATAACTTTTAAATGTTACCTCCTGAAATTGTGACTTTTTTTAGAGATCACTTATAATTTTTGCTTCTTAATTGACAGCTAAATTAAAATAAATTACTAAAGGGTTGAAATACGCTGGTAAAAAAAAAAAAAAACTTTCTTTTTTTTTAAATAACCCTACACCAAAAATATTTTTATCAGCCCTTGCATTATGACTATTATGATGACTATTTTTAAGGTAAATAAATTCTTCGTGATCATGAGTATTTATGAAAGCGAACAATTCAAGTTGTAATGAAGGAGATATAATGTATAAATATAAACAAACCAGTCAAAAAATGTATAGATAATATATATATGTGTGTATGTATGAGATTACATATATTATTCTATTTTTTGGTAATATGTACTTTAAACTTTCTTTTTATTTCTATATCTTACACAGCATCTTGAGAAACGTTTAATTTACTTAAATTAAAGAATGACACCAAAAAAGAGAAAAAAATAGAGGGAATGGGTAGGGTGGTACAAATGGGAACTTGTTTTTCTCCACTGATTCACAAACAACAGACAGCTATTTTATTTATTAGATAATGTAAAATTATATGAAATTATTAATAATTAATTTGAGTTGTTTTGTTACATTACAAACTATCATTATTCTGCCTATTTAGTCTAGAAATCTAGCATTAATCAGTCATCAAAAAAAAAAAAAAAAAAAAAAAATTCCCACTTTTAATTTCTATTCTAAATGAGATTCTTATTACATCTAATGAAGTGATATCTAAATGAGTTAAAAATATGAAATTAAGAAGCTGGAAAAAATATAGAAAATAAAATAACATTTTCTAAATAAATACATTTTTTCAAATGCAACACTGGCAACCAAAAACAAGTGTCTTCGTGCATGTAATAATATTTCGTAATTATTAGGCTAATTTATCAAAAAATAGTCAAAGATAATCAAGTGAATAGCTTTGATCTTGTAAATGTGATAATAGAAAAATTCTCATACAAATGGCTGGAGGGGAAGAGGTGGGGATAGGTCCTAAAAGCTGGTCGATAAAAATTCAACTTTCTGTAATATTTCACATTTATTTGTCCAGATAGTATTCAGAATACATTTATCATGATTTAGGAAACGCCTTATTCGATTATATGTGTTGAATGGAAATTCATACACTATACACTAGTAGTCTTAAAAAATTTAAAATATTTGTGTTCCTTAAAATAATATCTTATAAAATATCTCCACTGCACACAGTTTAAACTTAAAGGAAGTATATTTAGTGACTAGTTAAATGAAAAATGTTTATCAATCGCTCGGAAGTGATAAATATATGAGCCTATGGAGCGCCTCTCCGGCTTGGTACCTGGTGCCAGTACACCGCTAGGATGACCTGTTCCGCTTTTTCTGCAGTTCTGTTAATATTATTTCACTACTTTTTCCTGTCAACCTGGAATATTAATTACTATCTAATTTAATTAGAATTAAACATTTTAATTAGCTCGCTGAAAATCCAAACAATAAAATTAATACATCTGGGATACCATCTATAATAATAAAAGAAATAGTATATATAAAGTACAACAGACTACTTTCTTAATTTTTTTTCCCTTTTTCTCCATTTTAATATTTTCATTATCAGAAATTGTTTAATTGCTAACTAGAGCTATTAATAATAGAAATTATCATAATTGCTGTTGAAATAAAATTTTAGTTTTTATTCAAATCAAGTTTCATTAGTTTTGGCCCAAATCAAGTTCCATTTTTTAGCAACTATGCGAAAATTTATTTTGAAAAAGAACTTTTTAACATTTATTTTAGCAGTTGACACGTTTCATATCATTAACCTAACTCATTAATAAATTTAAAAAAAAAATTGTTTAAAAAATATTAAAACCTTCAAGAAATTAAATTAAGTTGATCCATATTTAGTGATTACAGGTTTTTATTTTGTCCATACATTTTGTGGGGATAAAAAAAAAAAAAAAAAAAACTACATTGAATCGTTTCTTTCTTTCTTTCTTTGTTTCTTTTTTTTTAATCGGCGTTTTTCTTTCAAAACATAAACAAACGAAGTCTCGACGCGAAACCGAACAAGGCATGTGATTTTTTTAACCAATAAACACATTTCGTTCAACCTAGGTCGAGAAACCCCGAGTTGGGTAACTTTTCATCCGAAGTAAACGGTGAATACGATCCCGGTTGAAAATACCAACCTGGGGTTACTGAACCCGCGGTTTAACCCTCGGTCGAAGTTATTCATGAATACGAGCGTTAGTCTGCGGAAAATAGAAATTAAATGGTAGATGATGTCACAACAATGTTTTGAGTCTTTAAACTGTGAACAAACAATATATAAATCGTATATAAAATTAGGGAATATTTAAAATTTTTGGTATTAAAAAAAGTTACAAAAACAAGACATATGTTTTTCTTTTCTTAACTTTTTTCTGCAAAGTTCTGAATTTTTCGGAAAATTTTCCGCGCACAGCGTTCGCGCGTATGTCTATATTATATAACTCTTGTTTGCATGAGAGTTATTTTAATATGATTTAGAATAGTGCACATTAGTGATTGCAAGGAACAAAAATGCTAATATTAAGTCTATGAGACCATTATTCTCAAATATTTCGCTTGCATTTTAATATTTTTAAATGATTTTTGCATAAGATAGCTGAGGTACATCTCTAACTGGGCTAGGTTTTACTTTTTCGATTTTGGTTATATTTGTTTTTTTATATTTATGTAGTTTAAATTTCAGAATTGGTTCCAACCAGTTCAGAGAGTGAAAGTAATTTTTTTAAGGAAATCTGATCTGAAAACAAAATTGAAAAAGTAAAAACTAACCTGGTTCTAGATTGTCCTCTGCTGTCCTATTCAAAAAAATCATTCAAAAATATTAAAATCTAAGCAAGAAATTTTAAAATAATGGCCCCATAGTGTGCTCGTTTCTTTGCATGACTAGTGTAGGGCTCTTAAAGCAATGTATCACATAGCCCAGTTTACCATAATTGTTAAATCAACGCATTACATTAAAATTTCACTCTTTTTATAGATTTCTCTCTGGCAAATGAGTATAGATTCTGTCGAAGTCTTTCGATGAACAAATTAGTTCAGTATTGTTTAGACATGGATGGTGATCACTCTTAGCTTTTCTTGTGATGTTTTCAGAACAAGGTAAGCCTGTGGAAAAGTTTTTAAAATGTATTCAGTATTGTTAAAGTTATAACTAAATTTTCAGATAGAATAAATAAAACCTCAGGTTGAAAGTCATTATTCTGAAAATTTCTGAATCTGATGCAAGAAAATGAGAAGTGATAATAAAACAAAGCGACAGTTGAGAAAGGGAAGGGTGAGAATTAGTGTTGTAAAAGTAACGACTAATGAACACCTGTATGTATTCATTACTTTCAACCGGACTGCCCGTTAGAAAGTATTCTTTACTCCTTAGGTAACTGATATAAAAAATAATCTTAAATACCAGTACAAATGTATTCGGTGTATTTTCTAATTTTGACAGGGTTGTTTCGTTAGTTTTAACTATTTATTAAAATCTATCTAGATACCTGCAGTAATTAAAAATTTCATAAAGTATAAAACTGGGCATTTAAAATACTGCATGTGAAATATATGGTGTAAGACTGCAGCAAATTATATACTATACATGAGATCTTGGCAAGAATTCATTAATAATGGAATTATAAAACATTTCTGTTATAGAAATTTATGTAAAAGTGTAAACTATTACAATATAATAATAAATAAATAAATACAACCCATGAAATTGGAATTCGACTTTGAATGGAAATATTCCAATCCAAGGTCCACTTCTATGAAAATAATACAATGCATTTTGAACTGCTAACACAAAAAATCTGTCTAAATCGGAACGTTTTGGTGGTTTCTCGTGATTACATCTCAACAAGTATATTACTGTATATATTAGACAGAAAAATAGTATTTGAGTATTTTAAAAATAGAGATGTTTACTGCTTATACTGTAGCCATTAAAATATGCGACAATGGAACTTGTCCGTAACAGAAACTTAGCATTAAGCCGATTCTCAAAAACATATTTTTCAACGTTCAACATTGCAAAACTTTCTGACACATTCATAGATTCTGTCTAATGCATAAAATCATTAATTACAGTGATGGAAATGATATGAAATTGAATAGCATTTTTCGATTAGTTCATTGTAGTTCAAGTTATAATCGAATGCTTTTCTATGACGACCCTTTAATTAATGTCGGTCCAGAAATTCGATTCAAAACACCCATTTTAACAGTATTAAAAAAAATCCTTCGCATTTAAATTAAAAAGAGATATGCTAATCGATTTCTTAATTTCTGATCAAAAGCACCTGCTGATTTTTTGCATATAGGAGTAAAAATCAATTGTTAAAAAAAGTTATATTTCATAGAAATACTTTATCATTATTTAAATACAGCTGTAACGAATATTTTATTCTACTATAATCATCCGTTCTTTTTACTGTAAAATTACGAGAAATTTTAATACATTAAATGCATAACTAATAAGAAAATAGTCAAATTAAAATATTAAATGATAAACATATCTTGTCTCTTTATTGCTTGGATCGATGGTTCCGTTTTCATGGAAGTGTTATTAAAAAAAATCAATTATTTTGTTCATGTTTGAAAAATGCATATAACACTTCATATCTGGAAGATAAAAAAGTACAATCCCTGAAAGAATAAGTGATCTCATAGCAATTGTTCTTCTAAACACTTTTCTGCTATTGACCACGTGATTTCAAAAACTTTACTCCAAATTCACACGGACATTTTCGGCGAATGGACGGGTGCTGTATTAACAGAACGACTAAATGAAAAACCCATATGTTATACCAATACCAATGCTAATATGGAAACAACTGATTCCAAGTCCAAAGTCCGAATGCAAACTCTCATCTTTCCCTATCAGATTAATCGGCTCCATTCATGAATCACGAAATGAAGATAGCATTTGAAGTTGTTTCATTTAGTACATTGATGCAGTAACGTATAACGAGCTATATTCCAAAGTAACAATTAAGTACTTCATATTAGAGAGAATAGCCAGTACTCGGTAACGAATACATGCAGTTTGCAACAGCTGTAGAGGGAATGCAATGTGAATAATAATAAATTAGGAGTAGAGGTACTAAAATAAGAAAACATAGATTTTTAAAGATTATTTTTTAGATCATAAACATTAAATGCAAATAACTTTAAATTTTATTTCATGCATGAATACATTAGAGATGAGAATTTTCTTGCCCAACTACAGACCCGAAACTGTCTCTCTTTTTATACCACTTCCACGTTTTGAGCTCAAACTCAAAGTGAAAATTTTATTTTTTCACAAATGGGAGACAAAAAGAGGAAAATTGACAGATACTATTTGAGAATCGAGAATGAAAAACCTTTTAAGAAATTTTCATTACAATCTCCTGAAAATAATTTTGAAAGGGAAGTGAACTGTTATTGAGAGAATATTAAGAAAAAATATCCTATGTTATTCTAAAGCTTTGACATAGTTAATGTACAGAACCCGTGGAATATCTTTTGCGTATCCTCTCTTTTTGTTTGAAGTCCTTTTTTAGAGTTACTGAAAAACAGAATCATCTTTTACTGCCATAGTTGTACAACGATATTTTAAAAGAATAAAAATTTTGACTTTGGGATGTTTCTGTGTGTGGTAGGATATAAATAACGATTTGGTATTTAGATAAATTTTCAGTGACATGAAAATTACAAAACATTATTAAAAGGGAGTATTTAGGATTAATAGTTATTTTTATTTATAATGGGATTTTAACTGAGAAAATTGATCTGCAAATAATTTTAAAATGTTTTTAAGAATTTTCTACTGTGCATTTTTGATGTTTTGCTCTGGCACAAAGTGATGACACAAAGTCTTTCACAATTGAGTAGCATCGAATTTCAAATTGTAGCCCTGACATAGTACCAAAATTATTAGGAATGTCCAGTATCCCTATCCTGGTGTCTCATCACTGTATGATAACTTTATTTTGAACTTTGAGTTTTATTTTTGTCTAGTTTCACCTCATATTAGGTTTTCAATTATCACAGCTATTGCTTTAACTACAGTAGTTTATCTTTTATTTTTTACTTTAAAGAAAGGAAAAAATAAATAAATTGTGTAGACTCTCTGAAATCTGCAACCCTAAAATCCACAAATTCCTAAAATCCACACATCACCACAGATGTAAACAATAAAACTTTCCGTTCAGATGTTAGAACAAAATTACGGTCTTTTTTTATTTTTACATATGTCCATGTATATTTTAATATGTAATTTTCATCAAAATGACTGAACTCAGTCTTTTTCATGAAGGAAGTATAAATGTATTTCTGAAAAATGAAAGATATTGCTGATATCAGTGGTAATTGCTACAATCTTTTTATCAAATATATGTATTAATCAAGCTTTTTTTGTTGTTAAGTCTGGCTAAACTTGAAATAAACCTTTTTTTATGATTTTGATGTGAAGCAGTAGGGTAACTTTATGAGGCAAGTTTCTTTGAATAATTCAAGAAAACTGTATCTTATCTTTATTATGCATATTTAATTATGCATATTTAATTATGCATTATTAATTATTTACTTGACATTTACTTTAAATAATTTAGTCATTTTTAAAATTATCTAACTTTTTATGGTCTTAGTTTATTACTTAATTATTTTAATATTTTACTACATTGCAAGCATTCATTATAATTTTGATTGCATTATTAGATTCAAATTACTGTTTAAAAAATGTAAACAAAGCAATAACCAGAAATATGCAAAATTCTAAAATCCGCAAAACTTCTGGTCCCAAACTGTGCAGATTAAAGGGAGCGTACCGTATCTTCCTTTTTATTTTCACTTACAGTTATTAAAATAGCAATTCCAACAATGGCGTTGCCTGTCTGTCTTCCCCTGTGCTCCTCTCACGTGATAGGGTATTACCCATTGGCTCTTTCTCGAATCTTCTAATTCGGAAAGGATGTTATATGCTGGAAATGAGGCTATATAATGATATGCATTTCATCGTGAACAGAGTATATATTTTGTCATTCTCGTGAGCTCTTTAGCTTCGATTTCATAAACCACTTGTGTTGTTAGTTCCGATTTGGAACACCGGACATATTTGTGAAGAAACCAAATAAGTTTATCAGTGTTATAGAAGTCATTTAAATTAACAAGATATACTTAATTAGGTTTTTAATTTTTGTTGTTTCGAAGATGTGGTCATATAGTGAAACATCTTTTTATTGTGAATATAGTAAAACATATTTTTATTGTGAAAGTGCAAAGTTGTATCTGCGTAGTTTTCAAGAAATGATGTTATCATATCTTTGTTATTTCGTCATCGTTCATTTTTGTTAAGTTGCCTATATCGACGGTTATGAAAAGAACTGTTGTTTCTGAAAGGCCATAACTAATGAATGTTTATGCTTCTTTAACCCCTTGAGGAGCGGTGGGATATATTATATCCCACTTAATTTTAATGCAGATTCGCACCAGAAACTTAATTAAATTTTACTTTTTAACCTTTGGTGGAAAAAGTAAAAAAAATGCTTTTCCTCTTTTTGAAGTAATTCTTTTTTTAAATTCCGGTGTGAATTCAACATTTCACCAACATAATTGCTTGCCCCTCAAAGGGTTTATGGTAGCTTAAGAGAACGTTTCACATTTCCATAGTAAATAGGTTTTATTTAAATTTGTCTTTTTCTCTTTTTGTTGTAATAGCTCATTTTTTTCAGATATACTTATTACTTTTCGTTGTTCCGATTTAATTGGTAACGTACTACTGTAAAACCTCGATCGATTGTTTCGCAAGGGAAAATTCGTTTCGAACATTAGACATGGGAAAACGATTAATGTGGGTCAACATAAAACATTTTCGCGTGAAAAAGTATATAGTATAAATAAATTTACTACATTGAAATATAAAAATTTGAAGGAGAAAAATACATATTTACTGCAAACAATTTACGAAGCAGAGCAAAGATGAATAAATCAAATTTATTTATTTGAAATATTCGAAAATTTTGGCTTGTACACAGTGTTTTTTTCTTAACTTTCAACATTAGTGACATCTTAGTGTTCTCTGTCGCTCACTTACTGCATGTGAATAAAGAAAGTTCCTCATCGTTTTAAATCTTTTAAGTGCTTCAACAAACATAAGAACTGGTTCTGTATTGATATCTTCGTCTTCATCGATATCATCACCCGTTTTTTGTTCTCTGCGATCATTTCTTGAACAGAAATTAAGCCACATGTCGGAACCTCTTCATCAATTGATGAATAACCGTCAAAGATGATGTTCGAGACATTTTCTCCAAACTGTTATAAATCATTTTCTTCTTCATCGTTAGCATCAGCAGTTACATTTTCGAGTTCTGTGACATTCTCCTTAGCCTTATTAAAGGAATTTTGTATAGTTTCTTGGGTTACTCTTTCCCGGGCAGAGACAACGAAATAAAAGGCTTGTAAAACATCAATTTTGATGCTATTGCATTTTCCTTCATCCATCATAGCTAGAGCTTTTCCAACTAAATTCTTTCTGTAATGGCGCTTGAAACTATGAATAACACCCAAGTAAAGGGGTGAACCCTACTAGTGCAATTAGGGGGATAAAAAAAGAACTTTCACATTTTTTAATGAAGAAATATCCAGAGGGTGTGCTGAACAGTTGTCAATGAATAAAACCACTTTTCTTGAGAAAATTTCATTTGTCATTCATGCTCTTGAATTAGCACAGTACTACACAGGTAATTTTTTTTATGTTTTTGAAACACCTTGGCTTTGCTGACTTTCTGTTTACAATCGGCATTCTTTTGTCATTTCCATCACAATTTGTGCACAATAATAGTCAATCTTTCTTTATAACTTTTGTTTCCATGGCAAGTCTCTCCTTTTAGTGCAAGAGTACGATCTGGGAAACATCTATAATAAAGTCCTGATTCATTCGCGTTGTAAGTGTCACCTAAATGTAAGAGTCATACCTTTTAATTAATGCCGGTAATTTGGAAAACACCGCATGAACCACTCTGTCATCATCAGCTGCGCTTTGACCACACAATTTTTTAATTTTAATCCATGTCGCTCTTTAAAGCGTGAAATCCATCCACTTGAGGCTGTGAAATTTTCAATACCTTTTAAAAGAGCGATTTCCACTTCTTTTTCCCGCAGAATTGTTCCATTGATTGGAATTTGTGATCCTCGAGCTTGACGATACCAGTCCTACAAAAGAGTTTCCAAATCTTTGTATGTTGATTCTCGACCAGTTTTTCGCGGAAATTCCGCATTTATCAGACTGCTTCCTAATTTCGTTTTTTTTTTAATTATAGAATTCAACGTTGAAGGTCTAAATTTAAACTTTTAGCAATTTGAACTCTTTTTATCAAAGGGATGTTTTTTACTTCTTTAATGATACGATTTTTTTTTTCTCTAAAGTACGAATTTGTTTAACCATGTTAGTCACAACAAAGGGAAAACTAATGAAAAATGTAAACACACAACAACAGCCTAAACTGAAATGAGAGCCTAACCTAAAGTGACAATGGCTTAACCTCAAGAAGATAGGACGTTTGCAGCTAAATCGCACCCTCTCTGTCAATCAGTTACTCTTTCAACATTCTTCAAAAATTCCAGGAAGGTGCTGCTGCCCTAAATTACCTGTAATTTCATTGTTTGTAAAGCCTTCATTCCCCCCTCTCGTTCTTGCCCTACCGCCGCGGTGAGCGGCCTCTTTTCGTCCGCAGCCCTTTATTCTTCTACTTATTCCGACTCTTTTGCGGAAGCAAGATTGAAAAAAATAAAAAATTCAAATATTAAAACCGGACAAATTTAAAAGGGAAATTTCACAAATTAAAAACACCGAAAAGCGTGAAGGTAGGGCTTCGGGCCCTGAAGCTACCGACCAACCACTGCTACGTCGAAGCTACCGACCAACCACTGCTACGTCGAGCTTATTATTAGTCTCAGTTGGGACTCTCATTAGTCTCAGTTGGGGGCGGGAGGGTCAACCGCCGCTGCGAACGGCCTCTTTTCGTCCGCAGTCCGTTATTCTTCTACTTATTCCAACTCTTTTGCGGAAGCAAGGCTAAAAAAAATCAAATATTAAAACCAGACAAATTTAAAAGGGAAATTTCACAAATTAAAAACACAGAAATGCGGTAAGGGAGGGCTTGGGGCCTTGAAGCTACTGGCCAACCACGGCTACGTCGAGCTTATTATTAGTCGCGGTTGGGGGTGGGAGGGCATACGCACGTGTATTCAAGGGCACCATTGGAACAAACTTCTTTTTTCTTAAACGTAAATACAAGGGATAAATTCACCATTTTTTTCCAAGGTCGGTAAAATTTTTGAATGATAGATGCGGGAATCTGAGAGTTTAACAAACGACCAAAGCTGGTATAAGTATCATTATTTAAATAGAATTCGTGACGGGACCTTTAAAACAAGAGGATACTTACGGGAAAACGAAAGATGCAGGAACGATGGATCGAGGCTGTACTGTGTTTCCTTTTTAATTGCTTGCGTTATCTCCGAATTACGGAACTTCAATGTTAGGAGGCTTTTAAATGCAACTACCCATTTTGAAGTAACCGGTAGCTGATATTGAGATTTGTTATGCAAGTAATATATAAAATAGTGTTTATTACTTTTTCTGAAGAAGAAATCTCGGCTGTTCTGGAGATGAGTGAAAGCATTTATTTAGTGTTAGACTTTTGATGTATATGTATCACTTGGATTTATTTATATTGTGTAAAAGGATAAAAATAAATAAATAAAAATAAACTCATTTTTGAAAGATAAACCCTTTTTAAAATTCAAAATTCAAATTAAAATGCTAGATCAGGAAACCCAACTTATTTTCCATATATTCTTAAATCAAATAATTGAAAAGATTTTTTTCATCAAAAAAATCTTTGACACTAATTGGTATTTATGAAACAGATTTGGAAAAGAAACTACCCTTTGTTGACATAAGACAGTCATCATAAAATATATTAAATTATCCTAAAATCCTTATAAAAGTAATAAATCTCTCATGAGCAATGAAGTAAAGCATCATTATATAGTGAAACTTTTTTTAATGACCACTCCCATTCAAGGGCCACCTCTATTAAGGGCCAATATTTTTAGGAACGAAAAATTTTCCCATAGACATAATGTTACATTTACTCCTATTAGGGGCCGCATCTACCCCTCATAAAGGCCATTTTTTTCACAATGTGCCTTAAATCCGAAACAGGTGTATTGAAGTCCTGAACCAAAAGATAAGAGTTCAGCAAAAAATGTACTTGCAACAAAGAAGGTAGGGGGAGATGTGGAGAATTTAGTAACACAATGAAGGTCCACAAGTGAAACAAACAGGTATTCCCCACACTTTGTTGGACATTTCAACCTGTAGGGATTGGGTTGGAAGTGAAACTTGACCCTTTGTTTTGGGCACACAAAGGATAACACGTTATCTAGAAAAACTGATTCCACATTTACTAAAACTGTGGATGCATATTGAAGCACAATTTTTACACTAGAAATTTTATGCTCAGGGTATGTAAAATCTAAAATTATGGCACATAAATCAAGCCAAACAATACATTTGGATTTGAAAGACAAAATTAAAGTTTTCAATTGTCATGATCAAGGAACATCTGCAAGAAAATTGGCTTCACAGTTTAATTGCAGCAATGATCAAACAAACAATATTGATAAAAACGAAGAGAACTTACTGAGCGAATATGTAGATTTTAAAAATCGCAGGACAAAAAGAAAGAGAAATGAAATATTTGGTCACCCCTATTAAAGGGCCACCTCTCATAAGGACCAATTTTCAATGGAACGGCAGATGGCCCTTACAGAGAGGTTTCACAGTATTTATAGCATAAACAGAGTTTTTCAGGCTATGCTAGATAAGTTAAGAATAGAATTGTAAACAACAATTAGGATTAATTTCAGAGCAATAAATCAAAGTAAATATGTTTAAAGTACAAAGTTAAATTAGTGTCAAAATAAAATATTGATGATTACATTATAAGCTATAAACCATAATTAGCTTTTGTCTGATTGACAGTGAGTACTATGATTACCCCATAAATAATATTTAACATTAAAATTAGAATTAGCTATTTGTTGCACAATCATATAAGTCCAGACTTTTGTCTCCATAAATAGCAGTTATAAAACAAATAATGCACCAATCAGGAAAGAATAAACCTCCCATGTTGATACTGCTGCCCTCTGCTGGAAAAAGTAAAAACTAGCTGATGAAAAGCAGAGTGCAGGGGGAAAGAGAAGGCAGATTATGATGTGATCCTCTGTTGAATACCATGCAGAAATTAGAAAGCTTTTACTCCTTCCAGTTCCCAAGTCACTGGGCCTGACTTAATGTGAGATCATGTAATATGAAAGAAAATAAAGTCAGGTTCAGGACAAAACTGCCTCGTCCCCTGATAAAGCCACTAGCACAATGAAGAAAAGCGGATTCCTTTCATTAGTCAGTGAGGATTTTGACTGGTTCCTGCATAAAATCCCATCGATTTCCAATTATAAAAAACAAATCACCTTGCCTTTGAAGTGAAGAACCGTGTCAGCTGGTTTTAGATTGCAATAACGTCCTGGACTACAAAGTCAATGGGCGTTGATGATGAAAGATGTTTAGGATGGAAAATTAACCGAGTTTTAAAATCATCAATTGACCCTTGCCAGACATTTGGTGACTAAAGGAAATTTGGGTAACAGACAATGGGAAAGTTGTTTCTGAAGAACTGATAGCGTGAACTCTCTGATTAAGAAGTTTTTGCTAATTCTTCTGATCCAGACGTTGATGACAGTTTTAGTCCAAAGTTGGAAATGAACTTTGAAACGAGTGCCACCAATCACCAATTTAATAGATTACGTGCAATTTTTTTTCTCGTACAAATGGCTTTTCGTGGAAAAAAGTGTGCAAGTTTTAAAATTAATTTTTAGTAAGTATACAAAAGGAAAATATTCATTTAAAAGGACATTCGGGTATGTACTTTTGTGTTAATTTCAATTAAAGGGGGAAAACATTTTTAGTGAAGAAAAGATATAAAAAACAGTGAAAATTTCTATTGTTTAAAATACACTTTTATTTAAATTTATACACTGCTCAAAACAATTAAAGGATATTGCAGTTTTAGGTGGATTTTGTATCTGGTAAACTGTTTAGCTGATTGATACATGGTCGACAGACATAGTAGGTTATATGAGAATAAATTACACATGTTTGGCAGAAAAAAATGCATTTTATTGCGCATTTGTGTACTAAAGGAAAAAAACACAATTTGTGCATATGAGAAAAAAAGAATAAGAAAAGGTGTTTTCTTCAAAGAAAATCATTTTCAGTAGGGGGTATGGTTTCCACGGGGGGTTAGCAACGTTGAACACCTTTGAGGCATGGACTCAATGAGGCTATTAATGACGAGTTGGGGTATTCTGCCCCACTCTTCCAGAAGAGCTCTTTCCAGTTCTTGGAGAGTTTGTGGGGGTTGTTGGCGGCCAGAAACTCGTCTTCCTAGAGCGTCCCAAACGTGCTCGATTGGATTCATGTCTGGAGAACACGCTGGCCATTCCATTCGAACGATTCCTTCCTCGAAAAAGAAATCCTCCACCAGGTTTGCACGATGTGGCCTGCAGTTATCGTCCATTAAAATGAAGTTATCTCCGATTGCTGCGTAAGGGACTACAATAGGTCTGAGGATCTCATCCCTATATCAGCTACCAGTCAGAGCTCCATCTCGAATGATGTAGAGGTCAGTGCGCCCGTCAATGGAGATGCCACCATACACCAACACTCCTCCACCGCCAAATCTGACACTTTCGTGCACGAACGCAGGATTATTCCTACTGCCACGGTCCCTCCAGATGAAAATACGCCTATTATCCGGATGCACAGAAAAACGGGACTCGTCAGAAAACAGACTATTGCTCCATTCATTTCTCCTCCAGTTGACATGCTCGGTTGCCCACTCCCTGCGGTCGCGACAATGCCTTGATGTTAATCTAACACATACCATCGGTCGGCGAGCATATAGATATACAGCATGGAGCCGGTTTCGGACAGTCTGAGTTGAAATCGTGGTGCCTGTAGCCGAGCGAAGGTGTTGTTGGAGAAGAGTAGCGTTCATGGTTCGGTGTCTCCGAGCTGTTAACGCTAAATACCGATCTTCATTGGGCGTTGTTGCCCGTCTACGACCTTGCCCTGGTCTTCGGCCTGCACATTCACTCTCCAAAAAACGGTTCTAGATCCTGGAAATGACACTTTGTGACACTCCAATGGTTTGCGCTACTTCGGCTTGAGTTTGGCCCACTTCTAACCTACCAACAATTCTCAAAGCTTCTGAATCTGTCAAATGACTTCGCTGAGACATCGTACTCATCGAAACAAAGCAATCACTGAATGCCGATCATCCTTGTCTTCATTCTCTTTTATCCAGTTGAAAGTCAAATTTCATTCGCTGTCGCTGAAGCGACGTTTTTGACGTCGAACTCAAAATTTGCATACTCCACAGTTTGAAAACCAGAAAAATTTGCATTTGTGATTCTCTTCTTCTATTTTCGGCAAAAAAAATTTCGTTTATATCTTTATTTTATATAAAACTTCAAATATCCTTTAATTGTTTTGAGCAGTGTATTTGCTCCTCATCATTATTTTTTTTTTTTTTTTGAAAATTCGTAAAGTGGATTTTATTTAAATTATTTATTTTAATATCTTGTTAATATTTACATGTGAAAATGATATTTTTACTATTGTGAAGGGTTGCGAAGAATGTTGTTACTTTTATTTATTCTTATTTGATAGGCTGTTAGTACAATGGTTAATAATTTTTTATGATTTTTTGAAAGTATATTTTATTTCTTTATATTGTTAATAGTTGTGTGGGTAACCAATTATAAAAGAAAAGTACTCACTTAAATAAAACAGCCCAAAAAGTGACGACTTAATCTTAATGACTTGATTTTTTTAATTATTATTTCTTGTTAAAGTAAATTTTACTGCTCATATTTGCATACGATAAAAGTGAGTAACAATGAATCCCATAGACAAAACAGGAAATTCGACCCCTGAGTCTCCAGTGGTTTATAAAAGAAATGCAGAAAGGGATCAAAATGAAAGTAATGGTCAGGTTCAGCTGGAAAGGAGAGGTAGTCCCAGGTATTCTCACTAGCGCAAATAAATGGAGAAAGCCAGTATTAATAAGTAAATATGTAATATTTATGGTGTCATAATAAATATGTAATATTTTATGTGTTTCGCGTATTTTTAAAAAATACGCGAAAATGTAGAAAATGTGGGTAAGCTTAATTTTTAAAACAACCTAAAGACTTAACAGAAAGACTTAACCTAAAGACTTACAGAAATAAATGTAAGGATTGAATTTTTTGATAGGTAATTACTACAACTACGTGCTTTTTTAAAGATCAGTTAATAAAAAATTTAATTTATGTTACTTAGCAAAAATTGTTAATAAACTTTAAAATTAACAAAATACAACAAAATAGCAATAAATCTGTTGATCAGCTGTGCATTATTTTCTGCAGAATATGCATTAGTAATTCAAATTGCAGAAATGGATTAATAGCAGGGAACCACTATTAGACGTTATTCAAACATATGGAGCTGATAGGTTTTAATGTAATGAAAATACAGTAAAACCTCCATAACGGACACTCCCTAATAGCGGACACCTCTATTTAACGGACAGTTTTCCAATCCCCACTCCCAAAACCTAAATTTTTGTAGGTTTAACCTCTGAATAACGGACATTCCAAATAGCGGACAGTAAGTTTGGTGATAAAGGATGAAAAGTTATTTTTAACGTGAAAAAAATGGGAAAAAAAGTGAAAAGCCTCTAAATTTATCAAGGCAATGTGTCACAAATTTTTTGATCACAGATAAATATAGGAGGTGGGCTGGGGAAAATCCCCCCTCCCACGTCCAGTGATGAATTCAGGGGTGGCATGGGAGGGACATCCTCCCGGAGCATTGAGAGTCCCCCCCCCCCCTGAAGAAAAAACAAAAAATTCATTTTAGTAGGGTTTGTTCGTAAAATTCAAAAATAAATTAACTGGATTGCATCATCGCATAACATAGGAGACAGAAATCAGAGATGTCACATGGCGTCATATAATCTGAGCAAAAGAAAAATAATCGCTGAAAATCTAACATACGATTTTATTTATTTACTAGCAGCCCCGCCATTTTTGACATTCCCAGTTTGAAACCTAGACGGGATCTTGTTTGTGTTTTATTTTTTTACAAGGTTATTAATAACATGATTGATTGCTGTGATATACTTAATTCTATTAATTTTAATGTTCCGAGCAGATCCCTCAGATGTACTCAATTTTTTATATTAATGTTAGTAATTTTTCTTTATATAAATTTTACAACATATTTAACGAATTTTCTGTGCATCTTGATATTTTTTATATGTCCTTTACTGCTTTTAAAGATAAATGTTCTGAACTTTTAATCTCTTAATTTGTGTTTGTATTCATGTGATTTATTTCTATATGTTTATATATATGTATGTTTTTCATTATTTTTTATGATGTTCTTACAACACTGTAAATGGATTCGTCTGTAGTGTGCATTTCAATAAATAGATAAATAAATAAAATAAGTAAAAGTATATTCAAAATTGGTGGTAGCTGAAGTCAGGGCCATGTCTAAGACTTTTTCTTCGGGAGGGGGGGGGGGTAGAGTATCTTAAATGCGAAATTTGACTTTCCATAAGACTTTTAGCATTAGTGTGAAATCCTGCAATTTCATTGGCTATCGCTTCACCGATAGCCAATGAAATTGAACGGAACTTTTTTCCCTGAAAGGACAAGTACAAGAGTAAAGCCTGCACATGGTATTTTGGTATCTCAAAGCGTATGAATGATCTAGCCCAGTGGTCAAGACCAGGGCTGGTTAAGATTTTGCATTTGTAATCCTAAAGTTGCGTGTTCTGTCCTTTCGCTGCCGTTTTCACTTTTTTAGAGTTTTGTTTTGGTTTTTATTAAGTCAGTTAGTTAAAATCAGTCGATCTTTATTACCAGTTCTTTTGTAAAAAAATTTTATCAATTAGATTTTTTAAAATAAATTAAATAATTAAATTAAAAAAAATCAGTTAATCTATTTTTTAATAATTAAAGTAAACATTTATTAAAATGCAATAATAAATTTCCTAGGCTTACATTAAAAGTATTTTCATGTTATAACTTTCTAAAGTTCTGATCATTTTAAATTTGTCTGTTACTATAATAACAGATAAATGCAAAATTATCAGAATTAATATATTAAATTTTTTTTATTTTAAAATTATCCTTGAGACATAAAAATATTTATTAATTTATGATAGGTTACTTTATAATTTTTTATTTTAAATATTACACAAATATTTAAAGTAAATTTTAAAATTAATAGGACTTATAGGATATTTTTCTAATAAATAAATTTCTTTAATAATTAAAGAGTAATAATAATATTTTCTTAAGTCAGTTAGTTAAAATCAGTTGATCTTTATTACGAGTTCGGTTGTAATTTTTTTTGTCAATTAGATTTTTTAAAATAATTAAATTATAAAATTCATTTAATCTATCTTTTAATAATTAAAGTAAACATTTATTAAAATGCAATACTAAATCTCCTAGGCTTACATTAAAAGTATTTTCATGTTAGAACTTAATAAAGTTCTAATCATTTTAAATTTATATGTTACTTAGGTTGCTTTGAAATTTTTTTATCGTAAATATTATACAGATAATTAAATTTTAAAATTCATATGACTTATAGGGTATTTTTCTAATAAATAAATTTCTTTAATAATTAAAGAGTAATAATAATATTTTCTTGAGTCAGTTAGTTAAAATCAGTTGATCTTTATTACGAGTTCGGTTGTAATTTTTTTGTCAATTAGATTTTTTTAAATAATTAAATTATAGAATTCATTTAATCTATTTTTTAATAATTAAAGTAAACATTTATTAAAATGCAATAATAAATCTCCTAGGCTTACATTAAAAGCATTTTCATGTTAGATTTTTATAAAGTTCTGATCATTTTAAATTTATCTGTTATTTAGATTACCATTTTTTAAAATTGTAAATGTTATACAGATAATTGAATTAAATTTTAAAATTCATATGATTTATACGGTATTTTTCTAATAAATAAATTTCTTTAATAATTAAAGAGTAAAAATAATATTTTCTTAAAGCTGTTCTTAACTGCTCTGCTCAACAAGCGCAAAACGTTTATGACACATTTACAAATTCATTTTTTAACGAAAAGGTATAAAAGTGGAAAGCCTGGCCAAGGAAGTGATTTTGAATTGAACTGTTTTTTTCATTTTTTGATCAATCCATTACCTATTGAGTTATAAGCGATTTTGATAACGTGACAAACACGTTTTTCGCCCGCTCTTCAGTGCTCTTTCTTCCTTTGCGCGGAAATTCGGTTCAAAACGCCCACTTTGACACTACTTTCTGAAAGATCTATTGCGTTTACAAAAAAAATGGAAAAAACAGCACAATTACATAGTTTCTGAACAACAACACCACCTACTTGCATCCATTTTCGAACAAAAATAAATTAAAACTTATGTCAGAAAGTTGCCTTTTTGGATTTGAGAACACCTTTAAGTCAGTTAGTAAAATCAGTTGATCTTTATCACCAGTTCCTTTGAAAAAAAAATTGTCAATTAGATTTTTTTAAATTTAAATAATTAAAAAAATCATTTAATCTATTTTTAATAATAATGTAATAATAATATATTCTTACCTTACATTAAAAATATTTTTTGTTGGAACTTTAGTAAGTTTTATATATATATAATTAGCAGAAGTAATTTGTTAAAGTGTTCATTTCTCAAAATTAAGTATTATCTTTGATATATAGAAATATTTATCAATTTATCAGCTGCTTTCTAATTTTTTTATTGTATATTCAATATTACTAAATTCTTATATATAAACTGTATGTTTAAAATGAATATTTATTAAAATTTAATTTTAATATCTTCTAAACTTTCATGAAAAGTACTTTTATGCTAGAACTCCAGTAACATATAAATAGTAATTAACAGAATTAAATTATTCATCTTTAAAAATTAATTATTTATCTTTTACATAAAAATTACATTAATAATATATATTTCAATGATAATTTAACCATTGAAGATAGTAAATTACTATACTTTAAATAATTGAATGTATGGTAAAAATGCAACAAAAACAAATATATATATCTGTGGTTTAATAATTATTCGCAAAAAGTTTTATTATATGTATATATATGTTGCAATAAAATGTAATATACATCAAACATGAACAATGAAAAATATTTTGCTATTAGTTGCAATATATATATATTTAAAATAACGATTATTATTATTATTATGGAGATTTTTGTTTTTATCTTTATTTATTAACTTATTATCAGTAGCTGTACAATTTTTATTCGAAATATAATATTGTGATTAAATTTTACTACATAATACCACTTAGGAGCTAATGTTATATAATTAAAATAAAATATCTATTTAAATGCAATAATAGTATCTTTTAAACTGATATAGAAAAATATTTTTATATATTTAGATGGAACTTCAATTACTTATTTTTAGTTAAGCTGCTAGAACTTTAATACCGATTGCAAACATCTGAGTTAAAAAAAAAAAAAAAAAAAAAAAAAAGTTCTAAGCAGCTTATTATAACAATCTTATTATTTTATCAAAATTTAACTAAGTCAGTGTTGTTTTAGAATTGTTAATAAAATACTAGAAAATTAAATCAAATTTAATAATTAATTATATATTATGTTGTTAAATGTATAACAATTGATTCCGTGCTCAGTATGAGAAATACATAAGCTTTTTTTAATGCACCAAGTTATTATTATCAAGAAATACAATAGATTAAATTAGTAGCAGCGCTGTTACTCGTAAATGGATTTTTTCCTTTCAGGGAAAGAAGTTCGGTTCACCGATAGCCAATGAAGTTGTCGGATTTCGAACTAATGCTAAAAGTCTTATGGAAAGTCAAATTTCGCATCTTAAATTGCCAAGTAAAATTTCAGCATTTGCCAACTAGTTTTATAATTTTGCCAATTTACCACAATTAAAAAATGTAATATAGTTCTTATTTGCAAAAAGTTTAATAATATTCCCAATTAGATTTGTAACTTTTGCCAAATCTATCAAAAATAGAAAGTGTATTATAGTTTTTATTAAAAATTTAAACAAATTTGCCAAGTGTAACAAAATTCGCAAACTTATTTTAGGCCCCTGGCTGAACTCTGAGAATTTTTTTTAATCATTCATGTAGTAGCAGGAGGAATTAAGAAGTTGTAAAAAAGAAAAAAAAATGGAAAAAATAGGCTTGTGGATCGGACTGTTTTTAAGGGACCTATAACAAAGGGCCCAAAGAGGGTCAACTGATACTAAAGAACAGGGCCCTAACATGAAAACTTGTTAAAAGATGTAAGTTCTTAGCACTTTAGATCTTCAATTAGTCAAAATTAAGCATAGGGTATGAATTAATCATTAGAATAAAATTTTAAAGAAATGTGCAACAAAATAGGGGGAAATGCTTAAAACAGGCCCTAGGATCCCACTAAAAATAACAGGGCGTTGGTCCTGGGAGAAGAGTGCAAGACTCAATTTTTAAATTTTGCATTGAGAATGCGAGAAAATTAGGTGGTGAAAAATGCATGCTGCACAAAAAGTTCAAGGGGCCACGGATCGGGCCCTATGCAACCCTAGGGTGCCCCAAGATTTTAACTGGAATAAAGAAACTGGATACTAACTAAATGGAAAAAGGATTCCAAAAATGAAGATTGGATTAAGAGAACAATTTATGGTGCAAAAACTTCAAAGGGACCTGTACCGGCTCCCAAGAGGCCAAGGATTTAAGTGGTATGTAGTTAGTTATAAAGATACTTTTTAGTACATTTTAAAGTAATCAGAGGACGCTAGAACTATGTTAAAGAAATTCTAAGCAATTCTGATTATTTTTAAAGAAGCTGCACCAAGGGCCCCGAGAAGGCGATTAATATTCAAAATTGGTGGTAGCTGAAGTCAAAAATTTCATTCATGTAGTAGCTGAAGATCCCAAGAAGTTTTTAGTAAAAAAAAAAAAGCTAGTGAATCGGACTATTTTTAAGGGAGCTATAATATGGGGCCCAACAGGGGCCAATTAATAGTTGAGAGCAAGGCCCTAACATGAAAACATGTTAAAACGTTTTAGTACTTAGAGCGTTAGATCTTCAGTTAGTCAAAACTAAGCATATAGTATGAATTATTGGTTAGCATAACATTTTAAAGAAATGCACAAAACATTGAATAAATGCTTCAAAAAAGACTCTAGGACCCCAAGAAAAATATGAGGGTGTTTTTCCTGGAAGAAGAGTCCAAGACTCAACTTTAAAATTATGCACTGAGAAGGTGAAAAAATTAGGGGATGAAATATCCATGGCGCACAAAAAGTTCAATAGCCTTGGACCGGGCCCTACGAGACCATAAGTGGCCCCAGGGTCTTAACTGAAATGTGGGAACGAGAGAATAACTAAAGGGAAAAATGGCTCCAAAAATGAAGATTGGATTAAGGGGGGTCAATTTAAAAACAATTTTTGGTGCAAAAACTTCAAGGGGCCAGGGACTTATCTGGCATGTAGTTGTATATAAAGATATATTTTAGTAGTCGTTACAATAATCGGCGGATACTAGAACTATGTTAAGGGGGTCCGGGATACAAAAATCTTCAAATTTTGCAAAAACATTTTATTTCATTAAAAATTTCTCTGTTTTTAAAATGATATTTTAAACATGTTTCTATCTGAATTAGAACAAAAAATATTAATTTTTTAGTTTTGTTTGTTTTGAAAATCTAGCTTTCAAGCAATGGCTGTCATCGAAACGACTTCTTGTAAAAATGCGTTTTCTTCATGATAAGTTTTTTCACCATTACTCGTATTTAAATTCTTATAACTCGAGAGCCATTAAAGATAAAGGTTTCAAACTTGGCACATATCTTTTTCAATTGTTTTACTTTAATTTTGATTCAGCATATTTGAAAAAAAAAACATTTACTTTTGAAAATATGATTTTGTTTAAAAAAGTTGCACCACTTTTTTTTTTAATTTTTCGTTAAATATTTTTAATTTTTTTTATAAATTAATATTTTCAAAAATGCTGAATCAAAATTAAACCGTATATTTTTCTGTTTATTTAAATGAAAAGAAATTGAAATTCTATAAATGATATTTCGAGTTATAACGGTTTTAAATTACCCTACTTTTTTATGAATTTTAAATTTAAAATAAAAAAAATTATGAGAAATTTTATGTGATTTTGTTTACAAATGATAAGGTTAACCATCACAAAAAAAATTCAGAATCTTAACTCAATAAATAAAAATTATTTTAAAATGTGTCCCGGACCCCCTTAAAGATAATTGCAAAGAATTCGGATCATTTTTAAAGAAGCTACACCAAGGGCCCTAAGAAGGCGATTAATATTCAAAATTGGTGGTAACTGATATCTAAGAAATTTTTTTTGTCATTCATGTAGTAGCTGGACGACCTAAGATGTTGTTAGAAATAAAAGCTAGTGAATCGGACTATTTTTAAGGGAGCTCCAAAAGAGGCCAACTGACAGTTAAAAACAGGGTCCTAATATGAAAACATGTTAAAATGTCTTAGCGCTTTAGATCTTCAATCAGTGAAATTTAAGCTTAGGGTATGAATTATTCGTAAGAATAATATTTTAAAGAAATGCACAAAAGATTGGTTAAATGTTTTAAAAAGAGCCCCAATAAAAATATGAGGGGGTCCAGGAAGAAGAATTCAAGACTCAAATTTAAAATTATCTACTGATAAGGGGGGGAAATTAGGGGGGAAAATGCTTGGCGCACAAACCTCCACGGGGCCCTGCGGCTTCCTAGTGGGCCCCAATGTCTTATATGGAATGAAGAAACATGAGAACTTCTAAATGGTAAAAGGATCCCAAAAATGGAGACCGGATTAAAAGAAAGCAATTTATTAACAATTTATTTGCACAAAAACTGCAATGGTCCAGGGTCATAACTGGAAAGTAGAAAGTCGAGAATATCAAAATGGAGAAAGTTCCCGTAAAACGAAGAAGATTGGATAATAAACAATTAAATTAAAAAAATCAAAAAACCCGACTGCGTAAAAAGCGAACTAATTAATTATTTCTCATCAATGTGAAACTATTTTTTTTTCAATTCCTACTATTAGCTCACACTCTCGCTCTATATATCTTGTTCAAATTTTCAATTGTTAATAAAATACTTATTATTGATCCAATCAAACTCAAATAATTTTTTTAAAACTTGTAGTGGATGACACTTGATGTTAATCCAGTTTTTTCAAATATTAATTCATTAATTAAATTAATTTTCATTAATCGAGAGAGCCCTCTTCTTGATCAAGGTAATTTAAGACGGAGAAAGCCCTCTTCTTGATCAAGGCATTTTAAGGGCCACTCAAGAGGAAAGAAGAATGGGAGAAAAAAAATTTTTTTATTGACCTAAGTAGGAATTGACTTAAAATATTTACTTGTTTATATTACTTACCCATTTTTTTTTTACTTGTATTGATGACTTTTAAGTTGTGTTTAATTGTTAGTTCCTATCTATAAACACTGTTTTGATGAGGTCTATAGATGTCTATGATGGTTAGAGTTGCAGTAAAGCTAGAGATCCTACATACATAACTTCCAGGTTGTATAATATTTTAACGGAGATTCTGAGTGTAAAATAGTCAATGAAACATCGTCTTCATTTTGAAAGACCTATCCAATGATATGCCACTCAATAGGGTGCGTACATTTTTTCGTCTCTACCCCCATTTTGTATTTTACGGCCGCCATTTTGAATTTATAAAAACAAAACCTAGCCTATAACCATCGAGCCGTTAAGACGAATTGATAGAGACCTCATTCATTAAAATCCATCCAGCCGTTGGAATTTTTCGAGGGCATAAAGAAATCCACACACACATATACGCGTGAAACACATAACCCTTCTTTTCAGTCGGGTAAAAAGGGAGCAAGTTATTAACAATTTAGTGCATAAAAATTTAAAGGGGTCCTGGCCCTTAAAAAATAAAAATCTGAGTCTCAGATGCATCAGGGACTTCAGGGATGCATCAGTCTTGGACTAACCTCACCTAAAATTTCAGACTTCTATGTGCGGTAGCCATCGCACATAGACAGACACGCACACAGACACACACACACACACACACACAGACAGAGCGAAACTTTGTCTTATTAGTATAGATTTTTATTCTTTTATAAAACAAGGAAAAGAGTTGCTGAAAATTTCATTAATATTGAAGATGAGTTACCTACTGAAGAAGAATCAGTTGATGCATGCGATTATATTCCTTTAGAATTTTCGACAAAAGCTGACTCTATTAGTGATGATGAAACAGATACTGAAGCTGGTGATATTTACATATATAAACTCGGTTTATGGCGTCAGATGCCGCCATCCGAGACACTTCCTGAAATATCGAGAATTTCCAAGAAGAGGCAAAATACAGTGAGTAGTTATACAATTTTTTTGTAAAAAAAAGATGACGCAGAAGGATTAAAACTACTGAAAGAGCTAAAACTTCACATTGAAAAAAAAATGTAAACAATATCTAATTGCAAGCAAAAACAGACTTTTGTAACAAATGTTTCGTAATAATGTAATAAACAGTGGATAAAGGTATGCACAATTTTATTGCAGTTTTATTGCTTAAAAAAGGGAATTTTAATTTCTGATTCATCATATAATAGAGGTTTTAGGACATATGAAAGTCAATTAATGAAACATTAAACATTTCTTAGCAATTTTTGAAACTCTGAGATTTTTCCCAATAGCGGACACCTCCGAAGAACGGACAGTTTTCGCTTTCCCAAGGTGTCCGTTATTTAGAGGTTTTACTGTATAGGGTGTTTTCTATGGCTTACCGATATGTAATTTAAGTAAGAAGCAGGGCTACCATTTGCAATTAAATGCTACTAATATCTACTATTTTGAGCATCAGAGGACTGGCTACTATTTTGTCCCAAAACAAAACCCTACAAATATGACTTTTTTTTTTTGGAGGGGAAGGGGAGAAAAAAGGAAGCTATTTTTCAATTTCAGCTGCTATTTCTCGATTAAAATTCTCCGATTTCTCAACAATCCAAACTACCAACTCATTTTTTTCTTTTTTAATTTAACACAACATTTCATCCTTATATTTTGGCATAAATGTTTTAAGTCTTGTATTATTTTTTTTAATCTATAAAATCTTCTTATATCTTCCAAATTTCAGTGAAAACTACTGATTTTTGGTTTAGCTCCAAGCCATTGCTTTATAGTGTAATTTCTCCCAATCTTTTGCTGTTCTTAAAGGTATTTAACCCTTTAACAACTGTATGAATCATAGAAAAGTCCCTCTACATTTGTTCACTGTACTGTGTGAATCATATTTTCCCCACCTCCTGGTATAAATATTTTCATACCAGAAATTTAAATTAATGAACGATCTGAAATAAATGCTTCTTAGAAATAAGATGCATTTTATTAAGTAAAATTTTGGCTAAATTTGGCATATGAAGCCGAACACTTGAAAATTGCCATTGCGTGACTCGGGAATTTAAAAATTGTTTAATATATTGGCTGTCAGCGTGTTCATCTTTGACAATGTACAGCTGTCGCACAGTGGATGAAAATTGAAAAATCCTGATCCGAAGTGAAACTTAAATGTTATTGTTTAATGTTATTATTTTCAGTATTTAAATAAATCTAATCTAGTCACTGCAAGTTGTTCCCTGTTATTTACACTGCTTGAACATGCATGTAACATTGTGTAAACTCCTTGCAGCAAAGCAGTTGTAAATTTCAGAGTAATCATGTCTTTAATAGATTGGGAGCCGGCAGCACAGACAAACACCTCATTGATTTGGAGGCTGAAATTCCAGAATTAGCTAAAACTCGATTCCCGTATTAAAACGCAATCTGGCTGCCAATTTAATATCTTGGTGGAAAACAACTAAAACCCCGATTTTAGCGGTCGACTCATACTTTTACCATTGCGTTTTCCTGCACTCAAACGTATGAAAACATCTCGATGAAGTGGTTGTCTCATGGTTCGTAGGCCTCCTTGAATTTTGCAGATCAGAAAATTTTTCGGCACCAGTATTATCTTATAGAAAATATCTTCTTAAAAGAAGGCGAAACTTTGTGCGTTTAACCTAGATTTCTTTGAAATTTTGCGCGTTTAACCTAGATTTCTTTTTCTATAAAAAAAATACTGGTAGTTTTCCTGGAGAAATAACGGTATCCATACGAACCATGTGTATGTGCTGCTGGCTCCTGGTCTGTAATACATGCTTCTTTTTTACCCCTTTGCAGTAACTCTTAAGTTTTAAACCAATGTTTAAAATTTAAAAAATTTAATTATTTTTTGCTATTTTCGATTTCTATTTTTACTTAAAAGACAGTACTGGAGTTTAGAAATTCTGTTTGTCATTTTGATTTTGTTTTTGTTTCAAATTTGTAATGTCAGAAATTGTCAACCACGTTTTTTATAGTGTTTCGTTATATTATTTCTTATTTAATTAGTATTTTTTAATTTTATGTTTATAAATTTTATACTACCATTTCAATTAAAATTAATGAAGCGTATAATTGAAAGATGATATTTATGATTTGGAAGTGTTTTAGCTTACAGAAGACATTGCTGATCTTCTTCCGCTACAACAAACCATCTATAATTCTTTAATAACTAAACAAGTTTCTACAAATATTTCTTATTTTTATTTTGTGGCTGTTTCAGTTATTGAATTCTTAAAAAAATTACAATTAATATGTATCTAAATCTGAAAATAATAATTAAATTATTATTTTTTTTTTTCAAAATTTTAGATTTAAAAGTGGAAAGCTGGCATACTGGTTTTTAAAATATTTACTGTATTTTCTTAGATAATTTCAACAAAGTGCCTTTTTATGCAGATATTTTATTGTCTACATTCTATGAAAATAAATATTTTCACGAAAGAAAATGTCAGCACATCAGAATAACTCTCCAGCAGCAGAGAAAACTTTTTTTTGTGAAATAAGTTCCAAAGGACTTTCAGAAAGTGGTACTCTGAAACATACCCATACAAATGAAAGACCTTATGTTTGTGTAATATGTTCCAAAGCATTTTCTGAAAGTGGTTCATTGAAAAAACACTTGCGTACCCATACAAAGCAAAAACCATTTGTTTGTGAAATATGTTCCAAAGGATTTTCACAAAATCGTACACTGAAAAATCACTTGCGTACCCATACAAAGCAAAAACCGTTTGTTTGTGAAATATGTTCCAAAGCATTTTCACATCTTCATAATCTGAAAAATCACTTGCGTATCCATACAAAGGAAAAACCTTTTGTTTGCGAAATATGTTCCAAAGGATTTTCACAAACTGGTACACTGAAAGCACACTTGCGCACCCATACAAAAGAAAAACCTTATGTTTGTAAAATATGTTCCAAAGCATTTTCATATCTTCATAATCTGAAAAATCACTTGCGTATCCATACAAAGGAAAAGCCTTTTGTTTGCGAAATATGTTCCAAAGGATTTTCACAAACTGGTACACTGAAAAATCATTTGCGTACCCATTCAAAGGAAAAACCATTTGTTTGTGAAATATGTTCCAAAGGATTTTCACGAAGTGATCATCTGAAAGAACACTTGCATTGCCATACAAAGGAAAAACCTTTTGTTTGTGAAATATGTTTTAAAGGATTTTCACAACGTGGCCATGTAAAGGAACACTTGCGCAGCCATACAAATGAAAAACCTTTTGGTTGTGAAATATGTTCCAAAGGATTTTCACGAAGTGGTCCTCTGAAATTGCACTTGCGTACCCATACAAAGGAAAAACCATTTGTTTGTGAAATATGTTCCAAAGCATTTTCAGAAAGTGGTTCATTGAAAAAACACTTGCGTACCCATACAAAGGAAAAACCATTTGTTTGTGAAATATGTTCCAAAAAATTTTCACAAAATGGTACACTGAAAAATCATTTGCGTACCCATACAAAGGAAAAACCATTTGTTTGTGAAATATGTTCCAAAGCATTTTCAATTCTTCATAATCTGAAAAATCACAAGCGTATCCATACAAAGGAAAAAGCTATTGTTTGAGAAATATGTTCTAAACGATTTTCACGAAAGGGCAACTGAACGTACACTTGCGTACCCACACAAAAGAAAAAGCTTTTTTGTGAAATATGCTCCAAAGGATTTTCACAAAATAGTAGTATGAAAACACACTTGCGTATCCATACAAAGTAAAAATTTCTTATTAAGATACCTAAAGTTTTTTTAATTATGTCTGATATATATACAATTTTAAATTTTAAAATAGAATTAATGAGTCATACAAGTTAAAATTACAGAAATATACATTTAAAAATACAGACGCTTCGGTTTAAATTTTAGTCCCTCATCTTTGGCTGCTCGAATTACGTATATCTGTCGTACAGCAAATATCTTTGTGAAAAAAATGCTAGTCTTTTGCAGTTTTATAATATCAGTACAGGTTTTAAACCACAAGGTTTTGAAAGATTTGCTTTCTAAGTCTAAACCTAGAACCCCCCGCCCCCTCTTGCTTAAAATTGGTGCAATTTATAGTATCCCTTGTAAAGCCTGAGAGTCCGTATATATTGGTGAAACTTGTCGTACTTGCGCCTTCGCCTTGACAAGTATAAACGGTGCCTATGAATCCGGAAGCCTACAATGTAAATTTGTACATCATTCTTTGTATATCGATCTTATTCCAGTTTACGCTTGTGTAACTGTTATCAGATCCAGCTGTAATAATATTAAAAGTAGACTTTTTCTTGAAGCTTGTTTCACTCTACATAAATTTCACCGATCAATGAATCCTGTGCAGTTTCTCGTAAATACGCAGTCTTACTTGAGACATAGATTCTTAACAGTTTCTATGATTTTAACTGTTAGTAATTATTAACTGTAAACATTATATGTTGTTGTCAGATTATCTGCATTTTATTTTTATTGCATTCATGAGGGACCAAAGCTTAGCCCGAACCGTCTGCATTTTTAATTGTATATTTGTTTAATATTAACTTTTATGTCGGATTAATTGTGGTATTCTTTAATTTTGAAAAAACTTTTCTTTGCGAAATGAGTTGAAAAAGGTTTTCAGTGAGGTGCAATCTAAAAGAACATTTTGCATGTCCATATAAAGAAAAAACATTTGTTTGTAAAGTATAATTTAAGGATTTACACAAAGTAGTCATCTAAAAAAGTTCTTGCATGCCCTTAAAAACCATTGTGTGTGTGAAATATGTTCAAAATGATTTTTAGCAAATGGCAATTTAAAGGGAACATTTTCTTACACAGACAAATTGAAATACTTCTTGTTTGTGATCTGCATGGAAATTAATTTTCGCAAAGTGGTCATCTAAAGGCACATCTTTATGCTCACAAAAAATATATATTTGCTACGTTATTTGTAATCTAGAGGGTTTTCTGTAAATGATATCGCAAAGCTGTTTTGAAATCCAAAGTGACTATTTCTGACACTAATTTTAATTCATTCTTGTTCGTAAAAGCATGAAAGTGGCAGGTATCTTTATTCAAATACTATGTAATTGAAAGTCGTTTTCCTTCTTTTTGGAAAAGAAAAAAATCACTCGGAAAATACTGTCAAAATTGTCATGATGAGCCAAATTTAGTCTCAATACTGCGAGAGTGGAGAAAAGCCATCACGTGAGAGCAAATGCTTATAGCTCGATAAGTAATTTGTTAAACAATTAAAATTCATATAAAAGCACAAATAAAATTACAAAAATTATTTTCAGGCACATACATATAATATAAAATTATTTAAAATACATAAAAAACCATTAAAAAACTAAAAATGTTTTCAGCCATTTCGAGACCGTCATCAGTGGGGATTTAAAAGTTATTATTTTCTTTGCAGGAATCATTATCGTTATTTTCATTCAAGAATTCTGTAGGAGAAATTATTGTAATTTAAAGGTTGTGTGTCAGATAAAATCTCAGATAATAATATTCAAATTTTCAACAAAATGAGCTTTCATGTATTATGAAGCAAATCTTTCCATACTCCATGTATATCATGTAATAGTGCATCGTTACAAGCTATTTCTCTGTTGATAAATCTGCTAATCAGCGTATGGAAAGGTTTGCTGCATAATAGATGAACGCTTCTTTTAGTTGAAAATTTGAATAACCTTATTTGTCAGCTCATCTGATATACAAGCTTTAAATTACAATGATTTATTCAAGTCAATTCTTGATTAAGAACAAAGAAAATAGTAACAACATTTAAATCTCATTGATGATGGCCTTGTAATGGCTGAAAACGTTTTGGGTTTTTAATGGTTTTTAATATACTTTTAAGATATTTAGGTAATTTGAAATTATATGTATGCAGCTGAAAGTAAGTTTTGTACTTTTTATGTGAATTTTAATTATTTAACTTAAGGTGACTTTAGCACTAGAATTTTAATTTTCATTTATTGAAGTAATTTGTTTATAAAAAAATGGGCATGTTGAGCCCAATTTCCGGACACAATACCACGAGAGAAGAGAAAAGCTAGTCATCACTTGACCACAATTGCTTATATCTCAATAAATAATTTTTTATCCAAAAAGTGAAAAACTCATTTCATTTCCAAATCACTTCGATGATCAACTGTGATAATTTTATGATTTTAAGTTTAAAATTAAGTTAGAAATTGTGTCAGAAAGTTTATTACTCATGAGCAAGTTATTTGAGAACCACATTAAATATATATGTATAAACAGGTTGCTTCATAAAAAAGGAGGATGTCCACCCAGGGAATCCCAGCAAATGCTTTAGTGTTTTAATGCAGTCCCTGGGGGAAGAGTTTCATGAAAGAAGAGCAAAACTTTGAGAGGTGATAGTACACATACAAAGAACTTTCATCAAAGAATTAAAACACAAAGCTACTAGAGGGCACTGAGGCGATGTTGTTATATGAAGCAAATACACATAATGAACGGTTAAGTGATAAAAGCAAGTTTGGAAACCACACTCCATACAACCGTTGAATCTCTGAGCTCTTTCCGTTTCCAGTTCTACAGATAAAATGCATAGCAGCTTTATCCCTATTAGTGAAGAGCAACATCTTCCAATATGTTCCTACCACGATTGACAGTTCCACACTCGGTTCAGCGGCTCTTATGTATTAATGACGGCGAAATTTTCCATATGCATTCTTCTTCTTCACCATATCACATTTGCATGCTATTAGTGTCGTTCTTCTCTCGATAACTCGCAACAGGAATGGGGCTTTAAAGTTTGCATGGACCAAGATTCCAAATTTATGCATGCACCTTAGCGTTTCATTTCCGACTATGCTTTCTTTGATGAAAGTCGTTTGATTGAATGTGTACTATCACCTCTTAAAGTTTTGCCCATCTTTTATGAAACACTCCGTATATATGCATATTCTCACAAATACAAAGCAATCCTTTAAGAAGTATGTCCTTGATAATTGTTTGAAACAGTCTATTTAAAAGATATTTTGCATCTCATGAAAAGAAAAACCTTTCATATTTTGATTATGCTGTAAACAATTGTTGCAAAATGATACTTGGAAATAATATTTATTTCATATTGTTCATTAATTCAAATTTCCGCAATGAAACATTTTTAAGCAGACTTCTTTGTGTCAAGCAAATCAGATTCAATTGGCACAGCGAACATTCCAATATGAATTATAGATAATTCATGCAATGTTTAATGTGTTAAAAAATATGCTTATTTCTGAAAATGAAAAATGAGTTTTTTGTCATGTAAGTGATTGTGTCATATGGAGAATGTTTTAAAAGACTTTGTCTTCATCACACTAGAGGAAAAGCCTTTCTGTCTGCAATACAAAAGTTTATTCAATTTACAGATAATGTTTTGTAAAGTTGTATTGTTCTTAGTACCCATACAGAAATGAAAGTTTTCATTTGTCATGTTTGGTAATCCTCGCATAGCTTCCCTGACCTTATCTCAGATTAATAAATATACAATATTTTGGAGTGTTCTATGAAGTTTCATTTGTTTTGTGCTATAAATAGGTTGAATAAGAATAGTTTTCAAAGTGTGCAAAAATGAATATTGGATTTTTTCAAGAAAAAAAAATCTGAAAATTTCAATCTTGCCTTCTTCGATTTATGTCAATATCAAAGCAAAATAAAGTTAAAAACCAATTTATAAAGAATATTCTAAAAAATGCGAAATATATTCCATATGCAAGATCAAAGTGAATAAGTAACAACTGTAAGGGTGGTAGACATACAAAAATTCTTCTGAACGAATATGTATTGTTTTGTTACATAAAGATAGTTTTTTATTATGTAATTCTTTGAATGAAATCAAGAATAACTCTCTTCATGCATTACAGAAATGAATCACTGAAGTCGCTCTTGAAGCTTATCATATTCTTAAAACAAGATGTCTTTGTTATGACATATTTAAACTAGAAAAATGAAAAAAAAACAGTAAATTTTTAACACAATAAATACTGTGTTGTGCTACACAACGATTACTTGATGTCACAACAAGAAAGCCTTGCTTGCATAATTTTTTTAAATAAAAATGAACCAACTAATATGGAGTACCATTTTATAGGCCTATATATCACAAACAATTAATGCACTGGACATCCTCAAATCTGAAGAACAGAAGTTGTTCAGATTTCTCGTCACTTTTGTTTTGTATACACTGCTCAAAACAATTAAAGGATATTGCAGTTTTAGGTGGATTTTGTACCTGGTAAACTGTTTAGCTGATTGATACATGGTCGACAGACATAGTAGGTTATATGAGAATAAATTACACATGTTTGGCAGAAAAAAATGCATTTTATTGCGCATTTGTGTACTAAAGGAAAAAAACACAATTTGTGCATATGAGAAAAAAAGAATAAGAAAAGGTGTTTTCTTCAAAGAAAATCATTTTCAGTAGGGGGTATGGTTTCCACGGGCGGCCAGCAACGTTGAACACCTTTGAGGCATGGACTCAATGAGGCTATTAATGACGAGTTGGGGTATTCTGCCCCACTCTTCCAGAAGAGCTCTTTCCAGTTCTTGGAGAGTTTGTGGGGGTTGTTGGCGGCCAGAAACTCGTCTTCCTAGAGCGTCCCAAACGTGCTCGATTGGATTCATGTCTGGAGAACACGCTGGCCATTCCATTCGAACGATTCCTTCCTCGAAAAGGAAATCCTCCACCAGGTTTGCACGATGTGGCCTGCAGTTATCGTCCATTAAAATGAAGTTATCTCCGATTGCTGCAGCGTAAGGGACTACAATAGGTCTGAGGATCTCATCCCTATATCGGCGACCAGTCAGAGCTCCATCTCGAATGATGTAGAGGTCAGTGCGCCCGTCAATGGAGATGCCACCATACTCCAACACTCCTCCACCGCCAAATCTGACACTTTCGTGCACGAACGCAGGATTATTCCTACTGCCACGGTCCCTCCAGATGAAAATACGCCTATTATCCGGATGCACAGAAAAACGGGACTCGTCAGAAAACAGAATATTGCTCCATTCATTTCTCCTCCAGTTGACATGCTCGGTTGCCCACTCCCTACGGTCGCGACGATGCCTTGATGTTAATCTAACACATACCATCGGTCGGCGAGCATACAGACCTACAGCATGGAGCCGGTTTCGGACAGTCTGAGTTGAAATCGTGGTGCCTGTAGCCGAGCGAAGGTGTTGTTGGAGAAGAGTAGCCTTCATGGTTCGGTGTCTCCGAGCTGTTAACGCTAAATACCGATCTTCATTGGGCGTTGTTGCCCGTCTACGACCTTGCCCTGGTCTTCGGCCTGCACATCCACTCTCCAAAAAACGGTTCCAGATCCTGAAAATGACACTTTGTGACACTCCAATGGCTTGCGCTACTTCGGCTTGAGTTTGGCCCCCTTCTAACCTACCAACAATTCTCAAAGCTTCTGAATCTGTCAAATGACTTCGCTGAGACATCGTACTCATCGAAACAAAGCAATCACTGAATGCCGATTATCCTTGTCTTCATTCTCTTTTATCCAGTTGAAAGTCAAATTTCATTTGCTGCCGCTGAAGCGACGTTTCTGACGTCGAACTCAAAATTTGCATACTCCACAGTTTGAAAACCAGAAAAATTTGCATTTGTGATTCTCTTCTTCTATTTTCGGCAAAAAAAATTCGTTTATATCTTTATTTTATATAAAACTTCAAATATCCTTTAATTCTTTTGAGCAGTGTATTTAAACAGTAATTTGAATGTAGTGATGCACTAAAAATTTTAATAAATGCTTAAAATAAAGTAAAATATTAAATTAAAAAAAGAATTAAAAGTAAATATAAATTATAATTTAATAATAGAATCCTAAATAGTATACATAACAATGATGAAATTAGTTTTTTAAGTGTTATTCGATAAAACTCAACTTATAAAAATCTGCTAATAATTGATATTAGAATTGTAAATTATCCAACTGCAATAGCTAAAGATGCATCATTGATATACAAAAAGAGATATTACTGCAATTTTAAATTTTCTTTCTTCAACTTAACTATAAGTATGAATGTTTATATCTGAAATGATGCACAGATTTTAGGCGGCCGTGGTATTGACAAAATATACTATAATACTTTACAGTAGCTTTGAATTTTCAGAATTCTTAGAGGAATCAAATTCTTATGATTTCTCCAATCTAACAAGGAAAGCATTGGTGCCAAAAAAACTTAATTCCTGCAGTTATTATGATATTCAAAACTGTCAAAAAATAAACGTTAAAAAACTAGTACATATTTTTTTAATGTTTTAGACATTTCATTAAGCTTTGTTTCGATACTTTTCATTCTGTGGTATTAGTAATTTAAAATTTTTATCTTAGAAAGTTTCGCTTTCAGCCAGAACTTAAAAAAACGTAATTCGCTTTACATTTAAACATTTCTTTTAGCTAGACACTAGTTGATATCTGTATTGTGTTAATTATTTTATAAAATATATAAAATAAAAACTGAAATGAGTTGAAATTTTGAACTGCAAAGTTGCGGTATACATGTCAGAACAAATGCGTACCCAAAAAGTCCCATATTTAATGTGCACAGAATAAATTAGATTTAAGGAAATTTGAATTCAGTATCAATAAATAAAATTAGCTTTATAATAAAGTTAACCCCAATTAAACTTAATATGAAGGATATGGTTGACCATGTGATATGGTTTACCATACAGAAACCTCGATTAAATGAATATCATATGAGTAGGAAGAAAAATTTTAAAATGGATTATTAATTGTACAAAACTAAAACATTACCTTTTTAGAAGGTTAATTTATTTTGTAACCTTAAAAGTTTATCATATAATCGAACACCTTGTTTCATATAGTTGGTGCTCTGCCATTATTGTTCCATTATTGTTTTGAATGTGAACGAATTTGAATTGTTTTTTCCACATCATTGTTTTGAAATACTACCCATATTGTGCGCTATATATTATCACAACTGTCTCTTGGTACACTTTCATTGGGACTTTCAGAATTGTGATCCAACTTTTCACGAGTCTTTACAATAACTGATGCCACTAGATTTCTAACATACTGAGAAAAGCAGTGCGCAGTGGAACTATCAATGATCGTACTTGTCTATCACACAACTTCTCTTTTCATCTCTCTTTCTCTCACTTTCTCTCTGTCTGTCTTTTTTTTTAGTTGTTACGGCAACTCTAAGAATTTTAAACCTATTTTTGATTTTTGTAACCAATTAGCAAAAATTCTTCTGGAGAAGCTATAGATCCTGTACAGTAATATCTTTATAGCACGAATAGTTGAAAAAGTGTATTTACATTAACTTCTTGAAACAAGTTTGAAGACTAAACAAAATAGACAGGCATGCATTTTCCTGTTGCGAATCGCTAATTTTCAGTTTTCGCGGCACTCTGAAATATGAAAAATGTATTTTGTGTATTATCAAAATACGAAATATAAGGAAAGCTGAGACTAACGAAAAAGACAGGCTACCGCGGTAAGTTACGTGTGTCTCAATTTTAAGACCGCTTGAGTTACGTGATGCTCGAATGCAGGTATCTGAAAGGATTTCCACGTGACCCTAGCGGTCTAATACGAAAGGTAGTGCAGCAGCCTGTCTTTTTCGTTAGCATCCAAGAAAGCGCAGGTGATGTCATATGAGAACAAACTCTGTGAACCGCGAGCTACTTAGTGCAAAACATTGGGAAATGGCATTTTTCATAACAATAAGCTCATTTATACTTAATGTATTGTTAAGTGTCCATTGGGAATACTGACAATCGCACAATTTAGAACTACCAATGTCCGGACGAAGCGACATGATCTCAACCCCGTCACTGAAGAGAGGTATCAGAAGAGGTTCTATTCCGAGCCTGAAAATTCGTCGCATTATTGACTCCTAATCGCGAAACTTCATGGGAAGAACCGTGCTCGGAGACTAACGCCATCCTGACCGCCAGCATGTACCGCCAGTCGGAATTGAAGATCCCCTATTGGCAGGCAACTTTTGTGATTCATGACAGCGGGTGAATGTTAGTAAAATTATAGAACACAAAAATAGGAGAATTAGTATCCTGCATCCCAAACGTATCAGCTTCACACCGAAGGGGGAAGAATTAACTCCCAACAGAGGGAGAAGAAACAACCCCCAACTGAGGGGGAAATATACAACTCCAGAGCCATGAGTACATTGTAAAAAAAAAAATTCCCTTACTTTACACCGAAAAGGGTGGCAACTTTAGTTGCCCCAAGTTGTGTAATGAAATTCCATTTGTAAATTGGTGTAATGAGCCACCAGCTATCAAATGGTGTAAACAAACACCACTTTTAGTGGCAACTTAGTTGTCACCATTTTTGGTGTACTGCTTGACTGGTGTAAAGTCATACTACTGCTTATTTGGTTTGCACTTTAACAGTAAAATAAAAAACAATTTAAAGATTACATTTTAAATCTAATGCAACCATAATTTACAAAAAATAGTTTCACGCAAAGAGGCTGCTAAACATTGTTTTAACTACGATAATTTTTTATCTCAATTAAACATTTATTTTAAACATTTTAGTTTTGGTAAACAACGAAATTTCCTCATAAATCATTCGTTCGCTACATCTGGACTTACGTCACGTGTATTTAACTCTTTTTTTTAACTCAGCGTAGGCCTGACTGGTTTTCGAATAAATAGTCTAGGCAAATTAAAATAAACATACAAATTGTACAAAAATCAGATACAGAGAGCTAAAAAACACCATCCTCTCAAGAACTACAGAACAATTTTTATCACTTTTAAAATGCAAATTAAAAATACTTAACGGCATAATTAATTAATAAACTCTACACCACTAGAAAGCTTGAACTTTGAGCTTTTAAAAGATACTAATAGTTAAGCAAAATGATAAGGTTTAAATAGTTAAAAAAGGTGCAAAACAAAGTAAACAAAACGCGTAACGCTATGGGAAAATGATCTGAGACAAAAAAAATTATAGCAAATTTCATGATTTTTTTAAACATATCTAAACTCAACCCAGTAATACATGGTGGGTGGTGGAGCAAAGCCCGTACTTTATAGAACATAAAACAAGTATTAGTTTTTCAAAATAATTAATAAAAAGTTGAAAAGAAGCTATGTTAAAATATGTCAACAACATTAAAAATCTCCTGTATTTCTAATGGGCGGGGGCATAACTGAAAAATCGAAAAATGTCAACTTTTTGGAACGCTCAGCAAATACACAAAAAGTGTTAAAAACTTTTAAAACTAGATAGAATCTTGAAGCTTAAGCTTTAAATGAGCTGAATATCACATTAGTTTTTCAGAAAAAGTTACTTTTTGTAGTTAAAAAAGCTTAAGAATATCGTTGTTTACGTAATGTATTTCATATGGGAAAACGAAAGTCGTAATCCTAACAACGATACCTTTTAACATGACTCGCAAATAGTTAAAACTTATTGAAAACTTAAAATTCTTGGTTAAAAAATAATCTACGATCTTTAATTTAGTTGAATCGAACATTATTTTAAAGTTAACAAGCGGAATTCATTGTATACTGAGCGTCTCAAAAGTGACAAAAATGCCAAAATTTGAAAATGGCACCAATACACTGTAAAAGTAGGTTGACTTTATATACTCATAAAATTATAAATATAGCAGCTAGAGATACATAGTAGGAATAAAAATGTTGGAAAATGATTGTAGTATAAACATTAAACTGGAATTTTTCAAAAATAGGAAGTTTAACATAAGTTTTAAGTTCTTACCCTATTCCGAAGAAATTAGCCAAAGGTCGATCATTTTTTCAGCAATGCTACAGTGGTGAAGAAGCTGGTTAACTGCTTTTTATTTAGTGATCAATGCTGAGAAACATATTTGAACAAAATCTGAGCCCTGATAACGGCTATATAAACAGATTTCAAACTGGCGGACTGAATCATATGTGGTTTTAAAACTTTACACCCGAGCTGGTGTTCGGTTTACCACAATTTCTTTAAAAGATTAAAATTAAACCGTTTTGAGTGTATCATTACTCTTTTTAGAGTATATTTAATCCTCATTTGGCATTTCATAAACTCAAATTAAGCATAACAATAGTCCCTTTTTTTACAGTGTACAAAAAGAATCATTTGTACAGATGTTTATGAACAACCTTTAAACTTATAATTAGCATTGAAGTACCTAGCATATACAGATAAATAAAAATTAAAGTTATTATTACACTTCATATAAATGTCAATCCTTGCACTCAAGTCATTATAAAAGTTTTGTTTTATATATTAACCAATAAAAATGTTATAACACTTTGATATCTGAGCTGTTATAACTGCATATCTCAATTTGAAACTATTTAAATGGACTAAAAAATAATATTTAATGAGAAATTGAAAAAAGCATGTTTTATGTATTTTTTAAAGTTCCGCATGAGAAAACATCATTTTATAACATACAATTTTACATGGATTTGAATAAAAATTTACCTAAATGTTGTACAAATACCTGAATATAGGTTTTATTTGTATCTAAACATTATTTAGTAAAATTTGCTTTAGTGTGGTACATTTAAAAGCACAAAAAGCAACACCACAATGTTTACAAGAAGTTCGAATTAAGCTCATATTCTAGATATTTTCATATACTTACTTTTGTTAAGTGCTGCCACTTAATTAAAAAAAATATATAAAAGGTTTGCAGATAATATCTGAAAAGACTGCGAACGTATATAATAGGTATTTTTACAGCTCAGAAAGTTAAAAGTTGACCCCAGAGACGCCCAGGCTTAATTCGCTGCAACGGAAATGGAAGCTCGAGTGACACACGGGCTTAGAAGTCGGTGTTTATTTTTTCCCTTTTTCTCTAAATAGAAAAAAAAATATTTAGACTTATAAGGCAACCATGCTTCCCAAAAAGAAAAATATTTGTAGGTAAAAAAAGTATTTTATTTTTAACTTCAAAGTACATTCTTGGCAGCAAACACAAAAAAAATGAAATGCTGACTTTAGCCTTGACAACATACTTCAAAAATGAAAAGTTCCTTATTGACAACAACTTTTAATTAAGTTGAGACGAAATTTTAGGTTATATCTGAAAGATCTTTATGGGTAAAACGAAGCTTAATTAGCAGAGGTGTTAGAGCGAAACATTTTCTTGCACACCACAGAGAAAAATTTGGTTAACCAATAGGAACATGTAATTAAAAGGTGCTCCTAAAAATGGCTTATTGAAAGTCTTAACCCATTGAGGGGCGGTTAATTTTAATCCAGATTTGCACCAAAAATTTTTAATTAAATTTTATTTTTCTAACTTTGGTAAAAAAGTTGTAAAATTGCTTTTCCTTTTTTTGAAATAAAATTTTTCGAAACTTCCGGTGAGAATTCAACATTACAAAAGCCCAATTACTTGCCCCTGAAAGGGTTAAATGAAAATTAATTGGTATGTGTTGCATGAAAGTGCTTAAGTAAGATTTTCTACAAAATGCTATTTATGGCATATCTCACAACGAAAAAGGATTCTCTTCACTATGAAAAAAGAAGTGCTTATTTAAACTAGATTTACTAGAAACCCTTTCTTGTACATCTCACAAACGAGAAATCTCTTCCCAGTTGCATAAAAAGCTGTGTAATTAAATAAAGTTTCTGAGAAAACCTTTTGTTGCATATATAACATCTGGACGGTTTTTTTTCCAGTATTGACATCTAAACTCTTTTAATGAGTAAATCTTTTATTGCATACTTGACAACTGAGAGGTTTCTCCCCAGTATGGATAAGAAGGTGCAAATTTAACCTGCTGATTCCAGCTAGATCAACAGTTGTAAACTAAATATTTTTTAATTAAAATACGCCTTCGTTAGAACTGCTCTACGCTAGCTCTTTTTCCCTTCCTTGAAAACAGTGTCATGAATCACTTTACACTTACGGAGCAATCTCTATTATTTGTCACTGAAATAGCCACCCACTTATTCGAAGATGTAAAGTTTTCACCTTTGGTGATAGTAAGAGATAACTATATTTACTTGTTGGCGATTTTTAGTCTTTCTTTTATGTCTCACAGCTTGATTTTCTTTTCTCTTTCTCATTTCTTTTCACTTCTGAGTAGCATTCAATTGCTTTTTTTCTATCTTTGATCCAAGATATAAGGGGCTTTCTCAGAGTGAGATTGAAAAACTCATGAATGATTTTTCGATTAAAAAAGTTATGCTGATAATGATTTAGACTGCGAAAATGATATTTATATGTCATTAAACTTTCCCATTGATGAAAGCAGTAATGCAGATATAAACGACGAAAACAACCAAACGTTATTTAAATGTTGCTGAAGAGCAAAATTTGATAAAAATTCTATATTTCACAGGAAAGCATGGAACAAAAATAGATATGGGAGGACAATATACGTATGACTATTTTAAAGTTTTATTTTCTACAGAAATCTTGGAATTAATATACTTAGAAACAAACAGATACGCAGAAGATTTATTAGAATTTGACACATATAAAAACACGCACACATTTAAATATGTGATCATAAAATGAAACACCCTGTGTTTGACAGACATACAGAGATAAAGTCTGAGCCTACTTACCCTAAAAAAATAACATTATAGAAATTCAGAAAACACAGAGTTATTTTCACCTTCCCCCCCTACCTCTTCTTCAAATGTATAGTGTATTGCATTTTCCTACTCCCTTATGACGTCCCTTTTCCGTCACAATGTAAAAAATATGTGATTTTACTGAAAAATTCTAGTATCAGTACAGATCACTGCTAGTAATAATTAAAATAATAAAACTTTAAAAATCACCATAAAATAAAATCAATACATAAGATGCGTTTCGAGCTAAAAATATTAACAGCTTGTCATCAGCTAAAGTAAACACGTGTCCGTAAGGGGACAAGGTCAAAAATGAACTGGAAAGGAGAGTAGAGCTTGCAAAGAATGCGACAGACGGCGCTAGCTGAAAGGAGTTATTCAGAAGACGAAAGTGTTGCCAAAATTATAGAAGAGAAATTTATAGGAAAAAAATGGAAATCAAAGAAATAAACAAAATAAAAATAAAATAAAATAAGCAAATTAAAAAATATATAAATATAAATAATAATAATAAATAAATATAGAAGAATAAAGCAAGAGAAAAACAAAATAACCTTTTTTTAAACAAAATAAAAAGAAAAGAAATAAGAGAAGAGAGAAAAGAATTACAAAAGTAATTTCCACGCTGGAGAGAGGAAAGGAGATGATGGGAGATCAATGACAAGATTATTAGAAATTAAATACGCTTCATGAAAATCCAAGTGAGAGGGAGAGGCAGGGGAAGAAATAATTTTGGCCATGGAGAAATTGAAACAATGACTGGAAGTCCAACAGTGAGAAGCAATCGAAGATTTAGAGATTTCTTGATTTGAAATATACCTCTGATGCTCGCCTAGTCTGAATTTTAAAGCTCTTTGTTTGACCAATATAACCTAAATTGCAAGAGCAAGGAATAAAATAAACACCCCAGCGGTTCTCAGTAAGAATAGGATCTTTTAGAGAAGAGAATTTAATTTTATTCATAGGTTTGAAGATAACTTTAAATTTAAAACGAGAAAGGATTTTAGCAATTTTAAAAGACAGAAGAGAATAAAAGGGCAGAACAGAGTTAAAATTAGGAGGATTATTTGTATCAGAAAAAGGACGTTTAGGCTTATTAAATTTATACAGAGCTTTATCAATCAAAGAGGGATTATAACCACGAGCAAAGGCAAGAGATTTGAGATAATTAATTTCATTATTCAGAGCAGAAGAGTCAGAACAAATGCGTAACGCCCTAAAAACAAAAGTATAAAAGGACGCCACTTTTTGTTGAGGACAACACACAAGGACACCATAGACAGAATTAAAGCACCATCTAGCAAAAAAGAGTTACAAAGATTACTTGGTAGGATTCAATAGCTGCATAAGTTTATTCCTAATCTTTCGGAAATGACACATAACATGAGGTTGTTATCGTTTATAGAATAACCTCAAAATCCGTTATTCCAAAAAGAAAGCAAAAAGATGAGGGGCTGTATCAAAATACAGTAGTACGCGCAATATTGTGTATGCTATACTGGCACTAATCATTGGATATACGGATACAACCCCTCATCTTTTTGCTTCATTTTGGAAACAACGGATTTTGAGCTTATTCTATCAACGATAACTTTCATAATTTTCAAGCAATGTTTTTGAGATTTTTACAAACGTTGCTCTATACATTTAGCTAACACATTATGCACATTATATTTTGTTTACATTCAGGCATGCGCAGTGAATCATTATTTAGTACAACTGCTCATTTTTCATACGTTTTATTATTTTATCATTCTTATTGCAGGGTATTATGTACAATATTATTTGACATATTTTCGGAAAACAATTTTTTTATATTAAGAACTCTACAAATTATAAGCAAAAAACTTGGCAAAATTTGGGACTCTTTTTATAAAAACTTAAATTTCTCTATGTATATACATGCTATTCTTATAAAAAAGAACACAATTTATTACGATAAGGCACTTAATCATAATCTACAGTTTGAACAGTTTTGCTACATTACTTTTTACAGGGTTGTCCAAAAGATATTCGTTCTTTTTCAATTTGTTGACGATCCCCTATGGGGTTTCGGGAAAAAATCTTCACGGAAATATATGACCTGTACTATTTTGTTTACACAGCTGGAGTTTCAGGATAATTCCTCATGCATTTTTCAAGATATTTAAGAAAACGTCAAAAATCGCAAGTGACCGGTCACCTTTGGCCATATAGTGTATGTCCTCCACAAAATGTCACAACATTCTGAACAACAGTTTCGTCTGTAGATAACTTTAAAGTTGGATCGTTTAATTATGAACACCCTGTAAATAAAATTTCTAAACTATTGTAATGCTAAATGTGTAATTTATTAAAAATCGTCCTTTGGTGGCGAAATTTTAAACTTTTTTTGGTTAAACAAATTCCCATCCTTTTATTATGTATTTCACAACTTTATGAACAATAGTTTTGTCAGTGGACAATTTTAAAGTAGGGTCGTTTAATTATGGACACCCTGTATATCATTGAGGCTCTACACGGCACCTTTTGTAGCATAGTGTGTGCATAGAATTTATCGTTCATTTATAGAGACACACAAAAGAAATTGCCTACAGAAAAAATTGAATTATTGAATACGAATTCTATCACAACTCATATGATTTGCTTACCAATTAGAATAATTGTGTTAAAAATCCCCATAAAACATCAATAAATTGAGATAGTTTAGAAACATATTCTGTTTGAAGTTACATTTTTTTTCGCTATATGATGGTGTAAAATGGAAATTCTTTTATGTTTAAAAGTTATTAAATTTTTAAAAGTAACAAAATTAATTGCCTATTAATTTTGCCAATCCTATTGCAAATTGTAATGTGGCATAATAGGATTGCCATCCTATTGGTAAAACCAATAGGATGTCAGCATTACTGATGGACTCTTTTTTTTTTTTTACAATATAAATAGATATAATCCAAAAATAAAAAAAATCTACATCAAGCATAGATTATGATACACTTTCCAAACGTATTAAGAACTATTCTTAAAACAATTTCATTTTTCAAACAATGAAATGAGCAAAAATTATCGGCCATAGTAAGTCTTGTAACCGAATTTGTGTGTGTTTCTGTAAATGAACAATAGTGGCTAAGCAACCAATAATCAAAATACAACGTATTGCAATGCAACTCAGTGATCTAAATCAATCTGATGACACTTGAAGTATCAAAACATCACTAAAATGTGTCACAAATGATTTATCCCATAGTCAGTAATGTAATGGATTGCTTTTGTGTATTTTTGTAAACGAACTATAAATACTATACACTTTATTTTAAATAGCGAATCTATTTCTTTTTATTCAAAAATCTGGCCAAACTAGAATTCAAAGCACTAGTTGCAAGTAACAGTTTTAAAATTTAAATTTAAAATAATTATTAAATATAAGGTGTCCATAATTAAACGACCCTACTTTAAAATTGTCTAGAGACAAAACTATTGTTCATAAAGCTGTGAAATTTGGTGTAAGACATAATAAAGTGATGGGAATTTGTTTAAGCAAAAACAGGCTAAAAATTTCGCCACCTGAGGGCGATTTTTAATAAATTACACATTTAGCATTACGATAGTTTAGAAATTTTATTTATTAACTTAACCTGATTCTAAAGAAAGCATTTCACGACATGTTCTACGGCATTTTCCAGATCACACTGCGGTCAATTGTGGAACATGCTATCTTACGATTCCAGATGGTATCTAAAAATGAGGAATGTCATTCGGAACATGTTTGGTTATAACAAAATTTGTTAAAGTATCATAAATGTATGCTAAATGTGTAATTCGTTAAAAAAATGGCCTCCTATTTTTTTCGCTCAAACAAATTATCATACCTTTATTATGTCCTCCTCAAAATCTCTCAACATTGTGAACAATAGTTTCGTCTGTAGACAACTTTAAAATAGGGTCGTCTAATTATGGACACCCTGTAATTAAAATTTCTAAACTATCGTAATGCTAAATGCGTAACTTATTAAAAATTGCTCTCTGGTGGCGAAATTTTGAGCTTTTTTTTTATTTAAACAAATTCCCATCGCTTTTTTATGTCCTCCACAAAAACTCTCAACAATCTGAACAATAGTTTCGTCTGTAGACAACTTTAAAATTGGATCGTATAATTATGGACACCCTGTAAATAAAATTTCTAAGCTATCCTAATGCTAAATGTGTAATTTATTAAAAATTGCTCTCTGGTGGCGAAATTTTGAGCTTTCTTTTATTTAAACAAATTCCCATCGCTTTTTTATGTCCTCCACAAAAACTCTCAACAATCTGAACAATAGTTTCGTCTGTAGACAACTTTAAAATAGGGTCGTCTAATTATGGACACCCTGTAATTAAAATTTCTAAGCTATCGTAATGCTAAATGTGTAATTTATTAAAAATTGCTCTCTGGTGGCGAAATTTTGAGCTTTTTTTTTATTTAAACAAATTCCCATCGCTTTTTTATGTCCTCCACAAAAACTCTCAACAATCTGAACAATAGTTTCGTCTGTAGACAACTTTAAAATAGGGTCGTCTAATTATGGACACCCTGTAATTAAAATTTCTAAGCTATCGTAATGCTAAATGCGTAACTTATTAAAAATTGCTCTCTGGTGGCGAAATTTTGAGCTTTTTTTTATTTAAACAAATTCCCATCGCTTTTTTATGTCCTCCACAAAAACTCTCAACAATCTGAACAATAGTTTCGTCTGTAGACAACTTTAAAATAGGGTCGTCTAATTTATGGACACCCTGTAATTAAAATTTCTAAACTATCGTAATGCTAAATGTGTAATTTATTAAAAATTGCTCTCTGGTGGCGAAATTTTGAGCTTTTTTTTTATTTAAACAAATTCCCATCGCTTTTTTATGTCCTCCACAAAAACTCTCAACAATCTGAACAATAGTTTCGTCTGTAGACAACTTTAAAATTGGATCGTATGATTATGGACACCCTGTAAATAAAATTTCTAAGCTATCCTAATGCTAAATGTGTAATTTATTAAAAATTGCTCTCTGGTGGCGAAATTTTGAGCTTTTTTTTATTTAAACAAATTCCCATCGCTTTTTTATGTCCTCCACAAAAACTCTCAACAATCTGAACAATAGTTTCGTCTATAGACAACTTTAAAATAGGGTCGTCTAATTATGGACACCCTGTAATTAAAATTTCTAAGCTATCGTAATGCTAAATGTGTAATTTATTAAAAATTGCTCTCTGGTGGCGAAATTTTGAGCTTTTTTTTTATTTAAACAAATTCCCATCGCTTTTTTATGTCCTCCACAAAAACTCTCAACAATCTGAACAATAGTTTCGTCTGTAGACAACTTTAAAATAGGGTCGTCTAATTATGGACACACTGTAATTAAAATTTCTAAGCTATCGTAATGCTAAATGTGTAATTTATTAAAAATTGCTCTCTGGTGGCGAAATTTTGAGCTTTTTTTTTATTTAAACAAATTCCCATCGCTTTTTTATGTCCTCCACAAAAACTCTCAACAACCTGAACAATAGTTTCGTCTGTAGACAACTTTAAAATAGGGTCGTCTAATTATGGACACCCTGTAATTAAAATTTCTAAGCTATCGTAATGCTAAATGCGTAACTTATTAAAAATTGCTCTCTGGTGGCGAAATTTTGAGCTTTTTTTTTATTTAAACAAATTCCCATCGCTTTTTTATGTCCTCCACAAAAACTCTCAACAATCTGAACAATAGTTTCGTCTGTGACAACTTTAAAATAGGGTCGTCTAATTATGGACACCCTGTAATTAAAATTTCTAAGCTATCGTAATGCTAAATGTGTAATTTATTAAAAATTGCTCTCTGGTGGCGAAATTTTGAGCTTTTTTTTTATTTAAACAAATTCCCATCGCTTTTTTATGTCCTCCACAAAAACTCTCAACAATCTGAACAATAGTTTCGTCTGTAGACAACTTTAAAATAGGGTCGTCTAATTTATGGACACCCTGTAATTAAAATTTCTAAGCTATCCTAATGCTAAATGTGTAATTTATTAAAAATTGCTCTCTGGTGGCGAAATTTTGAGCTTTTTTTTATTTAAACAAATTCCCATCGCTTTTTTATGTCCTCCACAAAAACTCTCAACAATCTGAACAATAGTTTCGTCTGTAGACAACTTTAAAATAGGGTCGTCTAATTATGGACACCCTGTAATTAAAATTTCTAAGCTATCGTAATGCTAAATGTGTAATTTATTAAAAATTGCTCTCTGGTGGCGAAATTTTGAGTTTTTTTTTTATTTAAACAAATTCCCATCGCTTTTTTATGTCCTCCACAAAAACTCTCAACAATCTGAACAATAGTTTCGTCTGTAGACAACTTTAAAATAGGGTCGTCTAATTATGGACACCCTGTAATTAAAATTTCTAAGCTATCGTAATGCTAAATGCGTAACTTATTAAAAATTGCTCTCTGGTGGCGAAATTTTGAGCTTTTTTTTTATTTAAACAAATTCCCATCGCTTTTTTATGTCCTCCACAAAAACTCTCATCAATCTGAACAATAGTTTCGTCTGTAGACAACTTTAAAATAGGGTCGTCTAATTTATGGACACCCTGTAATTAAAATTTCTTAGCTATCGTAATGCTAAATGTGTAATTTATTAAAAATTGCTCTCTGGTGGCGAAATTTTGAGCTTTTTTTTTATTTAAACAAATTCCCATCGCTTTTTTATGTCCTCCACAAAAACTCTCAACAATCTGAACAATAATTTCGTCTGTAGACAACATTAAAATTGGATCGTATGATTATGGACACCCTGTAAATAAAATTTCTAAGCTATCCTAATGCTAAATGTGTAATTTATTAAAAATTGCTCTCTGGTGGCGAAATTTTGAGCTTTTTTTTATTTAAACAAATTCCCATCGCTTTTTTATGTCCTCCACAAAAACTCTCAACAATCTGAACAATAGTTTCGTCTATAGACAACTTTAAAATAGGGTCGTCTAATTATGGACACCCTGTAATTAAAATTTCTAAGCTATCGTAATGCTAAATGTGTAATTTATTAAAAATTGCTCTCTGGTGGCGAAATTTTGAGCTTTTTTTTTATTTAAACAAATTCCCATCGCTTTTTTATGTCCTCCACAAAAACTCTCAACAATCTGTACAATAGTTTCGTCTGTAGACAACTTTAAAATAGGGTCGTCTAATTATGGACACCCTGTAATTAAAATTTCTAAGCTATCGTAATGCTAAATGTGTAATTTATTAAAAATTGCTCTCTGGTGGCGAAATTTTGAGCTTTTTTTTATTTAAACAAATTCCCATCGCTTTTTTATTTCCTCCACAAAAACTCTCAACAACCTGAACAATAGTTTCGTCTGTAGACAACTTTAAAATAGGGTCGTCTAATTATGGACACCCTGTAATTAAAATTTCTAAGCTATCGTAATGCTAAATGCGTAACTTATTAAAAATTGCTCTCTGGTGGCGAAATTTTGAGCTTTTTTTTTATTTAAACAAATTCCCATCGCTTTTTTATGTCCTCCACAAAAACTCTCAACAATCTGAACAATAGTTTCGTCTGTGACAACTTTAAAATAGGGTCGTCTAATTATGGACACCCTGTAATTAAAATTTCTAAGCTATCGTAATGCTAAATGTGTAATTTATTAAAAATTGCTCTCTGGTGGCGAAATTTTGAGCTTTTTTTTTATTTAAACAAATTCCCATCGCTTTTTTATGTCCTCCACAAAAACTCTCAACAATCTGAACAATAGTTTCGTCTGTAGACAACTTTAAAATAGGGTCGTCTAATTATGGACACCCTGTAATTAAAATTTCTAAGCTATCGTAATGCTAAATGTGTAATTTATTAAAAATTGCTCTCTGGTGGCGAAATTTTGAGCTTTTTTTTATTTAAACAAATTCCCATCGCTTTTTTATGTCCTCCACAAAAACTCTCAACAACCTGAACAATAGTTTCGTCTGTAGACAACTTTAAATTAGGGTCGTCTAATTATGGACACCCTGTAATTAAAATTTCTAAGCTATCGTAATGCTAAATGCGTAACTTATTAAAAATTGCTCTCTGGTGGCGAAATTTTGAGCTTTTTTTTTATTTAAACAAATTCCCAACGCTTTTTTATGTCCTCCACAAAAACTCTCAACAATCTGAACAATAGTTTCGTCTGTGACAACTTTAAAATAGGGTCGTCTAATTATGGACACCCTGTAATTAAAATTTCTAAGCTATCGTAATGCTAAATGTGTAATTTATTAAAAATTGCTCTCTGGTGGCGAAATTTTGAGCTTTTTTTTATTTAAACAAATTCCCATCGCTTTTTTATGTCCTCCACAAAAACTCTCAACAATCTGAACAATAGTTTCGTCTGTAGACAACTTTAAAGTAGGGTCGTCTAATTATGGACACCCTGTAATTAAAATTTCTAAGCTATCGTAATGCTAAATGCGTAACTTATTAAAAATTGCTCTCTGGTGGCGAAATTTTGAGCTTTTTTTTTATTTAAACAAATTCCCATCGCTTTTTTATGTCCTCCACAAAAACTCTCAACAATCTGAACAATAGTTTCGTCTGTAGACAACTTTAAAATAGGGTCGTCTAATTATGGACACCCTGTAATTAAAATTTCTAAGCTATCGTAATGCTAAATGTGTAATTTATTAAAAATTGCTCTCTGGTGGCGAAATTTTGAGCTTTTTTTTTATTTAAACAAATTCCCATCGCTTTTTTATGTCCTCCACAAAAACTCTCAACAACCTGAACAATAGTTTCGTCTGTAGACAACTTTAAAATAGGGTCGTCTAATTATGGACACCCTGTAATTAAAATTTCTAAGCTATCGTAATGCTAAATGCGTAACTTATTAAAAATTGCTCTCTGGTGGCGAAATTTTGAGCTTTTTTTTTATTTAAACAAATTCCCATCGCTTTTTTATGTCCTCCACAAAAACTCTCAACAATCTGAACAATAGTTTCGTCTGTGACAACTTTAAAATAGGGTCGTCTAATTATGGACACCCTGTAATTAAAATTTCTAAGCTATCGTAATGCTAAATGTGTAATTTATTAAAAATTGCTCTCTGGTGGCGAAATTTTGAGCTTTGTTTTATTTAAACAAATTCCCATCGCTTTTTTATGTCCTCCACAAAAACTCTCAACAATCTGAACAATAGTTTCGTCTGTAGACAACTTTAAAATAGGCTCGTCTAATTATGGACACCCTGTAATTAAAATTTCTAAGCTATCGTAATGCTAAATGCGTAACTTATTAAAAATTGCTCTCTGGTGGCGAAATTTTGAGCTTTTTTTTTATTTAAACAAATTCCCATCGCTTTTTTATGTCCTCCACAAAAACTCTCAACAATCTGAACAATAGTTTCGTCTGTAGACAACTTTAAAATTGGATCGTATAATTATGGACACCCTGTAAATAAAATTTCTAAGCTATCGTAATGCTAAATGTGTAATTTATTAAAAATTGCTCTCTGGTGGCGAAATTTTGAGCTTTTTTTTTATTTAAACAAATTCCCATCGCTTTTTTATGTCCTCCACAAAAACTCTCAACAATCTGAACAATAGTTTCGTCTGTAGACAACTTTAAAATTGGATCGTATAATTATGGACACCCTGTAAATAAAATTTCTAAACTATCGTAATGCTAAATGTGTAATTTATTAAAAGTTGCTCTCTGGTGGCAAAATTTTGAATTTTTTTTTATTTAAACAAATTCCTATCGCTTTAATATGTCCTTCACCAAATTTCCCAATTATATGAATAATAGTTTTGTCTGTAGACAACTTTAAAGTAGGGTCGTTTAATTATGGACACTCTGTATATTGAATCACCTTTTAAATATAATATATTAATAAATGAATACCTCTATACTTTGCTATGAATATTTGCTTGGTTTGTAATGTCTACCAACCTTCAAAATAATTCAAACTTATATACTGCAACTGTAATAAACTGTAAAAATGAATATTAAAAGTCAAATTAATGTTTTATTAAATTAGTATTTGATAAATTGGAATTAGCACCCTTTGCCAATAGCAATTTTTAAATAATATATTTGGGAAAAAAAATGATTTTGAAGGTTTTGTATTTTTACACATTATAACAAATAATTTTGATAATATTGAGTAAAATATATTTTTTGTGTATTGGTGAGATTATTGGATTTTAAAAATATTTTTGAAAGCTACTGGTAGGTAAATAACAAATATTTAAATAAAAATAAGAACGGCTAATCAGTGTATACAATATATTAAAAAATCTTCAATTGAAATAATATACTAGTCACAGTAATAAAATCAAAATATATTCCAACAGTTTCGAACAATAAAAAACTTGTTCATCATTCAGGAGGAACCAACACGTTATAATATCTACATTACACAATTTTCAAAAACGAATATTGATGTTCTTTAGCAGGAGTTTCCCAGGTTCATTTTTAAACACGGTAGTAGTGCCATCTGTTGAATAAAACCCAATTTACTGTTTATTGAAACGTAATTACAGTTTTCATAAATTCGATCCAAGCACTTGGCATAATATAGGATACATTATCGTTGCAGACTTGGTTTTTTCTTGTTAATATTTCCAGTGGTTCACGAATCTTGGCTTTGTGGGAGTTCGTTTGTCGAACAATAATTCCTGCATTGTCAAAATCGATTGATTTTATTTCACCATTGGAACAAAGTCTTGATAGGGTTGTGCTCAGCTTACAATATTTAATATCTCTTTTATGTTCTTTAAGTCTTTCGCTGAATTTACGTTTAGTCATTCCTATATAATATTTGAGTTTTTTGTTATTTAACTGAAATGGTATTTCATATACTCCAGCATGATTTGCGGAGGGTATGGGGTCCAGTTTCTTACTGATTAATTCCACAATATTAGGTGGAAACGATGCTATGAGTTGGATATTGCATATATTGAAGGACTGTCTTAACCTTTCAAAAATAATTGGGATACATGTGATTTTTCTGTAGGTTGGCTTGGTGGCTATGTCTAGTTCTAGATTTCGTTTATTGAGTCTTTCGATAATCTTATATATTGTTTTTGGTTGAAAACCGTGATTACTTGCAATCTTGACTATTGATTTCATCTTTTAGATATTGGTCTGAACAAACATTAAAAGCTCTATGGATATAAGATTTTAATGCACCGAGTTTATAAGCCCATGGGGCTACTACGCCATTCGGTATAATTTGATCGAGTTTTACTTTCTTTCGATATACTTTCCTGTTAATTTTATTGTCCTCTTTTATAAGCAGAATATCCAGAAACGGGAGCATATTATTACTTTCAATTTCCATGGTAAATTGTATGTTATTATAAATTTTATTTATTTTCTCGAGGAAATATTTCAGGGCTTCTAATCCATGTTCCCAAACCGCAAATATGTCATCTACATATCTGATTCACTTGCTAGGAGCCGGTTTTATGTTTTTTAGAATGTCGTTTTCTAAGAGTCGTAATTGAAATTCAGCAAGAAGGCCGGATATGGGTGACCCCATGGGTGCTCCTTTCGTCTGTTTGTAATATCTATTGTTAAATATAAATACATTACTTTCAGTTATTGGATTTAGACATGCCTTCAAAAATCTCTTCATATTATTATTCAAGTGTACTTGCTTGTCTATTTCACAATTAATAGTATGTATGACTTCTTTTATATTAATGGATGGATATAGTGAAACTATGTCGAAACTTGCTAAAGTAGTATCATTATTGATTTTCAAATTTCTGATATTTTGGAGGAAGCAATTATTGGAATCTATTGCATATGTGGATTCTGCGAGGATTGATTTTAGTATTATAACAAAAGCTTTTTCTACACAGTATAAGGGTCCGAAACGTTTCGCAACCATTGGTCTCATTCGTAAATTATCCTTGTGGTCCTTGAGGCCTCAAGGACGAAAACAAGGATGAAAACTGTAATTACGTTTCAATAAACATTAAATCGGAATTTATTCAACAGATGGCACTACTACCGTGTTTAAAAATGGACCTGGGAAACTCCCGCTAAAGAACGTCAATATTCGTTTTGAAAGTTGTGAAATATAGATATTATAACGTGTTGTTTCCTCCTGGATATTTTCCTGATGATGAACAAGTTTTTTATTGTTCGAAACTGTTGGAATATATTTGCATTTTATTAGTGTGAGTAGTATGTTAATTTAATTGAAGATTTTTTAATATATTGTATAAACTGAACATGTAGAACCTGTCATCTCAAGGTGTGCATATAAGGCTCTAATATGTATTTTACAGAAAGAAAAAAAAATAGTGAATAAAAATGCTCTACAGACACTGTAGCTGCATCTTTCGATATGCATTACTACAGAACTAATTGCATTGCTTTAAATAGTATATTTATACCAACTTATTAACTAAAAATACTAATAAAATTAAATAGAATCACAAATTTAAATGAAGTTATATATATAGTATTATCCATTGAAAAAACTGTTTTGAATCCTTTACTTGTATTGCTATTAACCCCTCCTAACTCTAATAAGAGCAAGAAAAAAGCACTGAAGTATATATTTAAATATCTATTTAACCACTTCAATGGCTGCCCCGAGATACCTCGTCATTGAAGCACCTTACCGTTTTCGTCAGCTCCGAAGCATCTCGTCGGTAGCAGGCTGTATCATTTTCGGAAACCCCGAGTGTTGATGAAAGAATTTTAGCTTTCTGGGATTTCATCCCCCATTTTATGGTGGAGAAAAAGGGAAGGGATTGATGGCTTCCTTGATTTATCACAATGAAAGGAAAAGCCCCCTCCAGTTTTCTGCTAGAGGGGGTATCAAAGCTGTAGTGTTGGAACATAGTGTTTTCAGTCCAAGATGTTTTTCAGTTACAAACGGGAAATTATTTTAATGAGACAGTGTTAGATTTTTCCTTATTTTTGATAAATAAAAGTAAAGATCGTAATTAAAGACAGTAATATTTTCGTTATAGTTTAAAATCTTTTTTATTTAAAAAAGAAATTGTAAATTTTCTCATCTTTACATTTTATATATATATTTTTATAAATTCATAGAAAATTGTCCTTTAAGGATACTTTATAAGGTAGATTTTTATAAGGAATTTTTAAAGATAACCAACGAACGTATTTAGTTATCTTTTTCATATAAATCATTACTTGATGTTATTGAATTCTTGAATTTGACCAATTCGAAATAAGAAAATTGTTCTTAATTTCTTTACAGTGAAAGTCATTTACATAAACTGATATTATTTTTAAATTTTAAAAATTCTGGAAAAAATGTGGAATGCAGCAATTTTTTACCCGTGTCATTATTTTCCAGGGGGTGTACACTACTTTGTATTGTTTATTAATCTTTTCTTCTTCTTTCTATATAAGTATTTATTTTCATGGTTTTTTAAATATATGGATGCACTTATGGATAATTTCAGAGATAAAAAATTGGAATCAGTACAAAGACTAGTGTACACTTAATCTTCTATATGAAAGAAATTTTTTTTCCCTCAACTCCTTTTTGTAGAAAAATATTAACATTTTTCTAGTGAAGATAAACAAATAGAAATCGGTCATAAATTACAGGACCATAAATTTTTATTTTATTCGATCGAAATGACCGTGAAAGAAATCTCATGATATACATAACAATATGAAGTTTAAATTTCTCGGGAAAAAACTATAATGTTAAACGTTTTAGTATCGTATGATTTATATTTAGCCTCGAAAGCAGATTCCCATTTTAAATAACAAAATGAACGTTACGTGTTTCTAGATATTAAACAAAAATAATTCACGTCGACATTAGAAATTCAGAAGAATATTTAGGAAAAATGAAATTGAAGCAAAATCCTTTCTTTTAAAAATGTTTATTCCACTGAATTTCAAAATTGTGTGAGATGTATTCAGCACCGTGCGAAGAGAAAACTGCGCCCGTGGCAAAGTTTCAATTTGATAACCCCCCCCCCCCCCCCCCCACATCATATACATACGTTTTCTTTGTGACATGTATCACAAAATTGTAAAATGCAGAAACAGAAATAAATTCTATGGAATATATATTTCACGTTTATTTTGGAACTTTATTTTTAATCTTAATTTAGAACCTCCAAGCAACTAAATAAGATAAGAGAAAATTACACGTATATTCTGGAAAAGGAAGTCTGGAAAATGGGTGTAGAAAAAATGCATCTAACAGTACAGTATAGCATTTAATAACCCTTTCTTATTCCCAGAAGGAAACCCCATGCTATTTTGAGAGTATATGATTTTGTCACAAACACAGGAAAATTACAGACTCAGAAAAGAAAATGTTAACGAAAGAGACTAAGAAAGACTAACGAAAGACAAAGACATAAAACAAAATTTGAAGAGGAAGACGTCTGTATTCATAAATTTCTATTAGAGTGGGGGGGGGGGGGGACACTGAAATAAATTTGACACAAAAATGAACGTGCTTTTGTTGGGAAAAAAGTAAATACAGTAAACTCTCTGTAAGGCGGACTCTGTGTAAGACGAAAATCTGTCTAACTCGGAAAGATTTTCAAGTCTCTGGGAATCCATAGACATAAAGTAAAATTTGACTAAGGAGGAATATTGTCTACTGCGGAAATTTTTTTGGTCCCGATCGATTCCGCCTTAGACAGAGTTTACTATATATAATGTTTTTAACAAAAAACGAAGAAAAAACTATGTTTGTAGCATAAATTTGGCGCCCCCTCTATTTCCACGCCCGGGAGGAGTGCCCCCTTCGCACGGTTCTGGATGTATTAATAAAACAAATAATGTTGAAGAGCTATGACTGCATGTATGTGTTTGTAATGTTTTATAAGGCGGCAAACCCTACAGTATAGAAAAAAATTGTTGTTGCTTGTGTGTTTGTTTGTTTTTGTTTTATAAAGGAAGAGACTACTTCACATTTGTAAATTAAAAGATATATAAATATCATATTTTTTCACCTTTTCGGAAATAATAACTAAATGTTTTATTAAAAAAAGAATAAATAGATAAATGAAAAACGGAAGAAATCCAGAATAAAACCAGGTTATTAAAGGATTTATTTATTTCGTTGTCTTTAGTAGAATTTTTAAAGGTACAAAACAAAATGTGTATATAAATTTTACGCGTTTTATAATGTTACCTGAAATAGAAAACAGCTAACAACCTCAGATTACTAGAAGCAAATCGATTAAAGCGTTAACGGTTGAGCAGAGAGAAGGGCCTCATTACTGACCTTCAAAAGTTGGGAATTGTGTCCTCCCCTTATTCCAGACATTACGAAAAAGATCGTCTCTGGAGATAACTTATCACAGAAGATGTTGACAACTAAATACAGGAGGAAGCACGGACTTTGTAGGGAAACATCCAGTTCTGCTCTTCGATTTTTGACCGAACTTGTTTTTGGAAGGAAGAAAGAAATGGAACATTTTTTGTAATATTGCTTCGTCGGTGAAGTGGTTAAAAGGAAAATTGGCTCCATTCAAACAGTCAAATTTAATAAAACGGGATGAATAGAAATAAAACTTAATGAGATGACTAAAACATCTTTAAAATATATAGTAGTCTTTTAAAGATCATTATTATTTGACAATTTGCAACATGATAATAAGTTGGGAAATTAAGTTTTAATTTTTTAGCATATCTGCTTTGACATTTAGAAAATTACAAATATCAACAAAAATCATATAGTCGATTTCTTAGACATTTCTGTAAGTACAAAACTACTGTTAATGCAGCTAAAAAAACATTATTTTTTGGTTACATATAAGCATATAAAATGATATTCCATGAAATCTCTCAGAGTTATTTCTCATTTACTTTGATCTTACATAAATACAAATAGACAGACAAATGGATTTTATTTGGCAATTTTAAAAATGTTATTTATACTTTGTTTTTTTTTTAGATTAAAAAAAAGATAAGACCCTAATTTTCATAATTTTTTTTTCGCTTTAAAATGATCCAATATTGATTTTTTCACTTAAAATTGATAACTTTTCTAATTCACCATACTTCCTAGTATAGGCACAAAAATCTTCATGGATTACTCAAAAATATTGTATGTTTTGTAATATGATCTAAGTTCAGGCAAGACAAGTAAGGGATTAACAAATATGAGAAATAAAGTGTGTGTATTCTGTATGTGTACTGAAAAATACTTAGATTTTCAATTACAAAACACCCTCTGTAAAATGAATAATACTTTCCATCATGGACAGGAAAGCTTTTTCCTCTTATATCATCAAGACAAATATTTTACATTTATCCTACGACACGATACTTTGTTGAATATAAAACTAATGTTTCATTTGTATGAGTAAGAATGTGTTTTCAACATATGAACTACTAGATGAATCATACTGAATTCACACTACACTTGTTCATGATGACATCTGAATTGTATTTGCTTAGCAAAAGGAAACTTGTTCTAAAAAATATGTTTCATGCACACAAATTTAAATTTACAAGCAGTATGAAACAAATATTACATGCAAAGAAAAACACATTTTAATAAATAAAATTTCTGCTGAAAAGAAGTGTTGAAAATGACAATTTAAAAGGGATCATAGTTTCATTTTAACATTTGAAGTGCTCAAAGTGTTAAAGGATTATCATGGGACAGTTATTTAGAGCATATTATAGTTGTGAAAAGTTTTCCTTTACAAAAGATGCAGGATGTCGTAATGACAGACTGTTTCAAAAATTTTTTGAACATACTATACAAAGGACTGGCATTGCATTTGTGTGTGCAAATGAATTTTTAAGATATCATTTAAAAAAAATCCTTCAGAATTTCATTCTCAAAGTAATGATTTTTAAGTTTTGTAACACATGTATGTTTAGGTGACCACTTTGTGAAAACAGTATTACCAGTGGGCTACTTTTTTTAAATTCAAATTTCTCGGTCGACACCACTTTTCTGAAATGATAAAATTCCCCCATTTTTTCCCCTTAATTAATATTCCATTAAATAAAGCGAATTTTACTACTTAAAAACGATGGTGCCAATCAAGAAATCTGAATTTTAAAAAAGTAAACCACTGGCAACACTATGTGAAAGGAATACATCAAAAATGAGAAATCTTTCAATTTGTATGGGACTGTAACTGACTTTTAGATTATCCCTCTGTAAAAATTCTTCAAATACGTTTCACAAACAGCAGGTACTTATTTTGTATGGGTGTTTAAGTGTGCTTTTAGGGTACTACGTTGTGAAAATCCTTTGGAACTAAATTTACAAACAAATGATTTTCCTTTGTATGGGTGCGCAAGTGTACTTTCAGACTATCACACCGTGAAAATCCTTTGGAACATATTTCACAAACAAAAGGTTTTTCATTTGTATGGGTACGCAAGTGTACTTTCAGACTATCACACCGTGAATATCCTTTGGAACATATTTCACAAATAAAAGGTTTTTCCTTTGTATGGGTGCGCAAGTGTACTTTTAGATGACCACTTTGTGAAAATCCTTTGAAACATATTTCACAAACAAATGGTTTTTCCTTTGTATGAGTGCGTAAGTGCACTTTTAGATTATTATTACATGAAAATTCTTTGAAACATATTTCACAAACGAAAGGTTTTTCCTTTGTATGTATGAGCAAATGCTGTTTTAAATGACCCATCTCTGAACATTCTTTGGAACATATTTCAGAAACAAAAGGTCTTTCCTTTGTATGGACACGAAAGTGCTTTTTCAGATCACCACAGTGTGAAAATCCTTTGAAACATATTTCACAAACATAAGGTTTTTCCTTTGTATGGGTGCGCAAGTGTTTCTTTAGATGACTCGTTTTTGAAAAACCTTTGGAACATATTTCACAAATATAAGGTTTTTCCTTTGTATGGGTACGCAAATGTTCCTTAAGATTACCAAATTGAGAAAATCTTTTCGAACATATTTCACAAATATAAGGTTTTTCTTTTGTATGGGTGCGCAAGTGTCCTTTGAGATTACTTTTTTTTGAAAATCTTTTGGAACATATTTCACAAGTATAAGGTTTTTCCTTTGTATGTGTGCGCAAGTGTTCCTTTACATGACCCGTTTTTGAAAAACCTTTGGAACATATTTCACAAACAAAAGGTTTCTTCTTTGTATGGGTGCACAAGTGATACTTTAGAGTACCACTTTCTGAAAATCCTTTGGAACATATTTCACAAATATAAGGTTTTTGCATTGTATGGGTGCACAAGTGTTCCTTAAGATTACCACTTTGAGAAAATCCTTTGGAAAATATTTCACAAATATAAGGTTTTTCCATTGTATGGGTGCGCAAGCGTTTCTTTAGTGTACTACGTTTTGGAAATCATTTGAAACATATTTTACAAACAAAACATTTTTCCTTTGTATGGTCATCCAAGTGTTATTTTATATTGCTACTTTCCGAAAATCCCTTGGATCATATTTCAGAATAAAAAGTTTTTTCTGTTGCTTGAGAGTGAATCTATGGTGCTGACATTTTCTTTAGGTGAAATATTTGTGTTCATTTATCTTAGAAGATGAAATACCTGCATAAAAATATACTTTGTTGAAATTCTTCAAGAAATTACTTTAAATATTTTAAAAACAAGAAGTATGTCAGTTATTCATCTTTAAATCTGCAACGTTGAAAATAATTTTTTTATATCTTTTTATCTAGAAATTTATATACATATTAATATATCAATTAAAATGAGTTTTATTTAAACAGCCACAAAATAAAAATAAGAAATATTTGTAGAAACCACTTGTTTACATAATAGACTTTAAGAATACGGATGATTTGTGGCAGCAAAAGAACTTCTGAAACTTCTTTTGTATGCTAAGACATTTTTGAATCATAATCATTAAAATATATTCACGATTAACGTAAATTCAAGCAGTAGCATGAAAGCAGCAGGTATAAAATTAAAAAACTAATTTGAATATAAATAATGTAATAAAATACAGTAAAAAATGCGGTTGACAATTTGTAGCATTACAAATTTGAAGCTAAAATAAAAAAATTCAAAATAGCAAAAAGGAATTTCTGTTGCTTGGACTTATTAAACAATATGTGCTTTGCATGTAAAATTGGAATAATCTGGTGACATATTATGCACTAGTAGTGGATATTAAGTAATAATAAAATATAGTGAAAAAGAATTAAAATTTTCAAATTTAAATACTGGTTTAACATTATAGGGTTACACTAGTAGTGGATATTAAGTAATAATAAAAGTTAGTGAAAAAGAATTAAAATTTTCAAATTTAAATACTGGTTTAACATTATAGGGTTACTGGAAAGGGGCTAAAATAAGATGCAGGTATCACACGCACATGATTATTTTCAAATTTACAGCTGCTTTTCATAAAACAATGCACCATGCAGGTTCTTAAAGGTTAAAGAAATCTATTATTTACAAGGCTGCAAATTCATTTTTTTTCTAAGAGGTGGATTTCCCTACCTGTATTTGAATGGAATAGGACTGTTCAGGGAAGAAAGAAAAATTGAAAATTATCTTCCATCCCTAATTTGGTTTAACTTGCTTAAATTAACTATATGTATTAATACATGGCAAACAGGCAAAGCACCATTGATAGAGCTTATATCAACAATTCATAAATTTGTGATATTTTCATTATATGATTTCCATAATTTCATTTCTCAGTTTGTTTGTCTTAATTTTATAGTGCTCACTCCATTGTTTCTATAACTTAGTTGTTTTTCCAAAAATTGCTGAAACTTCTTGGTTGGGAGGCAGCCACCAGTGAAACTCCCTGCGATAGGATTCTGCAAATTTGGGCATTTCACCAATTAGCTCCTAATTACAAGATTTCATTAAAATAAACATACATGATGAAACTGATTCTACCGAAGCTTTCCATGTTCATAACTTTGTATGTACCCCAAGTAGCAGAATTTTCTGTGCCCATCTGCAGCAAACCAAAATTTATCTGTGACATAACAATAAACTGAATTAAGCTATCATAAATACTTATAGTAAGTCATAAAATATGTAAAAATTGTATTTTACAAAGAAAATTAATAAGAAATACAATAACTTTTAAAAACAAAGTAAATTTTTTAAGCCCAATATTTATTTTTAAACTGCTAGATTAATCTGCAAGATCTAAAATAATCTGCAGCACTGCTGCCGTGTTGCACAGTTTCTGCTATGGGGTATATACATATATTAAAAATTTTTTGTATGAGTATAAAACATTTGTTAATACCTTCTCATGAAAAAAGAATAAGTTGTTAGGTAAAAAACAAACTTTCGCTCCACTCCCCCCCCTCCCCGAAATTCCTACTTCTCCCTTTCAAAAATATCAAATTAAGTTGTTCAAATGACTCAAGATGCAGTTTCAAAGAAAATATATTTCTAAACATCACGTGTAACACAATCCCTATCTGTGTAAAATTAAAGAAGTTTTTTATTTGATGAACAAATCTGTTCAAATTATTTAAAATGAATCCCAGTAGCATAGTGGTCACTGTTTTTATCTGCTAACCTACTCGAAAATTTGACTGCTCGGAGAGCAATGTTCACTCAATCTTTCATCCTTTCAGGGAAAGTAAAATGAGTACCAAGCTGGCTTGGGAACTAAACACTGGGGATCTTGTGTTAGGCTGACCACATAACCAGGACATATGCTGAATAGTGTGTCGTGGCGCAGTAGGGGCTGTAGGCCCTCAGCCTTATGAATCGTAAAGCCACAGGTTTTTTCTTTATTTAAAATATTTAATTTTTCAAATACATTGAACTAATGTATATATCTCAGGGAAAAAAGTGACCTCTTTTACTGCATTTTCATTTAGTTGAACATACTAGAACTAACAGAAAGCACTAATAAACCTCATTGTCAAAAACACTTACAGAAAAATAAAACTTGTGTCATTTTCGAGCAATATTTTCAGTTTCTGAGGCAAGCATATTTTCTCTTCGTCACTTCTGTTACCCTAATTTTTTTTAAATAGACTTTTGAAGACAAAATGTTCTTTACAATTATAAAAATACATAAAGTTTATGTGAAAAAACGATTCATTTATTTGTATAAAATTATTGAAAGTAAACATTTTATGTATTAAATGTAACATTCGTTAAGTTTATTTTCTGTTTTACAGCAAATACAATTTTAATGCCCTTTGATGCTAGTGCATTATTTATAGATATTATAATGGAAGAGTTGTACGAATGAGATATTTTTTATTTTTATTGTCTTGCTCGAAAAGTAATGAATCTAGCGATGCATACTTTAGCTGTTATCATAAAGAATAGAGTCACAAAAACTTAGAAAGCACTATTACTTTTGCAACTGTAATAATTTAGGAAATATAGACATTTTTTTAAAACTTGAAACATGTTCTGTCCATCCATATTAGGGGGATATATGGGACAATATAGGGGGTGAGTACACAATAATTCACAATAAACACCTTAATTTTAGAACATGATTTTATAAATATTGGAAATTTAAATAAGCTAATATTATTTTTCAAGTCACTCTAAATCAGAGTGCAAAACTTTCGGTCATCAAGCCACCATTTGTAACCAGAAATTTGTGACTGTGAACTAGAAGGTAATATAAGAATGTATGCAAACAATTTGAGATAAAGAAGCGACATTTTATTAAATCTCTCTAAAAATATATCAGCATTGCTGCTTACATATTCCCCATTTATCGACTTATCAATAACAAAGACACTTTTCCCACTTCTTTAAACTTTAATTTATGATAGTATAAACATATGAGATTATAATATAAGCATATGAGATTATAGTATAAGCATACAAAATCCTATCTTTGTTTCAAAACTAGTTGATTTATTAACCTCATGTAAATAAAGGTGAAACCTCAATATAATAAATGTGTAAACATTTATTGAATTAATATTGTTATTTTTCATTTTTTCCTATTATTTTTATTCAATCTAATTACTTATTTAATTTATATTTTCTTCTTTTTATTTTATTTCCGTGAATTCCCTTTACTTTATTTATAAAACTTCCATTTATTTACTTGTTGAAATCATCACCATGCACGTGTTTCACCTGCTTTATATTGTTAACTTTGATTTATTTTTTAAGCACTTTTTTAAAACTTTACTCAAACTAGTAAGTTATTTTTTTAGGTGAATTTAATATTGTTTAAGTACATGTAAAATCATACATGCTAATTTATTATGTTATCATCTAATTTGAAAACCAATCTTTAAAAATGACTTTTATTGTCTGCTGGTTAGCAGGCAAACCTATAACATCTTCATTCCCGAAGCTGAAATAATACCGCAAATACTCATTAATTGTTTTAAACAAACGAAATGACATCATAGATGACAGGTAAAAGAACTTTTCGGAAATTGATAATTTAGGGGACTAGCAATCTAGGTACACAAATAGGGATTCAAAATTACAAATCCCCTTAATACATTAATTTAACTATCACTAACCTAAATTCAGACACTTGAGTCAAAACACTGCATTAAAAAACTAGTGTCGTGAAGGAATTTTCACCTTGTTATTAATATAAACTTTAAATAACTTAAAATTAAATAATTATACTTAGGCGATACAAACATATAAAGATATTAGTCAATATAACCCTGAGATCTTTCAAACGTACACGCATTCATTTTCAAAGGGAAAAGAAAACTGACTGAATAGAAAACAAATTTAAAAACAAAAACAAAATACTACAAATGCGCAAGCGAAATTCAGTTCATTGCTCCACAGAGGGGTGAAAAGATAAGTTCATATTTTCAGGAGTTCTTGAAATAAATAGGATATTATACCAAAACACGGGAATATTATAAGAAAGGACATTATTACAAACAGTATAGCGCCTAGGTAAAATCTCAATAGATTCATGGATTATTGAAGTGTAATGGTTAGATGTTGAAATGATCATTTTAGCTTTTTCGAAGTTTATCTTAATCTTTTGTTTTTCTTTTTGATGCAAGCAGTATATAATAAAATACTTTATCCAGATTACATCAAAAAGAAAATATTAAGATAATCTTCGAAAAAGCTAAAATGATCATTTCTGAATTGATTAAATTTAAATAAGGATTGAAATTTAGCAGAGATTAACTAGTACGCGGTGAAAACTTTAGCTTAATGTCCCTAATAATATCGATTTAAAAGTTATGAAAAAGTTGTAAGTCAAATATTCAATTCAAATATTTAAAGGAAAGATAAAAAATGTATGGTGGCGAACTAAATACAAAGTAAGTATAAAAACAATCTAAAGTTTATTTAAAACCAAAGATAGAAATTACGAAAGATATAAAACAATATAAGTTTTACTATATCAATAAAAGTAAGCAATAAATAAGTCCTTAATTCTTTCAAAAGTATATTTATCGGTTAAAGTAAAAGGTATAAAAAATATATTTGACAATATTAAAGATAAAATAAAACCAACCTCATGGCATATAGGAAAATAGAATAATTCATCACTAAGTGGCCGACGGTCTAAAAGTTCCATGTTATCTACAAAAGTTCTATAACTGCGGTAAACTAAGTTGCACGTTTCTAAACTATACTTCCACGATAGAACTACACCGGGGAAAAACTTCTTTATAGTTGACAACCTTTCACTGGAGAACATCACGAAAAATTACGAAATAATACTGTAGACAGCAGATGAATAAATTAACTTTAACTTCAACGATAGCAGCTGATACGATGACTATACTGAACATATGTTTTTATCAAACACGTAAATACAAAGTCCATACGTAAGAGTCTAAGATAAAAGCTATCTAACTCACTTAAATAAACTCGTAATCGGCGGTAAAACATCAAAGCAAATTAGAAAAGTAGTAACTGGGTTATAAGTTATTCGAAGAAAATAAACAGACCTTTAGATGAACATCGGACGCCATTAACAGCACACTCGAACTTCACAGGAACGACCACTGTTAAGATATAAGTAACAAGACTAAGGAACTAGGGTACTAAGATAGTATTAAGGGGAAAAAATCAAGTCTATATAAACCAGGCGATCGAAAAAAGCTAATTACGCAATTCAAGGAGCAGATGTAGACGTTTCTCGAAGGAAGAGAATCGTGACGAGACGTCGTACAAATGATAAGCAGTAGGCTCAAACGAGCGACGCCTTCTGGCAGCAGTCGTGAAACTAACGTCACTTGAAACAATTACGTGTTCTTGATTGCCTGGAAACAGATAGCCGAGATTCAAAAATAGGAATGAACGTGCGATAAAGAAACTGAGTAAACAAATTGAAAAGATTTAAATATAGGACAACAGAAATAAATATAAGGTAAGTAAAGTAAAGACTGACTTTATGATATTAATAAAAGATATTTTAATAAAGATAAATGAAAATATAATTTAATGGAGAAGATGAAAAGTTTATTTATTAAAAGATTAAATACAGAAGTGAACTATTTAGAAGAGATATATATAATTTAATAAAAATGAAATATAGAATATTTATGTATAAAGGAGATATTTCCGAACAGTGACAAGACAGGCATAATGTTTTTATACCTACCAATTTCAACATCTAACCATTACTCTTCAATAATCCCTGAATCCATTGAGATTTTTCTTAGGAGTTATACTGTTTGTAACGATGTCCTTTCTTATAATATTCCCGCGATTTGGTATAATATCCTAAGTATTTCAAGAACTCCTGAAAATATTAACGTATCTTTTCACCCCTTTGTAGAGCAATGGACTGAACTTTGATTGTGCATGCGTAGTATTTTGTTTTTGTTTTTAAATTTGTTTTCTATTCAGTCAGTCATGTTTTCCGTTTGACAATGAATGCGTATGCGTCTGAAAGATCTCAGGGTTACATTAAATAATATCTTTATGTGTTTGTGTCACCTTTTAAGTAATTATAAGCATGTTTTAAGGTTTATATTAAATTCACACAATCACAAATTTAAAGCCTTTAAAAAAGTGAATGATATACAAATCCTCTAAACAATTTATTGTAAAGGATGCAAATTGAATAAGCATGAAATTTTTGTCATTTTCCTGGCCACACTGTCTTGAAGGCAATTTGCAAGCTCAGGTGAAAATAATATTCCTTTTATGAGGAAATTAGTATAGATGTTGCCATTTATTGTTTTGCTTTTGAAGCAAAAAAAACATTCATGTGTTAAAAAATGAAGTTAAAATGTAAAAAAAAAAGAAAAATCAAACAATTTAGTTTCATGAGAAAAATAATCAAAGTTCACATATGTGGACCCAGGTAAAGAAAATGTTAAATATTAATGCCCTCTGAGAGTTTCAGTTGAGAATTCTACGAAATTCCGGCATATGCCGAGACGTCGTCAGTACGTTCCTGAGCAGTTCTTTTACTACTGTAGATGCAACTAGATTTGTATGATCTATTGACAGCTACAATCGATTCGTATAAATTTTGTGGGAAATTTCAGAGCATTCTTCTACAGATTTCTGCTTAAATTACGTTGTAAATGTTCTTAATTTGTCAGAATTAGTTTCAAGAAGAAGCTGGGTATACATAAAGTTTTAACAAGTTGTTTTTATAGAAAATAAAGATAGAAGTCGACAAACTCCAGTTTCTCTGCTTGACTCTTCTACGACACGTTACAAATGTTCTGTGAGTACTGTTTTCATTATTTATTCTAGTAACTTTAACAACAAACAGCCCCTTTGACACACACACCCCCCTCAATGCTTCAAAATTAATTAATAAAATTAAAATATACAATATAAATGAAAAAAAACATGCATAAATTGATATACATGTAGCAAGAATAACCTTAAACTAGTGGTAACCAGTGCCCACAGGTCTACTGACTAAAAAAGTGGCTATTAAGAATTATCTGTCCCTTTATACGTTTAAAAATTCCTCTAAATTAACTTCATATGCTCTAAACAGTATTCTTTCACTTTTCTGCATCATGCTGTTTTTCAGAAATTTGCAATCAATTAAAGCTCCATTCTGTGCAATATCCAATCGTCAGTGAATATGATCTGCACTTTGCTTTTCCTTTGATATTGCTTGTTAGGAAAGAGCAAACGAGTTTAGCATGGAAAACACAGTAAAATGACCTCCAATGGAAACTTATACTAAAATTTTTTGTTTGATGGTTTCAAGTAGATAAGTATATAAAAAGACAATTTAATTTGTAAAATTTTGGGTGAAAAATTTCTTTACATTTTACAATTTTAAAAAGAAATAATGCATATTTAATACTTATTACTGATAGTTTATTAACTCTTTTCAATAAATATACTATTTGAAGTGCTAAGAATGTAACAGACTATTATGTAAGTTAAACATAAAAATGTCCACAGATATACCCATTTAAATTATCAGTTTGATGGTTTTTCATATTCACAAAAATGACCTTTATAAAGTAAAAAGAAAGCCAAAGTAAAAAAAAAAAAAGTAAAGGAAAAAGAGATTATTTTCAATGTTGCGTCTAAAAATGGTGTTATATCAAATTTTCTAGCCCATATTTTGATAGTTATTTAACATTTTCTATTAATTATATTATTACTTTCAAGTCAAGTACTTATATTATACAGTAGCGCTCAAAAGTATTTTGACAAAGCTAATATTTCACTTAATTGAAAAGAATAATAAAATACAAAAATCAATCATTTATTTTATTTAACTATATTCAATGTTTTAATTTTAATAAATTAACAATAAATATTAATAATATTAATAAAATGATATATATACTATATATATATAGATATTTATAGAGATATATCCATATATATGTATATATTTATATCTGAATTTTTCATGCTGTAACTCTCGAATTTTTGAACCGATTTGGATGAAATTTTTCTTATGCATAGTACATACTAATGTGTCGACCAAGTTCGTTGGCCAGCTTCATCCGCCATCTTACTTCAAAATGGTGGCCATTGGAATTTTTGAAATTTTTTTATGTTTTCTAACACTGTATACTTATAGAAAATGTTACGTTTCGCAAAATGCAAACTCTTTTATATCATTTTAAACAGAATGTTAGAAACATTAAAAGATATTTTGAAAAGTCACACAGTGAAAGTTAACAACATAGGTCATTTTAAAGAGAAAGTTACGAAACCTAAAAATTTCCAAACGTGTTCACAAAATTCAAATGGCCGCCATTTTGAAACAAGATGGCGGATGAAGCTGACCAACGATCTTGGTCGAGGGATTAGTGTGTACTATGCATATGAAAAATTTCATCCAAATCGGTTAAAAAATTCGTGAGTTACGGCATGACAAATTTCAGATATAAATATATATATATGGATATCTATATCTATATCTATATCTATATAGTATATATATAATTTTATTAATATTATTAATATTTATTGTTAATTTATTAAAATTAAAACATTGAATTTGGTTAAATAAAATAAATGATTGATTTTTTGTATTTTATTACTCTTTTCAATTAAGTGAATTATTAACTTTGTCAAAATACTTTTGAGCGCTACTGTATTTTCATAAAAATTCTACTCTCCTGTATTAATTACCACTTTCTGGAAATTAAAATTTTCTTTTCATTGGTTTTTTTTTATAAGTTTAGTACTTTTTTGTTTATTAATTTAGTATTTTATTTTTTAAGTTGTTTTCTGTGGATAAAAAAATCATCAAACTGATAAATTAAATGAATGGACTCTTTTATGTTACGGCTTAGATTATAGAAATTTATATTCTTGGTACATCAAATAGTATATTTAATGAAAACACTTTGTAAACTATCATTGGTAAGTATCAAATATTGTATTATTTTACAGGTTTTTACCAAGATACAATACATAAATTAATTGCTTATCTCTTGCACCAAATAGATCACAAAACTCGTTTCTGAAAATTAATTATTTTTTAATTCTGCATGGGCTTGGCAGCCATCTTTCCATATTTTACAAAAAATTTTAAGCATGCAAGTATGTAGTTAGAATTTGAAGTTTAGAAATGTTACTCAAAATGACATTTTATGCTTTTCTGTACCTATGACCTTTACATTTAATCTGGCCACCTAGTCCATCAACATCATGCACAATTTTTGGAAAATTTAATTTTCAAAAACAAGTTAAGAAGTATTTAATACAGGAGGATTTCTATCAACTGATCATAAATAGGCACTTGACTTACATATGGTAATTTAGTTAATTGAAAATGTTAAATAAGTATCAAACTATGAACTTTGGAATTTGATCTCACACCATTTTTCTAGAAATAACTTTTAATCTGCTACCTTTTACTTTTGTTTATTTTTAAAAAAGTGTTTTTCTTTTGTAAATATAACATTTTTCTAAGCAATTTACATAATTTAAATAATCTACTCATTAAATTTAACAAGAACTCTTGTAGTCTTTTTTTGAGCAGGAATCAAATGCATTATTTTTGCATGCATTTTTTATATGTACATTTTACTTATAAATAAAAACATTTCTTTGAGATTTTAATCGTTAAAAAAGAAGCGAAAACAATTTTTTCTTAAAATATCTGTCTTTCTGAATTTATGTGTTATATAATTTTTCTGATAGGTAGGATTTAAGCAAAAAACTGGTAGATTTGAAATACATTAAATGTCTGTATTTGGATTCTAGGTTGTTTCTGTCGGTAATATTTTTGCTGAATTTTTTTGCAATTGGAACAACTTATGTCTCTGCAAAAACGGAATTGCAAAAAATGGCAAAATTTTTCGTTTTAGGCAGGTTTGCCTCTTAGAAGGCATAATTTTAACGTGTTTCTTTCGCCAGACCTCATGATTTTTTTCCCATTTAATACAGGATTCCATTATAGACTAAGTTATGTTTTCACAGGTATCCAAAACTAATTCACTCTATAGTAACCTGTTGATTTAAAATGAACATGAACATGATATAAATGTACTATATTTAAACCTGCGACATTAGAACATGTCTGTAAAGGAATGCTGTCTGACAAGAAGAACGTGAAAGGCACATTTATACCTGCTAAGAGGAAAATCTATGTAAAATGAAACTTTTACGCAGTCTCTTGTGATTCCTTTTTCGCAGATTTTATTGCATTGCATTAAAACCTGTGGAAACAACATTCACATTTAAACAGAAACTTTTCATGATCTCGATGATGAAAGGATAACCATTAAAAATACACTCGCCAAGACAAAAACCTGTATAAAAAGTCATTTTTTCCGATTTCGAACAATTTCCTTTTCATAACTTTTATTGTAACAAGATAAAAAGTAAAACCTCATCAATGAAGATTTTGGTGGGACCAAATGTTGCCAAAACTTGCAGTAAAAAATGAGGTTCACATGAATACAATAATAGCACATTTTTCACAATTGGTTAAATCTTATCATAGTTCATTTTATAATTCATATCGAGCAATATTTTTAACAGCTTTAAATCTGCCACTTGAGGGAAATAAATTAATTTAATCGTTGACTTGTTATTGAGAATTTTTATTCAGCATTATGTTGCCAATTTATAAATACCTGCAAAATCCTGAATTTGATTTGTCTTATCTGTTCTAAAACATGCTGATAGTATCATTTCAATTCTACAAAGTTTGCGTCAATGTACAAGCGGAGACTGATATTCAAAATTTTGCTGACCTATTCTGAAAGGCAGAATCCTTAGCTAAAGAAAGTTTTCATGCAATTATTACATTTCCCCATCAAGTGTGCCAACAAACAAAGAGGGATAATCCACCTCATGAAAATCTCGAGGAATAATTTAGAAGATCGATGTTTAGATACATTTATTTCTGAGTTTTTTTATCATTTTCTGAAGAATATAAGGTTCTTGGAAGATTTCAATGTTCTACTTCCAATAAATGTTAACTCATCAAAAATCAAGTTGTTGGAATATTTTATGACAGGTATTATTGGAATCAACTATAAAGTTGAATATTTACTTTGGTGTAAAAAACGGCACAGCATGAAAGAAATGAAGAAACCCAAAGGCATTATGCCTAGTTTAGACAATTGTAACAAAAATATTTTTCCTAACAAGAATTTTTTAATGTGTTTATTAGTTACATGACCAGTTTCTGCAGCCGAAGTTGAAGATCTTTTACTTCCTTAAAAAGAATAAAACGTATCTTTAAAACTTTATGGATGATGAAAGGCTCACGGGGTTGGCACTTATGTCAACTCATTATCAAATATCCATCACCACAGAACAAATTCTTGATTTAATGGCAAAAGATGATAAAAGAATGCTGCTGTTGTAAACTCAACTTTTTGATTATAACTTTAATTTAAGTAAATGTTCACGTTGCATGAAATACAATCTGAATATATTTATCTTTTCAGAACACTGTAAAAAAAAGATAGTCTACGATAATATAATGTAACCCCAAACGAAAACAAAGAATATACTCTCTTCCTAGTCACCCACTTTTGAGAAAAAATTCTTTACCTTTAGAAGCCACCTAAACTAATGTATTTTTGTGATTTAAAAGAGAATTTATAAAAACAAAGTTTCATTTTCTGCCACTAGTTTTGAAAAATTTCCCGAGTTATTTTTACAGTGAACTTACCAGTTTTTCCAAATCAGGATGTATGATTTTAGGATGCAATCCATTTTCAAGTAAACCTTTTAATGTTCAACAAACATGTTTTACAGAAAAAGATGAACAGCGTTAAGATTAACATAAAAATTTAAAATATTTTGTTATGCTTGCACATGTAAACTGCTTGACGCAACTGATAATATTTCATAGACAATCAATAGCACCCTAAAATTTTACATTCCAACTTGAAGAAACTTATAATTAAATCATAAAAAATTTGTGGCAACAGATATTTTTTACTTAACATGCTTCCTTAAATCTCTAAAATGTATTGGTTCTTCAAAATTCCAATGATAAAGATTGCTTTTAAGGAATCGTGGGTAATGCACAAGGGGTTATACTTCGGTACAAACAAAATAAACTTTTTTTTTTTTAAATGCTTCTCTCAATCCTGAAATGATATTAGTTTCTGATGTCTCTAATGATAAAAATTGCTTTTCGGAATTGTGGATAACTCAGAAGAGTAACCACTTACGAGTTCGTGGTTACATTTTATTTCAGTAGAATAGAAATCATTTGCCTCCTTTTTCACATTTCAAGCAATAGTAAAATCCTTTTCTATGCTACAAGGTCATTTTAGGTAATAGATGCAATGACAGAGATTGGTCTAGTTCTTTACTTCATAAGCTATTTTTAAAAATAAAGTATTAATAAAGAAACACTTAGCATCTGAAAGTTTATTAAAATATTTCTATTACACAAATATTATATGTATATAAAACTGAGTAAAACAGAATTTTTTTATCAGTTCCTTGCTATTCTGTTAATACCGATTTCTTAAATATGAAAGGAACTGGTGTTCATTTTTGTTATCCTGCTCGACTAATAACATTGTGGTGATTTGGTGATGGAAACTTTTACGGCAGGCCACATTTTCATGTTACTTCCCGGCTCTGCTTTTAACTGGAAGTTTGGTTTCTGTTATGGGAAATGTTTGTGGTCGAATATGGACACAGACAAGACACTCTTAAGTTCTTAGGACCTGGTTTATTATCCTTTTTATACATCAATCCTTTTAAAACCAAGCCCAGCGGGGTTGTTTAAAATATTCTTGAAAACGCTCAATAGAACGACGTACGTTTGATTACCCTGGCATGATGGTAAAAGACCACGCAAAATCTGCTCCCACGTATATAAATAGGGCAATTGACATTATTTCCAGCAGAGGGCATTCTTGTTCTAATAGGAGGAAACTTCTAATTTTATAGGAAGCTGAGCTGTTGAATGACATGTGGTCAAGACCTATACAATTTCTAGGGCAATCTGACGTACCCAGCTATAACCACACATACCTACAAAATGCCTTAGTCAACAATTTTAATCTTAATGATTGAACAAAAATAAAATCCGTACTGCTGGGAAAGAAAGTTACCAGGGGCAAAAAGCTTTAAGCATTAGATTTAAATTAAAAAATATATTAGTTTGGAATTTAATTTTTAAAAAGAGGTTAGACTTTATCCTTTCATATACATATATATATAAATAAGAAACAAACCGTAAAAAAAATTCTGTTTTAGCCATTTTTCTGTCTTTTGAGGTAAAAATGTATGTTATACATAACACTGGGAGGGGACCATGAATTTTTTCTCTTGTGAGAACAAAATTAAAAATATCTAAAAATTTTTCGTTTTATGCAGGCTTATAATATAATGCTTCTTATAAGGTAAATTTGCATGTTTAGTATTCCTTCCGTCAAAACAACGAAACTTTTTGGTTTTAGACAGTATTGCACTGAAGACAGGTTCTGTTTTCCTAGGATTTACTGTACATATAACATAAGTTTTGGCCCTTCCTCTCTTCTACCAACATTTTTTTTTTAAATCCTACTCCGAAATTGTCATAATAACACTTTAATAAAGAGGTTTCGGAGAAACTATTGATATTTTTCCTGCCTGAATTCACTGCCAAACTGAAGTTTTATTCATGATGCATAATATTATTTATTCTACCTGAAGTTTCATTCATAACTTAAAAAACAATGAATAGATTTTAGAAAACTTTTCAAAAGGCTTACTTTGCTGTGAACACTTTACAAGAAGAACTTAAAATGGCCACTATGCATGTCTAAACAACACTGAGCGAGATAGACTAAGGAATATAACTGACAGAATCTATACCAACTTGCCTTACAGAAATCTATAAAAGAAAAAAACATGTAATTTATTAATTTAGCAATTATAGGGAACAGGGTCATGTTATGCATTGCTTTGGGGAAAACAAAAGTTCAACTGTACAAGAACATAACAATTTATTACACTTAGTGAAAGTAGAATGCAGTAATTTAAAATCATTATAAATCGCCTTTAGTCTCTTTAATACACCTAAAAGACTAAAAAGGCTATACTACCTTATTATGGCAGCACCCATATTTATAATTATGTAAAGGATTCAGTAACGATTTTGCTAAGTTCCTAAATTCGTGTTACATATCTGATATAAAAACTATCTCTCCCCACAACATGGCGAGTCTTCATCCGATGACATGGGCTCTGAGGAACCCATAAATCTGTAGTATGTGAGACAAGATGGTTGATGTGCACCAGCCAAGGCTTCAACCCTACGGACCGGCTATGTGAAGCTGCCCTGACAACTGTAGTTATCAAAGGCCAAGGACTGCTCAGTCCAATTGATGTGTGCACACATCACTTGGACACCCAGTATACATCACTTGGACTGAGCCCAAACAAGTTTGGCAACCCAGTCAATACGACAGAACCCCGATCAGCTCAAGGAGACTATCGGTCCCTTTGCTTGATTCCCTGCCTAGTTCACCCTGCATGGAATCAAATACCTACAAAGGAGAGATGTAAAGCTGAAGATGTATGGAAGATGTAAAGCAAATCACAAGGATTTGCTTTACAGAATTCTTCCAAGACCAACTGCTATAATGAGCAAAGACTTATTTGGTCGCAAACGGATGGGAAGATCGAGGCACCACTCGCAACATGGGAGAGTTGTAGAAACTCTCCCTCAGTCATCATGGACACTGCCTCGGTAGGGACTGATAGGCTTGACAGACTGTGCACAGCAAGGTGTCTATTCCAACTCAGCCACAAATTTCCTTGACTTTTCCATACCGATAATATAAAATTTCCATATATCGAACTTTTGATGAGTTACTATATGAAGAAATATTAAAAGCTACAAAATAATTATATTTTGTATCAGGGTGTCTAGCACAACTCAGCTACAAATTTCTGTGGCCTTCCCAGGTTTTCCATACCAATAAAACAAAAAATCAGCTATCGAGATTCTGTGATGTAAGATACAAAAAATCTTACAAATTGTATAATAATTGCTTGAAGCTTTTATATTTCTTAATGAGAATCTTTTTTAACATGCTAAACATTTTTCAAATACACTTTTAGCAACAGGTTCCATTCAGGATTTAATTCATCGAATCAGTCACAGAATCCTTTGATATATTTTAATTAAAAAAAACTTATCTTTTTAAGTACTATAGCTGCTCTATAATTTACCAAATTTAATTATTATAAATATTTAAAAAATAATCAAATTAACAAATGTTTCCAAACAAGGATAAATAAGCAAATTGAATCATCTAAGTAACCTTACAAAACTGTACAAACATTCAGTGAGGTTGCGAAGGTAGTATTGAAAAGTTTCGAGTTACAGGGAAAAACTGAAAGGGCATACAGTAGACAAAAATATTTGCATGAGGGGTCTCTTTACTGTAGTTATGAAAAGTTATACTTAATGCATTATTAGTTATTTAAAGTACTTATGCAAGGTTAGATTTTCCTCGCACTGTATTTTCAAATCTTTAGTTTTATAATCAGAAAAAAATTTCTGATTTTTTTATGCAAAGTTAGATTTTCCTCACACTGTAGTTTCAAATCTTTAGTTTTATAATTAGAAAAATTTCTGATTTTTTTTCTGAAGTTTAAAATTTCTCTGAAATTTCAAATTACCCTAGCTTTTGCCCAGAAATGGTAAATTTCATTGCTTATCTCCTGACTTTTCCATGTTATCCAGGTTTCCAAAGTAGATAGACGCTCTGATAAAGTCTCAAATGCAAGTCAAGCATGGGGGATCCAAATCACACTACCTTACCTTACAGCCACCTTTGATACCTGGACATGAATGTCCCTAGATTGTGCAATTGTGACTGTTATCAGAAAAATAAAGAACCAGTAGCTCCCTGTGGGGAGGAGGGATGGAAAATCAGCCTCATGAGAGACAGAGGGACTCCTGGATTAGGGTTGAGTTATTTAAAAGTTAGTTTTAGACTCTGCTAGTCATCATTGTCAGGCACAGACAGACAGCTCCATCATGCAGGACTGATTGTTCCAAAGCTTCTTTGATTCGAGAGTCACAGCAGTAATCGATGAGCCTCTGGCTCGGTTGCCTGTGGAGAAATGATACTGAAAGGTGGGCCGCAGTCCTGCCCTCCCCAAGAAAACCACTAGGCTAGCCTACTATCTGCAGGAGTTGGAGACTGACCTATTTTCTCAGATCAATCTTGGGAGTGACACACAACTGTTCCAGCTGCAGTGGTCTCAGAGGATGAGCCATCTGACAGAGACAGCACGCCAGACGCTGTCCAAGCCTCCCCTGATGCTAGCAACGGGAGTCCCTGCATGATGTTCCCAGGCACCGTGTCGACACTAGAGAGTCTCCGAGCCTTGCTCTACAGAGCTCACTCTATCTCGGATTCAACTTCGGACAAGTGGATGGATGTGATCCTATCACATTAGCTAGTCATTGCTCATAGTCACTGTCCAACTGGAGAACAGTACTGGGATTATCGTAGGAAGCAACTGTGCACCTTGTCCTGAAAATCAGAATGGTCGGGGGTATCTATGTTTGAATGCAACTAAGATCCATCAGATTCCATGCACAACTTCCGTTATCTGCCAGCAGCTGTTACTCCAAAGAGCACATCTAAGAGGTTGTGATTCATTCGCATCTGCTCTGATCTCATATCACTACTGCATACTCTGTTGGGCTCCAGGTCTACTCCCCCTCTCGAGGGGTCGGTTCCGGAAAACGAAAAAGGGGCTGCCAGATTACATATTCGATATCTATTATTTATACTATGCACCATTGTACATACATATACACCATATATGGAATATAAAAATTAAATTATTGCAGATATATATAATATATATTTATCATATATACCTACAGCTTATATGAATATTATACTAAAAAAAGAAAGTTTCGCTCACTGTGTATGTCTGTGATGGCTAGCAAAATCTACTCCATGTACAAGGCTGAATATCTCTGAGAGGAGAGTTCAAGACGTCCAAATGCACCTGACATTCAGAATTTTAAATTTCTAATTATTAGCTGAGTAATTAATTAAAAACCACAATTAAAAGAATGGAAAACATTCATAATTCAACTAAAACAAAGATTTTAATTAGACCGCAAATAATATTTCTTCAAGAAATTTGAAAAGAGGGGGAAGGAATGCAGCAATTTTGGGGAGGGGTTAAGTTTATTGGAATACTTATTATTTAATTACCTTACTAAAGTTTTACAAATAGGAAAAAAAAATAATGACGATATTTAAAGGCTTTAATTTTTGTGTACTGTGAAGAAGAAGCGGTGTCAATTTCAGTGGTGGGAGTTATAAAATTACATGATTAATTATTTATTGTTACAATAAAGTAACAAATTGAGCATAAAAATTTTTTTAGGTAGCTTTCATTACAAAAAGCTACCTATTGCAGCCGTTCGGAGGAAAGCGATTTCAAAAAATTTTGGTATATTTTCATCGATCATGACCCCCAGACCCCGAAACCACCCTCCGTTCAAAAGTTGATATATATATATATATCTGACCTTTGTCATACTGTAACTCTCGAATTTATGAACCGATTTGGATGTAATTCGGTATGTACATAGTACATACCAATGTCTCGACCGAGTTCGTTGGCCAGCTTCATCCTTCATTCTGTTTCAAAATGGCGGCCATTTAAAATTTTTAAAAAATTTTTAAATTTGAAATGTGGTACCAAAAAATTGAAAATGGAAAAATATTTTTTTCTTATGTATTTGACCTTATTACAAAGATTCCGGAGCAGTTTTTGTTTCGTCTATATCTTAAAAAATGGCTGAGTTATAGCATTTTGAATTTCTAGCGTGGCTGACATTTCGAAACGTCCTGAATTTTGTCACGCGATAAAAGGCGTACTTATGAACCGATTTGGATGTAACTTCGTTTGTGCATAGTACATACCAATGTCTCGACCGAGTTCGTTGGCCAGCTTCATCCGCCATCTTGTTTAAAAATGGCAGCCATTTAAATTTTTAAGAAAAATTTAAATTTGAAATGTGGTACCAAAAAATTGAAAATTGAAAAATATTTTTTTTTTAAGTATTTGACCTTGATACAAAGATTCGAGAGCAGTTTTTGTTTCGTCTATATCTCAAAAAAAAGTCCTTCCGGCCAGTGCCGGGAGGAAGAGGTAGCTTTCATATTCCTTATTTTAAAAAAGCCAACTTATATTATTCAAACACACGAAGCTCAATTTAGTGGAAACCGAATGTAGGAGATTCAATACCAATTTTTATCAATACTAAATCATTATGAATGAGAATTTCGCGAAATTAGTCAGCTTTATCCAAGCTGCTTTTAATTAAAGTAACTTATATTTGGCTGCCAAATTTGGCGATTTCTTAAAGTGCCTGCCATCTTAAGACAACATGGTGGATGAGGCTAACCAGTGAACTTGGTCGAGACCTTAGTAATTGCTGTGCACATGCTCACTCACATCGGAATCGGTTGATATATACGAGTGCTGTCGCAGGCAAAAAATCAGATTTTTCAAAATGTCACCCACGTTAGGAATTGAAACTACTATATCTGAGCCATTTTTTAAGATAAAGGCAAACAAAAAATGCTCCTGAATCCTTATATCAAGGTCAAATAGTTAAGAAAGAAACCTTTTTCAATTTCTAATTTATTTGCACCTCACTTTAAATATAATTTTTTTTAATTTAATGGCCGCCATTTTGAAACAAGATGGCTGATGAAGCTGGCCAGCGAACTTGGTCGAGATATTGATGTATACTATCCACATGCCTTCTTCCATCGAAATAGGCGAATACGTGTGGTATCGCTTGACAAATACAAGATCGTTTCAAAGTGTTAGCCTTGATAGAAATTCAAAGTGCTATAATTCAACCACTTTTTAAGATATAAACAAAAAAACAAATTTTCAGAAACAAAAACTGCTCCGAATCTTTGTATCAAGGCCAAACACATAAAAAAAACTTTTTCATTTTCCAATTTTTTAATACCTCATTTTAAATTTTAAAATACATTTAAAAAGAAATCGCAACCTTTTTGAAACAAGATGGCGAATGAAGCTGGCCAACGAACTCGGTCGAGATATTGGTATGCACTATGTACAGACCAAGTAACATCCAAATCGGTTCATAAATACGCCTGTTATCGAAAGACAAAAATCAAGTCTTTTTAAAATGTCAGCCACAATAGAAATTCAAAATATTATAACTCAGCCATTTTTTTAGATATAGACGAAACAAAACCTGTTCCGGAATCTTTGTATTAAGGTCAAACACATACGAAAAAATCTTTTTCATTTTCCAAATTTTTAGCATCTCATTTTAAATTTAAATTTTTTTAAATGGCCGCCATTTTGAAACAAGATGGCGGATGAAGCTGGCCAACGAACTCGGTTGAGTTATTTGCATGTACTACGTACACACCAAGGTACATCCAAATCGGTTCATAAATAAGTCTGTTATCACGTGGCAAAAATCAGGGCGTTTCAAAATGTCAGCCACGCTAGAAATTCAAAATGCTATAACTCAGCCATTTTTTAAGATATAAACGAAACAAAAACTGCTCCCGAATCTTTTTATTAAGGTCAAACACATAAGAAAAAAATATTTTTTCAATTTTCAATTTTTTGGTGCCACATTTCCAATTTAAATATTTCTTAAAATTTTAAATGGCCGCCATTTTTAAACAAAATGGCGGATGAAGCTGGCCAACGAACTCGGTCGAAACATTGGTCTGTACTATGTATAAACGAAGTTACATCCAAATCGGTTCATAAATACGCCTTTTATGGCGTGACAAAATTCAGGACGTTTCAAAATGTCAGCTTCGCTAGAAATTCAAAATGCTATAACTCAGCCATTTTTTAAGATATAGACGAAGCAAAAACTGCTACGGAGTCTTTGTATAAAGGTCAAATACACAAGAAAAAAATATTTTTCCATTTTCAATTTTTTGGTACCACATTTCAAATTTTAAATTTTTTTAAAAAATTTAAATGGCCGCCATTTTGAAACAAAATGGCGGATGAAGCTGGCCAACGAACTCGGTCGAGACATTGGTATGTACTATGTACACACTGAATTACATCCAAATCGGTTCATAAATACGAGAGTTACAGTATGACATAGGTCAGATATATATATATATATATATATATATTGATATATATCAATTTTGAACGGAGGGTGGTTTCGGGGTCTGGGGGTCATGATCGATGAAAATATACCAAAATTTTTTGAAATCGCTTTCCTCCGAACGGCTGCAATAGGTAGCTTTTTTGTAATGAAAGCTACCTAAAATGGCTGAGTTATAGCATTTTGAATTTCTAGCGTGGCTGACATTTTGAAACGTCCTGATATTTGTCACGTGATAACAGGCGTATTTATGAACCGATTTGGATGTACTTTGGTGTGTACGTAGTACATACAAATATCTCGACCGAGTTCGTTGCCAGCTTCATCCGCCATCTTGTTTCAAAATGGCGGCCATTTAAAAAAATTTTAAATTTAAAATGAGATACCAAAATATTAGAAAATGAAAAAGATTTTTTGTATGTGTTTGACCTTAATACAAAGATCCCGGAACAGTTTTTGTTTTGTCTATATCTAAAAAAATGGCTGAGTTATAGCGTTTTGAATTTCTATTGTGGCTGACATTTTAAAACGACCTGATTTTTGTCACGCGATAACAAGCGTATTTATGAACCGATTTGGATGTTACTTGGTCTGTACATACTACATACCAATGTCTCGACCGAGTTCGTTGGCCAGCTTTATTCGCCATCTTGTTTCAAAAGGGTTGCCATTTAAAAAAATTAAATTTAAAATTTAAAATGAGGTATTAAAAAATTGGAAAATGAAAAAGATTTTTTTATGTGTTTGGCTTTGATACAAAGATTCCGGAGCAGTTTTTGTTTCTGAAAATTTGTTCTTTTGTTTATATCTTAAAAAATGGTTGAATTATAGCACTTTGAATTTCTAGTATGGCTAACATTTTGAAACGATCTTGTATTTGTCACGCGATAACACACGTATTCGCCTATTTCCATGTGAGAAAACATGTGGATAGTATACATCAACATCTCAGCCAAATATAAGTTACTTTAAATAAAAGCAGCTTGGATAAAGCTGACTAATTTCGTGAAATTCTCATTCATAATGATTTAGTATTGATAAAAATTAGTATTGAATCTCCTATATTCGGTTTCCACTAAATTGAGCTTCGTGTGTTTGAATAATATAAGTTGGCTTTTTTAAAATAAGGTATTTGAAAGCTACCTCTTCCTCCCGGCACTGGCCGGAAGGACTTTTAAAAAGACAACGACTTTTAAGGTTTTAAACTTAGTGAGCTGAAGGGGCAAAAAGGATAAAGCAGCTTCTTTTTTTTGTGGGAGAGGATATAATTTTTTAGATAACATATTATTTATTTACATTAGTAAGGATTCACAAATAAATAAAATAATAATAAACTAAGGAGATTTAAAGACTTTAAGGGGACCTTCTACATTAGGAGAAAAAAAAAAGCACTTTTTATGATTTTTTTGTAAGAAAACTGCACGATGGATCTTTTTGAAATTTTAACAGTTTATTGTACATGTCTTAAGGTATGCAGAAGAATTTTTTTATTAGATTTTGTTGCTTCTACTCTAAGTTATAAACAAATATGTTCAACTACATTTTTTGACAAGATGGGAAAGATTAGAAAAAACTAATCAATAGATCATCTTGATTTTTTAAAAATTAAAGCTTATTTAATTGCCCTCGATATGAATTAAAGCTTTTACTAAAATTATTTTTAAAAAGTTATTAACAAATAAGAATGAAATTTTTTAACAAATAAAAGTTTTTTTTTTTTTTTTTTATCAGCCATTACATAACTTTTTAAAAATAAATTTATGGGTTCCTTTAATTTAACTAGAAGCTATACTCACGAAGTTTACGAAAAAAAATTTATTTTTGTGTTTCAGATAATTCTACAAGGCGCTATCATGCCCAACGTCCAGACGAAATTTTTCAAAGCAGTTGAACCTATTTGTTTTTAACTTAAAGTAGAAGCAACAAAATCTAATAAAAAAATTCTTGTGTATATCTTAAAATATGTACAAGAAACTGTTAAAATTTCAAAAAGATCCATCAAGCAGTTTTCTTACAAAAAAATCATAAAAAAGTCCTTTTTTGGGTCTCCCAATGTAAAAGGTCCCCTTAAGTTTATGTGCTTGCTAACAGGGAGAGAAGCAAACAGTAAATGTCAATTTCGGGTAGGGAGGAAGGAGAGTATTTTATGATCGATTATTTATTGTTATAATAAAATGACAAATAGAGGAGAAAAAGTTTTTAAAACTTTGATATTCTGGAGGGGACAAAAGAGGGAAGTAAATAATTGGTTATTTATTGTTACTATAAAGTATCAAATAGAGTAGAAAAAAAAATGAAAGTTTTAAAGATGTTTAACTTTGGTACTGTGTGTGTGTGTGGAGGGAAGATGGGGACAGCAAAAAGAGGGAAATGAAATTTCGCAAGAAGGTGAGGTCAGGAGAGGGGGGGGGGGATTTAGATTATCTTTTTTAATCAGAAATTCAAAGAAATTCAGAAGAGTTTCAACTCTGATTAAAAAATAATACTACCACAGTAAAATAATGGGCTTTTTGCCAATTTTGTATAAAAATAAATACTTTTAAGGAAAAATAATTTCAGGCCTACAATTAATGTTTTTCGCCCAAAAAAATACCGCCATAATACATTAATTTTTTTGCGGGCAATGAACTCGATCATTGGAAATTTCCTGCTGTTTTTACTCTTAGTAAAATGCCCAAGCCAATGAATTTTGTATATATATATATATATATATATATATATACAATATTTTCACTGATTCATTTTTACAATGCAGCAACAGGAAAGAAAAATGAAACATTATTTAAACTATTTTTTGGGATTTCTAAATTTATTTCTTAATGGATAATCATAATTTAATTAAATGTTAGGCTATTAATTGATTAAAACACATTTTTTTTTTATGTTACACTTTTAATTTTTAATTTTTTTTTTTTTTTTACACTTTAAATGAATCATTGCTGTAGTTGCACTACCACCTGGCATAATTTTGGTGCTTTATTAAAACCATTTTTGTAACTCATACAGAATTGTTACACTCGAGAATATTTGTTGGTTTATAACCAGTGCATGTTAACAGGAACATGCATTGAGTTTAATGTAATAATCATATATATTGAAACACAAAGGTAAAAATTAAAATAAGATCAAAATCAATACAATTCTGTATGCATCAACTCTTTTTCGAGCATCTGCAATTTAGAGGAAAGTAGAACGAGTTCCTATTAGTGCAGTGGTCTAATCCAGCAATTTAAAGCTCTGAATTTTCATTGAGGATGCAAGTTTTAGACCTATGTCCTGCAAAATGATTTCTGTAATATTTTTGGTGATAATTTATTTCAATAATAATTTTATTAGGAGAAGTTATATGCTTTATATTTTATTATTATTATTTGAACGCTTTATAATTAAATAATATTTAAAAAAAACTATATTTAAAATATTTAAACTAAAATATTTTGCATGTAAATATCAATTAAATAAATTTAGCTGATCAACAGTTTTTGTTATATTTTCTGACCATTATCAAGAATATATATGTGTGTGTGTGTGAAAAAAAAATTTGCCATTCTTTTCCATAAAAAATAAAGCAGAAAGAAAGAAAATATCCATGTAAAAACGGAACAGATGTCATATTCGCCCCATATTGGCGCGATTTTTTTCTGTCGCCAATATCATATAGGCAACAGGTACTTAACTTGCGTCAAAGTATCGTTATTTTGCTTGATGTGGTAACCCGGATTATGTTGTTTATGCTGCTGACGTTTTCGCCAAATTGGCAACCGAAAAAAATCGCGCCAATATGGGGCGAATATGACATCTGTACCGTAAAAACTATAAAAAAAAATTACCTTGATGTCCATGGTTTAATATTTTTGATACGTAAAATAAAATGCAAGTAATAGAAAATATATATAATAATTTGTTAGTTGAATCAAGCTTTAAACTTAGATTTTTAAAGAATGAGACCGATAAAATCAAAATTCGCGGAAGTATTTAATGATTGTGCAATAAAAAAAAAAGTAAATATTGTTATTAAAAAAACAGACTGTAGTAAGTAAAAATAATTTCTCTACCCAGTATTTTTTAGTAAATTTCTGATAACAAGGAAGCATAATTGGTTGTAAATTATAAACTAAAAAATCTTTCAATTCATTCAATTGGTAAGACTGACAAGCATCATCTATTGCCTTAAAGAAATGGGAATCACTTATGCAATATAGAAATGTGTCATGATTTCAATAATTAATTTAAAAGCAACTAATTAAAATTTCAAGAATTTTTCTAGTGCAACTTTCAAGGTATTAACCGTCAACTCTTGACGGGTATTATTACCTAGTTTATAATTAAGTTCTAAAAATATTAAATTGTTGTATTGCCGTCGGAAACTTACCTGTGTACATTTCTTTCAATAGTTCTAGCACATAAGGAAGTGAGTTAAAAACAAACTAAAGAATTTCATCTTCACCAAGTTGTGTGGAACAGATGTGTTTGGGGTCTGCACCATAAACTTGGCAATTTTCTTTTCTCGCCAAAATGCTGTCTTTGAAAGTGATCACGAAAATGAAATCATAAGAAAAACCCATTTTCAAATATAGCAATTACTTTAAAAACTCATGAAAATTCATGCTTTTTTAATAATGAAAAAAAATATTTAAAACGAATAATTTTTATCGCCCCCTGATTCACGTTCAACATATTTTTTTTTTTTTTTTTTTTTTTTTTTTTTTTTTCAGGAAGAAAAATTTTGTCTACAAATATTTCATTAAAAAAATATACAAAAACACAATTTTACCAGAAATTTTAAACAGTTAATGATTTCAACGTGATACAGATTTCAACGATTTAAAAGTGATCACCATATTTGAAAATGAATTTCGTTGGTGCTTCAGAAATGTGATCATTTCGAAAATGCATTTTTACCCCAGATAAATACAAATAAATCAAAAAAAGTATTACTTACATTATGCAGATTCCTTGAAATTTTGAAGAATAAAACAAAATAAGAGAAAAAAAACAGAGCAGAGTAATTTAGATTCTAAAGAAAGAAAATTCTATATACACGTCGATTGTGGTAAAAAACAATTACAAAAAGATAATTAATAAATGCCAAACTTAAAAAGAATTTGTAAAAACAAATGAATAAATAAATAAATAATGGCAGCAAAAATAAATAAATAAAGTAAAACAAGTACACCAAATCTGAAGATCCATTCAACTGCCCTGTCAAAACAATATGCCAATCTCTGCAATCAGTATATCATATTCCAATCAATATCGATCCACATTTTGTGAATCACAAATACACCTAAACATAATATGTGCATGAAGCCATTATCAAAAGTTAATCGAAAAAAGTCATAAAAATCAAACCAATAAAAAATACTACAATGAATCTCGCAAAATTATGTCAGCCATCATAGATGACACAACACGCAAAGCAGAAGAAGTGAACACAGGAAAACTATACCGTTGGAAATTTCAAGTTCAAGAAACATATTTAGTTGAGCAACCGTAAAAAAATGTAAACAGCGCAGGGCGTCTATTCTGGTGTAATCGAGTAAATACCGGGAATCGGGATCGGGATCGCCGTCTCATAGCGACCGCCGGGCGAAGAGCTATTCTGGTCTCCCCTCGTTATACCACAGTGGAGGATGAAACGCAGAATATCCCCTGCGTGCGATCGGACACAGTTGTAGCCAATCACATAAAAGCGCTCACGTGTTTTTATTTGTTTGGGAGAGGGAAACAGCTGTCTTGCTTTGTCAAGTGTTATTGTTATTTACGTGAAAGGAAAAGAATGTTTGGGTTATCTAATAGATAACCAGATATAGATAATATCTATATAAAAGAAAAAAGAGTTGAAGGAATGAATGCCATTGTTTTACATCAGCGTGTGCGTGCCTGTAACCTGTTTAAAATTTCCTGGCCTAAGAAAAAATGTCCATTTGTATTTTAATTATGCATAAAATACTATTTGTTATTATTATTGAATCAATTTTTTGAAAGAAACTTTGTTCTATTTTAATATCAGAAAATGATTAGTAAATGTTATGGTGAAAATAGACAGATTTTTTTTCAGACTTCAAAATATTTTTGAAAAATAAAGGGGGGGGGGGGGTATTATAGGTTCTACCAAGCTCTACATATATATTTGAAGCCGAATATATAATGGATTAAAAAAAATAATAAACATTAAATAACTTTTTATTTATTTGCATCTTTAGACCACTTTTATTTTAAATTAATTATATATATCACACCAGTACTGAAAAAACATATATAAATTAGGCCGAATATTTAAATATACTTTAGTTTTACCTTTATTTAAAAAAAAAATCTAGGTTTGCTTATAATTGTTCTTAATCTCAAATCTACAATAAACTTAAAGAATATATGCATATATAATAAGTATATTAATTTAGCTTTGTACTTAAATGTCTCCTACCTTCCTTTTTAAATTAATTTATAAATTCACCACGATTTAATTATTTTCGTGACAGTAAAAATATTCTAAGGAAAGTCTCTCAAATTTTATTTTCCCTTAATTTTATTTATTAATATTTTAAATACTTACAGAGATCATCAATGAGTTTAATTACTTATTTAAAAAAAAAGAAAAAAAAAACTAAATATGCTAATGAAAAATTATTGTTGTATCTTTATCAATTCACAGAAAATCTTGGTTCTTTTTGAAAAATATAATTAGAATCAATTAAATCATTAAATGTAAAAACAAATAATAAAATGCTTTTTAAATTATTATTATTATTGTGAAACGGATCTAAAATATGTTTTCTCCGCTCAACAACGCAAAATTTTGGAACACAAACACAGGGACTGATTAAAAAACCCTTCCAACTGGGCCGTGGCACTGAACCTCTTTGATTTTAGGGGCTGCCAAACTTGGTGAACAAATTTTACAGAGATAATATTTAAAATCTAATTCGATCTTGTACAAATTATACTGCATATTTTTTGCTATTGGAGTCGGAAAATATAAAACACAAGTAATATACTATTTATCTAAATATGTATTTATATATCCATATCTCTATTTTAAGACATAGAACACGTTTATTTTTTTTTTTTTTTTGTGACAGCATAGGAAGGGGCATTGAATGAATACCAGGCCTTCGTCCTCTCCTCTTTTGTTTCACCAGGCCCTGTACATACACAGACTAATTTTAAAACATAAAAGCATGAAATTAGCAGATATGACAATTGAAGTGATTAGGAATTGAAAAGCGCCTTTATTTATTTTTATTTTTGAAGTATATAAATGTATTATCTTGAGTTATAAGCAATTGTTATCTTTTGACGACCTTTATCGGGAGTCACTTTCATAATTTCGGTTCAAAATGCCTACTTTGACCGCATTTTCTGAAGAATCCTTTACCTTTATCGAAAAATGGTATATGCTATTCGTGGTTGCAGTTTCTGAATAACAACATCGAGCAATTTTCTGTGTTTTAGAATAAAAATTATTCCAGGAATGTGTCAGAAAATAGGGAGTTTTAATTTGAGAACAGCTTTAATATTATACAGAAAAAAATGTGAACTGTCTTGGCTTTTTGCCGAAACTTTTGGTTTGTTTAAAAGGCCGAAATAAAAGCTTTTATTTCAGAAATTTTTCCATGTTTAAACTTTAAACCTTTCCATGTAAAATGAAAGTATTTTTTTTCGGTCTGAATTAAATTTGTAAGTAAATTAGTTGACATTTTTTGCAAGAAAAAAAGAATACACAGATTTCCGAGTCAAAGAACTTTTAAAGAATCTGTAAAAGAGCTTTAAGTAAGAAAATAGTATTTTGTAATTAACAGGGGTCGGTGATATATATATATATATCAGTGAATATATATATTTATATGGATATATTTAGAAATCGAATAGCTTATCCTTGAGATATACCATGATATATATCCGATATTTCTTTCAAAATGTCAAGACGTTTGATACTTTCGATATTTTATATTTTATTTCAAAATTTGATATTTTCAGTGAAAACAAGTGTAAATGAATTTTTCGACTGTTATTAACGGTGTCGTTCTGTAGATATAGAACTTTTGCTCTGATAGTGACTTTTGCCCCCCCCCACCCCCACCCCACCCCACCCCACCCCACCCTCTCTCTAAAAAGAAACTTTACGTTTGAAGCTGAATTTTTAGATGACAATAATTACGTCAGACAATATTTCTTACGACACCCATTGAAAGATAAACTATCTAATTTTGATAAGTTATTTACATCTTCATTTAAAATGATCTTTTCTAATTTTGGTTTACCTCAATTTAAAATGCACAACACATTATGAGATTGAAAAAGCAACAAAATTACAATTATGTTCATTTTATTTTTTAATTAAAACAAATTATTTTGTATTTCAAATTGTGTTTTCAGGGCTCGCAGCGTTCCTAAAATTTTCGCAATTTGCTACCAATAAATTAAAACGATAATCTTTTTTGTACAATTCTATTATCGATGTTAAAGGAATCTACCACAAAGAATTCTTATTTAAAATACTGGTAGCAAAGTGCGCAAATTTTAGGAACGGTGCGAGCCCTGTGTTTTATACAACAAAATTTTCTTAATACTGAATCTTACAGCTTTTTTTTTTTTTTAAACAAATTGGGTCTGTTTTCAATTAGCTGATCTACTATTTTGTTACTTAAGAGAAGCAAAAAAGAAAAAAACACACATTTAGAATAATATTTTATTAAGTTATCATGCTAACTGCAATATATTTTAATTTCTTATTTATATTAAGTCTGAAAATATTTATAATTATCAATAAGTTGACTATTTTGAAAATATCTGATAAATATAAAAAAACATTGGATATTTTTTATATGTTTGAAGAAATCATGATATTTAGTACCCCTGGTAATTGAAAAACTATGCCCTCTTTCTATTTTTTAATATTAAACAAGCGCCCAAACCCTCCAAACAGAGCAAAAATTCTTTCGGAACCCTACCCACTGCGATCTCGACCACCTGGTAGCAGTCGGAAAAAAAGCAACCCACTCCGACCGGCGAAATTTCGACTCTACTACACCAGAATAGCAAATAATCGCCAAGGCGGCTCTTCCCGACCGGTTTCAGCATTCCTACCACACCAGAATAGATCCCCAGGTTCGTTATAAAATGACATCAGAGGCACAAAAGAGGATTTTCTCTCTGCTCCTTCTGCTGAAAGGGCGGCTGGGGTTGCCATAAATAGGATTTGGCATGATTCGTGGCAGGGTTACCAGAACTGCAGGAGTATCGCCAAGCTTGGCGACATTTTTCCGCATGTAATTTTGCAGATCACAGGAGCCTCTATACCAAGAAGTTTTCTAATGAAACATTCAAGTTTTTTGCTATCAAATCTTTATTTGTACTATCTAGATTATAATTACGCTCTACACATATTAAATTGTTGTATTGCCATAGGAAACTTACCTGTGTACATCTTTTTAATAGTTCTAGCACATAAGGAACCAAGGTTGTAAAAAACTTAGTTTTTTTTTTTTTTTTTTTTTTTTTTTTTTTTTTTTTTTTTTAGACAGCCCGAGCAGATTTTATTAAAAAACTCGGGTTAAATGGGAAATTTTACACGGGTAAATTGGATTAAAATGCCAAAATGTGGGCTATGATTCCACCTTCCTCGCAAATAATAATCTTCAGGGTTGCTGCTGTATAGGGAAACTGAAAAAACTGTGGGAATTTAAAAACAAGGAATTTTACTAAAATTTGGTACTTTGCAAAATTTATCCGTTTAAAATTTGAAAATTCTCAGAGGAATTATTCCGAGCAAATTAATTTTTTGCTCAGGAAAATGGAAGGAATTTGCCGAAATAAGTGGCAATCCTGATCTCAAATATGATCTTTGTGAACACGTCATAGTCTAATAGATGGGAATGACTTCTTATAGTCTTAATATTGATCTCAATATTTTTCTCTGTTCTTAAAAAAATATATACTCCCTTTAATTTAAATAACAAACAAATTTTAAATTGCAAACTATCAATTGTGTGTTATTTAATAGCAAAATATAAATATAACTTTAAAAAAACTTGCTCCTTTGAAATTATCATAAGATTAGCAAATATTATAAAAAAAAAAAATCTGAAAACAAAAATTTTTCTTATATGTATGTATAATCTATTCATATATGGTTAAATTTTTAGTTTTTAATACAATTCATTTAGAAGAAATTACCCACTACAACTGTGTAAGGAAGTAAACTAAAAAATTCAATATTCACCAAGTTCAGTTTCTGTAAAAAAGAGAAACACTTTCACTGATCTGCATTCCTTTTCTTTTTTTAAATTGTGTGGATTTAATAAAAAGAGTAAAAAAAAAAAAATCAAACAATGGGTATTAAATATGAGTGTTGATTTTGATAATACAAGGAAAGGAAGCATTGAAAACTGTGCAATAAAATGTAATTTACATCTTAAGGAGATCCTTTTTTGGAACAAATGCCATATTACATGTTAACAAAAACAATATATAACTCATGCATCGGAAATGTCTTTAAAATATATACTGATTACAAAAAAAAAAAAAAAAAAAAAAATACATTTTACATATATAGAAATTTGATTAATTATTGTATATTTCAATTACTGCAGAAATGACATTAAAATTTACAAATGTGCATTAAAATATTAATAAGACTTTAAAGTAAATAGATAAACATCAATATCATACCTTTAAGGCTGTTCTCAAATCCAAAGAGTCAACTCTCTGACATAAGTTTTAATTCATTTTTGTTCGGAAACGCATGAAACTAGAAGATGTTGTTATTCAGAAACTATGTCATCAAGCTGTTTTTTCCACTTTCTCGTAAACGCAATAGATATTTCCGAAAATAATGTCAAAGTTCGCATTTTGAACCGAACTTCCGAACGAAGGAAGAAAATCCAGTCAGTAAGGGGAGAAAAATACCGTGTAACGTGGCCACAATTGCTTATAACTCAATAGGTAATTTATTGATAAAAAATGGAAAACACGGTTCGATTCCAAATCCCTTCCATAGTCAGGCTTTCCAATTTAATATCTTTCCGTTAAAAAATGAATTTGTAAATGTGTTAAAAAGTTTTGCGCTTGTTGAGCAGAGCATTTGAGAACAGCCTTAAATAAGTTACCATTAAACGAAATATTGATTAAATGGTGATCGAGGCCTCACTGGAGACTACGCAGTAGCTGGTAACTTTCTTTAAACTTTTATATTTCTCTGCTAATTTTATGAAACAAAAGGGAAATATAATAAATCAGACATAGAATGTTATTTTACACTCAAATTAATAAAAAATACGACGTGAAAGTTGCGATCCAATAATCAGATAGAAAATTATGTTAGGGACAGGGTACCGCCATTTTCCGATTAAATTATCGTAGACGCGGTACAAAAAATTTTTCGACCCATGATCGTTTAATAATTTCCATGCTGCCATCTATCGTTATAGGGAAAATTCAGCAACCTGTGTTTGTTGCATATTTGTAAGGTTAATTAGAGGGTTGTGTTTTCCTCCTACAAGAATTTTATAAAAAAATTGGTAGTTTTAAAGGCCAATGCAATTAGATTTGTCAGAATTATTAAGTAATTTGAAGAAAGAAAAATCATGTTAGAACTTAGATATATAAAACAAAAGCGAAAATGTTTAAAATAAGTATCAATTAACCACAAAGTACCCTTTTAATATGTATAATTTTTATTATTATCCTTAATTTAAAAATTAAAATTATTAAAACATGAGACACACATGTGTACAACTAAAACAACTTATGACAAACAACTAAAACAAATTATTTAAAAATGTTTAATCTTTCATTACTTATCAAATTGTAATTTTTATAAAATCTATTAATCATTTTGGCTACTCTGCGGTATTCACCAGGAAATGGCAGCCCTTTCTTTTACCGATTTTAAATTTCTTAATTCGGGTTTATTTATTTATTTTTGTTGTTGTTTTTTTAAATGTTTAATCTCAGATTCTTTTTCGGCTGTAATTGCGGAATAAATATAAAAAATTAAGCATAAAGAGGTTATAAATGACCAACAAAGAAACAAGATGGCAGACTCCAGTCTTACACTGCAGCTGTTCCAATATTTTAAAGAGCCACCTATTCACTTGATAAAATGTACCCTTATACCCCTTTTGAAAAATAATAATTCTTGACTCAACTGCAATTCACAACTACAGAAGGTAAAATGAGGAACAATATTACTAAATTAGGATGACTTTGAATCATATTGGATTAGTAAAGTCTCGCCTCAGTGTTCAATTTTCAATGTAATCAAGATATAATCTTAAAAAATTTTGTGTAATTTCATTTTTACTTTCAAAGAATTGTTTTTTTTTAATCTAGTCGATTAGTTTAATTTAGTAAACTCGGCATCGTTTGAACTACTTTTTTATTTGAATATTTTACAAAATCTTATTCAAACATTATTGGATGGTTTTATGAAAGGAATTGATTGAATAAAGTAAAAATGCAAGTTTTGTAGTAAATGTTGAAATTTTAATTTAAAAATAATTAAGAAAAATTTAAAACAACACTTCTATGATTTTGGACATTCTGAATTAGCTTTTGTTGGGCACTTTCCTCAGAAATGTATTCTGCCTTATGATCAGGTTTTCAAAAAGATATTTTCAGAAAAAATAAATAAAGTAACATTATAACATATGAAAAAATACAGTAACATAAAAAAAGAATTAAAGATTGCAGTTTTGAATCATTTTAAGGGAAATTAATGGAGTAAATAGTAATTTTAGCATATTTTTCATTATTGTCTCATTATGGCATTTTGTAAGAAGATACTAAGAATGTCAAAATTTCTTTTAATCAAAATGTGAGAAAACTGATATTTTTTTCATTTTTTTCAAAATGAAGGGTACCAAGCTCCCTTAATAATTCAGGTCAGCAGCAAAATCTTCTGTTTAAAAATATTGTTTGATTCCTGTATATTTCATGCTACTAAATTAAAATACGGCGATGGAATTGCTAAACCAAAATACCAATTTTTAGGTTGAAATGCTTGCTTCTAAAATTAAGGTATTTTATGTCTTGATAAAGCTTAAGTGTAAGTTGCATAAATAATGAAATGTATGTTAACTACATGTAAATTTCACATAACTAAATGTATGAAAATATTTCCACAGATATAGCAGCATAAGGAATGAAAACACATCAGGGGACAGCAAACAGTAAATTTGGCCACAAAGGGGGGGGGGGGGGATGAGACATCAAAAGAAAAATGTTCACTACAAGTGTCGACAAACTACATTTTCATGCTACATTCTATCGATTGGTTATCTAAAAGAGTGAAAGCACATTTTTCATGATTTCAGTTTAATCTAGTATTGCTAATTACTCTGACAATCCATTCCTAATTATTGTTATTATTATAAAACTTTTCCTTGAAGAAATGGCACATGCTGGGGCAACTTTAAATTAGATTTAGGAATAGGCACTTTTCCAGTATAGGGGGCTTTCCGAGATTAAAAAATGGTCTTGGTGAGAGAGGTAAATTTGGCTATGTATTTTTTCGCCACCTTTTTATTATTTCACATACACAACCAATCATTTAAATAGTTATACAATTTATTTAAGATAAAGAAGCCATTTATCTGTTTTTATACAGAAACAGATGTAAATTATATGTAAAAAATAATAACAATAATTTATAAATAAAATGTTTATATATATATAAATTTATCTATAAACCACCATAAAAATTCTTCAGGTATGTTTTCATAGCTGTTATTTGGCAACAAATCTCAGTTCCTGAACCCCAAATATGTGCCAATCTTTTTAAAAACCACTAAGGCCACTATAGTGGAAAAGTATCCAGGAATATTAGAAATGTAAAGTTTACAGATTTGTTTTGCAGGAGGAATTTATTTTATCTTTTTGCTAACCAGTGAATTTTATCATACACAATTTTTCTCTTATGTATTTGTTTTTTAACATCCAGTTCCAAAAATCCCCCCCCCCCCCACACACTCCATTTATTTTTCTATCTTTTGACATTTATTGAAATTTATATTCGTGTTCTGAAAAATAGCAATTTTATGTTTGAATATCCCATTTGCAGTCGATCTGAAACCGACAGAATAATGTTTGTCAGTGCTGGTAGTCTGTCCAGCATCCAAACTCAAAATTAAAAACAACAACAATAAAAAAGATCATGTGCAAGTCGTTATCAGGCCAGGATTTATTGCAATACCTAAGTAATTGAAACTTTAACCTCTCTGATTGAATAGTATTCTGTAAACGTTATTGGTTTGTGGATTAAGATTATAAACTCAAATCACTGATACTTGAATTAAATTTTGCACTTTTTCCCAACATTCCAGTTTTTATTATTTTCAGTAAATTTGATTCTATAATCACAAAACAATTTATATCCATACTGAAAGAAATTTTTCAAATATCCAGTGAAAGCAGGAAACTTTTTTTTTTCCTTTAGCGTTTCCTGTCATTGTCATATATCTATGATTATAATTACAAACAATCAATCAATAAATAATTATAATGATAAAATGGTTTTACAGATAATTTATATATATACCTGGGAGGAGAAAATTTATAAATATGTTTTAAACTTTAAAAGTCTATTTTGTAGTGATAAAATCTGCACATGAAACAAAATTTCAACGTTTTGAATTGACAGTAAAAATAAAAAATCAGTAGCCATTGATATGCTCTAGTTTAGCCATGTAATACCCTAGAAGTCATTAACTTGTATGCAAACACAGAGAACCAGTTCAACATTTTGAAAGGTTTTTTTAATAAGTTTTCATGAAATTGATGATGGGAGGTTGCCCCATAGTGAAATTTTCCAACTCTCCTAGAAATGGTTCCAGAATGTTTAAATTTCTTGAAGAAAATACAAGAATAAAGAAGTGCATAATCAACCAGGATTCAAGGAAAACAGGCTCAACTTTACTGCGCACGTGGTTTCTATGAAGTTATATGTATATGAATGCTGAATTTCTAAATTATGGTTTTTCCTAAGACCGTGTCTTTATGAGTATCATTTAGGTTAAAATATCATTTTCTTCTGCACCTTATGACTCATGCTTTGAAGTTCATGAGATTATAAGAGATCACCAAAATCAAAAGTTCATGAAAATGTGTAAAAGTGAGAGATGTTTACGATTCCTTTTTATAAATTTAAATAATTATTGCTTTTAAAAATATTTATGTAAGTGCATAAATATATGGAAATAGACATGGTTATTTATTTACTTTTCTTGTATACTTTGAAATTATTATTTATTATTTAGTCGATTTTAAACTATGTATTGATGAAAATACAAAAGACCTGTTTCTTATAAACATTGGCGGACAAATAAATTGCATCGCCTAGAACAATATAAATTTTGAAATTTTAATGCTCTACTTTGTTTGCCTAAAATTAATTTAGTTGCTTCAAAGCAACATATGACATCCTGCATATCACTAGTGCGTTATACAACAATTGTGAAGCAACGCATGAACCAGTTTTCAAAATAGAGTGCCAAAATGAGAGAATAACCGATTTTCATGATTTTGAAAGCATGGTTCTATACTTTCGATTGTTTCCTCGGAAAAAACGTATGGCAGTTGCTTTATATAAAAAGAGTTTACCAGATGTGGGATCACTAAAATATTAGGATTCCATCAATCTACAATTGCTGGAGTGATTAATTTGAAGCTTTTTAACTATGATGTCGAGAGAATAGCTAATCAGGCTGAAAAAGAGTTATAACAATGATTGAAAATGTATATCTGAACCAGATATTTCTCCATAACTGCCATGCAAGTGCTCTTAATTTAAAAGTTGAATTTTAAAAGGCCAGTGGTGATGCTAATATAAATGCACAAACTGTTCAAAGACTGCTTAAGTAATGTAGTTTGCATAGTTATTGCACCCCAAAAAAGCATTTACTTGCAAAAATAATAGGCAGGAGCGACTTTTTAGGGGCAAAAACATGTTTCATGGACTCATTAGGACTCAGTAATTCTTTTGGACAATTCTAAACTCAACCTCCATGGAACGGGCAGCAAAGGGTATGTCAGGAGACAAAAAAAAAAAAGCATATCATCAAGATCATGTTACACTAACTGTGAAATTCAAAGTGATTCAAATGGTCTAGAAAAACATATTCAGCAAAGGGATTGAACGACTGCAAGTATTATTGAACACCAGTTTTCACCGACATCGTAAAGCAGTCTTTAAAGCCAGTTTTTCTAAATAATTTCAAAATTGCAGGAAAGTGGATTTTTTAACAAGACCCTCTCATACGGTGAAATTGGTATCTAGAATTTAATATATTCACAAGTGATTTTATTGTGGAAGCTGCAAGTTTTTATCTCCACAACATAAAATATAATAATAATGTAATTTTTCATCTATTTCTTCACTCTAAGTGCAGGTCTATCTGAAAAAAATCTGGTATTAAAGATATGGTCTGGCCTGAGAATAGTCCTGATCTTAATCTCATTAAAAATTTTTGGATTGGAATTGGTGCTAAAACGAAGCAGGCTACCAAGGCCAAAGGAAATCAGTAATAGGAATTGGTACGATGAAATTTAACACGATTATATCCCAAATTTGATTTCTTCCACACATATGAAAGAAATCTCTTTTTCCAGAAATACTTTTAGAGTTTGAAAAAATTAAGAAATGCCAAAAATATCTCCATCTATTAAAATTTTAAAAGTACTCAGACAACCCCTATTTCTAGGAAGTAGTTTTTATTTCAAATGAAAATCAAATTTCAAAGTATTGCTTATGAGGCGCAAAGGCCAACATAGTGAAAAAGATTCCATGCCGGGACTCGAACCCGGGCCATCAGTATAGCACACTGATGTTCTAACGACTAAACCACATGGAACGATACCCAGCCTGGAAAATTTCCCACTATTATATGTTGTCAAGGCTACAAACGCTACACAAGATGGAATATTTATCGTGAGCCATCGACCTGGAGCAGACACAAAATTTAATTAAATCCAGCATCGATAGAAACTGTACATTAATTTTAACACAATTATTCTAATTGGTAAATGAAACATATTAGATGTAAATTTCCAACTGGGCGAAAAATATCCTGACCAGTATTCGAACCAGGGATCTCCTGGCTGAAGCCCCCATTGCTCTGCCATCTGAGCTATCCCAGATGAATCTGACGGAACTTTTTCACCCAGCTAACCTTAATGATTATAGCATCTGGTCTGAAACCTGGTTCAGCTCAACAGAATAAATCTCAGTTGCCCAGGTGGAAATTGGTTGGAAGTTTTTTGCTCAGTTGGAAATTTACATCTAATATGATTTATTTACCAATTAGAACAATTGTGTTAAAATTAATTTAGTGTAATTTCATATCCAGCTATATCTGGTGTTCCATTACCTGAGATTTATTCTGTTGAGCTGAACCAGGTTTCAGACCAGATGCTATAATCATTAAGGTTAGCTGGGTGAAAAAGTTCCGTCAGATTCGTCTGGGATAGCTCAGATGGCAGAGCACTGGCGACTTCAGCCAGGAGATTCCTGGTCCGGACATTTTTTGCCCAGTTGGAAATTTACATCTAATCGATAGAAACTATCATGGAAATTATTCCAGAGAGAAAGATTCGCCTTGCATACGATATTTCAAATGAAAATCAAATTTCAAAGTAATTACTTAAGAGGTGTAAAGGCCAACATAGTGAAAAAGATTCCATGCCGGGACTCGAACCCGGGCACTATGTTGGCCTTTGCGCCTCTTAAGCAATTACTTTGAAATTTGATTTTCATTTAAAATATTGTATGCAAGGCGAATCTTTCTCTCTGGAATAATTTCCATGTATTAATATAGTTTCTATCGATGCTGGATTTAATTAAATTTCGTGTTTGCTCCAAGTCGATGGCTCACGCTAAATATTCCATCTTGTGCTGCGTTTGTAGCCTAGCCAACATATAATAGTGGGAAATTTTCCAGGCTGGTTATCGCTCCATGTGGTTTAGTCGTTAGAACGTCAGTGCGCTATACTGATGGCTCGGATTCGAGCAAAGCGATATAAGTAAGCGTCCTATCTTAAATGGGAGAGGTAGCCCCAAGATTAAAGGCGAGGTCATGTCAATCAAGGTCATACGCCACCCAGCGGATGGAGTGAACTACAAGAGGATTATTAACTTCTTTCCCCTTTGTGCATAATCTATAAGTTCGATATCTATGAAATTACTATGCGCACGCGCAGCTGTGATTTTATTCGTTTGTCGTCTGTAGTACTTAATTGTTGGAAGTACCGTAAAATACCGTTAATCCGCTCCCCTCAAACACGACGGAAAATCGTAAAAAAATCGGAGGGGGCGCTTACACGGTATTAAAATTGTAGTAATGTTATCTATGGGTGGTGAGGTGGGGGGATGGTAATGGCCGATCGTCGCAAAATATGCATTATTTTAATAAAATGAGAAAAGAAAAACATTTTGAAAAACAAAAAAATTATATACAAAATAGAAAAACGGTATAACTTCGCGATTAACGGCGACTTCAAATTATAGAAAATTCTGGATTTCAAAAGCTCTGAAACTGGAATGCATTTAGATAAATAATAGCAATAATATCTGTCATAAGATAAATAACAACAGTAATATTTGTCATTAATATGGTATCACAAAAATAAAAGGAACTTATTAATTTAAATTAATTAATAAACACTAAGAAATTGCGTTTGAAAATGTCCTAAAATTCATTCTAAAACTAGTAACATTTTATGCGGCGTCGCCATCTGTTGTAAATTAGGGAGATTAAATAACCATTTTTTTTTTTTTAATCATCATTTCTTGTCTATAAAGGCTAAATAAATAATACAAATCATAAAAATAACAATAATGAAATGAAAACTATTGAAAATGAAACTAATTAAAAAAAGAAAAGAAAAAATGTGTTGTAATGGGCAGACTGACATAGAACTAATTTAAAAAAATAACTTTATCACTACATTAACTCATTTTAAATAGTGATATATAAAGTAAATATTATGCATATCACCTTCAAATATCAAATTAAATCACCAATTCAATACTTAATAATAACAATAATAAAATAAATAATACCAATAAATCCGATTTCGCGTTATTTTGGCACCATCTACCATAACTTAGAAGAAAGAAAACCAACACCATATAAAAATAATTCCGAAAGTTACCAAAAAAAAAGGCTATAAATCGTTATTATCACTATTATTTTATATATTTAGTAATAATAATATACAAGGCTAATAGTGTTACAAAATTTTAATTATTCCTATAAATATGAAGTTACGTACAGGACAGGCGGTAGTGAAAAGTTCGATGACATGAATCGATTCTTAATCGAATAGTAAAACGAATAACTGAACTGCGTTTATGGCTTCCTCTGAGGTTTATGACGATATGAAAACAAAAGGTAAGTGCAAATATATTATTTACGTTTGCGATATATTAAAGAATTACGCCTTTCTGATCCACCGAAAAAAAAAATCATTCACAAGATAAAATTTTTGGCATTGATCTTGACGTGAACACCGAAATTTTTTCGCGGGGAGGGCGCCTTCTCGGGATTTCTTGAATTTTCCAATTTGTTTACAAAGTGGGAGGGGGGCGCTTAATCGGGAAGGGCGGATTAACGGGATTTTACGGTAAAGATATAATTCGATTTATTTATTCGCCATTATTTAATTTATTAACTGAAGTTAGTTATTTAAACAAAATCAGTTCTTTTAAGAACTTATATTATTTGGGAAAATGCCACGTTGGCGTTCTAATTATTGCAGTTTTCAAAACTGCAAAAATAACTCTCTATCTGAGAGAACACATTTTTCTCGCTTCCCAAAAGAGAAAAACAGGTTAGTTTTGTGTATTATTATAATTTATAAAAAAGTTAAAATATTATTTAATATATATTATTAAATGTCAGTGATTTTAATACGTTCTATTTGAATTATGTTTTTGTAATGCAATGAACAAGAACATATAAAAATTAGTTAATGTATGTTAAGATAGAATTTTACAGCAGCGTTTTTAATTCAATTCCTGATAAGATAAAGTTATAAAAATTACATAAACATGTGTATTTCCAATGAGAATTAAACGTTTCATTACGCTTAGAGTTAAAGTATAAATTATTTAATTAATTTTAAGGCATATTTTTTATTTATCGGGCGCAGGCGATAAATTGCCAAATATTCTCTTGATCGAATTGTATTTATAATATTTAAAATAGAAGAATTTCATTCATTCCATTTAAAACTCATTTAATTTTACATTACGATCCACTTTAATTTAAATCCCAATCGCGCCCGTCGGCCTAATCGTTCGGAGTTTTCGTGGTTTTCTTCGAGCCGTGGATCTTCCATGCGTTAATACGGATTAGGTTCCCTTAGAAAGACCCCTACGGAGAACACTCCCCCCGGGCCTATATCCCTCGTGTAGATAATTGGCCGTCAAAAATCAACCCAACCCAACCCACTTTAATTTAAAATGCAAGCAGTAATTCTTGTACTATTAAACCAGCAATAATTGATTATTTATAGTTTTAAATATTTTGAGAATTTTAGACAACAGCTTTAAAAAAATTCCTAAAATCGACAAATTACTTTTTTCTTAAAAATCTAGAAATATGTCAGTCATTGTGTCATATCCAGGAAAAATAGTTTTCATGGGATACCTGTACTTCGCACAGGTGAATAACATTGCAGAAAGCATACACAGTATAGAAGAAACTTCAAAAATTGGAATAAAATATAAAATATTTACAAATAGTACGTGGTATGCTCAATTAAACATTTATTATCTTACACCGGTTCTTCGCAGGTGTAAAATGGATAACTTTCCGTAATCGGGCCGATAGCCATGATTGGCGTCAAATGAGAAAACAGTATACAATTGTAACTGTATAAAAGTTAAATAATGGTTAGAAAATGAAAGTAACTTTTATCGAAATAACCCAATTGTGGAACATTCTCCAAATTTGAAAAAGGCTTATGAAACACACAACAATTGCCAATAACTGAAAACTATAGACTAATAATAAGCTTGACGTAGCAGTTGTTGATCGGTAGCCAATAATTTCAAATTTCCCTTTTAATTTTGTCCAGTTTCAATTTTTGATTATTATTATTTTTTTTTCAATTTGGCTTCCGCAAAATAGTCGGAATAAGTAGTAGAAAAAAGGGCCGCGGACGGAGATGGGCCAATTGAACGTATTAAAATCACTGAAATTTAATAATATATATTAAATAATATTTTAACTTTTTTATAAAAAAAATATAGGGCTGAAAATCACGTTTAAGATGCTTAAAGGTTTTAAATATTTCTCTTTTGCAATTTCCCAACAAGCTGGTATATTTTAGAAATCGTAGTTTGTTACATAATTTACTCAATTGTTGTACTTGTATATACAGTTGTAACAACCATAAAGAATGTTTAAGGATTTATCAGCTATGTTTAGATAATGTAAAATTAATTTGCTAATTTATAATCAAGTTGTAAAAATACTAAAATGTTGTACTGTTACTAGAAACACGTCCATGTACATAATTTTTATTTTTCTAGCATATCTGGGAGGGAAAATCGATTAAAATTTTTTATCTTTTCATACATATGAACAGGGTTAGATTAAATAAACAGTGTAAAAAAGTACTTTTATGTTAGCCGGCCGCAGTTCAAATATTTTATATAAACCGTCAAATATTTTCCCCATCACCAGCGTTTATGTTGCAGTCATTTCATTCAAAAATATAAAATCATCATTTTAAAAATATACTCGTCTTTTGAAAAACATAACTTTATTTAAAATACATACATACTGGTATATTACATCAATTTAAACACATGCTTTTCGTTCATTATATTTAAAATACATTTTTTTCCCTAATAAATAATAACATAAACCCAAGGTGGGCAAGTTTCTTCCAATGTGGAAAAGAACCTGGAAAAAACCATGGAATTAAAAAAGTTACGCCTATAACTTTTATTAACAAAAATGGTTTTCTTTTAGCCTGAATAGCTTGCATAAAATTCAGGTCTATTTGGAGATATTTACAATTTAAGAGTTATAGGCGGAAAAGCAGACAAAGCCATTTTAGAGAATACCTGTTAAAATATAAATCGTGAATTTCAAATATTTACTCACTCATGGAAGATTAACCTTGTTTACCAGATTCATTGCAAAATATTTTTGTTACAGCTTGTTTTGATAAAAATATATGTATTTAAAAAATAGTTGCAATATCAGTTTAGTTTCGGGGCAAAAGGCAATACTGTTTACGTAGCATTAGTGTTTTTTCTCCCGAAATTAAAATGACATTGCGATTTTTTTTTAATACACATATTTTCATCAAAAAACTGTAACAAAAATATTTTGAAATAAATCTGGTAAACAAGGTTCATCTTCTATGAGTGAGTAAATATTTGAAATTCATGATTAAAATTTTAACAGGTATTCTCTAAAATAGCTTTGTCTGCTTTTCCGCCTATAATTGTAAATATCTTCAAATAGACCTGCGCACGAGATGCGCAGATGGTAGATATTCTGTCATATATGACGTCATACAAAAAACCATCCACAAGATGGCGCAGCTGTGTCATTTTACAGCAGATTCCAGCATTAACTTTGTACGCTTACTTATAGCGCTTTGGATTCGAGTCCCGGCATGGAATCTTTTTCACTATGTTGGCCTTTGCGCCTCTGAAATATTGTATGCAAGGCGAATCTTTCTCTCTGGAATAATTTTTATGTATTAATTAAGTAGTTTTTAATTTAATTTTTCTTGTATCTCTTGATAAATTTACAGGGTGAGTAGGTATGTTAATTGAAAAGTTTTTTTCTTTATCCCTCAAGGAAATGAAATATGAAGCATAGAAAAAAAATTGAGAATAAATTAAGTGCTTATAAACTATGAAAATTACATGATACGAAATACGAGAGTTAAATATTTTACAACAAAATTTTCCAGAAATAATAAAAACTGATGAAATATGCAAATTAAAATTTATGTGTAACGGATATTTTTCCTAAAATATTTCAGATTCATTCTGCAGATAAATTGAACAATATAAGCTATATAGTATGATTTCATTTTCTCTTGAATTCCTTGAAATTTGACAGTTATCAAATTATATTGGAACTGTAAAATGATTTATGAAATGCTTAGGGAGGCTGTTTAGTCTGTATTAAGAATCATGCGTTTTCTTTTACACATTTTTTTCTCCCTTCAATCTTGAAAATGCTGTAAAACAAATTTCTTATAATATCTTTCACTGATAACAGATGGCAGCATGAAACATAATTAATCGAATATAGGCTTTTAATCGAAGTATTGTATGGCGTCATTTCGCCATTTTGTTCAGAGTTTTGCTCATCGTATTGTATGCAGTGGTAAGTGATGTTTTCTAATTATCAATCTAGAAAAATTCTGATAGTTCTTTTGGCATTTTTTTTTTGTGTGTTGACGACTGCATGAGATTTTTGTTTTCATTATTATATTGAGAAAACGAGTTATTTATTCTGAATCGGAAAAATAATTTGTATGCCTAGATTACTAGCATTTATTCAATGGTTGAAAAATCAGCCTTTTTTTTATTATTATTTTTTTTTTTAAGAAAAGCATGATTAACTGGAATCGAGGCAGATAGGCTCAGATTTGCAGTGTTAGTTTTTTCTATATTATTTCAAATTTTTTGTTGTAGAAGGTAGAAGTTATATTTATATGAATATTGAATTTCTAAATTATTGTTTTATCCTAAGACCGATGTCTTTATGAGTATGATTTAGATTAAAATACGGTTTTCTTCTGCACTTTATGGCTTATGTTTTGAAGTTGGTGAGATATAAGAAATCGCCAAATTTAAAAGTATGTGAAAATGTGTAAAAGATAATGATTAAGTGATGACAATAAGTGAGTGATCTTTTTTCTAAATTTAAATAATTATTGTTGTTTATAATATTTACCTAAGTGTATAAATGTACGTAAATAGACATGGTTATTTATTAATTTTCCTTGTATACTTTGAAATTACTATTTATTACTTTAAATTTTTTTTTTTTTTGAAAACGCTACAGACCTGTTTCTTATATAGATCTACCTCATTTTAACTTATATATTTGCCCACCTGGAATCCACTGTGACACATTTTAGTTAAAAAAAAAATTGATTTGCTTAAAAATTCTGGTTTACAATTTATCGAATTATTAAATTGTCCTTCAAACATTTTATTAACAGTATTTTACCACATTAAATCTTAGATTAATCAACTCATTATATTTCTTCATTCCTAGTATTTAAATTCTGTTGCCATCAAAATTTATTGAGAAAATGCTATTAGATATGTTCTCTTTTATATTTTTTAAATGAATATTAATGATTGTTATAAATTATTTAATTTTACAATACCTTTATTTTTTTTGTTGTTGAGTACAGTAGACTCCCTCAAATCCGCACAGCTTGGGACCAGAGGTTGTGCGGATTTCTGGTCATTGATTTGTTTACATTTTTGAAACATTAATTTGATGGGTAGTTAAGCAAAGGAAATTATAATGAATGCTTACAATAAAGTGAAACATTAAAATAAGTAAAATATTAAAATAATTTATTAGTTTAAACGTAATTATTAAAATAATTATGTGAAATAAAAATTTAGCAAAATATTAAATTATTAACGATGAAATCGATTCAAAAGTGCTATGCTGCCATCTAGTGGTAAAGCGATCCTAAGATCGATACGTCATTATGCTATTATCAGTATATATAGCTTATTGCGCTCTCTGTTTCTTTTTTCATTGTTATTTAGAGTCTTGAATGCTTTTCTTATGCTGCTTTGTATGTTTAGAAATAAATCTGTCTATAATTTAAAAAAAAAAATTCAGTGAAGAATAATTTTAAAATAGCGTTTCGGTTCATGGATTTTTCCATTTCGAATCCTGGAATTTTTTATATAGATATGCTAATTTATATCAAAATCAAAAGTAATGTAAATTTATTTAGTAGTAAATCAGCTGTATTAACCAAAAGAGAATGATTAACAAAAAATTTAGTAAAAAAAACACTGCGGTAGTTGCTGATTTCGGCACCATCTTGAATATTGTTCCTGCAACTTAACTGTAAATTTCATTGTTTACATCTGAAAAAATATGCGGATTTTAGGCGTTCATGGATTTAAGGGAGTCTACTGTATTAGAAATTATTGATCTGAAAATGCATAAAATGCAATGTAGCAAATACTGAAATTCTATTGAGCCAATAGATAGCAGCGTGGCAAAAAATTAATCAAATATGGATATATAATCGAAATGCCTTTCCGTTACATCGCTTCTATCGGAAATTTAATCGTAAAAATGGCTCTTTGCATGATTTTCTGAATCAGTGTTATATCGCAGCTATCACTTATTATTTGTATTATTTTCACTATTAAAGAATATTCCTCTGCCTGATTTACTTTATTTCTATTTTGATTTCCTAACAAAGTATCAATAATTAAAAGAAAGTTGTGAGTTATAACATAGTTAGCAGGGTTGGCAAGTTTCTGCCAGAGTGGTTAAAACCAGCGGTTGTAACCGGTTAAAACCGGCATGGCAGAAACTAGTTTCTGCCAGTAAGTGGCAAAAACTGGCAGAAACTAAGAAATAATATTAATAAGAACTTTAATGTGCAATGATTCATAATTCACACAATCATATATGTATTTGATATGCAAACAATTAAGTTAAAATTAAAGATTATGAATGTTATTCAAAGTTGCAAAAAAGTTTCAAAATGATCATATAAATATACTTTGTTTATATAATACTAATTTTCTTTCACATGAAAAACAAAAATTTTCATAATGGTAGTCTGATGCTGTACAAGTTTAACTATTAATATTATTGTTTAGAGTTGAATTTCTATTTAAAAGTAAAAAAAAGAAATTTACAAAAAATTCTAAGATATTTTAACAAATGTGTTTTTCAGAGTATTTTTAAATAAATAATGCAATGCAATAAATTAAAGATTATGATTCTTGTGAAAACATGAGTAAATAATTGAAGCACAATAAATAACTGAAAAAAAAAGTTTAATGAATTATCTTGTACAATTATTTTACAATATTGAAAGAACAAAATTGCCACTCAAATATACTGTTATTACTTTTTCCACAAAACATTCCATAGCACAGGACAAATTTTGCTAATCTTTCTGAACACAGACTGTTTCTTAATTTGCTCTGAATAAAAGAAAAGTTCGAAAATATTCTTTCATTACTTGCTGGCAATGTCATTATTGAGGATGCAAAATTTGAAAAAATCCTCATTTTCACCAGTATTCGTTTTTAAAGAAGACCACCACACAGAAGGCAAGACATTTTCTAGGACTTCCTTTGAGAAATGTGTTTCTGGGACAGGAATCGATTTTGCTTCAAAGGATGTTATTAAATATGGCACAAATTTGGGATTAATATCAGAAAGCAATTTTCTTGCTTTTCTTTATGTTCATATGTCAATTTCGATCCCATATACTTAGGATGAAGTAATTAAGCTAGCACATGGTAGTTGGTTATGACTGTATTAAATCTTCTTTGAACCTTTGTATTTGTTTGTGTTGTTTGTAAGTGCAAAATGTGGTTGGAATATTTTAAACTAAGTCTTAAGTTGAAAAAGAAAAAAAAAGTCAGATTTGTTCCTTTGAATACTGTATTTAAATGAAATGTTTTTTAAATCTATGGAATTACAAGATCCACATATAACTAACATTTCTATGAGAGATATTTTTTTACTGTTATTATTAAATTATTATGTTAAATTACAGAAAGGTATTCTGAGTAAGTATTGATTATTTTTCTTTTCTTTTCATTGTTTAATTTAAAATAAGTATTGGATATAGTTTTCATTTGATTTTTAAACTGAAATTTTTAAATACTCTAATAATTGTTTAGATATAAAATTATGCAATCATATTATAGCAAAAATTTTATCTGTTACATAACTCATTTTTTTTAATACAAATCTATTTATTTTTTAATTAAAACTACCCACAATATTTCATTTGTTATTTATACTGAAAAAAATGTACTTAAGAAATTTAATACAGTAGACTCCCTCAAATCCGCACAGCTTGGGACCAGAGGTTGTGTGGATTTTAGAATTTTGCGGATTTCTGGTCATAGATTTGTTTACATTTTTGAAACATTAATTTGATCGGTAGTTAAGCAAGGGAAATTATAATGAATGCTTACAATAAAGTGAAACATTAAAATAAGTAAAATATTAAAATAATTTATTAGTTTAAACGTAAGTAATTATTAAAATAATTAGAAAAATATTAAATTACACCCGTCAAAATCGATTCAATTCGATTTCTAAAGTCCTATGCTGCCATGTATCGGTAAAGCGATCGTAAGATCGATATGTCATCATATAGATATGCTAATTTACATCAAAATCAAAAGTAATGTAAATTTATTTAGTAATAAATCAACTGTAATAACCAAAAGAGAATGATTAACAAAAAATTTAGTAAAAAAAACATAGCGGTAGTCGCTGATTTCGACGCCATCTTGAAATTTGTTCCTGCAACTTAACTGTAAATTTCATTGTTTACATCTGAAAATAATACGCGGATTTTAGGCGTTCGCGGATTTTAGAGTCGCGGATTTAAGGGAGTCTACTGTACTACTAAAAAAATATCAGATTATGTATGAAATATGTTTATGTCAGTTGTTGCCAATTTCTGCCGGTTATAACCACTTTCTGCCACTGGCACGGCAGAAACCCTTTTCTGCCGGCAAAAAGCCAGCCCTGATAGTTAGTTAAGCTAGTCCTATTGATCATTATTTAGGAAACATTTTGCTTGACAGTAACTTAATTTAAGGTATGATATGTATGTCTATCCCTTTAATGTATTTTCTAATTACTGATTTAATGCAATTATTTCAAAATGTCTTTTCATGTGCTTCTTCAAATTTTTATTGTAATCTTACAGATGTTGTTAACCCTTAACTGCTGCTTTTTTCAATTTTCAAAGTTTAACTTGTAATTTTCAGTTTAACGATAGATACTACTGAAATTTTGTTTCATTTGGAACCTTAGTAACATAGTTAGTCTTCCAAATAGATGAATTTTAATTATGATAATCGCGTACATAAAGTTAAGTACAGAAACTGTATCATCTGAATTAATAGAGCCTTTTATTAATCATTTGTTCCAGCAGTCTACTTACGCGACAATTTTTGTCACAGAAATTAAGGGTTAATGCATAAATTACATTTTGTTCTTATTAATGATTTATTTCTTTTTTTAATTTAGTCCTAAAAACTAAATTATTTGTGTTCATTGGGTTGTTTTTTAGACTTATACCTTCACTAAGTTTCATATATTTTTGTTTCTATACAGTCAACATTTATTTATATATTTATTATTTTTCTCAAAACAATATGCATAATATGGCCCTATTCATAATAATTGCTAAGCTAATGAATTGCATTAAATATCTATGCTTTCTTTTAGATTTCTGTATGGCAGATGGTTGTGATCTCTAAGATAATATAGATTCTGCCAGCTATATGCCATAGATAATCTCGCTCAGTATTGTATAGATATGACCGGTGGACACTTTATGCTCCTCTTGTAATGTTTTCACAGCAAGATAAGCCTACTGAAAAGTTTTCTAAAATCTTTTCATTATTGTTAAAGTTATAAATAAAGACTTCAAGTAGAATAAATAAAACTATGTATAATAAATAAAACAGTTAAACAGTGAAGTTAGGCATGAAAATTTTCAGTATTTTCTCTAAAATCAGTTTTTTTAATGTCATTGTGGCAATTTTTGAGTTTGATGCAAAAAAATGGCAGTAGAAGAAAAAGGGAGAGGGGGATATGTAATGCGATACACCACTCTGTGTTTTAAAATTTTCTTGTAGTACATGTATTCTTATTTTGTGTATTAAATAAAAGGAATAATAATTGCCATAATAATAATAATATAAGCTTTGCAGTTGAATTTAAGATAAGTAATAAATTTATTTGCAATAATACATTGCCATTTTGTTTTCAAATATTTCAATCTATCAAGAATTTCTTTAAATTCAAAATTAGGGAGAGGGCTCCAAAATAAGAAACAAATAGTGTTTTAAAAACTATTCTTTTAAAATCCTAATAATTAAATGCAAATAACATTTAATTTTATTGGAGTTCAAATTTGTTCGATCTGTTTTTTGTGTTCATATATGCATTTATTTTAAAGCAAAATGAATGAACAGATTAGTCAAAGTATTGTCCATCGCTAGCTACTACTTTTTGTCACCACTCAGGCAATTTTCGAATTTATTCTAGGAAAAATAACTCCTCTTTTGAGGCACCTCAAGTTTGAAGTCAATTTTTGATTTCTATGAAAGAAGTAAACCTATGACCTGCTAAATCATGCTGTATCTATCAGAACAACCAGTAATCAGAAGGAACAATGTCTGTAGAATACAGCAGGGGTAATAAAACATCCCACTTGAGCAATTCCAAATGCTTTTTTTATGACTTTTGCAAGAAATCGCCTTTTAATATCTCTCAGTTTCAGTTCATAAGGCACCCAATTTCCTTTTTTTTTTTTTTTTTTTTTTTTTTTTTTTTTTTTTTTTTTTGAGTCATTCCCATTGATTTCAGTCATACAGAAGCAGCTTGTTGACTCACTCTCAATAATTCTGCAAAATCCTCTTGTATTTGACTCAGATCTTCATACAGGGATGCCTCTAAATCTTTGCCTTCGAAGTTTTTGGTTGCCCAGAATGAGGCTTGTCATCAACATTGAAATCACCATTCTTGAAACATCGAAAAACATTTCCTACACGATTTTTCAGTTGGAGCAGTGTCACTATAAACTTCCACAAGCATTCGATGGGCTTCAGCTGCACTTTTCTTCCAATTAAAGCAGAAAACCTCTCAGAAATGCTACTTAGTTTACACAAATTTGACCTATTTAGCACAGTAAAAAAAAAAAAAAGAAGGTTTTGTATGATACTCAAAGCAAAACTGATTATTATTGACAAATGTCTAATCTCACCTCACTGAAATCAGATAGCACCATGTTTTGAGAATGGACCAAACCAATTTATAAACCCAATATTTCATGCATGAATACGTTAGCGATGAAGATGGCATAGTCCAAGGACAGGCCTCAAGCTGGCTTTCTGGATATCGTTCTGTGTTTTAATTTCAGTAACAGTCCAATGATTTTAGTTAGATCAAGAATTATTATTTTTTTAGCGAACTATGAAGGAAAATTTTATGACCTCATAGGTGCTCCTTAAAATATTGCAAGTCACTTTTTTTTAAAATTATTGTTTGAAATTTAAGGCAAAATTACATCATTATAAATAATTTACCTTACTTGGATACTGGTCTTTATTATGTTTTAGGAATTTAAATTTTATAGTGAAAGTTACAAAAAGTAAAAAAGTTTTATCAAAAGCACACTTTATGTTTTGAGGCACTTTTCCTGTCGGTTTTCTGGTTCTTTCTAGGGGATAATCACCTAAGTTTCTGCATGATTTATTTTTCTACCAATCTCTTCAAAACTGTATGCTGAATAATCCTTTAATTATGTTGACTTTTCAGATGATCATTTGTTGATAAAATTTTTGGCGATACTGCTAAGGACTTTGTGAGAGGGAAAATTCAAAACCATTTGAAACTAACCTAATATTACATATAATGCACAACAAACAATTAAAAGTTGTTAAAATTTTGTTTTGACGGTAGTTAGTGCATTATTAATCGAACATGGAGGTGGAATTAAAAAGTTTTCAACGTCATAACGTCTATCGAAATAAATGGTGTTGCTTATCTCATAACATAGTTTTCTATCTCCGTTTTATGTCACAACTGTCACATAGTATTTTTTATTATTTTCAATGTTAAAAGAATATCTCTCTGTCTGATTTACTTTGTTTCTTTTTAGATTGCTGACAAAGCAGAGAAATATTTATAATTAAAAGAAAGTTGGAAGTTATAATGTAGTTGAGTTAAGTCTATCAGTCATCATTTCGACACCATTTCATTTGACAATAATTTTTTTTAAGGTACGACTTTTATGTCTATCCTTTTAATGTATTTTCTTATTACTGTTTTAATGCAGCATTGTAGGTAGATTTCGCATGAAATACTACCTATTGGGATCGTTCCTATGTTGGAATTTCTGAAAAATTTTTGCAGATCTACACTGATCATGACCCCAAGAACCCCAAACCACCCTCAGTAAACAACTTTATATATATATATATATATCACTTTCTTCTGGACACGATAACTCACACAATTCTACGCAAATCTCTTCCAAACTGATACATAAAATCAAGGGGCATAAAATCTCGGTCAAGTTCGTTAATGGGCAAAATTGGATCAATGAGATGGGAATAGGGAGGGGTTTTGTGAGAACCGAAAAAACCGCATAACTTCCTAATTTTTGTACATATCAAATCAGTTTAACCACTTCACCGGCGAATGGTATGGGGAAACAGTGCTTTTACCCCCGAGTTATCTCGGGGCAGCCGGTGAAGTGGTTAAAGTTTTTATTACTTCTAAAAATAGGGCCAAAAATTTATGTATCACAGATTTTGGATAAAATTAAAAATGGGCTCAAGGGGTGCAAAAAATAGGATTTTTAGGAGAAAAAAATTCCTAACTTCGTCAATTCTCAAGCTATCAAATCCATTTAATTTTATTATACATCTCCTTAATATTATCTACAACTTTTATATTCACAAGTTTTTGATAGGACCAATTCGTACCGCAAAAAAAATTAAAAACGAAAACAAAAAAGGGGGGTTGAAGAAGAAAAATTTCCATAACTCCGTCAATTCACAAGATATAAAATCCCCTTGAATTTATCATATATCTTCTTAATATTGTCTTCAACATTTATATAGACAAGTTTTTGATAGGACCAATTCTTACAGCAAAAACAAATAAAAAATGCATAGCGGTTGAAGAAAAAAATCATCTTATTAAGGTTGTATTCAAATCCAAAACTGCTTATTTTCTTACTCATTTTTAAATTCATTTTTGCTCTCAAACGCATACAATTGGTAGATTCTCTTATTCAGAAACTATATAATGTACTGTAATGATCGATTTTTTGATAGAGGCAGAATATATTTCAAAAAATGATGTCAAAGTGGGCATTTAAACAGAATTTCCCGAAGCGATTGTGTTAGAAACGAAAAATATTGCCCTACTGAGAAAATAATTGTTTATTAATCAAGTTTTAATTAATTGAAAGTAAAATAAAAACGCATGTCGGTTATAAATCTTTTCAAAAATCACGTCAGCAAGTTTCATATTTTTTCTATTAAAAATGAATCTGAAAATGTGCCAGAAAATTTGGAGTTGTTGAGCATGGAAAAGTATTTTTTTTTTTTTATACTGCCTTAACATGATTCTGATAAAACCAGCTATTATATAAAAATTAAATAAAAACTCGTCAAAAGCGGCCAGATATAACTGTTAAAGTGGATTTATATCTAATCATGACTTAGTTTTTGTTGGTGAAATTATTATACTTAACTTCGAAATCTACCTCCGCCTGTAGGCCGGACCAGCAGGGATTTTTTCTATTTTTATGTTACTTTTGCAGTCATTTCAGAATGTCTTCTTAAAAGTTTTTTTGCAAACTTACTGATTATGTTAATACATAAATTATATTTTGTTTTTATTTACATATCTATATATATATATTTATTTTTTTGTCTCAAATACATAAATTATTTGGGTTTCATTGGTCTGTTTTTTTAGGCTTTCTTAAAATATAATTCAAATATTGATATTTAATTTCCATTTTTTGATTAAATTCATGTGTTTTGAAAACATTTATGCATGCTTCAAGGTGTTTTTGTAATTTTATTCAAGAGATGATAAATTGAATACAGCGTTAAATCTTTCATAATAATTATATCCTTTATCAAGTATCTTAAAACCGATTTTTTGTTTAATGAGTGCAGTGATATTTTGGTTTTCGAACACAATTCATTCAAAAGAACTGTTGGAATGGAATAAAATTTTTACCTCAAGAAATAATGAAAAAAATAAGATTAACTGGTACCCACCTCCAAAGTTACCCCCCCCCCCCTTGTTTACCTGTTACAAAGAATAAACTGTAGTACAGTAAAATACAGTAAAGTTGACAGTACAGTAAAATTGACAATGGATTATACTACCAAACAGTACATATATGCAGTGATAATTTCATAAAATTTTAACAAAATTAAAAGAAATATTTAAATTACTTTTATTAAGGAAATTTTATCTGAAATTATCATGGGGGGAAAAAAGGGGGAGTTATCAAGTATCTTTCTTAAAATATATTCTTTACTAGCTGCCCCGTCCGGCGTTGCCCAGCCCTGTAATAATATTCTTAAATGAACCTGAAATTTATATTGCAGGTTCATACAGGAGGGGAGGGGGGGGTGGTTAAGATGGTGCAAATAATCAGGGCCGACCTCTGGTTCAGTTGGAAAGTTGTGTACAGCTTAAGGTTTTGAATTTTTATGTTTCTCTCACTTTAAACTCTTTTATTCAAAATTAACTAATGAAGTCAATTAAAATTTAACTATGTTTTCAATATTTTTAATTTTTATTGAAAACCTTTAGATGAAAAAGTAATTAAAAATACATCATAAATTGTAATACTGAAAAAGAAATAATAAAATTGCAAGCAAATGCTACTATAATGATTTTTTAAAAAGGTACTGTTCACAAATTTATTTTCTCATAGAGTAAAGCCTGTTTATGATGGAATCGTGTAATAAACTGAAAAAAAAAAACAGATTTGGGCTTCCCTCCATACCTTAAAAAAATGCAATTATGCTTTGTTCAATTTAAAGAGCCTACATAAAACAAAATTTTTCACTGGTCGTCTGTGTTTCTGTCTAAGCATGTTTTATTGTATCTTACTTCTGGTGGGGGTCCTGTATTGGAATTATTACTGTAACGCGCAGACTCTTTGTATGGCCAAATGTATATCATTTTATATCTTTAGACAGTTTCCTTTTGGTGCCATCTAGCGAGAGTTTTTATAAGTGAAGTAATGTTTTTTATTGATATAGATCAGCCATACTCAAACTTTTTTCCTCGCTGGCCGCAAACATACGTTAGGTGGCAAAATAAAATTACACCTTATTTCGCATATCTTCCCTCTATTTTTTAACTACCTTTCTCATCATAGTCCGGGTGCTACAGTTGAGAAAACTGCAAATCGTGATAAGAATATACCGATTGGTGAGTATCTACTTTATATTAATACAAAACATTTCAGAGGGGAGGCATCGTGTAAAGTCGTGGGAATTCAAAATGGCGTCATTTTCTTAATTTTCATACTATCCACCATATAAATGTGTGTTTCAGGTCGATTTCGATATTTTTAATGTCAAAAATTTCATTTTTAAAAATTTCGACATAGTTTAATGAGTTTACGAATTTTGTTTGTCTGTCTGTTTGCCATTCCATGCTCTAACTCGCCTAAATATCACTACTCTTCAAAATTCACTCAGATTGTCGTGTAATTTATACATGTTATTCTTCACAATAACACATTTCAATTAAAAAAGGAAGTGTATAGCTTTTATAGTCCGTTTACAGGACAAAAGAATTGCATTACGTTATTGTCTATTAGTCCGGGTACTACGATTGAGAAAACTGCAAATTGTGAGAAGAATATATTGATTGGTGAGTATCTACTTTATATTAATACAATCCATATAAGAGGGAGGAGGCATCGCATAAAGTCGTAGGAATTCAAGATGCCGGCTGTTATTCAAAATGGCGTCATTATCTGAAGTTTTTTATTGTCCATCATGCAAATGTGTGTTTCAGTCGATTCTGATGTTTTTAACGTGAAAAAATTCGTTTTTAATACTTTCCGTCATGGTTGAATGAGTTTATGAATTCAGTTTGTCTGTCTGCATGCCATTCCATGATCTAACTCGCTTTAATATCGCCACTCGCTTAAATTCACTCTGAGTATCTTGTAATTTATATATGTTATTGAAGTTTACAATAACATGTTCCGAATACAAAGTGAAGTATATAGAGATGAAGTTACAGATGTTAATATTTCAATACTACACCAACTTTGATTTTCATCTTAAATTTTTTCTTCAATGAATTAATCTGAGTAGAAACGAGTTAAACTCGATCATGATATTCATTACAATAAAAAAATTTTCGTTATTCTATTGTACATCAGCCCTTTGCGAATAGCCGGCTTAGCAGGACTCGAGATCCCGTCGCTGCACGAGTCGTCAATAGATAATAGAACTACGAAAAATCGAGAAAATTGTACAAAAATCGCTATCACAGCATCCCCTTCCCGTGGGATATTTCCATATTGAAGGAAGACCTGCTGGCCATAGCCAAAAACATACACAAAAAATTTGGTTCAAATCTATGCATAATTTATACACTTTTGGATAGTACAATAAGGAAAATGGCACAAAAATCGCTTTTAAAACACCTTCTTCCATCTTTTTTTTCAAATTGAGGGAGGACCTGCTTGCCAAAGCCAAGAATATGCTAAAAAAATTATGTTCAATTCTATGCATCACTTCACACACTTTTTGATGGTACAATGGCGACACACGGACAGACAGACATTTTGTATAAACATGTTTTTTGGTGTCTCTGACCCCTAAAACATGTAAATTCGTAGAAAACCAGAATTCAAAAAATTTCAAGAATCCAATTCTTTAATCTTGTAAAGGTAGAAAAAAGTAAAAAGCACATAATAAACAGTACTGTAGCCGTTTTCTTTTTTGAACCCCTGTAAATGAACGATAAATGCTATGCACATCATATTTTACAGCAAGTATATTGTACAGCACCTCACTTATATATATTAGTTTAAATATGTTTCAAAGAGTTTAACAACATCATTAAAACACATTGAAATGATTTTCTCCCATAGATCATAATGGAATGGAATCCTTTTGATTGTGCCTATAAACGAACTATAAATGCTACACACTTCATTTTCAATATAGAAATTTTTGCTGTATACCACATATTAAAATTACATATAAAAATAACACATATATAAATAAAATATTTAAATAACATGGATATCCGGGTATATTTAAGCGAATTAGAGCACAGTCAGACAGACGATCACATAAACAGGATTCATAAATACTTTTCAACAATGTTGGAAAGTGTTGCAAATGACATTTATAAACTTAAATGCATAGAAATTTACATCAAACACAATTTTATACAATGATGAATGTGAAAATTGAAAGAGTTCCAGAAAATGACTCCATTTTGAATAACAGCCAACAACTTGAATTCCTACGACTATACGCGATGCCTCTACCTCTTATATGAATTGTATTAATATAAAGTAGATACTCACCAATCGATATATTCTTCTCACGATTTGCAGTTTTCTCAACCGTAGCACCCGGACTAATAGACAATAACGTAATGGAATTATTTTGAGGATCCTGTAAACAGGCTATAAAAGCTATACACTTCCATTTTTATTCGAAATATGCTAATGTAAACTTCAATAACATATTTAGATTACATGACAATCTGAGTGAATATAAGCGAGTAGCGATATTTAAGCGAGTTAGAGCACGGAATGGCAAACAGACAAACTGAATTCGTAAACTCATTCAACTATGACTGAAAGTATTGAAAAAGAGATTTTTGACGTTAAAAACATCGAAATCGACCTGAAACACACATTTATATGACAGATAGTAAGAAAATTCAGAAAATGACGCCATTTTGAATAACAGCCGCCATCTTGAATTCCCACGACTTTACGCAATGCCTCCCCCTCTGAAATGTATTGTATTAATATAAAGTAGATTCAAACCAATCGTTGTATTGTTATCACGATTTGCAGTTTTCACCTTATTTTGGTCGTGTAGCACTCGGACTATATAGTATGAGCTATCATATGGTCCGCCGAGCAACGAAGAAGCAGCCTGGGATTAAATCCAACGAGCTTCTAAAGTCAAATTTTAAGTTGAGTGAAACGCCGACATGAATAATAAGTACTAAGAGTTTCGTGCTATGAAATTCGTCAAACGTAAAGTATTAAAGTAACGTCAAAGTAAAGAGACTTTAATTTATGAGAAACAATTCGTAGAAAATTATACACGAAAAAAAAGGTAAATATGTTGTTAAAATGCCCTTAAAAGAGGATCCAGCTATTTTAGGAAACTCAAAACAAATCGCAACGAAAAAATTAAATTCTTTATGGAATCGTCTAGCAAAAGATCCTGAGTACTTAAGTTTATATTCAGATTTCTTAAAAGAATATCAACAGTTAGGCCACATGGTTGAAGTTAACGAAAGTGAGGACGAAAATGGATCCTATTACATTCCCCATCTTGGAGTGTATAGAGGAATAGAAAAAATATATCAACACCTTTGAGAGTTGTATTTAACGCGTCTTCCTTAACAACTGAGGGAAACCCACTTAATTCTATTCATTATAACGGAGGTGTAATACAAGATGATTTATTCTCAATTATGGTGAGATTTAGAAAATAGATCGTCGCTTTCACTGCGGACATTCAAAAAATGTATAGAGCAATCTCTATTCATCCAGATCAGAGGAAGCTGCAAAAAGTTTTATCGAAGGAAGGTCTTAACGAGACAATTAAAAATTTTGAATTTACGACAGTTACTTATGGTACTGTTAGTGCACCGTTTTTGGCCATGAGAACACTACTTCAATTGTCTAAGGATGAAGGAAGCAAGTTTCCTTTAGCAGCACCCATACTGAGAGGAGACATATATATGGATGACATTCTATCTGGAGCTGATAATCCGCGGATTATCTGTTAAAAAACCTCAAAATTTTTAAGTACGTATTATCTATTTTTGCGGATTATCTGCTGAAATTTATTTTAAACAAAAGTTCACGTCAGACATCCAGTTTCTACCACATGATTGTCTTCTATCGATCGTTCGCGGAGTTGCTCGTGATTGGTTCACATATGACGTAACCGTGCTAGTGTGAGTGGCTTCCGAATTTTATGTTTTTTTTTAGCTTTTTGACAACATGTTTCTGTGATGAACAAAGTGTTTCTGAACTCATCACTTTCAAAAATTTCAATCTTAATCATTTATGAAATAGTGTATTATTATGATGTTGAAAGTTATAATAATGTCTAAGAGAAAAAGTGTTATTTAACACTGCAGAATTTAAACTGGGCTTTATTAAAAAAAGCGGGAGATGATCTCGATATATAGGTATCGATTTTTACTATAAATCTATAGACAAATCAATGTAGGTATCGGAATTAGCATAAATGTACACCCAAATCGATATAAGTATCTCAATTAGCATAAATCTGCAGTCAAATCGATATAGGTTCGATTATTAGCATAAATATATAGCCAAATTGATATAGGTATCGGAATTAGCATAAATGTAGGCCCAAATCGATATAGGTATCGCAATTAGCATAAATTTATAGTCAAATCGATATAGCCATTATTAGCATAAATCTATAGTCAAATCGATTATTAGCATAAATCAATCACAAGACATTCTACGTTTTAGCTATAAGATTCAATGGAGAAAAAAAATTGTATTTTTTTAACTTGTAATTAATTTTTTAAAATTATTTTAATACAATTATCATTTAAATAGCGCAACTAAATAAATAGAGAGGTGGTTTATTAGTAGTACTTTGGAATGTTGAAAACAATGAGTAATCCTCGTATAGTCCGGTGTATAATCCGCGGATTATGCGCCGATGCGGATTATCTGTTTAAATTTTTTTATAAGGGCTAAAAATTGCGGCTGCGGATTATACGGCGCCACGAATTATAGGCCGAAAATTACGGTAATATAAAAAGCTATTTATCTGTTTTTATATAGAAAAGAAGTAAATTATATATAAAAACAATAACAATAATTTATAAATGAAATATTTATATGTATATTAATTTATCTATAAACAAGCATAGAATTTCATAGCTGTTTGTATCATTTTGCAAGAAATCTCAGTTCCTGAATCCTCAATTGTGCCAAGTTTTTTTTTTTTTTTTTAATACAAAGGCCCTTATAGTGGAAAAGTTCTTAGGAATATTAGAACTGTAAAGTTTACAGATTTATTTGTAGGAAGAAATTATTTTAATTTTTTGCTAATCAGTGTAATTAATCGTACAAAAAAATTCACTTATGCATTTGTTTTTTTAATTCTTCAGTTTCCAGAAATTATTTTTCCCCTACTTTTTTTTCTATCTTCTGCAATTTATTGAAATTTATATTTGCGTTCTGAAGAATAGCAATTTTATGTTTGAATATCCCATTTTCTGTTGATGTGAAACTGACAAAATAATGTTTGTCAGCCGGCAATCTGTCAAGTATCCATATATAAATTTAAATAGAAGAAATTAAAAAAAAAGATGATGAACAGGCCGTTATCGAGCCAGGATTTACTGTAATACATAAGTAATTGAGACTTTAACCTCTTTAATTCAAAAGTAGTCTGTAAATATCTTTGGTTTGTGGATTAAGATTATGAATTCATCTTTTACTCGAATAAACTTTTGTACTTTTCCACAACATTCCTGTTTTCACGACTTTCAAAAAATTTGATTCTATAGTCATATAATAATATCTATCTATACTAAAAGAAACTTTTCGAATATCCAGTAAAAACAGGAAACTTTTTCTTTTTTCTTTAGCATTTTCTGTAATTTTCATACATCTAGAATTATAATTACAAACAATAAATAAAAAATTATAATGATAAATGGTTTTATTTAGATATTTTATGTATGCACCTGGGTGGTGATAACTTATTGATAGGTTTTTAATTTAAATGTAGTGTAATAAATTCTGCAGACGGAACAGAATTTGAACTTTTGAAATGACAGTAAATAGAAAAAGCGAGCTGAAGGACAAGCCATTGGTATGCTTTATTTTTGCTATGTATACCCTAGAAGCCATTAACTAGTATACAAACAACAGAGAAACAGTTCTAGATTTTGAAAGTTGATTTTTATAAGTTTTCATGAAAATGATGATCATATGGTTGATTCATGGTGAAATTTTCTAACTATATTGTAGAAATGGTTACAGAATATTAAACATTCTTGAAGAAAATACAAGAATAAAGATGTGCATGATCAACTGTGAATTTAGGAAAACTGACTCAATTTTTCAGTGTAAGTTTTGTTTATGTTATTTCAATTTTTTGTTCTAGAAATTATATTAATATGGAATATTGAAATTCTAAATTATTGTTTTTTCCTCATACTGATGTCTTTATGAGTATGATTTAGGTTAAAATGTCGTTTTCTTCTGCACCTTATGACTTTATGTTTTGAAGTTGGTGAGATATAAGAGATCACCAAATTTAAAAGTATGTGTAAAAGAGAGTGACGATTAAGATTCTTTTTCCCAAATCTAAATAATTATTGCTGTTTATGTTATTTACATAAGTGTATAAATATACGTAAATATATATGGTTATTTATTTATTTTTCTTGTACACTTTTAAATTATGAATAATTATTTATTAATTTTTAAACTATATTTATGAAAACACTATAAACCTATTTTTTTAACACTTTCCAACAAAGTTGAAAAGTGTTTATGACTTCGTTTTGTCTGGCCATCTGGCCGCGCTCTAACTCCCGTAAATATACTCAGATTGCCCTGAAATTTTTGGAGGTTATTGACGTTTACTATAGCACGTTCTCTATTTCAAAAGAAGTTGGTATCATGTTTAGTTCATTTACAGTGACAGTCAAAAGTTTTCCGTTACATTAGGACCTATGGGAAGAAATCGTTTAAAAAGATTTTTAATGATGTTACACGCATCCAAACATAACAAAATTGATATGCATTTATTAAGTGCACTAAATCATGCATTCTGTATAATATGCGGTGCAAAGAATAGTTATTCTTTTACAGGACCACACAAAAGAATTCCGTTACATAATGATATAAGGAGGAAGGGGGGAATTGTTTGCGACGTATTTTAATTATTTTAAACTATTTCATATATAATGAAATTGATATACATCGCTAAGATTTACTATAATCTATTTCATGTATATTACGAAGTGCATCGCATTTACAGGGAAACACAAAAGTTTTCAGATAGTATATTGTATCAGAAGTACTGTACATTAGCGATGATTGCTGGAAATGTATTTTTAATTATGATATGCGCTTTTATGTTTCACTATATTTATGCATACTATATGGTGTGTATAAATGCTATAATTCATATACAGGGCTACACAAAATTATTTCTAAGGGTTACTGGGTATGAGTGCAAATTGATTAAATGTGTTTTTTAAATGAGTTATACATTTTTACACTGAACTGCATTTAGTTTATTAAAAAAAGTTTGTAGAATATAGATAAAAGGATATACAGGGTCACGCAAAGAAAAGTGTTTTAGTTTGAATTAAATTTTAGCTAAATAGTGGCGTGTAATAAGGCTACTTGGTAAACTACAGGGCTGTACAAAAATTATTCAAGCATTTTTTCAATTAATTGTATAAATTGCTGAAAGAGAAATTTCAATCTGTTATACGTTTTCTTGCTAAATTAATGTTTCCTATCATATAGTATGTCTATCAACATGCAGATCAAATGCACGGCTATTCAAAGGAATTGGAATACATATTTGGCTATGGGCGGTAACTACTGAAATCAGATTTTTAAATGTTTACTTATTTACCTTATTTCCCTAAGTAACGAAGTTTCGTTAAAGCTTTCAGGGAGTGTTGGAAAGTGTTTCATAATCTATGCTATACGCATGATTTTTCTTACTTATTTTATATAGATCTACCTCATTTTAACTTATGTATTTACTCGACTGGAATGCCATTGTGACTCGTTTTAATTTCTAAAAAACAATTCGATTTGCTCAAAAATTTAGATTTACTATTTACCTAATTATTAAATTGTCCTTCAAACATTTTATTAATCATATTTTGAACTTTGAAGGGGAGGGGGGGGGGGTTCTCTGAGACAATCATATTTAACCGCACTAAATCTTCGATTAATCAACTCATTAGGTTTCTGCATTTTCCTAATATTTTAATTGTGTTACCATCAGAATTTATTAACAAATACTAAATAATATGTTCTATTTTATTTTTTATTATTTATTTATTTTGTAAATGAAAATTAATGATAGTTATGAGCTGTTTAATTTTCCAATACCTTTATTTATTTTGTTGTTGAAATATAAATAATAGAAATTATTGATCTAAAAATGCATAAAATGTCAGTTGCGAAAATTCTGTTAAGCAAGTAGATGGCAGCATGGCAAACAATTAATCGAATATGAATATATATAAATTCTTCGGTTAGTTTCGCGTTTATCGTAAATTTAATCGTAAAATGGCTCATTGTAGATCAACTCTTTTCATAACTTTCTTAATCCGTGTTATATCAGAACTTTCACATAGTATTTTTATAATTTTCACTATTAAAGAATATTTCTCTGTCTGATTTACTTTATTTCTTTTTTGTTTCCCAACAAAAGAGAGAAGTATTAATAATTAAATGAAAGGTGCCAGTATAATGTAGATTAGTTAGGCCAATCGATCGCTTTTTAGGAAACATTTCATTTGATGATAACTTATTTTGAGGTATGATATTTATGTCTATCCTTTTAATGTTTTTTTTATGTTACTGTTTTAATGCTATAATTCCAAAATGTCTATTCATGTGCCTCGTCAATTTTTTATTGTAATCTTACTGATTTTGTTAAAACCCTCAACTGCTGTTTGCAGTCTGACAGACTCTGCTTGTTTTAATTTTCACAGCTTAACTTGTAATTTTCAGTTTAACGATAGATACTACTGAGATTTTGTTTCATATGGAAACTCAGTATCAAAGCTAAAGACTTCCAAATAGATGAATTTTAATTACGATAATCGTGTACATAAAGTTAAGTACAGAAACAGTATCATATGAGTTAATCGAGTCTTTTATTCATCCTTCGTTCAAGCTATCTATTTATGCGATATGCGACAAGTTTTGCCACAGCAATTAAGGATTAATGCATAAATTACATTTTGTTTTTACTAATGATTTACATAGTTTTTAATTTAGTCCTTACGTCTAAATTATTTGTGTTCATTGGGTTGCTTTTTAGACTTGTACTTTCACTAAGTTTCACATATTTTTATGTTTCTATACAATCAACTTTTTTTTCTTTTGCTCAAAGCAATATGCATAATATGGTTCTAGTCACAATAATTTCTAAATTAATGAATTGCATTAAATTTCTATGCTTTTTTCTAGATTTCTGTGTGGCAGATGAGTCTGATCTTCAAGTTAATATACATTCTGTCATCTATATCCCATAGGCAATCTCGCTCAGTATTGCATAGATAGGTCGGTGACACTTTAAGTTTTTCTTGTAATGTCTTCACAGCAAGGTAAGTCTGTTGAAAACTTTTCTAAAATCTGTTCATTATTGTTAAAGTTATAATTAAATACTTCAGGTAGAATAAATAAAACTATGTATAATGAATAAATCATGTAGGCAGTGAATTCAGGCATGAAAATTTTCAGTATTTTCACTAAAATCACCTTTTTTTAGAAGTCATTGTGACAATTTCTGAATTTGATTTTAAAAAATGGCAGTAGGGGAAAGGGGGTGAGATATGCAATATACTACTCTGTGTTTTAAAATTTTCTTGTAATACATATCTTATTTTGTGTATAAAATAAAAATAATAATAAATGCTATCATGGAATCGTATTCCGAGTGACGCAGATTTAAACCCAAAATCGTAAAATGTCAGAATTCCCTATATACAGCTAATTCTAGATCAAAAGAAATGCATATTTCATGAAAGGATTGCAGAAAAAACACATTTTGTCAAAGGATCTCAGAAAACGTGAATTTTGTCAAATAAGTGCAGAAAAAACATAAATTTCTCAGAGGATCGCAAAAAATGCGATCTTCGTCAAAAGACTGCAGAAATGGAAATTTCATCTTTAGAATACTGGAACAAATTTGAATTTTTCAAACAAAGCGCAAAAGGTTGCAAAAAAAACATAAATTTTGTCAACAAATAGCAAAAAAATCACTAACTTTGTCAAAGAATCGCAGAAAAAAATGCAAACTTCGTCTAAAGGTCGCACAAAAACAGGAATTTCATAAAACAGTCACGGGGGAAGGCATATTTCGGGAAAGGATTGCAGAAAAAATGCACATTTCATCAAAGGACTGCAGAAAGCATGAATTTTGTCAAATAATTGCAGAAAAGAATGAATTTTATCAGATGATTGCAGAAAAAATGCAAATTTCATCAAAAGGCTGCAAAAGCGCAAATTTCTTCATAGGATCCTGGAAAAAATGCGAATTTTGTCAAAGAATCACAAGAAAAACGCAAAATTTGTCATAAGGCTACGAAAAAATTGCAAATTTCGTCAAAAGGCGACAAGAAAACACGCATTTCGTCAAAGTATTGCAGAAAAAATGAGAATTTTTTCGAAGTGTTCTTTCATGGGAGGCTGTAAAAGTTCAGTTTCTGTTTGGTTGAGCCTGTAGCATGTCTGAAGTCATGAAATTTGTTAAGAGTCCATGTGAAAAATCTGCGAGAAATTGCAACAGTTTCAGTTAACGCAGTAAAATGAGTTTTTCTCCACAAAGCGTTAAATTTGCCTTAGTTAAAAATTTCATGATTTGAAGTACATAAATATTTGTTATCTGGATACTTTTCCCATTTTTTTCTCTGAAATTGTTAGTATGTATAAGGTTGTTTAGTTGTATTGTTAGTATGTATTGTAAAAGAATTTAAAAGAACTTGTCTTAAGGTAAGTGATGTAATCATTTCACAGAAGTTTAAATTTTTATACATTAAATAAAAATATATATTCAAACTTCTATATTAATTGAATTTTTAAAACTATTAAAAAGGAATGTTATAGCCTTCAATGTTTAAAATAATTTTATTAGTTAATTTAAATATATATATATTTGATTTAAATAAAAAAACACTGATTTTTGTGATTTTTTTCATATCCTGCTTCAAAGTTTGTTTTTTACAACCATGTTAGCCAATGAATGTGTTCAGAATATGTGGTTATTTACAAGATAACGGCAGAAATGCTTTAAAATTTTCTTTATAAATTCAATCATCTAATTTTTATTACAGTCAAAATCTGCATTATCTCACTTAGAAAAAAAAAAACAACTGTTTGTTTACATTAGAAGAAACACCACCAAAAACTGGTGATTTATACTAAGTTTTATTATTTAATTGTTTGTTTACATCTGAAATGTATTGCAGATCACAGGCATTTACGAATTATACAATTGTCATTGTGTAATACATGAGTAGTTTGTATTATGTATTTTTCTCCCAACTTTGTTTTGACACTGAACACTTTCTTACGTATCTTTGTTTTTGTACCTTCAATACAGCTAACTGAATTAATTCATTTAAAGTCAAAATGTATTTTCTCTCTTTGAAAAAAAAACAAATGAGCTAGATATTTGTTTGTTTTATATAAAAACTAAACTGTTGATATTGTCTTGCCAACCTAATTGGGTATGTTGACTTGACTGTGAAGGGAAAGGGGTGGGGATGTGAGGAGGGGAATCTAAGTGCTAAAACGCCTTTCTCTTCAAAATCAGTTACTTTTTTTAGAAGATTATAGACCACAATTTCTCGTTCTACTCTGTAACGAAAGTTTGTTTACGTTAATCACTGACTTTTAACTAGTCAAAGTTTGTATATCAGGATCTTTTTTGCACCCCACAATCCTCGCGCATAATAAAAGTTATCGACCGCAGGTACCCTATTCAAAAAAAAAAAAAAAAAATCCTTAAAAAATAAAAATCATTTAATAATAATTAAAATGCTAGCAAGAAAAATGTAAACAATGCTCGCATAGGATTAACATTAGCTTGTGGGATAAGAGCCTACACTAGTCATGGGAAGAAACTGGATCGCTAATGTTGAACCTATGGGACCATACTTTTTAAAATTTCTCCGTTGCATATCAATAGTTTTAAATGATTATTTTTCTTGCTTAGAATAGCTGAGATTGAATTCTAACCGGGTTAGTATTTACTTTTTCGATTTTGGTTGGAGATGTTTTTTATAAAGTTACTTTCAATTTCAGAAATTTGAAAAGAATGCTCCTATAGGTTTAACATGAGCTTGCACGTTTCTTTTTATTTCATATATATATACTGTTGGGTTTAAAGGCGAGCGAACATTTTTTATACGCATTATATCTGCGCACTGCCAGTCTTTTCCCCCGGCGCACTCAGTCTGCGTGCGAACGATAGAAGAGTGTAGACGTAAAAAAATATTCTGTGTGAAGTTATTATGAAAAAGTATTCTGTGTGAGAAATTTATCTTTAAATTAATTGTCTTGTGTTTGTGCAGTGTTTTCGTTTAATAAACTGTTTGTTCTGTCAACATCCACGGACTTCGTGAAAATTAATATTAGTGAAAGAACAACAAAATGGTTGCAGTTCGTGGTTGATATTCTAAATCGAAATTAGTTTTGTTAAAAGAAACCATGGACAAGTTAAACGTCCCCGAATTAAACGGAACTAATTATTTTATATGGAGCCTAAAAATTAAAGCTGCTTTAAGCCTTAAAAGGTTGGATACTTTCATATCCGAAGTAAAAGCAGAAGGACTGAGTGAAAAGGATTCCACCGAATGGGACCAAAAAAATAGCGATGCCGTCGCATATATAAAGCTGTCATTGTCTGATGAACAGGCGCTACAGTTTACAGCAGAAGAAAATGCGAAATTATTATGGGAAAAAATAAGATCGACTTTTACCGGTCAAGCAGAAGATAGAAGAATAGATGCCGGCAATGAGTTAAAGAATCTAGAAATAAAATCAAATGAATCTGCAAATGACTACATAGCCAGAGCTCGAGGCATCTCAACAAAATGTCAAACACTTGGATTGGCTATAACAGATAGAGAACTTGTATTCTACACGGTTCGAGGTCTGAAAGGAAAGTTCTCGAAAGTAAGAGATATTTTAAAAACTCAACGTGAGAAAAGTATGGATGAAGTACTAGAAATTCTACGGGAAGAAGAACTGACGAATACCGCTCGTGCTGAAGGGACCGCCGCTGAAGTATTCTACTCAAGGAAAAATAAAAGTCCGAGACTTTGTTACATTTGCAGACGTCCGAATCACATAGCCAAGGATTGTTTTTACAGGAATAATATTTCAAGAAATGACAGATCCAATGGAAATCGACAAAGAAGAAAAACGCACCACGATGTAAATTATCCAGTTAAGGACAGAAACAATTCGGTACTTACTATTTCATCGGAACTATGTGATAATATATGGTTATTAGACAGCGGGGCTAGCTCGCATATGTGTAAAGATAAAATATGGTTCAGGAATCTAATTCCTGAAGAAAAGGATATCTATCAAGCAGGTAAAAATTCCAAAATAATTTCGAAGGGTACAGGTACGGTATCATGTGATACGGTAAGTAAAAATGATTCTATACATTTGACAATAAACAATGTTAGTTTTGTACCAGATTTGAGATATAATTTATTATCTGTTACTGCTTTAATGGATAAGGGTTGTAGAATTATTTCTGAAAATAACTGTGTGCTAATTTTTGACAAATATAATAAATTTCTAACTAAAGCATTTAAAAATGATAATCGATTAGAGATTAAACTTCAACCTGCCTATAATTCTGAGTGTAATTTTACTGATAAGAGTGCTAGTAATTATGAACTGTGGCATAACAGATTGTGTCATTTAAATTCAAAATATATGTTAAAAATGAAAGTGTATATTGATCTTAAAGATGTAAATGTGTCTGATTTTAAGTGTGATACATGTGACATAAGTGAAATAACCAGGAAAAGTCATCCGAATATTGATATTGACCAAAGTTCTGACATTATGCAATTGTTTCATTTGGATTTATGTGGCCCGATACAACCTGAATCACTTGGTGGGGCAAAATATTTTATGGTACTAGTGAATGATTTTTCTGGAATGTATTTTACTTATTTCCTCAAAAGTAAAAATGAAGCATTTGATGTATTTTATAAATTTAAAGCTAAATATGAAAATCTTATGGGTAAAAGAATTAAAAAAGTGAGAAGTGACAATGGGCTCGAATTCGTAAATACGGAATTTGACAATTATCTTGCTAATGCAGGTATTTTTCACGAAAAAACTGTCCCATATAACAGCGAAAGCAATGGAAAGGCTGAAAGGGCGAATAGAGTTCTATTAGAAAGGGCTAGGTCTTTGTTATATGAAAGCGAACTTCCCACCAAATTCTGGGCAGAAGCTATCAATTGCAGTACACAGGTATCTAATATAACACCCCGTAAAGGAAAAGAAAAACTCCCCTTAGAAATTTGGACAGGTAAAAAGCCCAATTTAAATTATGTAAGAAAATTTGGTTGTTTAGCTTATTTTCATATTCCTAAAACAATGAGAAATAAATTCGATGTACCAGGAAGAAGTGGAATTATGTTAGGATATGCTAGAGATAGGAGGGGATATCGTATTTATGATGTAAAAAATAAGAAAGTGATTGAGGAACGTTCTGTTAAGTTCAATGAAACTATAAAGGGAAGTAGATATTTTGGATTAAGTAAATGTTCAGAGTGTTGGGATATTGAACCGCTAATAAATAAAAATTTTCCGGAAGAGAATGAAATTCGTGAAAATCAAAAGAATAAATCTCTCAATTTAGAAATTTCTGACACAAGCGAAATAAAAAACGGTTGCGCAACCCCATTAACAAAACTTAATTTGTCTCCAGCTAGACATGAAGGCGCGGAAAAAAGGAATCGAAACAACAAAATAAAAGACCGAAGTGAAAATATGACTGAAGTTCGAAGGTCAGAAAGATTGAAAAGTAAATATTCGTCAGCTAATTTAACTGATAATGTCCCGAGCAATTATTTAGAGGCAATAAATAGTGTGAATTCACATGATTGGGAAATAGCTATGAAAAATGAATTGGATTCTTTAATTAAGCATAATGTTTGGGAAATCGTTGATATGCCAGAAAAAACGAAATTGATTAAAAGCAAATGGGTCTATGCTTTAAAAAAGGGCGACAGTAAGGAAATAAAATATAAAGCCAGATTAGTGGCAGCTGGATTTAATCAAATTAAAAACAAAGATTATACTGAATGGTATTCACCTGTTGTAAATATTGAGTCATTTAGATTACTAATTGCACTTGCAGCTAAATTAAATTTGATTGTTAAGTTTTTTGATGTAAAAACAGCATATTTATACAGTGATTTGGAAGAAACTTTATATATGTCACCACCACCTGGATATGAAAAACTGATAGGGGTTAATAAAGTTTGTAAACTGAAAAAGAGTATTTATGGATTACCCCGATCGGGTAGAAATTGGTATTTAAAAATAAAAGAGGAACTCGGTAATATTGGATTAAATCAATTAGCCTCTGATAACTGTGTATTCATTAAAGTTGAAAATGATAACATTTTTATATTATGTATGTATGTAGACGATTTAGCTATATTTTGTAATAACCAAATAATGTATGAAAATATTGTTTCTAAAATTGGAAATGTATTCGAATTGTACGAAAATAAGAATTCTAAATTTTTAGGTATAGAAATTGAAAAACATGAAAAAGGTACAAGTTTGTCACAAGTGGAATATATTGAGTCATTGTTGGTAAAACATAATTTAGAAAATTGTAAATCTGTGAAAACACCTATTGTTAAAGGTGAAGATAAAAGTTTTCCTCCAACAAATGAATTGTTTGACATAACTATGTATCAGGAAATTATTGGTGAACTTTTATATTTAGCCAATAGAACACGTCCTGATATATCATTTGTCACAACTTATTTGTCTCAATTTAATCACAAACCAGAGAAAAGACATTACATTTTGGCTAAAAGAGTATTAAGGTATTTAAAAGGTACAAAAGACAAAAAATTATTTTACAGCAACGATTTTGGGTATTTAAATAGTAGTTCAGATGCTAGTTGGGGAAATGGAGAAAATGGAAGGTCTTTTTCAGGAGGAGTTGTATTGTTAGGAAAGTCATTAGTATCTTGGAAATGTCGTAAACAAAAAAGTGTTAGTCTTTCTACATGTGAAGCAGAATTATTTTCTATTTCAGAAATGTGTAAGGATATAATATGGACTGTAAACTTATTGTCTGAGTTAAATTGTAACCAATTTATAAAAGATGCCATAATTTTATGCACTGATAGCCAAGCAGCAATACAGTGGATTAAATGTACAAAATCCTCAAATAAATCTAGGCACATGAACTTAAGATTTCATTTTGTCAGGGATTTATTGTCAGAAGGTGTTATTTCATTGGAATATGTTCAAAGTGAACATATTATTTCTGATTTCTTTACTAAAGGTGTAAATGAAGATAAGTTGTTATATTCTATGGAAAGTATTTCACTATTATGATATGTGTAATAATTGTATGTAATTTGTGTGTAATTTTTGTATTTATATGTATATGTGTTTTTTGGAATTGATTAAAGAGAAAAAAAAAATGTATCTCTCGCAGGAGGGGTGTGTTGGGTTTAAAGGCGAGCGAACATTTTTTATGCGCATTATATCTGCGCACTGCCAGTCTTTTCCCCCGGCGCACTCAGTCTGCGTGCGAACGATAGAAGAGTGTAGACGTAAAAAAATATTCTGTGTGAAGTTATTATGAAAAAGTATTCTGTGTGAGAAATTTATCTTTAAATTAATTGTCTTGTGTTTGTGCAGTGTTTTCGTTTAATAAACTGTTTGTTCTGTCAACATCCACGGACTTCGTGAAAATTAATATTAGTGAAAGAACAACATATACATTTTTGTATGAAACGACAAACAAAATCTTCATTTGCCACCCCTCCCCTTCACCTTTCATTCTGGTGCCCGGGGCACATGCCCCCCCCCCCCCTGTTTCGGCCCAGTTGTGTACCCATACGCTGCAATAATAACCACTTTATAAAAAGATATCTTTATTTTGATCTTAAACTTTGCTGAGTCCTGGAGTCACCTTATATCCCACTGAAATCTCAAAAATCGTCACTGATTGGGTCAAAGAGCTTTTAAAACTTACTCAAAATAGTCATAACATTTGTAATAAATACGAGTATGTTACATATAATAAATGCTAGTTCTGATCAGTATATCTAATGTAAATAAAATTCATTTATTAAAATAAGCTATTTATTAAATGAAAATTTTTTATCCCTATTAATATTTGATTAATAGGGGTTCAAGCGATATAATTTTATATTGCAAAATCATTTAAGCATCCTGCAAGCAATTAGGAGTTTTTGATATGTCACAAAAGTCTGCCAGTGAAAATTTTTAATACAATAGAAGATATGGCCTCCCAGAACAAGCAAGACATTTGGTGCCTTTGAATTTGATGAGGAGATAAATTGCTTCTTCTGGTAATCTCACTTTGTTGTATTTTTGGATATCCCTGCTTGGAAATCTAGCTTTATTGACATCATTGATGTTGAAATCTGAAATTTGAGGATGCAACTCATCTCTGTGTGTTTCGCACTGTGGAAAGTTTAGAAGATGGAAGACTTTTTTCTTTTTGAGATTTAATCGATAATAAAGTATAAAAGTAATAAATACAACGAGAAAACTGGCCAGACTGTATAACAGAGAATCTTTACAAATAGTAGAATAATTTATCCATCAAGATCTTATTTGCCATCCATCATCAGAGAATCAATAGGGATCTTCTTTCACAATGATTCAGCATCCAGGGAAATCCCTAAAATTTGGAAAGAAATGCTACCCAGGATAATGAAACAATAATATAAAATTATTCACGTTCATAAATTTTCATTTTTAATATTGCAGTTATTTTCATTATGCTTGTGTTCGCGTGATTTTTGTATTTTGTTTACTAGATTTTCAATTTGAATTTTTGTGAAAATATTTTTATCGTTTTATTTTTTTAAAATTATTGCTGTCAGATGCAATGAAACATGTTGAAATGTAAATAAATAAAGGCATTTTGCCGTTTTAAAATTTATGTTTATCACTTATAGCAATTGATGAGTACTTTAAAGTACAGGGTAAATCAAAATGAATATAAATGGCTATAACTTTTTAATGGGAAAGAATTTATCGATAAGATTAACACAGAACGTAGACGGAACTTAAAAATTTCTTAAGGCGCAGATGCTGTGCAGCCTACGCATGCGTGAGTTGAAACATTGCAACGACAAGAAATCTGTTCATTGCGGGCATCTCATAAGTAAAAATGCCGAGTCACATGCAGAAAGCATTCTGCATGTTAATTTAACAAATGTCGTGTCTGTGATTTTTGTCTATGGGGTCATGTGAGAGACCCTATATGTATATGTACCTCCCATGCCCAAAACAATTAAAGAACTCAAAGTACGCATTTGTAATGCGCTTCTGTCGGTGACTGAACAGATACTTCAGAATGTATGGCGTGAAATACTACCGCCTAGAAGTTAACCGTGTGACCAAGGGAAGTCACATAGAACATCTATAATGCATGTATACAAAATTTTGAAGTTCCGTCTATATCCTATGTTAATATTATCGATAAATTCTTTTCCATTAAATAGTTATAGCCGTTTGTAATCGCTATATTCATTTTGACTTACCCTGTGTAATGTGTTGGTTTTTAATTGCACCATTTGAAAATTAAAGTGATGGTGAGTTAAAGTTTTAAATTGCTAGTACAGAAGGATTCCCTCAAATCTGCAAACGCCTAAAATCGGCACATCATCAAACATGTAAACAATGAAACTTTGAATACAGATGTAAGGACAAAATTACAGAATTCTTTAGTTTTACATCATTCTTTATATATTTTAATGTGTAATTCTGGCTAATATGACTGAACTCATGATTTTTCATGAAGAAAGTATAAATTTATTTCTGAAAAAAAATCAAGCTATTGCTAATATCACTGGTAATCACAATCTTTTTACGAAATATATTTATGTATTAATCGAGCTTTTTTGTTTATTAAGACTGGCTAAACCTGAAATAAAACTTCCTTCCTTTATTATTTTCATGTTAATTTATAGGAGACCATTATGAGGCAAGTTTCATTGAATAATCCAAGGAAAATGATCTCATCTTTATTATGCATATTTCATTATATTATTAATTATTCACTTGACCTTTACTTTTAATAATTTTTTAAATTATCTTACCTTTTATCATTTTAGTTTATTACTTTGCTTAATTATTTCAACATTTACTTATATTGCAAGCATTCATTATAATTTCGATTGCATTATTACATTCAAATTACTGTTTAAAATATGTAAACAAAGCAGTGACCAGAAATCTGCACAACCTCTGGTCCCAAGCTGTGCGAATTTGAAGGAGTCTACTGTATTTGTTAGATTTTTTTTTCTATTTTTAGTCATAAAAATTGAAAATTAAACTGCTGGTGTGATAAAGTTAGAAATTGTTAGCATTTCTTGGATCTTTTTGCTGCAAAATTCAATTATAGGGTACTGACCACTGGGAAGTTGTGAAATTATGCTGATTAAACATTTCTTAGTATTGAATTTTAACAAAAGAAATAGCTGTTAAATGATATTAAAAATTTTATGCATCGTTTATTGCAATGCTCTATGTTTTATATTAGCCTATTATTGTATGTCTCTCATACAAGCTAAAAGGCAAAACTGGAAAATTCCATTAGCAGCCTATTGCTAGTAGTACCAGTTTCATAAGTGGCCACTTTTTTATTTAAAAAAGATAAACAGTAAACTTTTGTTAAATTATACTATTAGTATTGATCTAAAAGGGAATAGCCCAAATAAGTATGTTAATATTAAATATAAATGTTAATATATAATATAAAAGTAGAATCCCTGATGTAAGGTAAAAATAATATTTTGTCCTTGTAGGAAAGTGGCCATAAGGTGGCCGCTGATGGACAATTTCTTAATAGCCACTTTTTATCATTTAATGGCTCTGTGGCTAGTACTAATTTTGCCCCTTAATGCATGCGTTTAGTGATCGCACCAGGATGTTAGCGAGTTTTGTGCATTTTTCTGATTGCTGTATCTAGTGATTTTCTTTTGCTTGTTTTCATGAATGTGAAGTCTTCATACATGCATTATTGATCACTCCATTAACGAGTTTTGTACATTTTTGAGAATGCTGCACAACTAAGTTGCTGCATGTAGTAATGTTTCTTTGATTTTAATGAATGAAAAGTGTTCATACATGCATAGATTAGAATTTGGATTATTTCAATATTTACTCTGATATAAGTAGGTACTTTTAAATATTGAAATGACATGACTTTTTCACAAAGTTATTGTAAAATCAGAATTTAATCTTTAAATGATTACGTCGATTTAGAAAGGTTGTGTAAAAGATCACACATTTTTCAATTCATTTATATTGAAATTGTTTTCTTTACTTTTGTCACATAAAAATGAGCTCTCCTGTGTTTTCTAATACGCCATTACGTATAAATGCGATTCCAAGATGATGACATAGTAGAAAACGTTAGTCTGACAACAGTCAAGAAAGTGGACCAATCGCATCAGTTTTCAAGTTGCCATATTTTAGGTTGGATTGGGTGCATGAGGATGTTGACGCATTCCTGAAAAATTGCAAAATTTGGTATTTTGCTTGTTCTAGAACTCTGCCGAAGATTTTTATAATGCAATTATCAATATAATGTATTGCTGAGATGTAAACTACAGCTACAAATCATCTGTATTTCACATACATATTTTTGAAATATCTGCTGTTTCCCGAAACATTAAATTTTATACGTTTTCATCTTTAAGACATTATTTCGGAGTTTTGTAATGAAAACATTGTTGCAATTAAAGATGTTTATAATGCAATTATCTGTATAACAGACAGCTTCTGTATTGTAAGCAATGAATTTTACACTTAAGTTTATGAATTTTACACACACTTTATGAATTTTACACACACTTTATGAATTTTACACACCTGCAATCCATCTTGTAGAAATATTCCTACCCTCCAGATGACTAAATTACAATTTTCTCTTTTTACCTTTATCTCCAAAAAGATTTTTTTAATGAAAAAATTACTAGCATGAAATTTAAAAAATTGAAATAAGTAATACAATGATTTTGTCCAGAAGTATTTTTGATTATGTTTTATAAGGCATCATTTTGTTTACATTTTAAAACTTCATCAGAATAGTTGTTACTTTTTTAATACTATTTGTTTTCGGATAGCAAATCCCTGTGTGGTTTTGCGCATGCGTCAGGTTTTCTTTGATTTTATCAAAATATAGGGGTGAGTGGTGTTCGTTTAGTTTCATTTGGTTGAGTGCCAATCGTAGTGACAACCAACAAATGAACAACTTTGGAAAATACCTAGCTCAGCGTAACGCCCCTTTGCATAGTAGAATCGTCCCAGAATGCTAGGCGCGGCTTTCGTTAACGAACAGTACGTATGTTACAGATAATTGGTAGTAATAATCAGTATATCTGATGAAAATATGAGTAATTTTTTTTAAATAAACTATTTTATTTAACGATTTTTATTTTATCCTTATATTGCTACATTTGATAATTAGTAGTTCAAGACCCCTAATTTTATATTGTAAAATCATTTAAGCACTCTGCAAGCAGTTCTTGTTCAATTACAAAAGCCTGCCACTGAAAATTTTTAATACAGAAGATGTATATAATGTATTTCTCAGATGTAAACAATGGATTTTGCAGTTAAGAAGCACATGTATTTCACAAATATTGCTATTTCTTGGAACACTAAATTCGATACATTGTTGTCTTTAACACATTATTTTGGATTTTTTAATGAAAACATTGCTATTATATATATATATATATATATATATATATTAATGAGCGTTATAATCAGTGGCAGCTCATGACAGGTTTTTCTTGTGGCATTAAATGCATGCCTTCCAAAAGTATTCTTTTATTATTATTTTTAAAGAAATGTTTGCCTTATTTAATGTAAAATGTTCTGCCAAAAACAAGCCAAATATTTCATTATTAAAAATAGTGATGAAAAAGGAATAAATTTGCCAGCTGTGCATCTTGTGCCCTCAAAACTGTCAGTCACTAGCCACCCCTGTTTATAATGAATTTGCCCAGGCATATTTGGATCATGCTTTAAGGTTATATAATAATGTGTGAAATGATCTAAACCTATTATGTAAAATTTTATAATTAGCACATTTTCTGGCCCCAAGGAATGTAATTTAAAGCATGTTTACAAGATGAGTTTAATTATGTATGAAATATGATCTATATAATGCAAAATTCTATAATATTCACGACTTCTCAACTCAAGGTGTGCGTTATAAAGTTCTACTGTATTAATCTTCATATGTAATTTACTCATAAAAAACCCTGACGATTTAGTATCTGTGAGTGCTCTGAAATGGGCATTATTACAACTTTATAATTTTTTTTATCTGTTGCACAAATTACTGAGCTTAGATTTCACCAATCAAAACATTGCCATCTTGATTTTTTTCCACTAACATTATTTACATCAGAAGTGATTATGATTTTTGTATATTGTAAATCCTAAACGCTATGCTATTAATTAAAATCTCTATATATGAAACGATAAAAGCTAAGCCCCTTTTTAAAATCCCCTTTTTGTCCCTTTTTAAAATTTAAATTTAGAAATTAAAACTTTTAAAAGGCTTTTGTAATTGTGTCTCAGTTGAGTGAATGCATCTGCCCCTGATAAATTAACTTTCCCGCATCACATCTTATAACTTTTAAAGATTGCTTTGGCACATCTCATAAGAGTATTTTTGCTGAATAAGTGCAATTTGTAAGTCTTGCTGCATTCGATCGGCCAAACTCAAACCACAGCCTTTATCCCGGGCAGTCAATCATTCAGCTAACGACCAATTATAGTTTAAAGACGCCTCCTTTGACTTCAGTGGCCCCTAGCAGGAATAATGCGAAATACAGCATATTTATACCTATGCACGGGTCCCCGGACGGAGTTTTTTACCATCAAAAGAATGCACTAACTCCACGACACTCGGCTCTCTAAGTATCACTTAGCGGTACACCTAATTTCCCGAACCCGATGTCCTTAAAGTAAATTAGCAGCTCTCAAGCCAAAAGGGGCGGCCTGATTTCTCAAAAGGATGTAACAAAGGAACAATAAATCAGGTCCCCTGAAAAACTGTGTCTTTATTGGAACAATTACTATCTTAATTTGACTTCGATTTCCCGGATACCACTCACGGCCTGCGACCATTTAACTATGCTAGAAGTTCCGAGGGTTCGCTGAGAAATCGGCACGCACGCGTCCGTGGTTCGCGCCCCTGCCCCCAGCGGTTGGGCCTTGACCGACGCCACGACAGAAGATCCATAACGGGAGTAGCGGCTAATTCGTTACATATATATTAGTTATTTCATAATTTTATTTTTTCTTTGTTTATAATCATATGTGCAAAATCAAATTCAATTCAAAAAGCTGTATGAAAGTTCATTCATTGATGCTTTATCATTCAAAATATGAGTTTTAAACGATATTTTGGGTTTTAAGGAATGCAAAGTGTTCGTACGTGCATAAATTAGAATTTGAATTAATTCAATATTTACTCTGATATAAGTAGGTACTTTTAAAGATTGAAATGATATAACTATTCCTCAAAGTTGTTGAAAAATGAGAATTTCAATCGTTAAATGATTTCTCTGATTTAGAAAGGTTGTTTAAAAGATTTTACCCATTTTTCAATAAATTTATGTTAAATTTTTTTCTTTATTTTTGTCACATAAAAATGAGCTCTGCTGTGTTTTCTAATACACCATTACCTATAAATGTGATTCCAAGATGATGACATAGTGAAAAACATCACTGTGGCAGCACTCAAGAAAGTGGACCAATCGCATAATTTTTCAAGTTGCCATATTTTACGTTGGATTAGGGTGCATGGGGATGTTGACGTATGCCAAAAAAATCACAAAATTGGGTATTTCGCTTGTTCTAGAATTCGGCCGAAGATTTTTATGATGCAATTATCAATATAATTTATTTCATTGATTCAATTAGACTTTATTAACTCAGAAGTGGTTAGGATTTTTGTGTATTGTAAATTCTAAAGGTATTAATAGCAGAAAAGCATCTTTAACCCTTTGGGGATGAGCGACCCATATACTTGCCACTTAAGGTCTTCAGAATCCTTCATTATTCTCACCACTTATTCTTAATTGTAAAGTTTACCTTATTTAATCAGAGCATTTTCGCGATTCAATTACAGAAAATTTTCTGTTTTGAAAAACCGGTGGTAAAAGATTAAAAATTAAGCAAAGGACTCTCGCCGCGAAGCTTGAATAATAATTGAAGTACAAGTGCTATACTTTAAATAAAGATTTAATTTTCTGCGATTACATTCTTTGTTGTTTGTAAGAATTTGAATAATATTTTAAAAAGTATTAACTGTGTAAAAGCATAAAAAATTGCAAATGGAGGTTTCACATATTACCTATGTAAATATTAATATTGCTTGTAAATTATGAGAGACTCCAGTTTCTCAAAAGACCTATTACTGCAAATCCAACACCCTATGTATACAATTAGGTTTAGATCGAAGGAAGCACTAAAAACCATCATTTAATTTACTAACAAATATGGGACATCATTTTTTTTACACCAGTCTAATATCTTCTAATACCCCATGCAGACTTAAAATATCTTAGACCCCAGTTTTGAGGTCCCTGGAATTAGAGCTCCTGTTATATATTTTTTACTGAATGGAAATGCAATAAAGGTGCTTCATTTAATTTTCTAGTACATATAAATTAATTCTACGGCGTTTAACCCTTAAATGCCTGATTTTTCAAAAATCATTGTAATAATGCTTTTTGGCTTTAATTTTTTAAATAAATCATGGGAAAAATACTTTAAAAAATCATATTTTGTTTTAAGTATGGTTTACGGCTAAAAAACAGTTTGTTACTAATTGGCAATACTGGTCTTTAATCGAAAAAATAATTTTCCTTGATAAAATTGTATAATATTAAACACACAAGAATTTTAGAAACTATAATAAGAAATAAATTTTACTTGCTCACTGCAGAACAAAATAGAGTTTTTCGCAAGCGTCCAAACAAAACAAAAAGAACATGTAGCGACAATTGAAAAAATAAATTTATCTTTATTCTTAAACAGCACAAGTGTTGCCATCTACATGTTGAAAATAGATTTAATAATGTTTTCAGAATGTATTTTATTGGCAACAATAGGCATTACAGATTCAATATTATTCTAATAGTATTTTAGAAGCCTAAATTGGGTACATTGCCGAAAAGCAACACTTGGCATTTAAGGGTTAAAAAGCACAAATATTTTAAATAATTAGAACAGGTTTATTCAACAAGTACAAAACAGTTATTTAAATTTAAATATATGGGGATTATGTTACAAATAATGTTTAGAAATATAGTTTATTTGAAAGTGCATCTATGGTCATTTGGACAACTTAATTTCATAATTTTTAGATAGGAAAATGTGTTAAATAGGACGAAAATGGAATGAAAGTTTGTGTGAACTAAATATTTATTAAAGTATGTATGATAATTACATACAATCAATTAAACTAAGCTAAAAACTGCTAATAGTGATAAAAAATATAGGGGAGAGTTGTACAAAACCGGGTAGGCTGGTAAAACCGGGTAGAACAGATTCCTCCTTGAGTCGTACTGCTATCTGTCAGCCAACACGTGAAATTACTTGTCGATTACCATTATGCCATTTGTAGCTAAACGAAACGTTACTGCCTGCGGTTCTTTTTTGTGTGAATGATTTAGTTTGAATTACTCTTAAAAATTGTTTTGTTTGATTCTAGGTTTTACGCATATAACCACTATTTTTTCGACATATTAAATATTGGTTAGTACTATATCTAATTCTGTGCTTTCCTACTAATATTTTAACATTTTTACTGATTTTTTGCTATTGGATTAAGAGTAGTGACGCAATATTTTAAAATCTGTGTCATATTGGGGTAAAACCGGTTACTTAAGAGTGGGTCAAAATCGGGTATACCCGGTTTATAAATGCCGTAAAGTAGGTAGACCAAAGTAGAAAATTTACTACAGATTTATTTTTGATACATGGAAGAACACATGTGCAATGTTTTGTTAAAAATAACAAAAATGTATTTATTTTTACTATATTAAACAAGACTTTTTTTTACCAAAATGATTTTTCATGCAGTTTTAAATGGATACCCGGTTTTACCCACCCAGTGGAGTAGAACCGGATTTTTGCATATGTCTAAAAAAAGCAATTTTTTTTATATAATCAATGTTATTTTTTATTGAAAATAATGCGTTTTATTATAGCCAAAGATTCATTTTATATTAAAAATGGTTTTCAGAGTTTATTTTCCCATTTCACTGCATTTGAGAATAAGAAACATTTATGGTACCCGATTTTGCTCCACCTTCCCCTACTTAAAAAGGAATAATACCTTTATTTAGATCAACATTTGTTTCATTTCAAAAATTATTCACCAAATTATATCAAAAAGGATCTGGAAAATGTCGCCTTTTTTGCGATGAAACATATGTTGATCTAAATAAAGGTATTATGCCTTTTTAAGTGTACTTTTTATCACTATTTGCAGTTTTTAGCTTAGTTTGGTTAAATATTTATTACTTTTTTAAAAAAGACGAGCAGTAACAAATATTTAATACTCATGTAAAAGAAGTATAAAGTTGTGGATATGAAAAGCTTGTATAAAAATTAAGTCACCCGTGCATGTAAAATGTTTCGTCATATTAATCAAAGCGAGGCTAACGAAAAAGACAGGCTACCGCGGTGCATTCCACATGTATTTTTTACAGACCGCTAGAATGACGTAATGCTCTTTTTGTACACTTGTATTGGTGCATTCGGGCATCAGCGTCTCCAGCGGTCTGTAAAAAAAGATACGTGGAATGCATTGCGGTAGCCTGTCTTTTTTGTTAGCCTCAAATCAAAGCCTGAAATTCGGGGTTGAAATATGGAATGCCAGAATTTTTGAAATACTATTCCAGAGAGTTTTCATAGTGGCAGCCTTCTGGCCAAGTAATTTCAACAATGTTTCAAAAACAACTAAGTTACAGAAGAAATACAGTGACCACTATGAAATTAAGACAACAGAAACTAAGAAATTGAAATACAGAAATCGCGTAATATTATAAAGGTTATAATTCTATGAATTGTTAATATTAATTCTTTCAATCATGCTTTGCTGTTTGTAATGTATTAATATTTACATTCTGTGTAAAAAATACCTGGAATTTACTATTTAAAAAACATGCATAAAATATATCATGAAAATTCATTTTTGTGTAATTTGCAACCTCTATAATTTGTTAAAACGTGGAATTTGAGTGCCATGTGTGACTTAGTGTGTTGACAGGAACATTTTAGGGTTTCGTTCACCCTATTCGTCTCGCTCCTCTGTGTGACTGTCCGTCACAGAGTCCGTTCTCAGAAACTATATTAGAGACTTGAAATTATGCATACTTATAGTTGAACACCTTACATCGAACGACAAATCTTAAAATTTCGAATAAAATCTTATATTTAATCCTCGGGGCTCTAACTTGTGTATTTTAAGCTTTTCTTTCTAACTCTGCCCATAATTAAGTTGAAGACTTGAAATTTTGCAAAATTATAGCTAAACACTTGCGATCAAACGGCAAATCATAAAATTTCGAAAAAATCTTATATTTAACCCTCTGGACTCTAACTTGTGTATTTTAAGCTTTTTTTTTTAACTCAGTCCCTAATTAAGTTGAAGACTTGAAATTTTGCATAATTATAGCTAAATACTTGCCTCTGTGCTCTAACTTGTGTACTTTAAGCAATTTTTTATCATCCCCCTTTTCACCCGGAGGGCACTTTTTAAACTTTTGCCGACACCTCTTTGACCACTCTTTCATATTATGGACCATACTTACATATTTTAGTTCCATTTTTACCGCCAGGGAACCCTACCTATTTCGGGTGCTATGGGCCTGATTCCCTCGACTAATATATCTACGGATAAGTTGTAAAAGGTATAAAAAGGGGTTGTAAAAGGTAAACAGGTTGTGGTTTCGTTCGGATAGAGGTTTGTTTAGAATAGAGTGCGCCCCCTGTTAGCGAAATGTGGAACTATCAGATTTTGCAAAACGATAAAGTGTTTTGAAAGAAATATTAAATGAAACCCTTTGTGCGATCTGTGATCACACTTAGCCACTTGTTTATTTTTCAGACCTACTTTAACAGTCCTCTGCGATTTTTACAATAAAAAAATTAGTTGAAAAAAAGTTTGTCTTAAATTTTGTATTTTAGATTAACTTTCTTGTGCTGAATCACTGAAAACGTTGCAAAAGACCTACGGTGAATCGTGCATGTCCAAAACACTGACATATGAATTGTATATAGTATTCATAAACGGCCGAGAAGTGGTAGTGTATTTGATTTGTTCTGGTCGGCTATCAACATCGAAGAACGAATCAAACATGGAGAAGCTGGTTCTTGAAAAACTTCGTATGTGTCTTAGGAAGCTGGCTCAAATTCTCTCACATATGTTTTAAGTCGGTTCCTAACGTTATGACTAATATTTTGGGTCTGAAACACGTCGCCACTCAACTGTTTTTGAAAGAACTCAAATTTCTTCTATTGTTCTGCAACAGTTTTGGCCAAAAATGCATCTAATATCATCGACCAGGGGCTGTACTCACCAGGTGTGCATTGGTCGCTAAGCTAAAATTACTACTTCAATGAAAATATTTTGAGTCAATTAAGGTCATAAAAAAAATCTCAGAAGAAGCTAAAGGCCATACCCCAATATACATACCTTTGTAAAAAGTATGGAAGATTGGGTCCTGTGCCGAGTTTTTACACAGAATGTTTGGTTCACTTAAGCATGTTAAAATAAATGATTCTTTTAGAAGGAAATGAAATCCAAACCCTCTAAATAATGGATTTGTCTGAACTTTAAGAACACACATGGGTTGCGTTGGGTTGATTTTTTGACAGCCCATTATCAATTCAAGGGATATAGGCCCTAGGGGAAGTGCCCTCCGTGGGGGTCTTTCTAAGAGAACATAACCCGTATTTACGCATGGGAATCCACGGTTTCGAAGAAAACCGCGAAAACTCCGAAACGGTTACGCCGACGGGCGCGATTGGGTTCGAACCCAGCACCTCCCATCTACCAGCTTCGAGAGTAAAACCTCTCAGCCACTGGTGGGAAAAGAACACACATGGAGTATTCTGTACAGTGCTCAGTGAAAAGCAGCTGTAAATTTAAGGATAATCATGTGTTTATTACTTGGATCGTATTTATCCTTTTCTCAATAACCTTTCGGTGTTTAAAGTTGAAAAATTAAATTACTTTACTCCGTCTTTTCATTATTTATATTTGAAAGCCATCAGTGGTATGCAGAATATGTCACTATATTATTTCAGTTTTATATGCAAAAGTACATATGAAGATACCTAAGATCTGCCTATTTATAAAGCTAGTTATAGTACGAACGCAACTCATTTGTCACGTTTGTCGTACAATTACGCTTGATACCCCTTCGTTCCATATTGATATCTATGTGCTGAGAAATATTCGAGAAACTTCTCGACAAACTTTACACGTACGGACCTAAAACGATAAAGAATGGGGTTAGACCCTTTTTTTTTTTACAAGGATCTTGATGCTTTTCTCTCCAAGAATATTTTTATTTTATTATTTTTCAGTTGGTCATTATGTTCTTATCTCTTTAGTGAATGAAGTAGAGGGATCATTCCATGAAAAACTGACAAATTGTCTTGCACGTGACACTTACATAAATACATATACCGGTTGCCCCAAAAATGACTGATGAATTTTAAAAGTCAATAACTTGCAAATGGTGATAGATATTTAAAAAATTCTTGCATGAGGGTTATGTATGATGTCAGGAGTTTTTTTACTGTGATTCTTGATTTTAGTTCGAATTTCAAACAATAGATGGCGCTGCGAGAAGTAGGTGCTAATTCCAGACCCGATTTTTGATACTTCGGAATCCATTCAAAACATTTTCATTTTCTTATTTCGCATGGGAGAAGAGGGAGGCCAACAATCGAGCCTGAATTTGGCGCTTATTGCTTGCAGCGCCATCTATCGCTTCAATTTGTAACTAAAATTGGGAATCGCAGCGTAAAAACTTCTGACCTCTTACATAACCCTCCTGCAAATTTTTTTTTAAATATATCACCATTTGCAAGTTATTGAATTTTAAAATCTATCAGTCATTTTTGGGATACCCAATATGAAAATACCTAAGCATACCATGAGGGCAGCCATAATTGCTCAATAAGTCCAAGCAACAGAAATTCTTTTGAATTAGTCACTTTGAATTTTTTCTTATTTAAAATTTGTAATAATATCAATTGTCGACAGCATTTTATTATATTTCGTTATATTACTTCTAATCAAGTTACTTTTTTTCAATTTTAGTTTATTATTTTTATACTACTACTTGACTTTACATTAATCGAGAATATCACTTAATAATAATATTTAAGATTTAAAAAATGTGTTGGCCTACAGAAGACGTTGCTGATGCTCTTTTGCTAAAGCAAACCATCCATGTCTTTAAAAGTTAATGTGTAAACAAGAGCTATTTTGTGGCTGTTTAAATTATTGAATTCGTTAAAAGTTCATAATTAATGTGTATTTAACTCTGCAGATAAAAAGTTTTCATTAAATTTTTTTAACATTTTAGATTAAAAGGGTGGTCGACTGGTATATTTGTACTTAAAGCATTTTTGAAGAATTTCAACAAAGTTAAATTTTCTGTGTTCTATGAAAATAAACATTTTCTCTCAAGAAAATGTCACTGCCTCATATTCATTCTCAAGAAACAAAAAATACTTTTGTTTCTGAAATATGCTCCGAAGTTTTGTCAAAAAGTTGTGATCTGAAGCAGCACTTGCGTATCCATAAAAAGGAAAAAACGTTTGTTTGTGAAATATGTTCCAAGAGATTTTCACATAATGGTACTCTGAAAAGACATTTACGTATCCATACAATGGAAAAACCATTTGCTTGTGAAGTATGTTGCAAAGGATTTTCAGAAAAAGGTTCACTGAAAAAACACTTACGCATCCATACAATGGAGAAACCATTTGTTTGTAAAATATGTCACAAAGGATTTTCAGAAAAAGGTTCACTGAAAAGTCACTTACGAATCCATGCAAAAGAAAAACCTTTTGTTTGTGAAATATGTTCCAAAGGATTTATAGAAAGTGGTAATCTGAAAAAACACTTGCGTATCCATACAAAGGAAACACCATTTGTTTGTGAAATATGTTCCAAAGGGTTTTCACATAGGTCTAGTTTAAAAGTGCACTTGCACACTCATACAGATGAAAAACCTTTTGTTTGTGAAATATGTTCCAAAGGATTTTTCCAAAATTGTAATCTAACACAACACGTGCGTATCCATACAAAAGGAAAACCTTTTATTTGTGAAATATGCTCGAAAGGATTTATAGAAAGTGGTGATCTGAAAAGACACTTGCGTATCCATACAAAAGAAAAACCTTTTGTTTGTGAAATATGCTCAAAAGGATTTTCAGAATATGGTTACCTGAAAAGGCACTTGCGTATCCATACAAGGGAAAAACCTTTTGTTTGTGAAATATGTTTCAAAGGATTTTCAGAAAGTGGTCATCTGAAACGACACTTACTTATCCATACAAACGAAAAACCTTTTGTTTGTGAAAAATGTTTCAAAGGATTTTCACAAAGTGGTCATCTAAAGAGACACTTCCGCACCCATACAAAAGAAAAACCTTTTGTTTGTGAAATATGTTTCAAAGGATTTTCACAAAGTTGTCATCTAAAGGAACACTTGCGCACCCATACAAAAGAAAAACCATTTGTTTGCATAATATGTTCCAAAGGATTTTCCATAAGTGGTACTCTGAAGAATCACTTGCGTATCCATACGAAAGAAAAACCATTTTTTTGTGAAATATGTTCCAAACGATTTTCGCGAAATGGTTATCTGAAAAGACACTTGCGTATCCATACAAAATAAAAACCTCTAGTTTGTGAAATATGTTCTAAAGGATTTTCATAAAGCAATAATCAGAATGTGCACTTGCATTCCCATAAAAAGGGAAAACTCCGTTTGTGAAATATAATCTAAGGCTTTTCACAAAGTAGTTATCTAAAAAACACCCTTTGTTTCTGAAATATGTTTCATTTGAGATTTTTAATATAGTAATTTAAGGAAACATTTTTTTACCATAAGAACTTGAAAGACCTCTTGTTTGTGATCTATGCTCTAAGGAATTTTTACAATGTGGCTATATGAAAACATATTATATGTTCACACAAATAAAAAAAAAATCATTTTTTCATTATTTGTATTCTAGAGGATTTTCTAAAATGATATCTTAAATATATATATATATATGAATGTATACACTCAGAATTGCATTGTCAGTCCTGTTAGAAATATATGCAACAAAATTGTTTGAAATATTCTCTTATAAAGATATTTTGTGTGTCATGTAAAGTAAAATCCTTTCACATTTTGATTATGCTTTAAACAATTTTTCTGAGATGATATTGTTACATTTTCTCTGCTGCAATTTTTTTTTTAAACAGGTGAGACCGGGGTTGATTTTTCCAACTTTTAAGAAATTTATTTTTTATTGTTATATATTTTGAGGTCAACAGGATATCATTGTATTTCCTTGGCCTTTATATACTAACTGGCATAATTCTTTTTTAAAAAACTAAATGTAGTTTTTATCATAAAATGGTTAAGTCTGATCATGTAACGTTGTAAAATGTGCTCCGTATGCGTGGCACGTTTTCCAGTCCACTAAAAATGTACAGGGGCTTTTCCAACTATGCTTTAAATAGTAAAACACAGGAAATAAATCTTGCTTGTTAATTAATATGTATTTAGCATTGTAAACTAGAAAGGCATAACAATAATACATAGAAAAATTAAGTAAATATAGAAAAGAAATGCCACTTAATGATTTTACAAAAACTGTCATTTAACAATTTTTTAAAGACAGATTTTTTTTAAGTCGTTATCATTGTCTGAATAACAGTGAACGCAAACAGAAAAAGAATTATTTTTTTTTTGGTGTAGTCTTCATGCGCCCATTTCTTATATCGCACCCACTTTTCATTTGCATTTGTTTCGGAGTTAAGTTCAAGTCAATAAATGCAAAGACAGTCCACATTACTTGAATGTAATATTTTTATACTTTTTTTAGGCTTTGATGTTTTAATGCATTTTACATTTGAAAATTAAGGTCCAAATTCTACAGAGCTTCCTGGTCAGAGTTGGATTTTTTTTTCGCGTTCATTTTATCTGATTCCTTTTTTTAGATAAATCTTTTTCCATTTTCAGGTGATTTTTAACCAGAGACTCAGTCAGTATAGACATCTTCCTTTTTATCTTTCCACGCCGTGTTTTCCTCCTGTGCGAAGTCTTCTCAAAAATCCTAACTTCTTCTGGTGTAGGGAAAATTTGTGTGGATGTAGAAGAAACGCCTTCTTCATAAGCAACGTTTGAGTGGAACTTAAAGGAACAGCTTCTTCAGAAATGCTAGTCTGGATTGGTGTAGAAAGATTTGATGCTTTCGGTGGTTTTCAATTAAGGTTATGAACAGTCGATGGTTCTGTCGATTTTGAAGTCTGTTCACGATTGTTTGGGTTTTCAAGATTTGCTACGGCATAAGCTGGCCTTTAAGAAAAGTAAGATGGCATAAAATCCGAATCTAAATATTTCAGGATTTAGTGATAAATTCCCGAAAATTTAAAAACCGCCATAATATTGACTGTGTTAACGCCAATGGAGCAGCTCTAACCAAAATGGATGAGATGTTATAAATTGTCTTAGGCCTTTTATTTGTACATACCCAGGCATCAAGAGTAGTATTAATTTGCTTTTTGAGGGACCCATTCACACTGCGATCTATAGTTTGTAGCTTATGACTACAGTGAGGTAGGAATGACAAGAAAGTCATAATTAACATAAAATGGATTCATTAAATGAACCCATTTTAGAAAATAGTTTAAAAAATTTCGTTTTTATATTGATAGTTCTACATAAAGAACTAAATGATCAAAAGTGTTCGTTTTATATACAGATATTTGGCCCATTTTATTGCACAAAAATACATTTTTGGTACAATAAGACTGATTTAGGGTGGGGTAAGTTTTCCAACTATACACATGCTGGAATACATGGCTCGTATGCTGTTGGAAAACCTGCCCCGCCGCCATAGTGCAAATTTTATTCTACCTCGACGAATAGCGGTGTAATTAAATTGTAAAACAAACCCATAGTTACGTGAAGAAATCATCCCTTTTTAAGTACATGCAATGTCAAAACAGTAAGTTTAACGCTAGTACGTTTATTATACGTTTTAATAAAAACCTGAAATTTTACTCATTGTTGAAAAAATTAAAAAACAGCTCTCCTGACCGAGTGAGAGCAACTACTAAATTATAATTTTTGTAGATGGTGTGTGAAGTGTTGCCACTTCAACCAGTTCACTCGCTGTCGTCAGCTAGCGGCTCATTTAAAAATTAAAGCGAGTTGGAAAACTTGCCCCTATGGAAAGTGTGCCCCGGTCTCTCCTACTTCATGATCATGAAAAAATCAACGAATATAAATACTTTACTATCAATAAAAATATGTGCTGTTTGGTAATGCAGCAATCATGTATGAATGCTCACTTCACATCCGTATAAACTAACAAAAAATGCCGAAGGTTTGAGTTATCACATTCATGTTCAGGAATCTATAAAACATGAAATCCGTTATTCAGCAATCTTTTTTAATGTATCCATGTACATTTTGCGATAGGAAAAAAAACATACAAATACACACACAAAAATAAAAATTAGTAGAATCAGCTATCTCAGTATACATGAAACACATGAAATTGTTAATTAGGTGATCACGGTAGCAAAGCAATAAGGAAGCATTCTGTTAAAAAAGTTTTTAAAAATCTTTATATACACGGGCTGGAGCTCTCCTGCCGAAGTAATCCTAGATATGTTATCAAATTAACAAAATAATTTACTCACCTCTTTGTCGCTAATATTAGAATAAATATGCAAATCAACGAAAGGAAGAAAAAGACATGACTAATAATTGTACTTACGCCAAAGTAATGTTAACATTAGAATATTTAAATAAGAGTCCAGCCTTGTAACCATCGTTATTGGTTTTCAAACCAAAAGCCCCATTTTTCATCCTCACAATAAATTATTTAGAATTATTATTTTTGATTGTGCTTTCTTCATATGATGCTCTTAGATTTAGAGTTAAAAGTTCAATCACCCATTAAACCACCATTTGTTCAAGAACATTAGTATAGCCTTCTCTTTGGGGGGGGGGGGGGCTTTCTTCGTGTGGGGGTTAAAAAGTTGTTTATTTTATTGAATGAATTTACAATTCTTTATCAGTAGCTGGGAATTAAAAAAATTCCATAGAATGAGTGCGTATTGCTTTAGATGTGTGTCCTTACAGGAAGATTTTATTTTATAAAATATGAATAGACAAATAGACCTGTTGACCTGTAAACCATTTATGACAGATTGAAGATTAAAAAAGAAGGAAGGAAAAACAAACACTAAATTTATCAGTCGTGAAAATAAAGATCGCAAATCAAAGTTAAGCCAAGAATTTACTCATTAACATTTTTCTAGGTTATCCTAAACTTAATCTTCATAATCTGTAAAGCTTTACCCATGGTAGTTAGTTACATAAAGGTGACAGAAAAAATGTAGAAAAGCATAGTCAAACTTTCAGAGATTGAATGTATATGTTAAGGGGAGAGCAAGACTGGGAGCTCTTGCTGTTAGTTCTGGTGTTACTGTGTTCGAGAGCTAGACTGGGAGCTCTTAGTAACGTAATGGTCTTCTGTTGTTCGATTGTGCCATTTTGTTTTTCGGAAGTGTTCTTTTTCAACTGAGTTTTGTGTGGTTATGGATGCAGTTCTTTTAAGAATACGTTTATGATGACAGAAAATTCTACTGACATGGCTACGGACTCTTGCACGACTGATATCAACAATATTGTTCAAGAAATTGAACGTACCTGCTCTGCTGATCTGAAGCCGCTTGTCATCTGGCTTCCTAAATTTCTGAATGAGTCTACCTGTGCCGTGAGAGAGGAGCTGCAACGGAAGGTAACTGATATTATTCTTAAAACCATTCAGTTATATGATAAATGTAATGACCCAGGGCAACAAGCCTTGATTGAAAAACTCAACTCTATGTGGCCTATTCTTACTGGAGCTCTGGACAGTTCCGACCCGACAGCCCCAGAAAAAGTCACTGATCTGTTAATTGCTAATTATAATTGTTCTCTCATTTATGCTGACCATATTTATAAATCTAATCCTAGTACCGGATTTTTTGCAAATTCTACATCCTTTAAAAAAGTTGATTCTAAAATTGTTAATTCTAAATTTTCGCGTAAAGCTAAAGTTACTGATGATAGTGAGGATTTCAATAAGAAATCCTGTAAAATAGCTAAACAAACCAAGGGTGCTAGCTCGGTTAAAATTAATGCTAATACTACTCCTGAAGCAAAGACTTCATATAATGTTTCGACCTCAAATAAATACGATCTTATTGCTGAGGATAACGATATGGATGTATCTCAGAAAATAGCTGCACCCAAAATTTCTAAGCAAAAAGAACCTAAACCAGAACCTATAAATCTGAAACTTACGACTAATTGGAGGGACATTGTCCGTAAAGTAAATGAACTTGTTGGCAGTGAAGTCAACAAAAAAGTTATCAATGACGACTTAATTCGCTTCTTTCCTTCTACAATAAATGATTATCGTATTATTCAAAATTACTTTGAAACTTCCAAATTTGAATTTTTTGGTCTACCTCTTAAATCGGAACGTCCTCGCAAAGTCCTCCTTAAAGGCGTCCCTAAAGATACCCCCTTAGATGAAGTAAAAAATGAACTTATCAAATTAGGATATTCAGTTCACTCTGTTGGACAGCTAAAAAACTTTAAAACTAAACTCCCTCTTCCTATTTTTCTAATTAATCTCTTTCCTTCTCAAAATTTTGCTTCCATTTTTGATATCACCTACTTCCTTGGTTTCCTTATAACGGTTGAAACATACCGTTTTAAGGGAACAAAACAATGTTATAATTGCCAAAAGTATAACCATTCATCCGCCACGTGCCGCTTTAATTCTGTTTGTCTTAAGTGTGCTGGCCCTCACAAAACCACCGAATATAAAGTTACGGACCGTAAGGATATCAAGTGCGCCAATTGTTCTTTGAATCATACGGCTAATTATAGTCAGTGCCCTAAAAATCCCAGAAATATCAAATCTAATACTATCCCTACGATAAGAAATTCGTCTACTAATTCACATTATTCTAAAATTATTTCTAACCTAACTTACGCATCGGTAACGGAAGGAGTAGATTTTTCAAATCCTAAGAAAGTTGCTAAAAATTCCACTAACTCTAAAACTCTTACTGAGAGTGATTCATGCTCTCCAATTTCTAGCACTCCTGGTTTTGGAAAGATTAACTTTCCCGATCTCTTCAATAATGACTTTGATATAGATGCTTTTATTGTAAAACTTAAAACTATTTATAATCTTCTAGACAAGATTAATTCTTTAATTGCTAATCTCGGTGTTCCCATTTCTGAAGTTCTAAATCTACCTGGTTTCTCGGAATTAAACGAGAATCAGGCTTCAAAACATTAATTTTCTTTATTTTAACTTAGTTCTATTACTTCTCCGTACGTTATTTTTTCTTTTCTTTTATCTTTTTCATTTTAATTTCTTCTAAATTTAACTAGTTTTTCTTACTCATTTTAAAATTTTTGTTGTTTTTGTTGTTGTTAGTAGTTTTTTCTTATTTTTAATACTGTATGGCCCTTTGGGGTGCCTTTTTGTTTTTAATGATTTTCTTCTTGGGGCTGTTGAGCGTCGTGACATTTCTGCATTTCAGCATCTATGCTTTGGATTTTTATACGAATATTTTTACTATTGGAGGTGTGGGAGCTATCCTAGGAACTTCATAAATTTACTCCTTCAAGTCAAGTCAATGTATATGTTACCGATAATTTTAAATGAGAAACAATGCCAGAATAACTTTAAAATTTTATTATCTTCTTTGTATTTTTAGGAAAGCTTGAGTACAGTAATTGGGGATATCTAGACAAATTAAAAAATTAACACTTTTCTATAAAAATATGTATGCTTTGTTAACACTTTTCATCAAGCGTATAAAAAGTGAAATCAAGTGAAATTTTGTACGCAACAACAGAATATTCCAACGATAAGCATTTCAAAATTGGTATTCAAAGCAGTTATTTATGATATTAAGATGTATGATATTAAGAAGAGTCACTTTTTCTTTAGTGACGAAATATTTTAGATTTAGAAAAAGCATCTGCAGATTAGGTCAGTTCAATGATGGATCTAATTATCCGTTTATTATGACGAAAAACACAATTTACACGAATTAAAAAGATTTACAAGATTTTTTCACTTTTATTTACAGGTATTACATTTTATTGAAATAAGTTCAACATAAACGTTTACACTCATTCCATGCATGGAGAAGAATTAAACAACATAAACCTCGACGTGACATTTGACCCAGGGCTACTATAATACTGGCTGAATCCTCAACCACTTTATTTCCCACTTAGACCAAAAGCGATCGTTGCGTACGCGGCTAGAAGTGTCATGGTCAATCGTTATACTCATACAGGCACTTGAATGGCGGCGTGAGTCATCCCGGATTATAGGAGTCTTATTTTGACCTAGTTGGAAAAAAAATCATAGTTTTATCATGACTCATTTGCCAATCAGAACTTTTGCATAAATTTTGTGACTGACTAAATTCGTATATTTTAGTAATTATCTGCACTTTCATCGTCAGCAGACTCGATGTAGGAAAAGTACACTTTTTGCTGAGGAAGGGGATTTTCAGAAATAATGCGCATAATTTGCTGATTTACATGAATCGTGTGATCCTGTTCCACGTGCTGTAAGCACATCATATTGTGAATCAGCAAATTGTCCTTGACAATATCATGACTATCATGGTCCATATATATTATACACACTGGATATAAACATTGGCTATACTAATCCACTGTTTTTAAGACAGGTTTCACTGTTTGTACGATTCTGATTAATTTAAATGCAAAAGTCGCAGCATTATATTAAATTGGTGTATATAGTCCGTCTCAAAAGTTTATGCACTCTTTAAATATGGTTAAAAATAATTGAAGATGATAATATATGAAGCCAATTTACAATAAATACTCGATATTTAATCAAAATCAAATAAAATAAGCAGTTTTTGTTGGTTAAAATAAAAATTACATTTAATTTTTATTTAATTTACTTTTTTCTGGAAAAAACACTGTTTCAAAAGTATAAGCACTTTATGCAAATTTTTTTAGAAACACTGGATGGGTGTAATGAGGTTGTATGATGTCATTTTCCAATTTTATAAAAATATAAAGTGAAAAAATTATTTCCACTCGTTTTATAAATGCCGAAGGGTAAAGAATTCACAAAAGGTGAGATTTAAAAATTTTTTTAATTGAAATCACAAAATAAACTGTTTTTTAAATTTCAAATTGATGAAAACAATGTATTTATTTCAAGTATTCTCTAGAAATGATAATTTCAACCGGAAACCAAGATGTGGACGACCACGTATGACGTTTGTTGAGACGGATAGGAGAATACGGGGATTCTCCTGTTTAGATAAAATATGCCCATACAGCAAACTAAAGATAATATCTGTGTACAGATGTTCAAAGATACTGTACATAGACGTATTAAAAAATATGACTACATCATACTAAAGAAAAGGGCTTTTATATGACGACCAATCCATGTCGTCAAGTGTCATAAATCCACTTAAAACGCCATATTCGACAATAGTGTTTGAAAAATACCTTGCCTTTATTGGAAAAAATGAATGCTATCCGATGCCTTCATATAGGAATAATAATTCCTGCAAATTGATCTCATTTACGAATGAAACTTACCACGTAAATATCTAAAAAAGTAACGAAACAGATTTTCAGAAAAGAAGAGATGAGCATACACAGTACACTGTTCTGACAACGACTGACACTTGCAACGTATTGAGGGCATTGTACAGGTGGCGTTAATGGGAAAATACAACAGAGTTACTCACAGGATTGGGTAGAATCAACATCGATCAAACATGCATTTCACGAGGTGTTTCCATATTTTTGTCCAATCCTTGTATATATGTATTACTATTTTTAAAGTGTACAAACGAATGTGAGGCATTCCAAATTCAAATTTTAAGAGAAGGTTCCTTGTATGTTTTCATAAATTATGTCACTGCTAGCTAAAATGAAAAATATTAAATAACAGTTAATTGACAAATTACTCTGCAGGACAGGGAATTAACAAATACTATTTTGACTCTTAAGTTACAGACACATTATTGAATCAAATTAGTCAAATAAAAATAAAATACAAGAGAATTTTACTAATTTTCTAATAGCCGACTTATTTTAAAATATGTAATCATAAAATATTTAATACTGAACTATGTAATATGCTTTGTAAAATATTGATTCATTGAAGTCATGAAAATGGAATTAAAAAAAATTCGCTTTAAACAGGATCCTTATGCCATATCATCCTTAGATTCTTCTATCTTTGGCATACCCCAGACGGAATGAATTTAACAATACCATGCTAAACATAGACGTGAGAAAAATCGACAAAAGAATCTCATTTGGCGCCCATTCGTTCTGGCACCCGGGGAACATGCTCGCTCTGCCCCCCCCCCCCTTAGTTTCGACCCTACGAGATGCCTAAAAGAAATCACCACTCGGAAGTTTCAAAATTTTTATTAATTAGTTTTCAGAAAGTTCAATTTCTCCCCTAGTTGCAAAAAGTCTACTTGTCGGATAAAAATATCTGTAATTTAACACTGAACATGGCGTTAACTGAGATGCGTTCTGATTGTGCTTTGTTATAAGTATGTGTTTCGCTGGCCATTCAATCTTTATCAAAGTTGATACCGATTATCGAGAAACGCATTTTGTCACATATTCTCAAACACCTGGGACCGCATTAATCAGACTGGAAACACTTCTTGACATCTCAGGCGTTTATGAATGCATTGTATTGTGAGTAAAATGTGTTTCGGTGATTTGCAGTGTACCCTTCCCTTTCTTGTTCTGCAATCGTCTAACCTTTTAAGTTTTCCTCGAAATGTTGATTATGCTATTTTATGACAGTTGTTTTACCGCTGCCGAATCTCAGAAATCAGCTTAAAACACGGTATTTGACAAAAATATTTAAAAGATGTTCTGCCTAATATTTCAAAATTTAATTGCTTAAAAAGCGTACAACCAAGAGAGTGAAAAAATGTCCAAACCAGGACTCGAACCCGGGTATAGCGCACGGACGTTCTACCAACTGAACCACTTAGAAAGATGCCCAGCCTGAGACACGTCTCACTGTGTACCACAACTCTTTCTTTCTTGCGTTTTCTTTTTTTTTAAACATTTGGTATCATAAAACAGGCGTCGTCGACAACAATGACTACGTCATCGAGTTACAGGATGAAATTATGATGCAGGACAATATAATAAACAATAGATAAATGATTGCTCTGTCTCGGCCACAACTTATATGAGCAACATAGGCGCAAATTCCTCATTTACGCAGTAATATTATGTCATTGAATTTCGACTTTCATTTGGGTAATATTTCAACGCATTAAACATACAGATTAATGGAATACAAATATTTCAGTCTGCCTCGTGATATCTTGGTACGATATGAACAGAACGGATCGTCAATCTGTCGTTTTTACGGTACTATCACGTTATCAAATTTCGGCAGGAAATTTTAATATGTTGTAAATACCGATTAGTACAATATGAATGTTTCATTTTGTCTCATGGTATCTTGGTAGAATGCAAATATAACGAGTGGCCAATCTTCATTTTGGGAATACTATCGTACGATCGAGTTTCAATATGAAATTTTAATCAATTGAAGATACTGATTCGTAAAACGCAAAAAATTTGTCTTCTTCGTGATACCTTACAAGAGAACCATATTTGGTGCTGTTCGCCCCAAGCATTGAGACCTGGTGCATTTTGTAGCCCTATACATAAGAGTTAGAGAACCGATAAAATTTCTCTGTTCAATTCTCATATTTTATATAGAGGAAGGTGTTGTACCTCTGACCATATTGTTCCTTTGAGCACCAAGGCTGTAGCGCCATCTAGCAGCATTTTATTAATTTTGGTGTAATGAATGATTAGTTCCTTCACTAAAAGGCTTGTACAACCTACTGTGGATTATTCAAGTCAAAGAGGATTCCTATGAATAATACCAATCCATTTCCAGCATAAATATGTATTTATTTGTTAATGTTTTGCCTAATAATATTTTTTGTGCTATGTTTTTGCTGATAGAAATAATTTGGCACGGTAGCTTTAGCCTTTTATAATTATGGAGAGGCTTGTGAAAATGATTATCCTAACCCTAAAACTGTAGCATGCTTTATAAGTTGCAATAGCATCGTGTTGTACCTCTGACCATGATCAGTTGTTGTTCCTTTGACCAGGTCAAAGGTACAACGCTCTTAAAAATTTTTTAAACATTTTAACTTTTATGACTTACTTACGAGAACTGTCTTGAAATTAGTTACGGATTTTTTTTTTTACTTCCGTTGTTCATAAATAATAATAAAAAAAAAGCTGTACAGTAGGCTTCCTCAAATCCGCACAGCTTGCGACCAGAGCTTGAATTATTCAATCAAACTTTCCTCATAAAGGTACCCTATTAATTCACATCAAAATCATAAAGTAAGTTTTATTTCAGGTTTAGCCACTCTTAATAACCAAAATAGCTTGAATTAATACGATTGTTGTTCAATAATTATTTTACCGAGTGTGTATAAAATATTTGTACTGCGATGATTAATGTGGAATATTGAAGCCTAATGTCTTAGATGCCTATATGCTCAATTTCAGATCAGTATCTGCTATATTAACATATTTTATATCGTTTTTGGTGTGAAAAAAGGCACCTAGCTTAAAAGGGGGTGTTGGTGGGGAAAGGCTGATTTGGAGCTTATGGGGCTAGATTTGTGACAGTGGATGAAACGTGGCTACACCACTAGATCTCGAGTACAAAAGATAGTAGCGACGTCTCATCCACTGTCAGAAATCTATCACAGAACAGCTTCAGGTCTGGTCCCATAAGCTTCCTTAACTTTTTAAAACTCACAATTTGCTTTGGTTACTATCGTGTTAAATATGTATGTATAACTAATGTTAACGGCCGCGGTCTGAAACTGATTTATTATAGTGAGTTCATTTGTTATAGTGATTTGATATAAGAAGCTCGAAGAGCTTAATTTATTTTCATTTTTCTAATTACTTTTATAAATATTAACTTGCGTTTCATTTCTTCATTACTAACACTTTCTAAATTACTTGAAATATATTATGAAACTTCGAGTGCAAGTTTTTCCTTGTATGGTGGTTGGCGCTTTAAAATGACGAAACTACTTACTCTTATTACTCTTCGTTAAAAGTGTGAGAATGTTTGAAAAAAATCATTAAAATAACTGTCTTTGCATTTCGATATCGATTTCGATTGTTGTTTTCCAAGCAAAAATATTTTTCGCTATTATCTCCGATATAAATTTTTTTTATATCGAATCAGTATCGACAGTGTTGAAAATGATGGCCTAAATCTTACTGAAATCTAAAATACAACAGTTGACATATTTATAAAAACTTTTCAAAATAACAGACATTACACTACATTACAAGATAAAAACACTAAAAACAATATAATGTAATGTAATGTCTGTTATTTTGAAAAGTTTTTATAAATATGAATGAATTCAGACGTAGTCCTTTTGTTTATATCAAAAAAAGTTGACATATTGTCTGCTGACTTTATTCCAAAACTTTTTCGGGTGTCGAAGTTGAGAAGCTCCGCCCCAAATAACGCCTTTAAGTGAGTTTTATGTATTTTTACACATATTTTTGTAAATATTTTTATCTTATAGGCCAACGAATACTTTCAGCATTTAAAGATAACACAGATGCACATATTATGGAATTTTTTACAAGAAAATGGTAATTTTTGTATAACAAAGATATCATTTTTATTTTTGTAATTTTTTATCGCTATTTCACATTGTTTTTATAAACAGAAAATTATACAATGCTTCCCAGTTATGCATTTTTAGTGTCTATATAACCGCAGTTAATGGTATGAAATTCGGTACAGAAATTTTTGATAAAAAAACATGAATTTAGTCATATTATTGAGAATTACATATTAAAATGCATACGGAACGATATAAAACTAGAAAATTCTGTAATTTTGTCCCTACATCTGAATTGAAAATTTCATTCTTTACATTTGCGATTATGGGCGAATTTTAGGCATTTGCGAATTTTTGTGTTGCGGATCCGAGGGAGTCTATAGCATATCAATCAAATGTTAAAATATATTATATTTAAAAAAAATTTAAAAAATAATAAAATTTAAATTTTTTCCTTCATAATTTAATCTTTCTTAGTACTTTGTCATATCACCTACAAATACATTAATTATTTTTTTTTTATTATTTTTTTTTAGTTAGACCAAACACCAAGCAGAATGCCAAGAAGCAAGACAGGCATCAAAAGGAAGAAAGTTGACCAAAATGACATTGAAAGGGCTATAACATTTATCAAGGAGAAAAAAAATAACAATTGGAGAGGATTCAAGGCACTTTGGTTTGAAAAAGCCAACTTTAATTTATCATTTAAATGTATTGAAAAAAATCAAGTATAAAAAATTTCTTTTACAACCCTAAAAAACCAAAAAAGGTCTTTAGTGATGATGAAGAACTTTTAGTGGATGATTACCTTACACAAGCAGCCAATATGCATTACGGCCTAACACAGAAACAAATAATGACTTTAGCATATGATTTTGCCATAGCTAAAAATAAGAATATGGACCCTTCCGAGAAGCAAACAAATGTGCTGGTAAACAGTGGCTACGGGATTTCCGCAAAAGATTTCATGACAAGTTGTCTCTTCGAAAACCTCAAGCTGCTAGCTTGGCTAGAGCAACTGCATTTAATAGAGAGACTGTGGAAAAGATGTTTAATAACAATAAGAACATTTTACAACGTCTCGTTGGAACCTGGTGACATTTGGAATTGTGACGAGACTGGGATCAGCACAGTTCATGTGCCTCCTAAAGTCATAGCCCCCAAAAGAAAAAAACCAGTTGGAGGGATAACGTCTGCCGAAAGGGAACAACTGTCGCTATGATTACTGCTGTTAGTGCATTCCCCCTTTGTTTGTTTTTCCCCGAGTCAATTTTAAACCATTTATGCTTCATGGAGCGCCTCCTGGATCAATCGGGGCTGCAAACCCACCAGGCTGGTCAAATGAGACCCTATTCCAACAGTTCTTTCAACATTTTCTGAAAAATGTTAGACCTAGTACTGAAAGCCCAGTACTGTTATTATTTGATAACCATGAATATCATATTTCCCTGCCAATAATTTATTTAGCCAAGGCTAATGGTGTGAAACTAATGACGTTTCATCCACACACTAGCCATAAAATGCAACCCCTTGATAGGGGTGTTTATGGCGCTTTTAAAGCCTTTTATAATCAAGCTGTAAATAATTGGATGGTTTCTCCAGGAAATGTTGGAAGCCTCTTACAATCTACAACATTGCTGAACTTGCGGGCATAGCATATTCTAAAGCTGTAGTGCCAAACAATATTATGACCGTATATCCACCGTTTATATGGAGGACCCTAACCTGCGGTTTATTCTGTTGAGCTGTCTACATGACAGACCAGATGTTCCTACCAATAAGGTTTTCTGAGCGAAATATGCTGGCTGGTTGTCGGCCCAGTTAGCTTAAATGGAAAAGCATTGGCCTTGTAAGAAAAGGATCTGGGTTCGATTCCCAGCCTGGGCATTATTTCGCTCAGTTGGAAATATTCAATTCGTAATATTATGAAAGGTTTTAAGGTCACAGGGTTTGTGCCTTTCAATGAGAACGTTTTCTCTGATGACGAATTTCTTGCAGCTACTTTAACAGACCGACCGATGCTGCATGAAACTAATTTTGATGAACCATCGACGAGTGGCGCTGCTCAAATTGACAATATCATTCCTCAATGCAGCAGTTGAAATCTATCCCAACTTATCGTTACACATTAAACAGTGAGACCTCATCCAAAAGTGCAAGCAAAGAAAATGTCAAATAGGGGTCGGTGTAGAGGAAAATCTTGTACTCCTGAAAATCTAATTATTGAAGCTGAAAAAAAAGCAATACCCTAAACGCAATAAACAATGATACTGAATAAAATGGTTTTTTTCATACTTGCTGTGTTGTTTAATTGAATGGTCAGAGATACAACAACCCATGGTCAAAGGTACAACTATGTGTTGTACCTTTGACCACAATGTTATTATTTTTTTTAAATTAAATTAAACATAATAAAAGTAAAATTAGAACTTTGAAAAAATTACCTATGATAAACCAGATAATACTGATTATAATAAAACAAAGAAATTGAATTTAGCCTTAATAGTTAAGCTGAGAAAATTTAAATTTTGCCAAGTGGTCAAAGGAACAACACCTTCCCCTACTTTTAATTTTTTATTATTACGTTTTTATTTGTTTATTTCACGCCAAAAGTGAGTTGTTGCCAAATATGGCGCTACAATTTTTCCGCCCGCTTCATTCGGGGAGTAAACGTACAGTACATATTAGAATTATATCAGATTGCGATTTGTTTGATAATTGATAGGATAAAAAACAAGAATAAGGTTTTTTCTTTTTTTATGCAGACGATAAATATATGAATAATAAATATATTTCTATAGAGGCTTTTAAGATCACCGAAAACTATTTTTTAGTGGAATACAAAACAAGCAAACTATTTTCTTTTGTAATCGATTGCAATAAAGTTTCGAATGTTTAAAATGAAATATTGCTGTTTTAAATGGTCCTTTGGTAAAAGTAATGATAAAGTAAATTAATATTTTTACACAATTTAGAAAACTTACTGTGGCTAATTAGGTCCAAACCACTCCTCACACAAGACAAACAGCTATCGTTTCCGGAAAACTCTACTTTTGAAAAAAAAAGCCAACTTTTTCTCCGCCAAAAATGTGAATATAAAGTTGCAATTTTTCAAAACCAAATTCCTGGGTTCTTGAAGGAATTTTTAAACTCTTTTCAATATTTTATTCTTAGTATCAACTAATTTTTATTTTTAAATGCTTTTCTTTAAAAAAACTTCAATATTAATAGTACGATAAGTGGTCTAGAAAATTGCATTTTCAGAAAGTTATGCTGCTGTAAAATCAATAAATATTATTTTAACAGAAAAATTTTATCGGCTCTCAAACTTCGTAATACAGGGCTTTAAAATGCACCAGGTCTAAACGCTAAGTGCGATTAGCATCACGAGTGGTTCCCTATTCAGAACGATTAAGCAGAACGGAACACCAACTCATCATTTTGCAAGTACTATTATGTTTTCAAATTTCGGCATGAATTTTTAACATATTTTGCAGATCTAAATCATATAATAAAAATACTATAATTTGCCTCGTGATATTTTGATACGATACGAGAACAACAGGACCAATGTGATAGTAATAAGTTAGCTTGAAGCCTCTGCCAACATCCGATGTAGTAGAAGCGCCTTCTTTGATCCCAGTGTGTTTAACTTCATGAAAATTGAGTTTAAATTTTCCGAGGAAGGGAAGGGAATCGTCTGTGCTAGGAGTTACCTTTCTTCCAACACTCGTAAAGAAAAGGGTGTCTTCAAGTTCACCATTTTAAAATTTGAACTTTTTAAGAAAATATTCTTAGCTATAATTTGTATATTTAAAGTAATCACCATGCCAAATTTCAAGTTTGAAGTCCTTTTTTTACTGTTTTGCGCATATACATGCGCATTGCGTCTTCAAAGTAGCAACAGTGTCAAATTTCAAGTTTTTATCCTTAACAATTCAATAAAAATTCAGAATCTTTTTAAAACGCTTTTCACTCATTTCAACCATAACTGTTCTCTGTAACCATTTACGCTTTAAAAGCTGAGTCAAATTAGAAGCTTCCATCTCTATCAATTCTATTAGAAATCGTAATTTCTAATCGAAATGAGCAGAAAGCGTTATTAGAACGCTTTCTGCTCATTTCACCTTTTAAAATTTCGAATTTTTTTATGTCACTCTTAGTGAGCTTTTGTAAATTAAACGTAACCGACTATGCCAAATTCCAAGTTTCTAATCGTTTCAGTTTCACAAAAATCGTTTAATTGAGAACTTTTGCTCTTCCGCTACCTTTTAAATTTTGAATTTTTTAAAAAACTGTTCTGTGCGTGCATTTGCGTCATGAAAGAAGGAGCCATGTCAAATATCATCCTTATATCCTTAAATATTCCATAGAAATAGTAATTTAGAAAGTTTTGTAGAATACATTTTGCTCATTTGATTTTTTTAAGTCATTGTTAGATAGTTTAGTAGTAGATTAAGTAAAAAAGGTTTAAAATAAAAATGCGTTAGGAAGAATTCCCACAAATTATATTACTACATGAAAGTTTTTCCCAGTTCTTATCTTTATTCTATGTCATTCATTTTAAAAATAATAACAAAAACTTTTACCTTTGATGTTCAGACACATAAACAAGACATAGGTGCTTGGAAGAATCGTGTTTAATTAAACATAAACTTTCAGGTGGGTCGTTCCATGAGCTGTTCCGCGGGAAGTCCGAGACATCGAAGAAGTAACGTGAGGAGTTTGATGAGAACTTAAAACTATTTTAAATACATGACTGTATTAAGAAAACGTTAGTCGTCTTTTTTAAATAATGAACATTAAAGGTACTTAAAATCATTTTGAATAAATAAGGGAAAATAGTGCAATCGCCGCTGGTATCCGGGAGCCAACAAGACGTTTAGAGAAGAAAAACGCGCGAACAGTACGACTAACTCAGCAAGACTGGTTCTCCAAGCAAGAGCGTTCGAAGTCGGGGCTTCCGAAAGAAAGCGCGAAAACTCGTGCGCTCGCCGAACGCAACGCCAATGGAGAAACGTGCACATCAGACGAGGCTAACGAGAAAGACAGGCTACCGCGGTGGGTCCGATTCTTCTTTTTTTACAGACAGCTGGAGTCACGTGATGCTCTTTTAGCACATCTTCATTGGTGCATTCGAGCATCACGTGACTCCAGCGGTCTGTAAAAAAAGAAGAATCGGAACCACCGCAGTAGCGCGTCTTTCTCGTTAGCCTCGCACATCAGACGGATGACGTCAGCCACGGAAGAGGAGAAACGAACAGCTGCACTCGGATCGAAAGGTCGCGAGAAGCAAAGATGGCAGCAGCTGGCAAATAGCCAAAAAACGTAAGATAGGCGATGCTAACAAGAAAAATATTTGCACTTGATAAATGCTGAAATAAAATGAAAGAACGATAAAATGATATGATTTAGGATCGTAAAATTAAACAAATGATGTTATTAAGCAGATGGGTGAACAAAATAAATGGAAACTATTAAAAATGTGAAATAAAATATTTAAACAGGAATGAAAGGAAAGGGGAGGTTTAAAACCAATGTATCAACATGATAGTCATTTTAGAAACTTCAGAGCTTTTATTTCTTATAAGTAACTACAATGTCAAAATCCAAGTTTCTGACTCCTTCGGCATCGGAAAATATCGGAATTTCATAACTTTTTAGCTCCTGTGCTTCGATGAAGTTAGTGGCAACGTAATAAAGTATAGCCTATATTGGAGCAGGGACTGTCACCATCAATTGACCAATATTATATTCAAAATCAGTTCGGTAGTTCCACAGATTACCCCTACAAACATACAAACGTTATAATAATTGATTGATAATATTGTTCCGATTTGCCTAAATTAGTTACAAAAATCATATCAGTTTTATAAAAAGGGTTTAAACTTTTCCTATTCTCCTAAATAATTTACACATTTTGACGTCAGTATATCCGAATAATTCTGTGTGATCCTGTGTAATATCAATAAGGAAAATCACATAGTGACTCTTAATAACAATCTCGTAGCAATGAAACCTAATTCAAGAAAGTGAAATGGCGGCCATATTTAATTTTCTTCTATGCAAATAACGATTAAATTCTTTCAGATTGAATCAATTATATAAATTTTTTTTAAAGAGCAATTACATTTTCAGTTTCAATCATGATAAATTTAATCAGGATTAAATTTCGGATGACTGAACATTTAATCGAATAATCAATTGATTAAAAAAGTAATGATTAATGGCAACCCTGCTTGAGACTATACATTTTAATGATTTTATTATTTTAATGAAAACTAAGAAATTTGCATTACAATGACCTTATAATGAGGATGATACTTGATGCTATACATTGCAATTAGTATTTTAATGATAACGAAGAACTTTCAAACAAGGATAACCTACCAAATTTTTATTGAAACTTCATCCCTCCTTAATATTTTAGAGTATCATAAATATAAAGTCCTGGTAGCTTAAAACACTCATAACTCAAACTGTAATTATAATAGGACACTCATATTTTGAATGGTAAAAGTAATCTTTATGAAGGGGAGGGGGGGAGATTTTTTTGCCGAAGGCCAGTAAACTTTAGTATAGCGCAAATATAAAGGCCTAATCACCGAACATTCTCGTAACTCCGATATAAATTGTCGTAACACAGACAAATTTCGTATGGTAAACGCAATCGTTTTAAAGGGTAGGAGTTTGTCGATTTTTTATAGAACCCCATCATACTTTAGTATATTATAATGACAAGCTGCTGACAACTTAAAACAGTTATAATTCTAACTGTAATTACTGTAGAACATTCATATTTTGTAAGGTAAACTTAATCCTTATAAAGGGGGAACATTGGGGGGTTTTTTAACCCAAGCTTTCTAAATTTTTAGGATAGCGCGGGAATATTAAGTCTTCATAAGGATAAATATTTGTAACTCGAATTCAACTTGTCACGTCGCATCTCACACAGATTTCGTATGGTAATCTTAAACGCTTTAAGGGGGAGGGGGTATTTTTTATAGCAGTTCCTCCACATTTTATTGTATAAGATGCTGACTACATAAAACAATTATAACTGGGTCTGTAATTATTGTAGTGCACTCATATTTTGTAAGGTGAACGTAATCTTTAGAAAAGGGAGATATTATCTTTACTATTATTATTTCTCAGTGTAAACTTCATCGTCGGTTTAAAGTTTAATACTTAAAATCCAAATTTATGGAATTTCAATTTATATACTAATGCATTGTTTTGATGAAAAATTAATTTTTCACATATTTGGTTAATACTTGAATAGCTTTGTTTTATTTTCTAATATTTTGCAGTTAGTTAATTCCCTTTAAACTAGTCATATAGTCGTATTGCCTTGATATTGCCGCAAATCGCATAGAATTTTTAATGTTTGTCCTTTTTTCAATTGGGATTATTTTTCTGAAATTGGTTAGCACTAACTATTGAATTTTGATAAGAAAAGTAAAGTTTAGTAGATAAAATCAAAATTCATCGAAATTCAGTTTATATGTTAATGCATTTTTTATGAGAATTTATTTTTTAAATGTTTCGGTAATATTTGAAAAAAAATTCCATTGTTTCTATTATTCTGTAATTGCACAAATTTTATATGTTAAACGAAATCGTTTCAAAGGGGGAGGTTCTGTTTGCAATATTTTATATGGCAAGTGTAGGCTATATTGATTTCTTATCAAAACCCCCAAATTTTAGTATACCATAAATATAAGGTGCCGTGAACATCAATCACTTGTAACTTGCACTCTCATTATTTGTATGGTAAACTTAATCTTTATAGAAAAGGGGGAGGGGAGTGCCAGATTTTTTTAAACCCAAGTTACTGGAATTTATGTTGTAAGCATCTCTTATGTTTCATCTAGAAAAATATATGGTACATCTATAATAAAAAATAAACAACTCCCTTAAAACGCTTACGTTTAACATAAGAAATTTGTATGGGCTACGAAAATGTGTATCCAAGATAAAAGTGTTTGGTGTTATTATGGTCTTATATTCGCACTATAATAAAATTTAAATATTCCTGTTGAAAAAAACCGACATAGCTACCAGTGGCGTGGCGTGAAAATTTTCGGTGGTCATCGCAATTATTTAAGTTTGTGGTGAAAAATTATTAACTCTAAAATTCAATGGTTGAATGTTCAAAAAAGAAACTTTAAATCTTACCTTCACTTATACATGAACTCCAGCCTTCTTGTTTTTGAAGCGAATTTGTTAGTGATTTTGATATAGAAGTCTTCCTTCTCTTTTACAGACATCAACAGTTTCTTTTTCAATGGTCAACAAAGCCAAATTACTGAGCCTGTCTTCTATTTGTGTGGACCTCTTGTATGTATGGATCATTTTAAGGGCGGAAAAACTCCTTTCTACTGGTGCTATTGTTGCAGGAATGGTGGAAATTAATTTGGAGAGTTTAAAAATTTCCTTGAAAGAACAGTGTAAATTTTCTTCTTTCAGAAATTTTATTAGTTTTTGTGGGCATTTGTCGTTAAATGTAGAAGTCCGGTAAAATACAATCAGTTCATTTTTCAACCCTGTCATATCAAAGGTTTGTGGATATAATTCTCCTAGATTAGTTAAAAGTTGTTCAGGGAAGCCATTTTTTTCTGAAAAATTCTTGAACTGTTTAGGATTTAGTAAATCAAAGAATGCCAGTTTTTTCAGAGAAGAAAACCGGCTGCTTAAATGGCTAAGTAAATTATCTGTTACTTCATAAAACAGCTGTCTATATCGTTGTTCTAAAGTCAGTGAACTTTCGTTGTTAGCATGAACTTGTCTTTTTCTTGAATTTTTCGGTAATTCTGCCACTGAAATAGTTTTTTCCCAAATTACGGGAAATCCAATAATGTCACTTTCATCGCACTTTCTTGCATTCTCCAAGACTTCTTGAAAGTCTCTGATAACATTTAAGCAGGACAATATATAGATACTGTCTGCTTGTAACATTTGAAATAATACATCTGTTCGGGAAAACAAAGGTGAAAACAGATTTAATAAAAAGACAGTTTCGAACTTCTTCAAAAACAAGGAGTACCCATTGGCAACACAGGGATCAGGACCATCCCAGGTATCATCAGAACTTTCATATATGCTTGTAAAAAAATCAATAATTTGTTGCCGGTACTGTTCTACCGTATTCACCAGTCTTGAGGTAAAGCACCATCTTGTTGGAGCAAAAGAAGGAATACATTTTTTTTAGTGTTCCTGCATTGCAAATGTTCGCTTACTAGAATGCGATGAAAATTTTGCAATTGCGTTTAGTGTTGAAAAGAATGTGCTGCATTCTAAAATATCATTCATGCCCTGAGATAAAACCAAGTTTAATACATGAGCATAACAGTGCGTGAATAGAGCTTTTGGATATATATCTGTAACCTTTTTGTGTAAACCTGACAAATGGCCTGACATTACAGCAGCACCATCGTACGTCTGAGCAACGAATTTATCAGCCAGTTTATATTCACTTACGGTTTTCTGTACGTGCTTGAGTAAACCATTAGATGTGCGGTCTGCACTTACGTCGGTAAATCCAACAAACCTCTCTGTAACACTGCTGTCTCCCTTCACAACATATCTCAAAACTGTAGAGAGCTGTGACCTTCTTCTAATATCCGACGATTCATCTAACATTAAAGCTACAAAATCTGCTTCTTCTATTTCTCGTTTAATAGTTTCTATCAGTTCTTCACTAATAATACTAATTAGTTCGTTTTGTATATCATTTGAAGTGCCTTTAAAAACTGTGGAATTTTCAAAATGTTCTGCTAAAACTGGATCGTAGAGTTTTAAAAGATTTAAAGTTTCAACATAATTTCCTTGATTCAAAGAGGAAGTTTTTTCATTGTGCCCTCGGAAGGGTAATTCTTGTTTGGCAAGAAAACATGTCACATCTATGTGTCGTTTTAAAACTTCACGATTTTTCTTAACTTTTTGGTTATGCAAATTGTTATTAACTTTGAGGGTTTTGTCTATTCCTTCATCTATTCGTTGCTTTCCAAAATTGTACAGGTCTACTACACACTGAAGATGTGATTCAGAATTTTCGTGTGCCTTGGTTGATTTGGTTAATCCATTCAAATTACTGAAACCACTAAAATTCCAAACGTTTTTGGATTTTGAAAATAAAAGACAGAGCCAGCAAAAAAGTTTGGACAAACTTTCACTACCACAGAGCCAAGCATGAGAATCATAATTAGAAACTGTAAAGCGTCTGGTATATTCTCTGCCTCTTTCTTTTACTTTAGACGATAAATTTTTGAGTGATGGACAAGGTCTACCATTTTGGACAATATGCAGTTTATCCTCAAATCTTAAAGAACCGAAAGGTTTTTCCAGGAGTTCTTGTATAATATCCGATTCAGCCATGTTCGAATCAGTAAAATGGGCATCAATGGGGAAAAAATTTCAGTTCATTCAATGAAAACACTGAATTATCACAAACGAATATTCAAAGCCGATGCAAAAACTTACCAAAAAATAATTAAAACACCATCTCAATTAATAAAAATATGTATGACACAGCAAGACACAAAAATCACTGAACAACAAACCCGCCAAACAAACAGAAATATCTAAAAAAAAGTGCACATCGGAAGTTGGCTATTCTAACTTACGATCTAACTCCCTCCCCAAAACTTTCAATTTCAATACATTAACTAAACCATCTCAATTAAAAAGCACGAATATACGATATAATGAAAGAGAAAAATTAAGCAATAAGTCCTGCAAAATAAAAAAAACACCCTTTAAAAAAAGAGAAATTTTAACTGAATAACATTTCATAACAACGGGGAAGTACAGCGGATAACGCAATTAAAATCTAACCCCTTCACTTGAAGAGTGCGAGAGCTTTTTGGCTTCTGTCCGACAGAAGCGCAAAAATCTGCGATGAGTAGCCTACCTTTAGTTGGGAAAAATATGTGCGGGGTGAGTGGGAATGAAGTAGGAAAAAAACGTTACTTGGATGCGCTAAAGTTTGCGAATCGTGCGAGGTTTCTCTTCGGTTTTTACACATTTTTGATCGGGATTTTTTTGTTTTTTGGAAAAATCATAGTTTTTAAATTATATTTAAACTTAAAATACTCTATCTTATTCTCTAAAATATTGCTTGGTTACCGGACGCCACGCCACTGATAGCTACGCCTTTATAAAGATTACCTTTACCATACAAAATATGAGTGTTATACGATAATTACAGTTCGAGTTTTAAGTGTTTGAAGTTATCAGCATCTTATTTAGGACTGGACGCCGTAGAAATTTCTTAAAGCGACTTATCATTTATGTAATATCGTGATTTAGTGATAAATATATTTAACTGTGATATTACCTTTAGAATAGGGAACACATTTTTTAATTTACAGTGACGAAATAAAGTCTTTAATCCCCCACCCCTGTATTATACAGGGTGATTCAAAATAACGTGGCTAAAGTGAAAGGACAAAGCATGCATACAAAAAGAATAAAAAATCACATAGGAACATGGGGTCGCAAACACCATCTAGGCCGCTAGAGGGGGCTGCAAATTATATGTAATACAAAAAGGATATACAAAAACCCTCCTACATCCTTTTATTTATACTGTGTTTCTACAAATGTTACACATTTACGACCAATACTACAACAGGAGATGCTCAAAGTTTTTGCCAGACGCCTTGAGATATGCATTACATCGACGCTGTATGGTTTGGCGCACCTTCTCAGGTGCATCTCGAACTTTATCAGGTGCATCTCGAACACACCCTGCTGCCGCAACAAATCTTCCTGTTAAGTCTATCTGCGATGAAACAGGTGTTTCGTAAATAAGTCCTTTTAAAAAACCCACTGGAGACAAATCTGGTGATCGCGGTGGCCATGCGACGGATCCACCTCGACCAAACGACTGTGAAAGGTGGCCTGCAGGTGTGTTCCGACTTGTCTGCAGATATGTTCGGGATCTCTGTCGTGCTGAAATTATACACGTCAAGTCGCTCAATTTGCTCAGCTCGTATTTTTATGGAAACACCCTCCAGTGGCCCAGGATGGCATTTGCGACCCCAAGTACCCATGTGATTTTTTATTCTTTTTGTATGCCTGCTTTGCCCTTTCATTTTGGCCACGTTATTTTGAATCACCCTGTATAGTATAGCTTATAGTAAGCGGTTCTTAATTTTCCAAGTAACTTTGATAAAAAATATATTTTCAGCATTAAAAAGTTCGTATACCCAAAGACTCTCGGTGTTTTACACTATAAAAATTAATGAGCTATTTTGAAAATTTTGATAAGTTCACTCTTAAAGAAGTATATAAAAGAAAATGATTGTATTTTGTCTGTCTTCTGATGGTTGAAGCAGTCCAAATTCAGTAGTGTGTGTGTGGGGGGGCACAGCCGTAGCCTTCTTAACCTGCACCCTAGTGCTAAAACATACAAAAAAAGTTTTTTTACTGAAAAATCATTAAAAAGTTATCGAGGAGAAACAGAAGCATATTCAATGAAGCTGAAGCTGAATTTAAACAATAATATTCCGTGATGAGAAATAAAGTAAAAAAAAAAAAATAATAATAAATAAAAATAAAAATATATAAAACATATGCCGCAGTTTTATTTCTTTTTAGGTTTTAGATTATAATAAAATTTAAGGTAAATGACGACATTCATGTAGTGAATAGAGGAGGATTGAAAGTAGGAGCCACGGAGTAGCCGACTGCTGAAATTCATGAAGTTTTTGTGACCGTTTGCATCAGTAGGTTTAGAAATAAAATGCATCTAATTTTCAATGATCAGAAATGACAAAAAAGCGTAAAATTGCAGATTCGCAGAGAAAATTTATGAATGTGTCCCCCTCCACTGTAGAAATTAGGTTAGCAATTCAGAACTTTGATTTAAAGTATTTTTATATTAATTGCAAAATAATAATAAATTAAAACTAAAATATTCAAATATTTCCCAAACACATGAAAATTAATTTTTGATAAAAAGAATGCACAGATATACAAACACAAATTCGATGAATTTGTATCCTAAATATAAAATTTTAATAACCATAAATATTGCATAAATTTTTGGCATGTATTCGTAATTGCAAAAAGATTAAAATCAAAAATGCGTTACAAAAAATATTGAGGAAATCGGATCCATAACTCGATGCATGATTCTACTTTAACGTGTTTTAATTAGAGAATAATAAAAAGTAAAACATATATATTCAAATATTATCAAAATATGTGAAATTAAAAAAACATCCTCAAAAGAATGCATACAAATGCAAACCGAAATTCGATGAATTTGGAATTTGAAAAAAAAAAGGAAAGTTTTATATTTAATCATAAACACCGAATAAATTTCTAGAAAACATTCTTAATTGCAAAAGGGGCAAATCCTGCAGACAGAACCCTCCCTAATTCTTTATGATTATCAAATGAAATTTGTGTTGTTTGCTGCAATTTGGATCCGAATTATATCAATGTTCGAGGTTGTAGAGCCCTTATATTTGCGCTATACTAATTTTCATTTGATTTTAGCTAAAAGAACCAATAAGAACCTTTATAAATATTACGATTTATATTATTTTTTTTTATTTATATTATTTAAATTTAAATTTATATTTATTTTATTATTTAAAAGAACCTTTATAAATATTACGTCTACTATGGAAAATATTAGTGTCCTATTATAATTACTGCTCGAGTTATAACTATTTTAATTTATCAGCACCTTATATTTATGATACACTAACTTACAAGGGATTTTATAAAAAATCGACAGACGCCTCCCTTTTAAAACGATTGCATTTACCATATAAAAATTGTGCGGTCTGCAACATGTTGGATCTGAGTTTTAAGTGTTTGTGGTTATTGAGCCTTTATACTCGCTCTATACTAAAATTTAGGGGCTTCTGGGAGAAACGCCGACAACATCCCCCCCCCCCCCCCCCCCACACACACTTTATAAAGTTTACGGTTAAAATCGGTTAAAGTAAAAAGGTAAAAAAGTTAAAATCGGAGCATTTTCCCGATTAAATCAGGCGAAAATTTTTGTTTTGAAAAACCGGAATAAAAATCCCGGTTTGGACGTTTTTCACTCTGTTGGTTTACGCTTAGTTAGCAATGTGATAATTCACGTCTTTAATATTCTAGATTCTGTAATTAAAAAAGTAATCAGAATCATCTTGTAATAGATTACAGGTTAATTGTATTACATAAAATGTGGGGAAGTATATCTGAATTTTTTTCTCTCCCCTCCCCCGATTTTACATAGAGTTTCAATTTCACTTTTGATTTTTAAGCACTGATGATGAAACCTTAGAGGTTCAGGCGCGGATCCACGAGGGGCCGATCGCCCCCCCCCCAAAAAAAAGATATAAATCTACCGATTATCGCAAATTTCGACAAATGGTCGCCGAAAAAAATCAATTTTGTAATCGTTCACAAGTCAAAGGATCGAAAAAGAAACGCGAATTTCGCCAAAGATCGCGCAAAAAACGCCAATTTCGTCAAAGGATCACGAAAAATGCGAATTTCGTCAAAGAAGTGCGGAAAAACGCCAATTTCTTCAAAAAATCGCGCATTTCGTCAAAGGACCACGAAAAAAAAACCCGCAAATTTCGTCAAAGGATAGCAGGAAAAAAACGCGAATTTCGTCAAAGGATCTAAGAAAAAACGCGAATTTCGTCAAACAATTGCAGAGAAAATGCTAATTTCGTGAAAGAATCACGCAAAAAACACTAATTTTGTCAACAGATCTCTGAAAAAATGTGAATTTATTCAGAGAATCGCGAAAAAAATACGCGAATTTCGCCAAAGAATCGCTGAAAAAACGTACAATTAGTACCGGGAGGAAATTCCTCTAGGCGCGTATCCATGGGAGGAGGGGGAGGGGGGGGTTCGATCGTGCCAAAGAAGGGAAGAACAAATTTACAAAGTTGGTTTTTAAGAAATCAACACACCATACGCATTTTAGCTTTTAACTGACTAGGATTAGGACATAATCCTTTTTTGTTCATTTTGCAATAACAGTACATTTTTTACACATAAGTGGCTTTCTTCAGTAAACATTAAGATGCTTGAATTTTTCAAAGGATCTTTCTTTTTCTTGTTTCTTTCTATCTTTGGAAATTGCTATGAATCCCATTCTTTTCTTACACAATAAAGCACTCCTCAAAAATATCGTTAACAGAAAGTAGAATTGCAGCTTCTTTGAAAGAACGAAAACGTTTCAACACTTTAAAAGGATCCGCATAACGTTGTCAATTTCTGTTGTAGAGACTCAACAGAAGGTACACAAAGTGTCATTGTCCTTAACCTCAACCCATAGTGTAAAAAATTATGGCGCCATATGCCTTTTGACAGGACATAATCCTTTTTTATTCACTAATTGCCGAAACGTCATTGAGGTTTACCACTGACACCCGAAAAGTGTTTGATTTTTGTTTGCTTGTCTGTCTGTTCCGCGAAAACTGCCGTTAAAAGCGTTTGATTTATATCTTGGGGGCGACCGTCCCGATCGACCCCCCCCCCCGTGGGGCGCGCCTCGGGGAATTTCCTCCTGGTGCTAATTGTGCGTTTTTTCCGCGGCCCTTTGATAAAATTCGCCTATTTTTTCGCGATTCTTTGACGAAATTCACAGTTTTTTCCAAGATCTGTTGACGAAATTCACATTTTTTGCGCGATTCCTTCGCGAAACTAGCGTTTTTTCCGCAATTGTTTGGCAAAATTCGCGATTTTTTTTCTGCGATCCTTTGACGAAATTCTCATTTTTTCTGCGATCCTTTGGCGAAATTTACGTTGTTTTTCGTGATCCTTTGACGAAATGCCCGATTTTTTGACGAAATTCACGTTTTTCTGCGCTTTTTTGCCCGATCCTTTGACGAAATTGGCGTTTTTGCACGAACCTTTAACGAAATTCACGTTTTTTTGCGATCCTTTGACCTGCGAACGATTGACAAAATTGATTTTTTTCTGCTACTATTTGTTGAAATTCGCGACAATCGGTGGATTTATATTTTTTTATCCAAGGGAGGTGGCGGTTGGGGCGATTTCCCCCTTTCATTGGATCCGCGCCTGTGAAGAGAGGCACACCACTTAGATGACACATTTTGACTTTCAAGGATCTTAAGGCCCTTCAGATTTCTGAAGGGGATCTTTTTTCAGAGATTATTCTCTTTCAGAAATCTTATATTAAAAAATGGATATGATGGTTATGTTTTCAGCTTTCGATAATTGGTGCTTATGTATTTTTTAGTGCTGAATCCAAAAATGACCTTCATTTTTTACCATAGCATCACGTCAGGATTTTTCCCAAATCACAATTTTTTAAAAAGTCGAATTATTGGGAAAATCTGCTACTATAAAATAGACGTAACTTTTTATCATAATTTATTCATTTTTTTGCTTATAGTACTATGCATTTTTACAGTTAAACATGTAAAATATTGTGCACTGAAAATCCTTGCAATTTTATTCCATGCGTGGAAGTTTCTTTGAACCGCTCATGCTCTGCTTCGCGCTTTTCCTTTTATCTTGTTTATGGGGTTCATCTCGGTATTCTCTTTTATTTTGGCGGTTGATTAGATTGGGAAATTTGCCGCAGATGTATTTAAAACATTTACCTTCTTTTGTTAAGGCTTTGACAAATTGCTTTCAGAGATTTTCGCTATTTTTTTTTACTTTTGAACTTTGAAATTTACGATTTGTGAAAATCGTGACGTGATGGTTAAAAATGAAGATCATTTTCGGATTCAGTGCTAAAAAATACATCAAAATCAATTATCAAAAGTTAAAAAACACAATCATCGCAGGCTTGTGTTATTAACGTTGTTAAAACTTCACTATAACTAAAAGAACAAAAAGTAAGATAAATAATTACCACATTACAAGAGTAAAAAGAAAAAAAATAAGACATTCAATAAATAAAGTTTGTTATAACGGTTTAATTTTTCGACCTAATAAATAACAATAAACCATATTTTGAGGAGAGGGCGAGATTATATAATAAGAGTGTTGGATAACCGAGTGTTTCGGTTAATCGAACGTCGGATAATCGAGAGTCTGTAATATTTTTGAATCGCATTAATTATTTCATATTCATTTAATAATTAACTGCAAGGAATGATTTGAGCAACATAAATTATGACTACGTTGATTATATGTCACTCGATATCGCACCCCCCCCCCCCCCCCCCAAAAAAAAACGATTCTCTGGATCCGCCCCTGTAGATGTTTCAAAACAGCTGAAAACTTTTTATACATATTTATATTTGTGTCTTTATACGTTGTTTCTCTTTCTTAATTGTATTACATTTCATAGAATGTAATTTAGATTTAGTCGTATTACATTACATGTTAACCAAATTGTATTCTGAACAAATGTAATTGACATTAACTTGTAAGAGATTAGAATTGAATCTAAATTATATTTCTAAAGATGTAATTAGAGTTGACATATAATCTATTACAAGTTAATTAGATTCTATAATTAAAAAAGTAATCAGAATCATCTTGTAATCAATTAAAGGTTAATTAGATTATATAATTATAAACATAATGGGAATCATCTTATAATTGATTACAGGTTAATTGAATTATACAATTAAAAATGTAATCTGAATCATCTTGTAATCTATTACAAATTAATCTAATTAAATAGTTAAAGATAAAATGAGAATTGGTTTGTAATCCATTACACGATAATCAGATTATACATTTCAAAAGCGTATTTTAAATTATTTTGTAATGCATTACATGTTAACTAATTGCATTGTGAGGAGATTATAATGTATTTTAATCTGCAATTTCATTACGTTGTAATCAGATTCTGCCCATGAGCCATGATGCAGGAATTTTGGCTTACACAGACACCAAAGTAAAGTGGAAAGGTGGTTTTTAAATTAAACTTCAGTGAAATAAAGCATTCATCAGCAAGTAATAAGCAATTGGACTGGAATTCCGATATTCGTCTAAACCAGCGCTTCCCAACGTTTTTTCTTCCACGTACCGTTTTCTTGGGCTTTTCCTTCCGAAGTACACCCATTTTTTATAAACATTCCCCTCTCCCTTCCCTTACACTCAGCTAAATAACGCAAACATGCTTTTTTCATTAGTAAATCTTCTTATCACAACCATTTAATAAATCGATACAGACTACATTGTCATTTCTAAAATTTTTGCGATTTTATTAACCATTTTTGTGATTTCTGCCATTACAAGTATTATTTTCACATACCCTAGCAGGCCCGCTACGTAACCCAAGGAGTACGCGTACCCCAGTTTGAGAATCGCTGGTCTAAAAAATTCAATTACACATGCTATATTAAACATATATAATTTATCCAAACAATGTAATTTATGCACGTTAAATATGATTTCTTGATTTTTGGAGAATTTTTAAGTTTGTAAACTTTTGACAAAATCATCTGTATTGACAGTTATTAAAAATAAATTCAGCACTAAAAAAGTGTTTCAAAATAAACTTTTATTCAAGGGACAACTCACAATTTTTTAGATAACAAGCCATTCCCCCTTTTTGAACGTCAAAGCAATGCATCTAAAAGTCATTACTTAGTAACGTAGGGTATGGTAGGATTAAGGAGCTTCGTTATAGAAAACCAATCTCCATAGGGGCACACGAGTCAAGCTTTGGGTGCGCAGCATAACCACTCACTGAAAATCCTTTTCAAAAGATTTTTCAATTTTATGGGTGCACAAGTGTTTTTTCAGTTTATGACTTACTGAAAATCCTTTGGAACATACTTCACAAATAAAAGGTTTTTCATTTGTATGGATGTGCATATGTACTGTCAGGCCATTACTATGCGAAAATCTTTTGGAACATATTTCACAAACATAAGGTTTTTCCTTTGTATGAGTGCGCAAATGTATTTTCAGATTACCACTAACTGAAAATTCTTTAGAACATATTTCACAAATAAAAGGTTTTTCATTTGCATGGACGGTACGAAAGTGTTTTTTCAGGGAACTACTTACTGAAAATCCCTCGAAACATATTTCACAAACAAAAGGTTTTTCCTTTGTGTGGGAGCGCAAATGTTTTTTCAAATCATCACTACGTGAAAATCCTTTGAAACAAATTTCACAAACATAGGGTTTTTCCTTTGTATGGGTGAGCAGATGCATTTTCAAAGCACCACTTTGTGAAAAGAGCTTGGAACATATTTCACACACAAAAGGTTTTTCCTTTGTATGGATACGTATATGCACTTTCAGAGAGCCTCTTTCTGAAAATCCTTTGGAACATATTTCACAAACGAAAGGTTTTTCTTTTGTATGGGTGCGCAAGTGTTTTTTCATATTACCATTATCTGAAAATCCTTTGTAACATACTTCACAAACGAAAGGTTTTTCCTTTGTATGGGTACGTAAGTGTCTTTTCAGATCACTACTTTCTGAAAATCCTTTAGAACATGTTTCACAAATAAAAGGTTTTGCCTTTGTATGGGTACGTAAGTGTACTTTTAGATGACCACTTCTTGAAAATCCTTTGAAACATGTTTCACAAACGAAAGGTTTTTCCTTTGTATGGGAGCGCAAATGCATTTTCAAATCACCACTACGTGAAAATCCTTTGGAACATATTTCACACAAAAAAGGTTTTTCCTTTGTATGGATACGTATGTGTACTTTCAGAGAGCCACTTTCTGAAAATCCTTTTGAACATATTTCACAAACAAAAGGTTTTTCCTTTGTATGTGTACGTAAATGTACTTTTAGATGACCACTTTGTGAAAATTCTTTGGAACATATTTTACAAAAATATGTTTTTTCTGTTGCTTGAGAGTAAATCTGAGGAGCTGACATTTTCTTTAGGAAAAATATTTATTTCACAGAACACAAAAGATAAAACTTCTGGATAAAAAGATACTTCGCAAGAATTCTATAAGAAAATGGTTTAAATACTTTAAGAACAAGTATGTCAGTTCTACACCTTTAATTATAAAATGTTAAAAGAAATTAATTTTATCTGCAGATTTAAATAAATATAGATTATAAAATTTCAAAGAATTCAATAATTTAAACATTCACAAAATGAAAATAAGAAATATTCGTAGAACAAAATCTCTTTAAGAACATAAATAGTTTAAAGTAGCAAAAAAAAAAAAAAAAAAAAAAAAAAAAAAAAAAAAATCAGAGGCGTCTTTTGTAAGCCAAAATAATTTTAAATTGCAATTACACTTTAAATTATATTTGTGGAAATATTTTAGAACATATTTCATAAAAAAAGTTTTTTTTATTACTTAAGAGTGAATCTGAAACTAAATTACTTTTACCAATATAAAAAAATAGCCGCAAGATGCGAAAAAGCACTAAAAATCGCATGCTAAAAATTCAAAAATCGCTGTACGAATTCTGAATAAATTTTATTGAAAAGAGAACAAAATTTACTATATTTGGTTAAAAGAATGAAACCGTATTCCTTTCACTAATGTGGAAAAATCGCTTCGAAACATCAAAATGCGGTAAATATCGTATAAAAAATTAAATAAAAAAAATCTAATGAAAAAATCACAAATCGGGCTTCGAGGTACAAAACTTCATATATAGAGGTATCTTTCCATCAAATTTTGTAGCTCTATTTGCAGCGATCTCTTCAGAACACCGTCGACACACTCACACGTGCTCTCACAATCTTTTCTTTTATTATTATACCAGCCGACCCGCTCGGCCCATGATAATAATATCAAATGAACCTGAAATTTGTATGATTTTATCTCTAACTCGATTTTGTCTGAAATACGTGACCGCTGACTGTGGGAAAAATCGGTTTAAAAAAAGGTTCAAAGTGACTGCAATGGGAAACAGGGGGATATGTGTCCGACGACTGCGTGATTTTCGAGTTAATATGTTGAAATGTGTATTCCTCTCTCCGCCACAGACTTCGTGAAGCGCGGCATCTGCATTCCCGTCCGAGGTCCATTTACATTCTTTTCGAAACTGACTACTTTTTTACACTTACGTAATAACAATTAAAGTAATAAATATACAATTGATAAACAATAATTGAATTAAAATAAATTCAAAATGGCGGAAATTATTTTCGTTGATCGCGCTTATTGAGCAAATATGGCTGTTCTTACAGATACGCTTAGTTACATCATACGTGTCTTGGATGTACAATATAATCCCTGTCTGCTTAAATTTAAGTAGCAGGTTTATTTGTATAATAAGTCTGCTTTAATTATTTGAATTTTATATTTTTTTGTAACTCCATATAATTAATTTACGATATGACTTAGAAAGATAAATGCAACCTCTTTTGTTACATTTCCTTTTAATAGAATGCATAAGATCTACCAGAAAGTACTGCAAAACTATTCTAAAAAACATTTCTTTATAAATAAACTTGGTGTCAGTTTTACTTTGTTCATCATGTGTTTAGAATTTTGATCAAAGTCTTTAATTAATGATGTGTGTGTACATTTTCTCCATAAATTTTGTTACTCCAAACTCCAATTATTTAAAATATAGTTTTAAAAACAAAACGTTCTTTACATTTGTATAAAAATGTATAACGTTTATATAAAATAACAATTTAATTGCATACAATTATAGAAGGTAAAAAATTCGTTTATTAAATGTAAACTCCATTACATTTGTTTTCTCTTTTACTGCAAATTAATATTGTTTTTTAGCGCTGGTTTAATTTTAAAATTAAACTGTTTGATGCTGGTTCATAATTTATAGAGATTATAAGGGAGACTAGATAGGAATGGAACATTATTTGTTTTTAATGTCTTGCTTGAAAGGGATAAAAACAAGAGATGTATACTTTAGCTAATATTATGAAGTATTGACTCGGCAAAACTTTAAAAGCAATGTTATTTTTCAGATTGTAATAACTTAGAAAAAACAAAAAATTGAAAATTTGAAACATAATCTATATAACACTGCTCTGGAATAGAACAGGATAATGTAAAGGGGGGGGGGGGGAGTATGCAATAATTCACAAATTTTAACACATGTTTTTATAATATATAAAATTTAAACAATCCAATATTAATTTTCAAATCATTCTATATCTGGGTGTGAAACTTCCAGTCACCATGTCACCATTTGCGACCAGAAATTTGAGACTGTCATCTAGAAAGTAGCATACGGATATACAATATTACTTTCAGATAATGAAGCAAAACCTTACTAAATCTTGCTGAAAATATATAAAGTCATAGCTTTCCTCATATTCTCCATTTTTCAACTTATCTGCAAAAAAGGTATTTTTCCAAATTCTGTAAGCTTTATTTTAATTTATGGCAATCTAAACATACCAGATTCTACCTTTGTTTCCAAACTAGTTAAATTATTAACCTCATCACACATTCATTAAATTAAATTTATTAATTTCACATTCTTTCCTCTTCATTTTATTGAATTTTAATTATTTATCTACATGGGTGCAGGAAACGTTTGTGTATTAATTATCATTAAGGGAGATGGACTAAGTGTCAAACAGTCTGGCATTATAGTTAAAAATTGATCTTTTACAATAAAAGAAAGTGGGTAAAAGTTTTTTTGTGTAAAATTGGTATTATTTCAGCACATAAAGTATAATTTACTATCGGTCAAAAATCTTGCTCAAAGGTCTTGGCTTATCCTATGCTTATCTTGTTTATATTTCCTTTTTTGTATTTCAAAAAATTCCCCTTACTTTATATATAAAAACTTTACTTGTTGAAATCATCACCTTGCATGTGTTTCACCTGCAGAGGTCGCAAGTTATGAATTTCACAAATTAAGAATATCATTATATTGTATGTTTTATTTATTTTGCATGCATATGTTTTTTAAACTTTATTTAAACTAATAAGTTACTTTTTGTAGGTGAATTTAATATTTTTGTAAGTTCTTTTCAGAAAATATGACAAACAACATTGTACACAATACTCTGCAATCAGAATTAAAAAATAATAAAAATTGGATGGAAAATGAGCAGATTTACTAAAAAATGTTTCACTGCGCATGCGGGGATGCAATCAAACTATAATGTGCATAATGTATTAGCTAAGTATATAGAGCAACTTTTGTGAAAGTCTTAAAATCATAGCTTGAAAATTCTGAAAATAATCGTCGATAGAATAATCTCGAAATCCGTTGTTCCCCAAAAGAAGCAAAAAGATGAGGGGTTGCATCCAAATATAGTAGTACGTGCAACATTGTGTACGCTATCTTGGCACTAATCAACGGATATTTGATACATGCTATCCTCGTACAAATGAACACAGTATAATACAATAAGCATCTTATTAATAATCTCGAGTTTGAACGCTTTTGCTACATTAGTTTTTACAGGGCTATCCAAAAGATATTCGTTCTTTTTCAATTTGTTGACGGTCCCCTATGGGGTTTCGGGAAAAAATCTTCACGGAAATATATGACCAATACTATGCTGTTTACACACCTTCAGTTTCAGGTTAAATCCGCATGTATTTTTCTAGATATTTAACAAAACGTCTACAATCGCAAGTAACCGGTAACCTTTGGCCATATAGTGTACATACTATAATACTGATGGTTTCAAATAGATAAGTATATAAAATGACAATTTAATTTGTTAAGTAAAAAATTTTTGCATTTTGCAAATCTAGGGGAAAATAATGCAACATTTGATAATTATTACTAATAGCTTATTAACTGTTTTCAATAAATATACTATTTGAAGTACTACGATCGTTTGTCGAAATTCGCGTTTTTCGCGATTATTTGCCGAAATTCGCGATTTTTTTCCCGAGATTGTTTGCAGAAATAATAAATTTTTTTCAGAGATCGTTTGATGTAATCCGCGATCGATGTTTCCCTATTTTCTGGCTCATTTCTTTTCTCTCAAATGCACCTAAATTCCAAAAAACTGATTTTGTGGAATTTTTCAAAAACAAGTGATTCGCAGGTTTCCGTGAAATATATATATATATATTAGCGGAAAAATCCTGACTTTTAGTGCTATAGTACAAAACTCGCGAAATTTCAGCACAGGTTGCTATATTTTATATATTGCAGGATGTTTTTTTCATTTTTCAGGATTGTGTGGAAAAGTACGACCCCTCCGAAATTCTTCAAGTGGTCTCGGGGAAAAATAGTGAAATTTCTTAAGAGATCATGAAAAAAATTACCAATTTTGTCAAAGGAAAGCAGAAATAAACAGAGAAATTCGTCAATCGGCCGCGAAAAAAATATCACGAATTTCGACAATCGGTCGTGCGAAAAAAATAATTAATTTCTTTAAGCGATCTCATAAAAAAAATCACGAAATTCGTCAAATGATCTCGGGCGGAAGCAAGGTGGGGAGTCGAGAAAATTGCCAAACAAGCGCAGGAAAAATCGCAAATTTTCTCAAACAATCGTGGGAATAAATAGCGAACTTCGTCAATCGGTAGTGAAAAAAAATCGCGAATTTCGCCAAATAATTACAGAAAAAAAATCCCGAAATTCACCAAACGATATCGGGGGAAAATCCCGAAATTCGTCATATGTTCTCGCGAAAAAAAAATCGCGAAATTCGCCAACTAGTCTCGGAAAAAATTCACGAAGTTTGTCAAATGACCTCGGGAAAAAATTGCGAAATTGGTCAAGCGATCGTAAAAAAAATCGCTAATTTTGTCAAAGGATCGTGGAAATAAATAGCGAGCTTCGTCAATCGGCCGCGAAAATATATCGTGAATCTTGACAATCGGTCGCAGTAAAAAAGAAAATAACGAATTTCTTCAAATGATCTCGAGGTAAAATTCACAAAATTTTTTTTTATTCGCGTTTTTTTTTCCGCGACGGACAGAATATCGCGATTTTCTCGTAACCCACTGACTAATTTTGAATTTTTTTTCATGCCATCGATTGACAAATTTCAGGATATGTACCTGTGACCGATTGCTGAATTTCGCATTATTTTCCTAGCGACAAAATGCCATAATTTACGATGTTTTTCTCACGACTAATTATTAAATTTTAGAATATTTTCCGAACCAATTTTCAAATTTCCCGTTTTCACCCCGCGACAGATAGACCAAATTAACATTCTTTTCAGAGAAATCGAAAAATTTCCCCATTTTCCACGCTACCGATTGGCGAATTTGATGAAACCGAGGACGGAATTTCGAGACACTTTCTCGCAACCTATTGACGATTTCGCGATTTTTCTTTTTGACCGACTGACGATTTTCAAGATTTATTTTCATGTAACCGAGGAAAGAATTTCGCGATTATTTTCACGAAACCGAGGAACGAATTTCGCGATTTTTTCCGATCGACTGATGAGTTTTCCGATTTTTTTCATGAAAATAACTAACTAAATTTGCGATATATAACGGCCGACAGAAGAATTTTGAGATTTCTCCTGCAATCCATATTTCTCTATTGTTCTTCACAAGATCGATTGAGAAATTTCGCAATATGTTTCTGTCACCGATTCACGGATAATGCGTTATTTTCCCGGCGAAAAGGTCGAAATCATGATATTTTTCCCGCGACCAAATGGCGAAATTTAGGATTTTTTTCCTAGTGAATGATTATCAAATTTCGTGATATTTTCTTGGCCAACTGGCAAATTTCGCATTTTTATTTTGCAACAGATTGACCAAATTCACGTTTTTTGTTCAATGTCAGACAGAAAAATTTTGAAATTCTTGCCCGTGAACGATTGACGATTTCGTAATAATTTTCCCACGATCGGATGAAGAAATTTACGATTTTCCCACCCCGTGACTGAGGGACAAATTTCTCCGAATTTTTTTCGCGATTAAGTTTTGCGATAAGGAAAGGGCAGCTGACGTCACTGTTGGTCGAACTATGGTCAGCAAGAAAAACCTGTTCATTCATTATGAACAGGTTATCACTACTATACACATGAACTCCGGGAATTTGATTGGTCTTTAACAGATTGATTTAACAGATCTATTATATGATTGGCCTACGTCGCCAAGTTGATTTCCTGCGATGATCGCTATGATAAAAATGTTGTGGTAGATTGGTTGACGGAAGTGTTTGTTTGTAAACATTCCCTTTCCTTTGGCTGAATTTCGTGGGTTCATCCTGAGACAGACTGACATAATCCATGGTACTTCCCCCGGTTTTTCGACTGAAAATTTTTGAGATTTTTAACCTCGAAGACTGACAAATGTCGAGATTTATTTCCTGCGACAGATTGACAAAATTTTCAGCAACTGATTGATGAATTTCGCGATATTTTCCCCGCGAACAAATGACGAAAATTACGATCTTTCTCCCGCGACTAAAGGATAATTTTGGGGGCGAACGATGAGTAAATAATAATTGAAAAAAGCGAGAAAAGAGACTAAATCTGAAAAATATAGACTAAAAGAGACAAATGCAAAAAATAACGACCCAGTCCAAGGCCTGTATTAACAGAGATACAATGCGTAAATTAATTGCTTATGTACGATAGAAAACCTTCTTTCTTGCACTAAATTGATCATAACTAGCGTCTAAAAATTAAAAAAAAATTATGCATGATTGGTTTGGCAGCCATCTTCCGAATAAAATTCAAATATTACTTGAATTCAAGGAGTGAGAAATTTTCTACAAATATTTCCAAGAATTATATGAATAGGCTTATTCACTTCATTGATGCTAGATTCCCTTTAGTTTCATGTTTGCCGCAGAGTTGGTGGCGCCAACACATAAGATTAAGAAGGTTTGGACACTTTTTCACTCTGTTGGCTGTGTGCCTTTTTAAGCAATTAAAATTGAAATATTATTTGAATTCAATGTGTGAGAAATTTTTTACAAAAATTTCGAAGGTTGTTCATGTTTAGGTTTCATGTATATGTTTAGTAGTACCCATTTTTTTCAGCAACAATTCATGTCCCTTTAAGATTTATTCTTAGAAGATTGAAAAATACTTTATAAAACATGCATTACATTATTAATTCTCAAATAGCAGCTGGCAATTTTGTTTCCATTTCCTTAATTTGTGATTTAAAAAAAAAAGTTCACTTTGAGTCCGTCTGAAGAATAATATAAAAATTAAGCCAGTTTCGGGTCCGTGCCTTTCCTAGGCCATATTCATTCTAGGGCCTGATGTATTTATGCATGGCATAAAATTTATTTGCATTTAATGTTTATAATTTTAAAAGAATAGTCTTTAAAAAACAATTTTATTCTTATTTTAGGACCCCTCTTTCTAATTTTGAATTAAAATTCGTGACAGATGGGGAACATTAGAAAATAGATGGCAATGTATTATTGCTAATAAATTTATTACTCATCTTAAATTCTACTGTAAACTTACATTGTTTTATAATTATAGTGAAAGCATTTATTATTCTTTTAATTTAATACAGAAAATAAGAAAATATATTACAAGGAAATTTTAAAACATAGAATATTGTACCACATAGAATTTTTCTCTTCCTCTCCCCCTCCTCTACTGTCATTTATTTGGTTATTATTTCTTCTCATTTTTTTCCATCAAACTCGGAAATTGCCTCAATGACTTTTAGGAAAGACGATTTAAGTGAAAATGTTGAAATTTTTCATGCCTGAATTTACTGCCAACCTGAAGTTTTTTTGATTATGCATAGCTTTATCTATTCTACCTGAAATTTTATTCATAACTTTAACAATAATTAATATATTTTAGAAAATTTTTTAAGAGGCTTACCTTGTTGTGAAGACATTACAAGAAGAGCTTAAAGTGGTCACCATCCATGTCTAGACAACACTGAGCTAGATTTTTATGGAAAGTAACTGATAGAATCTATACTAACTTGCCATAGAGAAATCTAAAAAAAAAGCATGAAATTTTAATGCAATTCATTAATTTAGCAATAATGGTGAACAGGACCATGTTATGCATTGCTTTGAAGAAAACAAAAGTTCAACTATACAGTCACGTAAGAATGTATAACACTTAGTAAAAGAATACTACTGTGATCAAAAAGTATCCCAAATGGTATCATAAAACAAAAGTTATCATTTCATTGCATCTCATTCGACAGCAACGCACTTCTGCGAACTTTTTTCCTCAATCATCAATACATGCCTTAGCCCTTTCAGAGACAACTAATTGTGCTTCTGCAATATTATATTACACTGGAATTTTCAAAAAAATTTATTTGAAAATAAGAAAATGCTTTTTTACAACTTTTTTTTTTCACCAAAGTTATAACAGCAAAATTTAATTAAAAAATTCTGGTGTAAATTGTGATTAAAATTAAGTGGGATATAATCAGGAATTTAGAGGAGGATATACGGTGGTATACCTTCTGGATTTTTTTAAGGAACTCTGTGTGACCTCTGTTTCTCAAATAAAGATATAGCATATACAGTAGACTCCCTCAAATTTGCAACCCAAAAATCTGAAAATGCCTAAAATCCACACATTATCACAGATGTAAACAATGAAAATTTCAGTTCAGATGTAGGGACAAAATTATAGAATTTTTTATTGTTATATGATTCCATAGATATTTTAATGAGTAATTCTCGATAATATGACTGAACTCGTGGTTTTTCATGAAGGAAGTATAAATTTTATTTATGAAAAAAATCAAGGTATTGCTGATATCACTGGTAGTATCAATCTTTTTACCAAATATATCAATGTATTATTAATCAAGCTTTTTTGGTTATTAATATTGGCTAAACCTAAAAAAAACCTTTTTACTTTATGATTTTGATGTGAATTAATAGGTTACCGTTATGAGTAAAGTTTCATTGAATAATTTAAGGAAAATGTATCTTACCTTTATTATGCATATTTAATTATACATTATTGATCATTTACTTGACGTTTACTTTCAATAATTTAATCATTTTAAAAATTGTCTTATTTTTTTATCATTGTAGTTTATTACTTTAATTATTTTAATATTTTGCTATATTGCAAGTATTCTGTATAATTTTGATTGTATTATTGCATTCAAATTACTGTTTAAAAAATATAAACAAAGCAATGACCAGAAATCTGCAAAATTCTAAAATCCGCACAACCACTGGTCCCAAGCTGTGCAGATTTGAGAGAGTCTACTGTATTCTATAATGTTTGTTCTCTGAATACAGTGTAAATCCTCTATCTGTGGCATATATTCTTTGGTATTTTTATGACTACACTGCTGCATATAATATATGCTACCGATGTATTACATTCACACACGTGGTTTATACACCACTGGTGGGATATGTTATTAAAAATGTGACATCTTTAATTTCTTGTATGCTGAAAAATCATGTTGATGATTACGATACATGCAACAAAGGAGTGGAGGATATACATTGTATACTCTTTGTTTCTCAACTAAAGTTGTGACGAATACCTCTCGCATCCTGCCACGCCCCCCTAGTATTTTTACAGGTATAGGACTGAGTACGATGATTCTGTTAATGTAACATTTTGAGTACTTAGAATTTACCAGTGGTGAAGAATACCCAGATTTACCAGACAAATAATTTTGGTACTACTTAGTTATATCTCATCGACTGATTTTGCCAAATTATATAAATCGCCAAACCACACGCCAAATTATACAAATTGACATAATTTTTATTTTAAATAATGAAAGAACAAATAAATTATTATAACATTAATAAAAATACAAATAAAACATCAAAATAAAAATCACTTGATGACATAAACTCGTATAACTTGCTTAAAATAAAGTGATTATGATGTTTACGATCAACCATTATTGGCATTTAATCTTATAGTTTGGCGATAGATTTTTGGTCAACGGGATAACTAAGTAGTACCATAATTTTCATATGATAAAGAACAACTTAAATCCCTCTTTTTACTTATGATATTCAAAAACACATAAATTTATACTTTATGATTTGTTTTTTCTGTGATTGCAACACTGCCTTTCTCATTACAATTTATTTGTTCTGTAAAATCTTTTTTAAAAGCACAAAGCTAAGCTCTACTTTACATACTTAAAAAAAAAATACTTTTTCTAAAGCTAAACTGGTTGAATACAACCCTTTTAAAAATTTGTGTCAGTCCTGCTACAGATTCTTCACAGAAATATATATATATATATATATGTTACCGTGAAAGACCAAAATTGTAGAATGTCGACCTTCACCGGTGAATGTCAACTCATACTAAATACGTCGGTGAAAGACCGAATATTTGATTATATTCTTGTACATTCGGACCACCACCGGTGAATGTCAACAAACACAGATATGCTCTGGTGGAGGCATAGAATTACCAATAACTATTATTGGTACTTCTATGGGTGGAGGTCAAAAAAGAAGTGGTGTTCAACAGAGAGGCTACAGTCTGTCGCCAAATTCTCTGTCCTACTGCAAGTCAGTCAGCTTTGTCAATTTTATGCGAGGTTTGATGGTGTGCGCAATGTTTTCTTAAATTTTATTTTTTTTATTCAATATCCTAATTTTTATTGAATGGATACTGCAGTGAGCGATGGTCTTTTTTTCCCGAAAAATTAAACACATTAATTAAGAGTAAACGGTTGTTTTTATTTTTTTCAAAAACTGTACTCTAAAACACTTTCTGAAAGGATTTCTGCCAAAACTAAGTGCAGCACCTTTGGATTGCAGATGATTAAAATTTTTTTATGTTTTAAAAATTAATGATCGCGCTTGAAATACGGAGAAGGAAATGCAAATTTTTGACATATTCAACATTCACCATTAGTGCATGGTGAATGTCGACATTTGCCGGTGTAAGTCAGAAATACGGATATTTAGCAAATATTTCGGTCATACACAAAGCGACTATGTGAATGTTGACATTCACCGGTGAAAGTCGACATTATCCAGATTTCGGTCGTTCACGGAACATATATATACTCTAGTTCTTTTCATATTCATTATCATATAAAATTCATTTATCTTTTTAGTACAGTCTCTCCGTTTAAACGAATATTGACGGTTCCAGAAATAATATTCAATTAAGGGGGGTATTTGATTAAACGGGGAATTATAACTGTAATATTTAATGCGTAATAAAAAGGCAAAATAACCATCAACGGTATATTTCATTAACAGCATAATAAATCGTTAATAGAATAACTTCAACTAAAATAAATACAAATGCTAATATAAAGTAAATACATATTAATTTAATGTCAGTACATACATTTATATGGTTTACATTACAATGCAGCTCATTTGAATTTGGTCAAAACTTTTCTACTTCTAATTTACGTTACTTTTACTGCCTTTAAAAAATCATTTAACACTAGAACGCCCGAAAGGAGTCGATCCGACTCCAACCATATGATTAAATGTCAACTAGGACCAGAAATTCTTTCATAAATTAAGTTCAATTTAAACAACGCAGATTTACGTTAAATAAATCAGTCAAATATTTTTAAATAAAATTCTGGTGTCAAATATTTTTATGAAACTTGAGTAAAATTTCTGGGCGTTCTAGTGTTAAAGTGGAATTTTAAAGGAGTAAATATCAAGTTATTTTTCAAATGAGTGCAAAATATCAAAACTACCATCTCGAGTCTCGAAGTGACGGCACATTGCCATTAAAGCCTGGTTAACAGCAAGAATGGTGGTGGGGAGATCAAGGTGGAGAAATCATTTCACCTGTCCATTATACACCTGCCAGCCAAAATCATTGCAGGAAGAACTGAAAATTTGTTTTCAGAGTAAAGGAACTAAAAATAACAAAAGGTGGAAATAAATTCCAGCTGAAACGTGCTTTCCGTGCCTATTTTCAAACATCAGTCACACAATTGTTATTTGATTAAGCGAGGATGTTCGTAAAAAGTATTTGGTTTAAGCGGGGAAAAATAACATAGAACCAACAGGAATAAATTCGGTTCCGGAGGATTCTATTTGAATAAGCGAGGTATTCGATTATCCGTGACCCGATTAACTGGGGAAGACTGTAAATTAATGTTTTTAAAATAATACTGTAAAATCCCGATTGTAAGCCCCCCCTCGAAAGTAAGCCCCTTCCCACTTTTAAGCAATTTTTATTTTATTTTATACTCCCAAATATAAGCGCCCCCCGCCCCCCTTCCTTTCACAAAATTTTTTTGGGGAAAAAATTTATTTAAAAATCTAAGGGAATATTTTGACTGTTTTGGTGGATTTCTACATGTTTTCACATATTAATGAGCCCCACCCACCCCTCTGCATGAAATGTCCACTTTCTTTCTCTGCTTTTCCTCTCCCTCCTCAGCACGAAAGTTTTAAAATCATGGAAATCGTAGTTCTGTTGTTCTATTTGTTGCTCATTAATAACAACAAGTAAATAATCAATTATTTAAATTACACCCCTTTCTCGAAAAGTTCTTATTTCTCCTCTGACCCTGACCCTGCAAAGTTTAAAATCCTTAAATTTATTTTGTAAAAGAATCCTGCCCTATTTCTTACAGTTAAACCTAAAAAATTCAGAATAGGCAGGACCGCAGCAATTCCGGATTTTCAAATTTTCATGATTTTGGAGGTTTGTTAAAAAATATTTTTCATGACAATATAATAACATACAAAATGCACTTTTTTCCCCTAGTGGAACTAAACGACGATCAAATTGCCACATTAAGTTATAAAATAGGAATGATACACTAAAACATAACACTTACGTTGAAATAAAATATACAAGTTAAAACAAATTAAATTAAAATATAGTATACAATAGATAATATAGAAGTGATTTTATTCCGAATTTTCCGAAAATTTACGTTATTCGGCTTCGAAAATTAAAGAAATATTGGCCATCAGTCCGAAAAAACAGACAAAAATATCCTCAGAAAAACAAAAAATCTGGAGAAGAAAACAAACTTCTTAACACAAAATCCTCTTAATGGATGTTAAATATGAGTAAAGTCTTGCAGTTACAGCAAAAATTCTTTATCTGAGAAGGTTTAGTGCCATTTCTAGAGTTTCATGAAGGGGTGATGGGGGAGGGGGGGGGGGCGTGTTTTTGGAGACAACATTTGAAAAAGCGCGATTATTCTGAGAATATATTTAGAAAATTTCTTCAAACAATCATGGAAAAATATCATGAATTTCGTCACATATCTAAGAAACAATTAGATATTTTTTTTTCAGATCGCTGTAAAGAGTTTTTAATTTCAATAATCAATTAAAGGGAGGAAAAAAATATTGTCTGTCATTCGCTGAGAAAAATCGCGAATTTTGTCATAGGTTGCGGAAAAAAAAGAGTTTCGATAAAGGATCCAGGAAGAATATCACAAATTTTGTCAAAAGAGTGAGAAAAATAATAGTGTAATTTGTCAGTCTGTCATGGAAAACATCAAGAATTTCGACAAACGATCACCCAAAAACAATCTTGTCAATCAATCGCAGAAAAAAATTGCCAATTTTGTCAAACAATCACAAACTGAACAAAAAAGCAAATTTTACAAAGGATTGTGGGAAGAGAAAAGAAACAAGAATTTAGTCAAAAGATCGCAAAAAAAAAAAAAAAAAAAAAAAAAAAAAACTCATTTTGTTTTCTTATTTTCCTACTGCATTCTAGGTTTTTTTCAAGGAAACAAAACTGAAACAAACAACACATCGACATCGGTAAATATGCGCTTCAAGGTCATAGGGCAATGTGTCACTAGGTTGATTGTTAGGTGCTATAGATAGAGTGACCATCAAATGTGTTTATCTTTCAGTTCAATCAAAATAAAATGAAATTGCATGTTTGCTTCTTTAGTTTTAAATATGTACTTCAGTGATTTTATTAAAGTTAAAATATATGAAGCTTCGAGTTATCAACGTATCAAGTCTTTTTTAGGCCATTTTTTAACTTTCCACTTTTTGTAATAATTAAAATCTTTAATTGACGGTCAATCATAAAAATATACCAGAATATATCTATATTTATTTAGTGTTTATAGTTAAAAGAATTTAAGTGCATTTGATGAGAAATATGAAAGATACAGCAGTGTTATTTAAAAAATTAATAAAACTGAAATCGGAAAAATGTCTGGATTTTAAAGATTTCCGGAATTGGGATGTTCCTATTTTCAAGGTTCAACCTGTATATTATAGTAAGGTGATTGGTCTAAAATCCCATCTACATAATCTCATACAAGTGTCATTTATCTAAAATCTTCATCCGCTTTGAAATTTTGTCTCCATCCTTTCTCTCCAAATAATGGTGGTGTGTGTGTGTGGGGGGGGGGGGGATTCTAAATATGCAGAAGGAAAGCAAAAGATTTTTCTGTAGTTTGGCTGTTTTAACCCTTGAATTACATGTGTATTTTATGATTAAATAGAACCAAAAATATAAAAATAATTTCTTCTTAAATATACTGCATATATATTAGAGGGGGGGGGGGGACAAAAAAGAAAGGAAAACATTTTTTGGGGGGAAGGTATAAAATAATTTAGGTGATTATTTAAATATTTTGCGACAAAATCACAAATCAAGCAGAAATTAAAAAAAAAAAAAAAAAATCAGATTTTAAACTGCATGAGATGTAGGGAGGGGGGGGGGGGGATCATGATATAAGAGTCAGGAGAGACAGGGAGAGAATAATTTAACCGATAGATTATTTGTTGTAACTATAGTGTATTTGTATAGCATATTGTGTATTAAAAAATTTAAAAAGTTTATAGGTTAAATTATGCATTTTTGGTACCAGAGGGGTGGGCAAAGGGAGATGCAATATTTTTTTTGGAGGGGAGGGGGGCTAGATGATTGATTAAATATTGTTGCAGTAAAATAACAAAGTAGTGCATTTGAAAAAAAAAAAAAAAAAAACTAAATTTTTAAAATTTTGCTTAGATTTTTTTTCGAGGGACTTTTTTTTTTGGGGGGGGGGGGAGATTTAGATTTTTTTTTTTTTTTTTACAAATTGAAAAGCTGTCCCCCTGTATTTACCTTATTTACTTCTAAATTATAATTAAAAACAGGTTTTAAACTATTTTTTTTGAAAATCTCGATTATAAGCCCCCTCCCAAATTTAACTGCTTTTTCTTTTGAAAAAGAGGGGGCTTACAATCAAGATTTTACGGTAATTATTTTTTTATTTTTGTGCAAAGTATGTCAAAAGTTATATTTTTTTTGGTGTTTCATGACAGTAAAAAAAAGATCTACGTTTATTTCGTAAACTACTTTAAGTTGCAATCATCAGCCATATCAAGAATGTAATGGTCGTAATAAGTCGACATTTAAATTTTGTATGAGTTTTGGTGGTTTAAAAAGAAAACTTATACACATAAAAATAGGTAAACAAATATTAAAAATGTATATTTTATAAGTCTGAAGTCAGAGATTAGCAGTGGTGTAGTCGAAAAGAAAGCAGAGGGTATACCTTCTAAGCAGATGGTACACGCTCAAGACAAAGGGTATACCCTAGTGTATATATGCTATAGCTTTCTTGATAAACAGAAGGTATACGGTGTTCCTTAAAAAAATCCTGAGGGTATACGGCGTATACCCCCATATACCCTTCACTACATCCCTGGAGATTAGGATTCTAAATCAAATACAATGAACAATGTCAACAGACTACATTACATTTAAAAACAAAAGCTATAATTTAGGAAAACAATGCTATAAACTTACTTACATCAGCATGAGATAATATCAAACACAACAACATAATTACCTTTATTTTTCTTTAAAATCTTTTCAAAAAGGCCCTGCTAAGAGTCTCTCTTATATTGTTACTTTCTAAAAAACAATAACCCTAAATTGGTTAGATCCCGGATGCTAATACTTTTTTTTATCTAAAAGTGTTGCAAGATTCTAAGCACCAGATTTACTTGTATACACAAAAATCTCCAGAAAAGATTTCTAATGCACAATTAATTATATAAAAATTGATTAAGTTTTGCTACAAATTCTTTAGAGATTTCGGAATCTACCACCTACCTGAGCGTATCTGCAAAGCGATTGATTCAATGCATTAAGTACAACTCACGAGTCATTCAAATTGAATCGTTCGTTTAGCGTATTTGTTTCTTTTCACTCCTATCAAACAACTTTTTCAAAAGTAATTTTTTCTTATCATGTACCTGAATTTTTGTAACGATTCATTAAACTTAAGCATTTTGTTAAGTTATTCAAACAATCTGTTTAGTTATGGGATCATTGCATGTGAAATAACCAAAGTGATTTTCCTGGCTATGAGTGACATACATATATTTTAATGAAAAAAGTAAATATTTTATTGCATAAAATTATAGAGGAAGTTCACAAACAATAGTTTTTAAAGAAATATACTTGTCTTCAAATGAGGTGACCATATACTGTAGACACCCTCAAATCCGCGCAGCTTGAGACCCAGAGGTTGTGCAGATTTCTTGTCATTGCATTGTTTAGATTTTTTAAACAGTAATTTGAATGTTATAATGCAATCAAAATTATGATGAATGCTTGCAGTATAGTAAAATATTAAAATAATATGGTAAAGTAATAAAATAAAATGATAAAAAGTAAGATAATTTAAATTTTTTTTTAAGTAAAGGTCAAGTAAATAATAATGTATAATTAAATATGCATAATAAAGATGAGATACATTGTCTGGAATTATTCAATGAAACTTTCCTCATAAATGTGCCCTATTAATTCACATCAAAATAATAAAATAAAAAAGTTTAATTCCAGATGTAGCCAGTCTTACTAACCGAAAAAGCTTGGTTAATAATATATTATTATTATAATAGGAACATAAATATATTTGTTAAAAAGATTGTGATTATCCGTGATATCAGCAATATCTTAATTTTTTTTTCAGAAATAAATTTATACTTCTTTCATGAAAAACTCTGAGTTCAGTCATACTATCGAGAAATACCTATTAAAATACATACAGAATGATACATAAAACTAAAAAATTCTGAAATTTTCATATACATCTGAACTGAAAGTTTCATTGTTTACATCCACAATGATGTGTGGATTTGATGGAATCTACTGTATATATATTTTATATCTTTACCTTTTGGCCATTGTGTCATTATAGTGCTTCGAAATCTGGAATGCATTATCATACTTTCATAAACTAGTTATTCTTTTACTTGATTAAATATCAGAATATGAATTATAACCTTTGTTGTGGAAAAATTTAACAGCTCAGTTGCATATGCCAAACTCTGTAAGCCATATTAAACTGTTTTTCTAATAAACCACTCTTTGGTCAAGAAAGGTTATCTTTAAAAAAAAAAAATTTGAAGTACATAATTGGATTGTTACTCTTGTTGATGAGAAATAATCAGTTTACCACATGTTGTGCAAAACTTTGGTGTTTGTTTAAGAGAGAAAAGTTCCTATAATCCTTAAGATTAATGTCAGTACTTATGCCATACTTACAAAAATCAGTAACTGTTTGTCATCGAGGCCTTGGCTTTTTTTAAAAAGGATACTTCTCCATTGTCCACTTTCCACATTTTTTTTTTTTTTTGCCTAACTATAGGATTAACAGCAAAAATGCATGATCACGAATGTCAAACACGTTGCACATGTTTGTTAGGTCATCAAGTGATTTTTAATTCAACAATTATCTTTATTTTGAATAGTGTTTTACTGATTTGTTAATTATTTTGTTAATTAAAATAACAATTACTTTCCTAAATGGCAACATCATGATATTAAAAGAAAAGAAAACTGAAAAAATGTTGTAATGTATAGTTACGCACAATAGATGTATATAAACTGACATCACAAACATTCACCTGTTGAAAGTGATAACCATAAAAAATAATGTAAATAAATGACAATACAAGATTATTTTTTTTCTGTTTTCATTAATGTATTGTAAATTTTATTGTTTAAATCAGTGATAGTTGGTGTGAATGCGGGGATAAGTATGGCTTTTCAGAATTTTTTGTATTTTTTCGAGATTCCAATGACAATTTTCTTCTGTTTGTTTATTGGGCGCAGAGTTGGACAAATTTGTAATTTCAATTAACTACAATGGAATTACAATTTAATTGTATGTAATTAATTATAGTTAAAATTACATGCTGTAAAAAATTCTTGCATCACCATAGCCGGAACTGTCCCCATTCCATTATTTGTCAAAATTTCTGTGTTTGAATGTGTTTAACTATAATCAATTACATGCAGTTAAATTGTAATTTCATTGCAGATAATTAAGATTACAAATTTGCCCAACTCTGATTGGGCATTACAGTTTGGTGAATAGTATGGCAATAGTTTTTCTTATGGAAAGTGGTTGACAGGATAATGGAAAAGTAACAAAAAAAGTGTCACACAATTTGGGCTTAAAAAAGTGAAATTTGTTACTAAATGACATATGTTAACCTGTATAATACAAGGCTGATATTCATCATTCTGCTGATAGCAGAGTCTTAAATTGTTCAATGAAAGAAACCAGATGTTGAATTTGGTGTTGAGCTCAAAAGCAATGAAAAGTTTGTTATTGGTGACTATAATTCTTTTGTTAAATTCATTTCAAAACAGGAATAATTTTTAATTAACAAATGTTTTTTAAAACATATTATTATTATACAAAGAAAAAACATTTCTACTATAGGGGTCTTACTTCACCTTTACTTTTAATATTTTAATAGTTTTCGTAACTTTTACTATTTTACTTTATTACTTTAATATTTTGCTTAATTATTTTAATATTTTACTTTATTGTAAGTATTCTTTGTAATTTCCAGTGCATTCTTATGTTCAAATTACTGTTTAAAATTTGTAAATAAAACTGACCAGAAATCAGCAAAATTCTAAAATTTGCACAGCCTCTGGTCCCGAGCTGTGCGGATTTGAGGGAGTCTACTGTACTATATAAAATTACACAAACCACATATATGATTCACTACATAAAGGATGCTTAAGGCATATCATACACTGAACAGACAAGTGATGAAAAAGCACAAGTCAAGAGACATTTCACCCTGATAACAAAGAAGAAACCGGTTTGAATGCTACAATTTGTCGCATATCTTGCGTTTTTGTCTGCTTGTCTGTTCAGTGTCTGATCTGCCTAATACAGTTTAAAAGATGTTGAAAATTGCATTAAAATTGGATACTTTCGGCTATGTGCATAACCTTCCTCAGGATTCAGCATTTAAAATGGAGTTAATAACACCTCTTCTCCAATCTCACTAATAAAGGTGTCATTTCAAACACACTTTGGTTTTTGAATTTAGACTTTTGTGAGTGAGATATGGCCAATTAGCATTCATAATACCAGTTTGAATCCTGAGGAAGGGTAGGTACATAGTCGATAGTACCTGATTTTAATGTAATTTTTTAACACCTTTTAAACTGTTTTAATCATCTTTCAGGTAATGAATCACATCTTTTGGGTAATTTATAGTGTACCAAAACTTGGATAAAACGAGATTGTTAAAGGTGTTAATTAAAATAATTTTCTCTTTATTAAAAAATTTCCAACTTTACTTAATGTCATGACTCAAAATGGTAATTAAGATTCTTGGTTCATAGTTATATTTATTTCTGGTTAAATTGGATTTTAAAAGCATAGTTTGACTTACTACTCACACTTATTTACATTTGTAGCATAGTCTATTAAAAACTGCCCATCTTTATTAAATTCAAAAAGTTCCTTAAATCAGTTTAAACATACCTTTAAATAACAACTAAAATTATTTGCTTAAAACAATCATTAACGAAATAAAAGTAGAATCATATTAAGTAACATTAGATTATAAACAGAATATTAAAGAACAAATCATAACTGAGATCCACTTAGCAAAGCTTAAATGAAGCAAGAAAGGAAATGAGTTAAAGCAAGCCTGATACAAAGATAAATACTTAAAGCGTCTTTCATTATTCTAGAAAACAGAATTGGGAAATTTCACTAGCATAAGAGGTTGTGTTCCTGAGTAACCCAGGCCGATTCGAGAAGAACAGTCAGCGCCATCTGTGAGACAGAAATTAAACTTCTCGGCAAATGAAAAATGTGTAATCTTATGAAATATTAAGTAAGTAATCTAAGTTTTTCCTTGTGTACATTAATTTATATTTCAGCAAAACAGTTCATACTATTACATTTTAAACAGAGAAATTACTTCCTGTGTAACTAACATATATGAAACATTGAATTTATAATAGGGAAAGTTTTTAAATCCAGTGTAAGCTATTAAACCATTTTAAGTTATAAGTGACTAGTAATGAAGGCTGATTAGATAACTATATATAAAATGAGATGAAAACAAAAAACAAACCTGGTGAACTGTATATGTAAACATTTTATTCATATACATATACAATATGGAACCATTTATCCAGAAACCAGTTATCCAGAATGATATTTCCAATAGACTGATTTCAGAATCTTTGCAGAAAAATGTGCCATACTCTGCCAGTTTGACATATGCATTGCTTGAAACATTGATAAATGCATGGTATAACTTGATCTAGGAGTTGAAAGGGAAATATCTCAAATTAAATTTAGTACATATCAGACGTCTTGATTTTTATGCAGAGGAAATAGAACTTTTTTTCCCAAGGAGTTCCTATTAATTACCTTCTTTAAAACTCTGATTAATATTTGATCTTACTATACCTGATTTTTAATCTGAGTAATCTAATACAGTATGGAACCAGTTATCCGGAATGATATTTCTGATAGACTGATTTCAGAATCTTTGCAGAAAAAGGTGTCATATACTGACATAGGCTTTGCTTGAAACAATTGTATAATTTGATGACAACATCTAGTATTTGAAATGAAAACATATTTAGTTGTATTTTAGATGTTTTAATTTTTATGCAGAATGAAACAGGAGAATTTTTGTTCCTAAGGGGTTCCCATAAATTACCTTCTTTTAAACTTTGGCTAACTTTTGATCTTTCTTGCAGCGATTTTTAATCCAAGTAATCTAATAATTTAAAATCAGAAATAATGTCACAACCACACATATTCCACAAAACTTATCAAATGGATGCTGCTTTAATGCACAACCAATTATACGGAATATATCTGACCCCAAGCATTCCAGATAAATGATTCTGTACTGTAATTAATTTGAAATCAGAAATAATGCCATAACTACATATATTCCACAAAATTTATCACATGGATGTTGCTTCAATTCCCAACCAGTTATCCAGAAAAACCAGTTTTCTGGAATACATCTGACCCCAACCATTCTGGATAAATAGTTCTCTATTGTATTATTATTTTTTTATGTACAAATTCTGTGTGTATAAAAAAATAGATAAATGGCTTCTGTGTATTAATGAAATTGTATAAATATTGAAAACAATACTTTGTGTCTACTGTAACAGTGAATAGGTTGCTCAAAAATATGTACATAATTTTTTTCCCTCTTGTCAAGTTCATTTTCTATATCTCGCCAAGCCTTTATAATAAACAATTGCCCCAAAAATCCTTCTATGTAACTGTGTGTTTTATAATTCCAACAATGCTGTATTTTACTCTTGCGCATGTGCTGTGCACATATATCTGTGATGAAAAACAACTTAATGTTAGGGAGAGCTGTATACTCGGGGTTTTCACAGTTCTGATAACTTTTTGTTTCTGATAGAGCTGCAGAGAAAGGTATGACATTATGAGAATTTTCAAGGTATGGTGTGCATTATTTTTTCAGAGTAGATTAGTGATATTTTTCATATTTCTTTATGAGACTGGGATTTAATAGATTCTGATTTTTTTATTTTATGAAACCAGTATTACATTTCCTTATAAAATGATGAATATTAGTCTTTTAAAAATAGCATAGAGCAAAGGCATATTAAACTAAATATAAAAGTATTTCTATGTAATGTTTTGATATTTCGTTAATAGTTAATGGTTAAAATTGATTGCTAGCTTTCCATTTATATTCCATTTTTGAAGATTTCCTTGAATTTTTTGAGTTCTTATACTCATATTTATTAATTAATCAGAACTTATATAATTTACAATTTGTGAAGCCATAAAAAATTTAGAAGTCCTTTCTAATGATAGTTATTGAATTTTTCTAGAAAATCTTCTAGGAATAAATATAGGAATTTTTTTTTTTTTATACGGTATAAAAATAATCACAGAATTTTTTTTCTGCAGCAACCACTGAATACAGTATTGGTTGAGTAATAAAATGATAATAAAATTATTTTTTGAAAGATTCAAAATATAAAAATGAGATTATAACATATTTCTTCTTATATAATTTATTTAAAAATATATATCTGACTGAAAAAACGATATATTTGATGTGGGCTGTAATTTTGAATAGAGGGACAGTGGTTTAAATTGATTTTAACTATCTAAAAACTGCTCAATTTATTAGGTTAAAATTCGATTTAACCACTTAAAAACTGTCGGAACTGTATGAAATAACTTTAGCGTGTATAATTTGCTCAAACTATGTATATGTGTGACTATTTATCTCATATTAAATTTTGATAGTATTATTGGTAACATTTTATAAATATTAAATTTAGATTGATTTTTTATGCCCTTTTTAATAACATTCTGAACTTAAAAATTGTTTGAATCTTTATTCATTTTATTCCCATAGATGGCGTAATATGTCCACTCTCTGTTTTTGTCCCTCTGAATACCTAATGAATGTACTGATTTTGTTTTAGTACAGTCCTCCCCACTTAATAGGGTCACGGATAATCGAATACCCCGCTTATTCGAATAGAACCTCCCGGAACCGAATTTATTCCTATTGCTTCTATGTTATTTTCCCCCGCTTAAACCACATACCTTTTACGAATGTCCCCGTTTAATCGAAAAACAACTGTGTGACCGATGTTTGAAAATAGGCGCGGAAAGCACTTTTCAGCTGGAATTTCTTTCCACCTTTTTTCATTTTTGGTTCCTTTACTCTAAAAACAAATTTTCAGTTCTTCCTGCAATGATTTCGACTGGTAGGTGTATAATGGACAGGTCAAATGATTTCCTTTTCTTGATCTCCCCACCATCATTTCTTGCTGTTAACCAGGCTATAACCTTTTAACACCTGAAACGGCCCTATAGGGCTTTGTGAGTTAAGTCCTAATTCGGCCGGTTTCGGCCATCTATAGCAAAATAAGGGGTGATAGGTATAGAAAGAGTTTCTCCCTGTGCTGAGGGGTTCGTCTTTCTTGTCGCCGATCACTTTGTCCGATGACAGTGATGGAATACATTTTAATTGCTTGCAGGTTTGTCATTACCTTTTTTAAAAGCTAAAGTGATTCTATTCAGATGAGCCGGGTTTTTTTTTCTTTTTTCCATCGCAGTTTTTTATTTCAAGAGAACGATAACCATTTTTAACCACTAGTATTGAGATATTTACTTAAAGTTTAATTTAAAATGAGTAAAAGAAAAGTTTTTATACTCGATGAACAGGCTTCTGGAGACATGTATTATATACACTGCTCAAAACAATTAAAGGATATTGCAGTTTTAGATGGATTTTGTATCTGGTAAACTGTTTAACTGATTGATACATGGTCGACAGACATAGTAGGTTATATGAGAATAAATTACACATGTTTGGCAGAAAAAAATGCATTTTATTGCGCATTTGTGTACTAAAGGAAAAAAACACAATTTGTGCATATGAGAAAAAAATAATAAGAAAATGTGTTTTCTTCAAAGAAAATCATTTTCAGTAGGGGGTATGGTTTCCACGGGCGGCCAGCAACGTTGAACACCTTTGAGGCATGGACTCAATGAGGCTATTAATGACGAGTTGGGGTATTCTGCCCCACTCTTCCAGAAGAGCTCTTTCCAGTTCTTGGAGAATTTGTGGGGGTTGTTGGCGGCCAGAAACTAGTCTTCCTAGAGTGTCCCAAACGTGCTCGATTGGATTCATGTCTGGAGAACACGCTGGCCATTCCATTCGAACGATTCCTTCCTCGAAAAGGAAATCCTCCACCAGGTTTGCACGATGTGGCCTGCAGTTATCGTCCATTAAAATGAAGTTATCTCCGATTGCTGCAGCGTAAGGGACTACAATAGGTCTGAGGATATCATCCCTATATCGGCGACCAGTCAGAGCTCCATCTCGAATGATGTAGAGGTCAGTGCGTCCGTCAATGGAGATGCCACCATACACCAACACACCTCCACCGCCAAATCTGACACTTTCGTGCACGAACGCAGGATTATTCCTATTGCCATGGTCCCTCCAGATGAAAATACGCCTATTATCCGGATGCACAGAAAAACGGGACTCGTCAGAAAACAGAATATTGCTCCATTCATTTCTCCTCCAGTTGAGATGCTCGGTTGCTCACTCCCTGCGGTCGCGACGATGCCTTGATGTTAATCTAACACATACCATCGGTCGGCGAGCATACAGACCTACAGCATGGAGCCGGTTTCGGACAGTCTGAGTTGAAATCGTGGTGCCTGTAGCCGAGCGAAGGTGTTGTTGGAGAAGAGTAGCGTTCATGGTTCGGTGTCTCCGAGCTGTTAACACTAAATACCGATCTTCATTGGGCGTTGTTGCCCGTCTACGACGTTGCCCTGGTCTTCGGCCTGCACATCCACTCTCCAAAAAACGGTTCCAGATCCTGGAAATGACACTTTGTGACACTCCAATGGCTTGCGCTACTTCGGCTTGAGTTTGGCCCCCTTCTAACCTACCAACAATTCTCAAAGCTTCTGAATCTGTCAAATGACTTCGCTGAGACATCGTACTCATCGAAACAAAGCAATCACTGAATGCCGATCATCCTTGTCTTCATTCTCTTTTATCCAGTTGAAAGTCAAATTTCATTCGCTGCCGCTGAAGCGACGTTTTTGACGTCGAACTCAAAATTTGCATACTCCACAGTTTGAAAACCAGAAAAATTTGCATTTGTGATTCTCTTCTTCTATTTTTGGCAAAAAAAATTTCATTTATATCTTTATTTTATATAAAACTTCAAATATCCTTTAATTGTTTTGAGCAGTGTATATATATATATATATATATATATATAAATTATTTGGCACTTTTTTTTATACTTACAGATTTAATTCATAATATTATGGTTTTTGATGGTGGTAGGTTATGTTTAATTAATGGTTATATATATATAGATAGATAGATATAGACATATATATTACGTGCTTAAAATTGGTTATTTTGGCGATCACTTGGCATGTAACCCAGTACACACACACATACACGCTCGCACACACAGAAAAAAAAACTGTCGAATAAATTATGAAAGCAATCTTTAAAACCTATCTGTACATCTAATAGTTGATAAAATCGCCAGAAAGGACTCAATTTGATTTTTTAGTTTTCTAATAAATTTACTATGACATTTTATTTTTAATTTTCTATTTTACGTTCATTCCATCACTGCATAGCTCTGTTTTCATAAAATATATTAAAAAAACACTTCAATTATGCTTTTGGTATGTCGGGCTGTGAGCGAATAAGGTTCCTAAACAATTGTGTTGTTTAGCTAAATGACCGCCCCCCCCCCCTTCCTTCTTCATAAGAAATCTGCACACATACCAATCGCACCTTTTGGTGTTTTTCGTAGTTTTTTTCAATGCACTAAGAATTTTTCTAACATCTAAAATCGCCCTCATTGGTGCATTAGCTATTGATCAAAGAAGTAGGCACATTTAAAGATTTTGAGAAATAAAACTAATTATTTTTTATCTAAAAAAATATCTAGCTTTTCGTCTAAATAAAACTTTCTGATATTTTGGCGCAGCAGTTGCGCGATTGTCACCACTAAATTTTTATAGTATTCTTCGCCTTCAAAAATCTCAGAAATTCTGTCCTGAAGTTAAATGAGTAATACTAATAAAATTTTGCGGTGCCAATTGATTATCTGCTGCTACACTGTCCCATCACTGTTTGTTGGATAATTCAGTGATACAGTAATAATAAGGTAAACTGAAAAATTATCTCCTCAAAAGTGCGAAAAATCTGATAAAGTTAGATCAGACACTCCTGTGTTACAGTGACATGAAAAACCATATAAGATGTTAAAACTCTGATTGTCTTTTTTGCTGTGCAGAAAATTGTGGCAATGTAATAAAAAGTATAAACAGTTGAAATCAGTTTTATCATACAGCTGTTTCAAGACCTTATGTATTAATAAAATTATAAAAATTAAAATAACCTTGTTTCATATTTGAGTATATTATTTGTTTATTTTTAAAGTATTTCAGGAAAAATCATAACAGGCAAAATAAAAGTTATCAACAACTTAAATTCCGGTGCTAAATGCCTTTTAATTGGAGATTTTTCCCACTTTCTCAAAAGCGTGAAATATTCTAACAAAAAGATAACTTATTTTTGATTTAAAAATAATAATAATGAAATTTGCAAACATTATTATTCAAATATCTATGAAGCGAATCAGGGCCGAAACAAGCCTTTTTTGCACCCGGGGCAAACATGGATTTTGCCGCCCCCCCCCTCTTCCACAAAGTATATTTACAAAGAGAATTTTAATAATTTTATAATAGAAGACTTATTTTAAAATTTAAAATATGTAATCATAAAATATGTAATACTGAACTACGTAATCTACAGTGGCGGATCCAAGGGGGAGGTCCCTCTGAACATCAACAAAAATATTCTAAAGATCATTTTTAAAATGACATATTCAGTAGAGTCCCGATTATCCGAGTCCCGCCTAACCGAGTTTCCGCTTTCACCGAGTTATTTTCTTCTGATGGACTGATGGGAAAAAAATGGCCATAATTTTTTTTTGAAAAAAAAAATATGGCCATTTTTTTTCCCATTCTGACCAGAAAATCAGAGTTCTAACTTTTTACGGCTGCTCTTTCATTTCACCTAACACTTCATTTATAATGACTGTTTCATAATAACGGAAGCCATCAGACCATCAGAAGAAAATTATCCTTTCCAAAGGTATAATCTTCATTTGGCGCCCCTTTGTTCTGGCGCCTGGGCCACATGCCCCCTCTGCCCCCCCCCTTAGTTTCGGCACTGAAGCGAATAATGGTTTTTATATTCCCGAAAATGGGTTTCATACTGGAATATAATCGTTTGATATTTTTTTCATCAATGATATTTTTATTTACTGTAACATCACAAAAATCGACTTAAAATACGATTTCTGTCACCGTATTTCAGCAAAAGCTTTTGTCTGTACAAGCGAATTGAAGACACTAATTCTTTCTTTTTTAATAGAGAATGCCGCATTATATTCTAAATAACTCCATGAACGTGTAAAAAAAAATAGCAGTTTGGATTTGAGAACTGTTTTAATATTGCTTATTAAATAATATTTATTAGGGCTATTCTCAAATTCTAAATAGCTATTCTCCCTCATGAAGTCATTTTTAAAGTTAGGAACATGAAATGTTCACATTCAGAAACTATTCAAGCGAATAGCTTTTTCCCTTTTTCTATAGAAGAGCACGTTCTTTCTGAAAATACTGTCAAAATTGACGCTTTGAACCAAAATCCCCGACGGGAAGCCATAGAAAAGTCGTCATGAGACAACAATCGATTATAATTCAAGATATAATGCATTTATTGAAAACAAAGAGAAAAAATCAGAAACATTCAAGAGCATGGCTGAAATTTCGTGATTTTTCTCGAAAAAATAAATTTATAAATGTCACAGAAAATTTCATAATTTTGAGCAGGAAAAGGTATTTTTTTGGACTCTCCTTAACACTTTATGCACCGACAGTGCTTATAAGTACTATTAAAATAACTTGTCATAAAATTCATTTGATACATCGATTAGTTGCAATACAGTTTAGAATGAGTTATAGATACTTTACTTTATCTTGTTCCAAGAGCATTATTGGTTACAAAAAAAAATAAATAAAATAAAATAATAATAATAATAAATAAAGTAATTAACGGTTGAATTCTTTTGCCTTTGCATCTAATCGTGGATCCAAGGGGGAGTTCACGGGGGTCGTGAGCTCCCCCCCCCCTTCCTGAACGAAGAAAATTTCCAAAGGAAATTAAAAAAATTAAACATATATTAAATTCTTTCATATTCATCCCTTGCTCAACTATGAGAATCTTTCTGTCTCTTTTAAAGCTGTACTTAAATCCAAAGTAGGTAATTTCTGACACATCCATGATGTCATTTTTAATCTCAGATGCAAGATATTTGCAAGTGCATTTACTCAAAACAAATGGGATTGATTAGCGTTTTCCATTTTCCGATAAAGGCAAAGCATCTTTCGGGAAATCTCCTTAAACTGTGGAATTTAAAACTGAATTTCAGGCCGCGACAGACAATTGCTCCCTGATGACGGCATTTTAATAACTGTTAAGTCCTAAAAATTTGTATATAATGCTCAATTTCTTAAAGATTCTTTGCATTTACAAGAAAATGGGAAATTCTTCAATTTCTGGGTATCTGAATAAAATGTGTATATTTTATATTTTTTACGAATATTAATGCAAATATATAATTATAAATATTAATTTTTTGGTATTTACAAATGAAAATAATTTCCCAAATGTATCAGAAATTTAGCCACTTTGGATGTGGGGACAACCTTCAATATAAAAATTGCTTATTAAGAGATGTGACCCCCCCCCCCCCCAAAAAAAAGGAGACATGACCATCCTCTAAATGGAGAGCTGCATCAGCTCTTGTTTGCATCTTTTCAGCTTTATTGACAGGGCCCGACTTATGCAGGGGCATGCGGGGCAGCTGCCCCGGGCCCCCCTTTTTAGGGGCCCCCCATGAGAGTACTCAGGAATTTCATTAAAAGGTGCCAAATGATTAAATTAGCCAAAAGCAACCAAAACTCATATATTTTCAAACAATCTGCTTCCTGTACCCTCTCCACCCATCAGGGATGTAGTGGAAGGTATACGCCGTATACCTTCTGGATTTTTTAAAGAAGCTCCGTATGCCCTCTGTTTCTCAAATTAAGCTACAGCATATACCTTAGGCATGACATTCCTGACTTTAGCGTATACCCTGTGCCTACGGCGTATACCCTCTGGTTTTTTACGACTACATCACTGCCACCCATGCAAAAAACAAACTATATCATTAGAAAACTAATAATTAATATTTTATCATGACAACTTAGTATTCTATTGTTTTCAAAAGAAATTCTTTATTAATGTTTTTCTCGTAACGTGGCAAGTTAAAACCATTAATTATGACCAATTTGGGACATTTTCTTTTAGACATCTTATAACGTACGTAGATAAGAAAAGTAAAATTTTGCAAAGAAATACTCGTATTAACCAATCTATCATTTTTTTCTACTATTATCCCACTAGTATTTTTTCTTAAAGTTGTGAGACCATCTTTTTGTCACACTCTGTATACAGATGTAAACAGTACCGGGTACAAAATTTATGAATATAATACAATATGTATGAAATTTAGTACCAGCTACTTCCTACTTCCACATTATTGGCAAAAAAATCTATAGATAGAAGGGGGGGGCAGAATGATTCTTGCCCCGGGGCCCCCTATAGCCTAAGTCGGGCCCTGTTTATTGACACTGAAAGATTGTATGTATGTGTGTAGGGGGGGGGGGAGGTTCAATTCGGAAATATTTCTATTGTAAGGACATTATATTTGTACATTTCCTAACTCTACAAAATGCTAACAAAAGTATTTAAAATAAAAGATTGGAGTAGAGTAATAAATATTGTACAAAATCCCTATAAATTCAAATTTAATTAATTGTAATTGACAAAATTCTTCGAAAATTTATTAAAGGATTGTGTCAATCTTCTGATGTAGTTTAAAAAATTCACGAGAAATGCTTTAGAAGATGACATTTTCATGAATTCATAATTTAGGACATAAAGGGTTAAAAGCATTTGGTCTGAAATTGTACCGTTAAAGCTTTAAAGGGGGGGGGGGGGCTCTAAAAATTTCTGAATTTTAAATCCTTAAATTAAGTATTAGCCTGGTCCTAAAGTACTAATTTTTTCAATTTTTTAATCTCATATTCTAATAGAAGGTACCGAAATATTTACATTATAATGAAAATAATGAGGTTTAATACAAATAGAATTGCCCCACCAGTGGCCGAGAGTTTCTGCTCTCGCAATTGATAGACGAGAGGTGCTGGATTCAAACCCAATCGCGCCCGTCGACCTAATCGTTCGGAGTTTTCGTGGTTTTCTTCGAACCGTGAATTTCCATGGGTTAATACGGGTTAGGTTCCCTTAGAAAGACCCAAACGGAGGGCACCCCCCCCCCTTTTTGGGCCTATATTCCTCGTGTTGATAATTGGGCGTCATAAACACAACAAACCAACCAAATAGAATTATTCTGTTTTTATTTTCTTTTTTTGCACATATAGTATATTTGCCGAATTTTAATTTCTAATTGTAATTTTATAGGGATATGAGGTTTTCTGTGGCATTGATAAAATTGTTTGTTGTTCTGTGATTATTACCATTTTTATTATATGCATACATAATTTGCCGTATGAGGAGTATCGTGGAAAAACCTTTCCGCTCAAAGGCGCTTGTCAAAGAACAATATCAGTAGCCTTTCTTCCAAGTCTTTTAATTTATAAACACGCATTTCCGATAAAATGTATGGAGTAAGAATGCAGTGTAAATACTTCTTACTACAGGTGAAAAGGGATAAATAACGTTTCCTCATTCTGTTTAGAATTATCACTCCAAACAAATAACAGATCAACAAGCAAAAGTATGTGGGAAAAGGAGGAGAGTAAACATACATCAAGATGACATTTCAACCACGCCTCTCCCATAGGAAACTCAAATGCGGCAAAAGGACGAGTCCATTTTTTCAAAATGTTCCTTTCATAGGCCAGGATTTAGAGGTAGTAATTTTTTCGGGTTTCTCGACGTTAAAGAGTTAAATATTTTCTTTTTTGTTTTATGTACCTAAGTCGTAGCATGATTTCTCTTTCTTTAAATTACTTAACAATTGTGACTGATCTAACTGTATTGGACTTTAAAACGACCAATTCTCTTAATAAAATTCTCGCAAGAGGTTAAAACACAACCCTTTCTAATTAATCTAATCTTTCATTAAATGTGCTACAGATAAACACAAGTTGCTGAAATTTTCCTACATCGATAGATGGCAGCATGAAAAACTATTAAACGAACATGGATCGAAAAGTTTTTGGTATCGCGCCTAAGGAAAATTCAATCGGAAAATGGCGTTTATTAATTCGTTACATAATTCTCTATCTGCATGTTGGATCGCAACTTTCACGTGGTATTTTTACTAATTTCTGCGCAAAAAACATTCTATGTCCGATTTATTATATTTCTCGTTTGAATCCTAAAATTAGCAGGTAAATATAAAAGTTTAAATTAAATTACCAGTTACTGCATAGTCTCGAGTTAGGCCTAACGATCACTATTTAAGCACTATTTCGTTTGAAAGTAACTTATTTAAATGTATGATATTGATGTTTATCTATTTACTGTTATTTATTTTTAACATTTTAGTTAAAATAATGATAATTATTTTATTATAAACATAACTTCTTTAAGAACACAAAACATTTATTTACACAATCACATTATAGCAACTAAGAATACATATATCAAAACCATAATAATAACATAAAACTCATCGTTGAACATCTCACGTTTTTTCATTTGAATAAAAAAGAAATTCAATACATGGAGTAAGGAAAAAATATCTATTGTTCAAGAGTTCATCTTTTGAAAAAATAATTTAAATATTGTCATGCGACTTTACTTACAAATCCCTCCTTTCGCATGTCAATAATCCTCAGCAATTCCCAGACTTATAATATGTTTTTTCATGACATCATAACTCAAATTCTTAGTCATTATATCTGCTTCCAGTTCAGACGAATTGACATATTTTGTTTCAATTTCTTCTTTCGCTCTTTCATCTTTTACAAAATGACATTTTCTACCTATATGTTTGTTGCGATTATTCACTCTTGGGTTTTTAATCCAATCAATTACAGATTGACTGTCAGTACTGATTTTTATTGGACGCTTCACCATTTCTTCTTGGTTTAACTCTTCCAAGAGACCCATTAACCATTTTCCTTCACAAACAGCATCAAATAAACTTAAAAGTTCAGATTCCATTGTAGAAAGCGCGACCAGTTTCTGTTTATTACTTTTCCATCAATCAGTGATTCTCCTATCTTTACGATATATCCACCAAATAATTTTGAATCTCGTGTAGTACACCAGCTAGCATCAGAACAAAGTGATAACTGGCCCTTTTTATTTTTAATTCAAAGTTTGTAGTTTTTAGTGCCTTGAATGTACTGCAAAACTCTCTTCACTGCCTGTAAATTAATTTCTCTAGTCCCATTAATCTGCCCTTCCCGATTAAGCGCCCCCCCCCTCCCACTTTGTAAACAAATTGGAAAATTCAAGAAATCCCGAGAAAGCGCCCTCCCCGTAAAAAAAAGTTCGCTGCGCACGTCAAGATCAATTTCAATTATTTCTTTATTTTTTCTTTTCGACTAAGTCTATTATTCTACTTACCTTTGATTTCATTTATTTCCTTCGGTTTATTCAAATCACCATTCAGCGTTTGCACTTAACTTTTGTTTTCATATCGTCGTAAACCTCAGAGGAAGCCGAAACGCAGTTCAGTTATTCGTTTTACGATTCGATTAAGAATCGATTCACGTCATCGAACTACCGATAGGTACTTCCACTCTGTACAGCTACGAAACTTCATATTTATACGTATAATTAATATTTTTCATAATACCATTAGTCTTGTGTATTGTTTTTACTAAATATATAAAATAATAGTGATAATAACAATATACAGCCTTTTAGGTAGCTTTCTTTACAAAAAAGCTACCTATTGCAGCCGTTCGGAGGAAAGCGATTTCAAAAAATTTTGGTATATTTTCATCGATCATGACCCCCAGACCCCGAAACCACCCTCCGTTCAAAATTGATATATATATATATATATATATATATATATCTGACGTATGTCACACTGTAACTCCCGTAATTATGAACCGATTTCGATGTAATTCGGTGTGTACATAGTATATACCAATGTCTCGACCGAGTTCGTTGGCCAGCTTCATCCGCCGTTTTGTTTCAAAATGGCGGCCGTTTAAAATTTTTAAAAAAATTTAAAACTTGAAATGTGGTACCAAAAAATTAAAAATGGAAAAATATTTTTTTCTTATGTATTTGACCTTTATACAAAGATTCCGGAGCAGTTTTTGTTTCGTTTATATCTTAAAAAATGGCTGAGTTATAGCATTTTGAATTTCTAGCGTGGCTAACATTTTGAAACGTCCTGAATTTTGTCACGCGATAAAAGGCGTATTTATGAACCGATTTGGATGTAATTCGGTGTGTACATAGTACATACCAATCTCTCGACCGAGTTCGTTGGCCAGCTTCATCCGCCATTTTGTTTCAAAATGGCGGCCATTTAAAAATTTTTTTTAATTTTAAAATTTGAAATGTGGTACCAAAAAATTGAAAATGGAAAAATATTTTTTTCTTATGTATTTGACCTTTATACAAAGATTTCGGAGCAGTTTTTGTTTCGTCTATATCTTAAAAAATGGCTGAGTTATAGCATTTTGAATTTCTAGCGTGGCTGACATTTTGAAACGTCCTGAATGTTGTCACGCGATAAAAGGCGTATTTATGAACCGATTTGGATGTAACTTCGTTTATACATAGTACATACGAATGTCTCGGCCGGGTTCGTTGGACAGCTTCACCCGCCATCTTGTTTAAAAATGGCGGCCATTTAAATTTTTAAGAAAAATTTAAATTTAAAATGTGGTACCAAAAATTGAAAATTGAAAAAATATTTTCTTCTTATGTGTTTGACCTTGATAAAAAGATTCGGGAGCAGTTTTTGTTTCGTCTATATCTTAAGAAATGGCTGAGTTATAGCATTTTAGGTAGCTTTCATTACAAAAAGCTACCTATTGCAGCCGTTTGGAGGAAAGCGATTTCAAAAAATTTTGGTATATTTTCATCGATCATGACCCCCAGACCCCGAAACCACCCTCCGTTCAAAATTGATATATATATATATATATATATATATATCCACATATATATATATATATATATATCTGACCTATGTCACACTGTAACTCCCGTAAATATGAACCGATTTCGATGTAATTCGGTGTGTACATAGTACATACCAATGTCTCGACCGAGTTCGTTGGCCAGCTTCATCCGCCATTTTGTTTCAAAATGGCGGCCATTTAAAATTTTTATAAAAATTTAAAATTTGAAATGTGGTACCAAAAAATTGAAAATGGAAAAATATTTTTTTCTTATGTATTTGACCTTTATACAAAGACTCCGGAGCAATTTTTGTTTCGTCTATATCTTAAAAAATGGCTGAGTTATAGCATTTTGAATTTCTAGCGTGGCTGACATTTTGAAACGTCCTGAATTTTGTCACGCGATAAAAGGCGTATTTATGAACCGATTTGGATGTAACTTCGTTTATGCATAGTACATACCAATGTCTCGACCGAGTTCGTTGGCCAGCATCATCCGCCATCTTGTTTTAAAATGGCGGCCATTTAAATTTTTAAGAAAAATTTAAATTTGAAATGTGGTACCAAAAAATTGAAAATTGAAAAAATATTTTTTTCTTATGTGTTTGACTTTGATAAAAAGATTCGGAGCAGTTTTTGTTTCGTCTATATCTTAAAAAATGGCTGAGTTATAGCATTTTGAATTTCTAGCATGGCTGACATTTTGAAGTGTCCTGATTTTTGTCACGTGATAACAGATGTATTTATAAACCGATTTGGATGTAATTCGGTGTGTACATAGTACACACCAATGTCTCGACCGAGTTCGTTGGCCAGCTTCATCCGACATCTTGTTTCAAAATGGCGGCCATTTAAAAAAATTTTAAAAATTTAAAATTTAAAATGAGATACCAAAAAATTGGAAAATGAAAAAGATTTTCTTAGTATGTGTTTCACCTTAATACAGAGATTCCGGAACAGGTTTTGTTTCGTCTATATCTAAAAAAATTGCTGAGTTATAGCATTTTGAATTTCTATTGTGGCTGACATTTTAAAACGACCTGATTTTTGTCACGCGATAACAGGCGTATTTATGAACCGATTTGGATGTAACTTGATCTGTACATAGTACATAACAATGTCTCGACCGAGTTCGTTGGCCAGCTTCATTCGCCATCTTGTTTCAAAAGGGTTGCCGTTTAAAAAAAAGTAATTTAAAATTTAAAATAAAGTATTAAAAAATTGGAAAATGAAAAAAAAAATTTTTTGTGTGTTTGGCCTTGATACAAAGATTCTGGAGCAGTTTTTGTTTCTGAAAATTTGTTCTTTTGTTTATATCTTAAAAAATATTGAATTATAGCACTTTAAATTTCTAGCATGGTTAACACTTTGAAACGATCTTGTATTTGTCACGCGATAACACACGTATTCGCCTATTTCGATGGAAGAAGGCATGTGGATACTATACATCAATATCTCAACCATGTTCGCTGGCCAGCTTCATCAGCCATCTTGTTTCAAAATGGCGGCCATTAAATTAAAAAAAAATTATATTTAAAGTGAGGTGCATAAAAAAAAAAAAAAAAAAAAAAAAAAAATAGAAATTGAAAAAGGTTTCTTTCATAAGTATTTGACCTTGATATAAGCATTCACGAGCATTTTTTGTTTGTCTTTATCTTAAAAAATGGATCAGATATAGCAGTTTCAATTTCTAATGTGGGTGACATTTTGAAAAACTTATTTTTTGCCTGCGACAGCACTCGTATATATCAACCGATTCCGATGTGAGTGAGCATGTGCACAGCCATTACTAAGGTCTCGACCAAGTTCACTGATTAGCCTCATCCACCATGTTGTCTTAAAATGGCAGGAACTTTAAGAAATCGCCGAATTTGGCAGCCAAATATAAGTTAGTTTAAATAAAAGCAGCTTGGATAAAGCTGACTAATTTCGCAAAATTCTCATTCATAATGATTTAGTATTGATAAAAATTAATATTGAATCTCCTATATTCGGTTTCCACTAAATTGAGCTTCGTGTGTTTGAATAATATAAGTTGGTTTTTTTAAAATAAGGAAAATGAAAGCTACCTCTTCCTCCCGGCACTGGCCGGAAGGACTTTTTTTAATTTAAAAGTAACTTTCGGAATTTTATATCGTGTTGGTTTTCTTTCTTCTAAGTTATGGTAGATGCCGCCAAAATAACGCGAAATTAGAAATATTGGTATTATTTATTTCATTATTATTATTATTAAGTATTGAAATGGTGATTTAATTTGATATTTGAAGGTGATATACATAATATTTACTTTATATATCACTATTCAAAATGAGTTAATGTAGTGATAGAGTTTTTTTTAAATTAATTCTATGTCATTCTGATTTAAATTTCCCATTATAACACATTTCTCCTTTTGGTACTACTTGCGGATTCGCCCGGAGTCCACCATCTTGTTTCTTTGTTGATCATCGCCGATTTTAAATTTCTTTATTTGGATTTATTTTTGTTGCTGTTTATGTTATGTTTGGTGATGTTTATGTTATGTTTGTTGCTGTTTATGTTGTTAAATTAAGCATAAAGTGGTTATAAATGACCAACAAAGAAACAAGATGGCGGACTCCGAGCGAATTCGCAAGTAGTTCCCAGATGGCGACACCGCATAAAATGTTACTAGTTTTAGAAAGAATCTTGGGACATATTCAAACGCAATTTCTTGGTGTTTTTTAACTATTTTAAATTATTAAGTTCCTTTTATTTTTCTGTTACCATATTAATGACAAATATTAGTGTTGTTATTTATCTTATGACATATGTTAGTGTTATTATTTATCTAAATGCATCCAGTGTCAAAGATTTTGAAATCCAGAATTTTCTATAATTTGAAATCGCCGTTAATCGCGAAGATAAACTGTTTTTCTATTTTGTATATAATTTTTTTTTAAATGTTTTTCTTTTCTCACTTTATTAAAATAATGCATATTTTGCGTCAATTGGCCATTATCATCCCCTCCACCCATAGATATCATTTCTACAATTTTAATACCGTGTAAGCGCCCCCTCCGTTTTTTTACGATTTTCCGTCGTGTTTTGGGGGGTGAGGGGAGGGCGGATTAACGGTATTTTACGGTATGTAAAATTAAGGCCAAACTTACATGGAGGAGGGAAATTTAGTTAAAATTTTCGAAAGAGGAGAAATCCACCAAAATTTAGAAGATTCTCAGTTCTGCATTGTGAGACATTAAAGAGAAAACATTACATTAAGAATGAGTGGAAGATAAATAATTACAAAGGTAATAAAGACAGCATATAATGGCATCAGTTTACTGATATAGTGCAAATGAAAATTGTAAAAATGAAAAGATATTAATGTGTATGTAAAACTTGTAAAGATTTTTTTTTAAATGCAAAGAACTGAAAAATGATTGTTTCTTACACAATCATTGAATGTTCTATTTTGCTTGCAGTCTGCATAATAATTAAGTCCTGTTCACTTCATTATCTCTACATAAAAAAAAAATACGATTATTTATCACTCTGTACTAGTTACATAATTTCGGGTTTCATTGAATGGCATCTTTATACTATTGTTATAAATTATGATATTATATCCGAATATAAAATCAAATTAAAACTTTTGTCAGCAGATATTAAATTCTTATCAATTTATCTGAATTTGAGAATAAATTTACAACGCTATTTTCCTTTATGTATCTTCCTTTTTATTAGGGAAGATAACAAAAACAAGATTTCTTTTGATGATGTTTCGGGGGGGGGGGGGGGGGATTATCGAATTCGAAGGTTTAAAGCTATGTAATAAATTATTTCAAAAAGTGATTTTAGTCATATTTTATGCCTTGTATACATTTTTTAAATGCAATGCAATTTTTTATTAATTTGTTTAGATAATTGATTATTTCATTATAGAATAAATTTTATTTACCTTTAATTTTTCCCTGAATACAGGGAAAGTTTGCAAAATTTTAAATGTTGTGAAAACAAAAATAATTAAACTATACTGAAAAAGTTAAATACATTTATACAACAATTTTTGTATTTTCCACTTCCTTGATTTAAAGAGATGAAAGAAATAGTTTAATAAAGAATAAATAAAGAGGTTATATAAATAAATAAAACTCTAAATTGGCCTTAACTATGTGTCCGTTTTACACAACAAGTGTAAAAGCTATGAACAACCTGGCAATTTTATCTTCACTTACTTACTTCAGCTATAATGATTAGCATACAATGAATATATATTAATTTGATGTGTCTTACTTAACTCCATTCTTGTGAAGTACTAATTTAATATGTTGATTTCAGTTTAATTCTTTTGTTCCGGCTAATTACAGTAAGTTCTACAATACATAAAATTGAAAATCAGAGCAACTGCTCCTATCGAAATAATAATAATTATTATCTAAAAATTGGGAGTAATAGATTATAGATATTAAAGAATATAAGAAAAAATAAATATGCAAACATATTTTAGTTATTTTTAACCATGTGTAGGGTTTGTTATATATCACTAAAATCTATTAATCGAACAGTTTCCATCGCCCTTCTTTTTAATAACTCACAATTTATTACAAGTTTAAATTATTTTGCCTTTCCCTTTAGAGTTACAACATTTTTTTTTTCTCCAAAGGTTCAAGTATTTGATTATATATATGGATTGTTTTCATTCAAATGGATTAAATTACGTACAATACATAAACATTTTATAGTATTCATTTTATTTACATAATCAGTGGCAGAATTCTTATACAATATATAGCTCTAGTGAGGTTCAATAAATCCACGTTTTGAGTTATTATTTCTGCCTATGAAAAATTGCTCCTTCAGACATATTTGGCATAAAATTAGCTCTTTTCAAATTATCAAAACAAAATAAATTAAGAAACTGTCTTACAAAAATAATATATATATATATATATGGAGGTACAGTAGAATATTATTACAACGAATGTCACTTTAATGAATTTTTCAGTTTAATGAACATTATCTGGATTTTTTAGAAAAATTCTTTTATCCTATTTCATTATAAAAATATTCAATTGGATGAGTTTTTCAGTAAAGCGAATTTAAACAGTGCTCACCAGAGATTCATTGAAACAAGATTTTAGAAACTGAGATTTAAAAAAGAAATTCACCGCTGAATGTTTAAATATGATTAATTACAAAGTGAACTCTGTACACTTCAATTTGCAAAAAACTACAAAAATATCATTTTTCTAACTTTGTGCTTAAAATGAATTTAGGCACTATATTCTCATGCAAATTTAATAATTAAAAATATACTTTTACACCATTACCTTTCAGTGGCTTTCTACTGCATTCATTTCCCTTTGAATGATTCTAAGTTGCAATCTTTAATTTTTTGGGTGATTCTTCAGGTTGTTGAATAATGAAATCTCAAATTTGCCTCGCTAAAGTTAAATGTTTGGGATTGGGATGCATTCATATTTTTAAAATATTTCCTTAGGTAATTATTATTTTTACCTGTGAAGATTCTTGAAGGATATCTCTTTTCTCTGAGTGTCAAAATATTTCTAAAAGATACACTGAATTTATAATTTTATGTCTTTAAATCGTAGCAAAATGGACAAGCTACGAGTAAGCTTTTAGCACTTGAAATAAAATTAAGTAAATATTCTGACAATTAAAGAAAAGAGACATCGCCCAAGAGAGTGCATAGATAGAAGAAATTAAAAATATTAATTTCTCATGGAGATATTTTTAAAATATGCATGCATGCCACCCTCATGAATGTAACATTAGCAAAGAGAGTTTGAGATAATTTTGACTAACACTCTTAAGGTGCATTTCATAAAATTGTAATTTTATGAAATATTATATTATATAATAGTATAATAATATATTATATAATTCATTAAATTATTATATAATATTATATTATATAATTCATTAAATTATTATATAATATTATATTATATAATTATATATGATAATTATCCCATTGATAATTATCAATGGGATTTCAATAATACAATTAGTTTACTTTTTTAAAAATTAATCTGTTAAGTAAATAATAATTTTTACATATGCATTAACATTAATTTGATTTCTTAAACTTTTTAGAAATTATTTAAGAGCATGTTTCTAAGATAAGTACAGAACAAGAGTTATTTAAAAGTACTCAAAATTGTAAAAGTGGATGGAATTTTATATTTTCTTACATTTTTTTTTAGAAATTACAATTTACATCTTTTACTACTACAAAAATTGATTTTTATTTGGTTAAATAATTTTCCTTCATAAAAACACACAATGGATATATCAATAAAATGTTGTGAACACTAAAAAAAAAAAAGTTAAAATGTTACTGAGTCATCTTAAATTAACCAAATCGATTAACTAAAAAAATTATTTTAGTTTATTTTCTTTTAAATTACGCATTGAAAATTATTTTGAATGTATCTTGTTTACGCTGAGTAACAGCTGAATAAAAGCTAAATTACGCTGTGTGAAAGTAATTAAATTACTTTCAATTCATTTCAGTTTAGTAATATTACTCTGTGTTTCAATTTCAGTAACAGTGCAACGATTTTATTTGAATCAAGAAATATTACTAAATTTATTAACGAGGGAACATTTATAATGTGATACGCTTCTCTTTAAAATATTTCGCATTAAGATTTTAAAAAATCATAATTGAAAAACAAAGTAGAATTAATGATACATAATTTTTTTTTCACTTGCAGAGTTGTCTGTTTTATGTTTGAATAATTTTAATTTACAATGAAAGTTGTCAAAGTAAAAAAAATTAAAAAAATCCAAAGAATATTTCATGTTTTAGGGATATATTTCCTAAAGATTTTCTATGTACTAATGATGTGATCCGACGTGCTGTCTTTTTCTTCGAATATTATTAAAATCGTAATTATTATCTAATTATATTGACCTTTTAGATGAACATTTCATATAAAATACTTGAAGAGCCTGCTCAAGCTTCTGTAAGCGGGAAAAGACAGGCCTTTTAACAAACTATCCTAATATTTCATATAACGTCTAACCCACGACATTCAGTTTACTGAAATTTATTAAAATTTATGGCGTTAGATCGCAGCATGGAACATTATTAATCGAATATTATTCAAAAGTGATTTGGTATCATCGCGTCTATCGAAAATTTAATCGTAAAATGGCATTATATAGCTTGTTTCATAAATGTGTGTTTCGGTATTTTATCGCCACTTTCACATGGTATTTTTAATTTCTAATTTTGAAAACGAAATTTATCTATACAAGGTGACATATTCAACACAAATTTAAATATTCCATAATACGTTTATCAATTATTAAGTACCTTAAAACTAGATTTCTGTGATATATATATATATATATATATATATATATATGTAATGAATCAGTGCTACTCCCGTTATTTCGGTGTAGATCGGGCGGGCCGACGTAAGATCGCTCCCTCTGAGCTTCTAGCATCGTTAGGTAGTCGCCGTGAGTGGTATCCGAGAATTAATGAAAGTTTATGTGAGTCTCTGCTTAAAGAAAGACACAGTATTTTCGGGGACCTGATTTATTAATCCTTTGTACATCCTTTTGAGAAATCAGGCCCCTTTTGGCTTGAGAGCTATTCAGTTACTTCTTTATGGACAGGGGAACTTAGGTGGATCGCAAAGCGATCCCTGGAGAGCCGAGTGACGTGGAGTTAGTGTATTCTTTTGATGGTAAAAAGCTCTGCCCTGTGACCCGTGCAGCGGTATAAATATGCTGTATTTTGCATTATTCCTGCTAGGGGCCGTTGAAGTCAAGGGAGGCGTCTTTAAACGCGTTAGCTGAATGATTGACTGCCCGGGATAAAGGCGATGGCTCGAGTTTGGCCGATTGAACGCAGCAAGACTTACAAATTGCACTTATTCAGCAAAAGTATTCTTATGAAATGGGCCAAAACGATCTTTGAAAGTTATAAGATGCAATGCGGGAAAGTTAATTTAATAGGGGCAGATGCATTCAATCAACTGAGACACAATTACAAAAGCATTTTAAAAGTTTTAATTTTAATTTCTCAATTTAAATTTCTGTTTTTTAAAACAGGGATTTCAAATTTTAAAAGGGGATTTTAAATTTTAAAAAGGGGCAAAAAGGGATTTTAAATTTTAAAAAGGGGCTTAGCTTTTATCGTTTCATATCCCCCCCCCCCCACTAAAACAAGAGCCACAGGGCTCGCCTGCGAGACCTGTGGGTCTTATCTTGTGAATTTAACCCAGGGTGTTTTTTTATTATTTTCTCCTGCTCTCGAGTCAAGTGGACCTATTTTTACATTTATATATCAAGTTTACATAAAAATATTGGTTACACTAAAACATGGGAATTCTTTCATTGGTGCTGCAGCAAAATAATAAAAATATATATATCGAGACATATCTGGATTATAAAAAATTTTTGTCATAAAACAACAGCGTTTTTGATGTTTCCTTTTCTTTCCAGTTTTTGGTATAGTTCGTTGGGAAACATCCTTTTTGTGGTTAATTGCAAATTTGCAACCAAAAGATATATAGTATACTAAAATACTCAAGATAAACATAATGAAAACTATACAACATATTCAAATGCAAAAAATATTCACACATACAAAATATTCAAAAATATAAAATGTTCAATAATACACAATATTCAAAAATATAAAATATTCAATACTACAAAATGTTCAAAAATATAAAATGTTCAATAATATAAAATGTTCAAAAATAGAAAATATGCACTAATACTATCAACACAAATATATTGGCTACCAAAATGCAATTTGGAAAATTTGCATTTCTGAAAATACTGAATTTTCACACTGAGATAAAATAAAAGTAAAATACACTGTAATACTAATAACAACAAACACATAACATTTCTTCCTAAACCATTCTGTGGTTGTAGGGACTTAATTACTTCTATGATGCAGCCAACGGTTATCTTTATCAAAAACAAACTAAGTTGTCTCAAAAGGAAAACTATAGCTTAAAAAAATACAAATATACACTTGCTATAATTTTCACCATGCCCAGGGTCAGTGTGACATGGGTTTTAATACTCTGAGGTGAATATCATTCCAAAAATGTGCCACTTGCACGACCGAAAAAGGAAGGTGGGTAAATCAATATTCACCTACAGAGGGGAAGCGAAGCAGTTTTGCCAGATTCTCCGTTCAACCTGGAAAGAGAATCTGGGAAAACAGACCGGCTAAAGATGGGTGGCCACGGAGCGGAGGACCCCTTTATATGTCACAAAATCATTATAATAATATAGTTATAAAAAAAACAAAAATTCTAACAGTACTTTTAAACTGTCACCATCATTCTACGCCGCTGGGGAGTTGGGTTACACGCCCAGCTGGGTCCTCGTCCAAATGCTACGAGCAAGGGGGACGACAGGAAAGAAAAAATAAAAAAATGAAAGATGAAAGAGATAGCTGTGGTTTATTCATGGTTGAGTTAAAGATTTTGAGGAGGGTGGTAGCATCTTAACTTGGAGGAATGGACAATTTCGGAATTTCTCTTAAAATGTGGACTGGGTTTATCAATTTCAAAGGATACATCAGAAAGTTGTTTTAAAATAGTGTATGGGCCAGAATATGGCGAAGTCAGTTTACGGGTATTAGGGTAATGAAATTCTTCATACATCACAATGTCACCAACTTTAAACTTTACAGGAAGGAACCGAGCATCATAACGGACTTTATTCTTTTTATGGTAAGCAATTGTTCCCTCTTTAGCCAATTTTCTAGCTTCCTCCAATGGGGGATAATAACTATTATTTGGTAAAGGAGGATCATATGGTAATTTTCCTAACAATATATAACTAGGGGTGAACTGTGTTACAGAATGGGGAGTATTATTATATTCATATAAGACTTCATCTAAAAGCTTAGTCGAGGGTATTTTCTTGGATGTGGAATTGACTTTACATTTTAATCTCGTGACAATAGTTTGATTTAGACGTTCAATTTTCCCATTCGTTTCTGGGTGATGGCTGCTCGTCAGTCTGTGTTTTACATTGTAAGTACGAAGAAATCTCTTGAACCTGGAAGCTGTAAATGCTCCATTTCTGTCGGTTAACAATCTATCTGGTACTTGTATCTGAAATAATTGTTTCAAAATGTTTGTATAAGTTTCGGTAGTTACACTTTTTGAAGGAAAACCTCACACATAGTGAGTTGCATGGTCAACGACTAAGTGCAAATATTTTTTGTAGAATTGTAATAATTTAATCCGCCAACAGAGTCTACTGCTAAACATTCAAAAGGTATATCTGTTGGGGGCATTAATTGTAATAAGCCAAATCTTTTTTGCCTACATTTTTTGTTTATCTGACAAGTGTGACAGTGTTTTACAAAGTTTTCAATGTCCTGATTAATGTTAGGTCAATAATACTGCGGAGAAATTAAATTTATCATCTTATAAATTCCAGGGTGGCCAAATTGTGTGTGGGTTTTTTCTAAGAGGGGTAGGCGTAAGGCCATGGGGACCACAATCTTATGCAAACTTTTCTTTTTAATTAGAACAACATCATTTATCTCAGTGTACTTTTTACCATCAACTGTTACATTTTTTTTCTGATTGTCTCTTACTTCATTCAAGTCAAGGAGATGTATAATATGTGGTAAATTTTCTGAAACAGGTTGTCTAGAGAGCATATCAGCTTCAACATTAGTGGAGCCTTTTTGGTATTTAATTTCATAGTGAAACATACTAAGTTTTAGGGACCAGCGGAAAAGACGTCCTCTTAAATTTTTAACACTTTTGAGCCAGGTAAGTGCCGCATGGTCTGTATGTATGACAAATTTTTGACCGTGTAAATAATGATAAAATTTATCTAAAGCATCCACAATCGCCAAACATTCTAATTCAATAATTGCATAATTTTTTTCATAATCGCGAAGATTTCTAGAGTGATATGCTATAGGATGTAATGTTCCTTTTTCATCAACTTGTTTCACAACACATCCCACTCTATGACTTGAGGCATCTACAAACAAATGACAAGGTGTTTTGGGATCAAACAACTTTAATATAGGTTTTTCAATTAAAGCATTTTTTAACTTTTCGAAAGAATTTTGACAATTTTGGTCCCATACATAGGGGACATTTTTCTTCAACAAATTGTTGAGAGGGTATCGAATGTTAGCATATTTTGGAATAAATTTGTGATAAACGTTTATAGATCCCCAAAAACGTTGTAATTCCTTTACATTCGTAGGTGGTGTTAATTTCTTAATTGTCTCTATATTAGGGCTGTCAGGTGTGATACAACCATTCGAGACTTCATATCCTAGAAAATTAATTTTGGATTTAACAAAATTACACTTTGACAATTTGAGTTTAAGGTTTTCTTGGACACACATATTAAATAATGTCTCTAAATGACACAAATTTTCCTCTTCATTTTGGGAGAATACAATAACATCATCAAAGTAATTACAGGCAAAGTCAATTTTGTATTTATTAAGGATTCTTCTGAGGGTACGGTTAAACCAAGCAGGGGCGTTTTTCCATCTGAAGGGCAAACGATTCCACTCATATAATCCAAAGGTAGTTGCAAATGCCAGCTTCTCAGTGTCTCGAGGGTGGATAGGGATGTGCGAATATCCACTGGCCAAATCAAGAGTGGAAAAAACTTTAGCATGCGCCAATTTATCTAACAGGGTGTCTATTATAGGTAAAGGTTCTGCATCTGTTTTTGTAATGGCATTTAATTTCCGGAAGTCAATACATAACCGGGTTTGCTTCTCTTCTTCACGTTTATACACCAAAGTTACGGGTGATGAATAAGGGGAATAACTTTCTTTAATGATACCGGCGCCCAATAGATTCTGAATTTGGTCTTTAATTTCCTCTTCTTCCTTAGGGGAAGTGCGATATGCTCATAAAGAAACAGGGAGGTCTGATGTTAACTGTATTCTCTGGGGTTCAATGTTTACACAGCCTACATCATATTTATCTTTAGCGAAAATACAGACATATTTGGCGAGAAGAGCGGGTAATTGTTTCTTGACAGTCTGAACATTTGGCACATGTTCAGTGGTCTCCAACAACTCCGGCTCAAACTATTCTTCGAATATCTCTGCATGTTCTATTTCTGGCTGGTTAGTATATGCTTCTGATAAATGTAAAGTATGGTGAGATGAATTTGTTGAAATATTGTCCATGAGAGCTATTTTCTTTTTCTCCTGAGTGATTTGCATTTTAATACAGTCAATATTCAATTTAAACAGTTTACAGTGGGGGAGCCCAATCAAAGCATAAGGTAACTGATTATTAATTATAAAAAATTCAACATTCTTAGAGATACGTCCTAATTTCAAACTAACAAGGCATTTTTCTTTAAAAGCAAGAACACCTTGTGTTTGTGTGACTGATATACTCTGCTGAACTTTACATATTTTTAGGTTAAGTTTGTGGGCTAAATGATAAGGAATAACACTGATAGAACTCCCTGTATCGATCAAACAAGGTAGTGAGTCTTCACTTTTTACATCAGCAATTTTTTGACAATTTCTATTTGATTTTTTATAGCTAGCTTTTTCTTTTTCTATATGTGCGGACATAAGAAACCGTCATTGATTACTAGATATATTTTCGGATGACTCATTAGCTCCATGATCTTGATTGGGGTTCGCAAAGTTCAGATTGGGACTAAAGGTTGGAACGGCTAAAACTTGTCGAAAAGGGCAGTCTCCCACCCAATGATACGCATTTGGTATTTCTATATTAAGACAAACTTTGCACGGGGAGGGTGGCAAATTGGTCTGGTGATGTACATTTGGTCTTCGTTGAACATTTGTCGTCGGTCTAACTGTATTTTGGGGATTTCGTGTTTGATTAGATGAAAAAGGTCGAAAGTTGGGTGTTTGATAGGGAACTCGGTAGTTCCACTGCCGGTTATAATTCTGTCCTGTCTCATATGGGGGGCGAAAGGGTCGCCATTGGCGGTATTGATTGGGGTTTTGCGGGCTTGCGTCAACTTTGCTCTCATTTCCTTTTCTGCTCAGTTGCAGTTTGCAAATTCTGAATACTAATCACGCCATGAATGTGTAGTTAAGGGGTTGCTTGCAATAACTAAATTTTGCATTTCTAACGGCAAGCCCTCCGTTAGCCCTTCCAATATAAGTTTCTGGTCTAACCCTAAGGTTCTCCTTATTTTAGTTTTTTTCTGATAGTATTCTTTCAGGTCCTCTCCAATTTTGTATCATGTTCATTGAACAAAGTGACAAATTCGGACCAATGCAGCACATTTAGACAATTATTAATGTACAACGTAAGTGCATTGTCCTTTAAGTATTTCTGTATGTGCCTAATTTTCCAGCAATCTTCTTTTTCCTGTTCTATACAAATACTCTCGAAATAGGCTAGTCATGGTGCCCAATCCATATTCGAATTAGGCGAAAACGCAATAATATCAGGTTCTATGGACATTTTCGAGCTAGCGGTTACTGAGTTGTGACCAGACCCAGCTTGAGTTGACAGGGTCTGTTCACCTAATGTTGTTAAATTATGTGTGTGTGTGTGTGGCAACCCCGGACTTCTGACTATCTTTCTCTTCAGGACTCTGAACTAGCGTTCCATCATTACTCAGAAGCTGATTTTTCTCTTTCTCAGAGTCCTCTGACTTATTTTCTGTCATTCTTTTCAGGAGGTGGTGTGACACTCATGTTAGAATACAAAATATCACAAGATTACACAAAAATATAAAGCACAATTAAAACAAATGAAAATATAATATTTTTCAAAAAATTGCAACAGAATATTTGTAAAAAAATGGGCTTAAATCTAAATGAAATTCAAATTTGATACATTTTTTTTTCAAATTGAGATAAAAAAAAAACGAACTTTGAAATAAAATTTTAAACTTCCAAAGATTTAAATACTGTCTAAATATCAGTAAATTATTCTCCTTTATAACAAAAACAAATAAAATAAACTATCTTATTCTATTTTTTGCTATTAAAATAACAACCAATTAAAAAAATTACCTTTTTAAAACTCTTAACCCTTTTCTTTTTCTCTTTTTTAATTCAAGAATAGATTAAATGGCCTTACCTTCACAAATAATTCCATAAGCACGCACGCACGTACTTCCGTACACACACACAAAAAAAACGGTCTTCATAAAAATCCCTAATAATAATAATAAAAAGAAATCCTTTTACACATGGGACGTAAATCAGTCTCACTCTGTTCGTTTTTTCTCTTTTATCTTTCTATTCCTCTAGAAACGCAAACTAACTTTCCCAACACAGCTGTTCACTTTAACCTAGATAAGACTATCTCTCTTGGATGAGTGACTCACTGGTGACCTACTTTCTCCTGTGATAGTGTTCTTCATTTCGATAAATGTCCAAGGCAGGGATGAAATGACGAGTGTTTCTTTTTCTTTCTTATAAAGATTGAGTTTGTATTTAATGATCGTCAGATAACGTGAATAAAAAAAAGGATGCATGATTTTCTGTCACTAGTCGAAAAGGTTGGATTTTCTTTATATGACCAGGTTTTTTTTCTTCTTAATTAATCACTAAGGCAAATGAACGTTTTTTCCCGTTTTCTGTTTCTTTTATACACAGGGCCCGGAGACAGCGAAAAACGGTCTTTTTTAGAAATTTCTTTTCATCATTTTGCCACTTTTTATTGTTACACACCTCGTTATTGCTTCAAGGGCGGATCTTTAAGGGTATTTCGCTGGGATTTCGGGATTTGTCCCGCGTAGATGCACTCTGTCCTGCCGACTTTTCAATGTAATGAATCAGCGCTACTCCCGTTGTTTCGGTGTAGATCGGGCCGACGTAAGATCGCTCCCTCTGAGCTTCTAGCATCGTTAAGTAGTCGCCGTGAGAGGTATCCGAGAATTAATGAAAGTTTATGTGAGTCTCTGCTTAAAGAAAGGCACAGTATTTTCGGGGACCTGATTTATTAATCCTTTGTACATCCTATTGAGAAATCAGGCTTGAGAGCTGTTCAGTTACTTCTTTATGGACAGGGGAACTTAGGTGGATCGCAAAGCGATCCCTGGAGAGCCGAGTGACGTGGAGTTAGTGCATTCTTTTGATGGTAAAAAGCTCTGTCCTGTGACCCGTGCAGCGGTATAAATATGCTGTATTTTGCATTATTCCTGCTAGGGGCCGTTGAAGTCAAGGGAGGAGTCTTTAAACTATAATTGGTCGTTAGCTGAATGATTGACTGCCCGGGATAAAGGCGGTGGCTCGAGTTTGGCCGATTGAATGCAGCAAGACTTACAAATTGCACTTATTCAGCAAAAGAATTTTTATGAAATGGGCCAAAACGATCTTTGAAAGTTATAAGATGCGATGCGGGAAAGTTAATTCAACAGGGCCAGATGCATTCAATCAACTGAGACACAATTTCAAAAGCATTTTAAAAGTTTTAATTTTAATTTCTGAATTTAAATTTTTGTTTTTTAAAACGGGTATTTCAAATTTTAAAAGGGGCAAAAAGGGGATTTTAAATTTTGAAAAGGGGCTTAGCTTTTATCGTTTCATATATATATATTGCCGTGTATTGTGATATATATATATATATATACTATGGGTCATTCCATGAAAAGTGAAACCAAAGTACTATTTTTTTTATTTATTTTTTTTAACAAATAATATTTAATTTATAAAGTCATGTGATACATTTTTTTATAGCTTAGAGTGTGAATTTTCTGAAAACATGTAGTTTAAGTAAAAAAAGTAAATTAAATTAAAGTACAGTAGACTCCCTTAAATCCGCGACCCTAGAATCCGCGCATTTTTTCAGATGTAAACAATGAAATCTACAGTTAAGTTGCAGGAACAAAATTCAAGATGGTGCCGAAATCAGCGACTACCGCAATGTTTTTTTTTTTTACTAAATTTTTTGTTAATCATTCTCTTTTGGTTATTACAGCTGATTTATTACTAAATAAATTTGCATTACTTTTGATTTTTGTATAAATTAGCATATCTATATGATGACATATCGATCTTACGATCGCCATACCACTAGATGGCAGCATATGACTTTTGGAATCGAATTGAATCGATTTCATCGGTAATAATTTAATATTTTTCTAAATATTTATTTTACGTAATTATTTTAATAATTACTTACGTTTAAACTAATAAATTATTTTAATATTTTACTTATTTTAATGTTTCACTTTATTGTAAGCATTCATTATAATTTCCCTTGATTAACTACCAATCAAATTAATTTTCAAAAATGTAAACAAATCAATGACCAGAAATCTGCAAAATTCTAAAATCCGCATAACCTCTGGTCCCAAACTGTGCGGATTTGAGGGAGTCTACTGTATTAGCACTAAAAAGATGAAAGTGATGAGATTGAGAACATTTCACTTAAATTATGGTAAAGTTTAACAGGTTATTGTCATTTCAAAAATTATTTGTAAAAGTTGTAATTAGGCTAGTTTTTGTATTTGAATATTCTATTTTTAAAATTTATAAAAGAAATTAGGGAATATATTATAAATAAATTAGAATTGAATTGTTACATCTGTAACAATTTAATTATCCATGTATTAATTAATGATTATTTTAATGTTTTCACAATTGCAGTTTCAAACAGCTAATACCCTAATAATGAATTATTGAAGAAAAAGTTAAATGTTCTTCCTTAAAATTCACAGGATTATGACAATAACTGCAACTATATGCAATTTTGACTGTTTTGTGAATTACGTCCGTAACACCTAGATTTTATTTTTTCAAAAATTATGGGAACATTTTTTAGATTTCAAAATATAATATTCCATTTACAATCCTTGGACCGACCTTAAATATAAAATAATCCATGTAATAAGTATTTTTTTTTTAATTTTTTATGTAGCTTTAAAATCTGTTTGTTACGTCCGTAACCATGGAATGACCCCTATATTTGTTTTCAAAATATCATAAAGTTTGGAATTTTCATACATTTAATATTTATTATTATATTGTGTATGATATTTTTGATATTTTCAGTCAAGACAAGTGTAAAAGAATTTTTGGCTGAAAACTAGAATCAGTAAGACACTTGACGACATTGAATTTGTCGATGCAATAAATCACTTCTTGTTATAACCGCAATATTGCTACGTACATTGTGGATATGCCTACTTTAATTTAATTTGTTTTTTCGCATCGTTGTGATTCTTGAAATTGGTGTTTTGTTGAGCTGAGGTGTATTTTAAAAAAAAGTATGATAAGTTCAGATTGATGGTAAATTTTATTTGAAGTATACAATGGGTTGCGTGGTCTATTTCGTGGTCTTTTTTGTATATTTTGAAATATATCTTCATTATCAATCTATTTTAAATGTGGACAAAATATGATAAATAAAAGTACCGTAATTTCCGGCCTATAATCTGCGGCAGCACATAATCCGCATATACAACTTTTCTTTTTACCAGAAAAACTTTAGCATAAAATCCGCAATGTCCTATAATCTGCACTATTGGCAAATCAAATGTAATCAAACATAATTTTATTGAATCGAATTTTGGATTCATCAATATATTAAATGCATGGCCTACTACTCTGAGTTTTCCATCTTTTCTGCATTTTCTACAAGTTTGAATTCGGCGCACAGTGGAGTATTTGACCCAAAAACCTGGCCAAAAATGCAAAAATTAAAATTTCGCCAACAATTGTAAAAATCATATTTTTTAATAGCTAACTAATTGGTACATCGATCTATGTCTATTTTAGGAGCCTGAGGTATATCCGGTGGCTCCTGGCCTCAGCTGAAGAGGAAGTTTCTTTCTGAGAAGACATGGTTTTTTGTTGTTGTTTGGCAAAATAAAATTTTTTTGTGGCTCAATGAATTGTTGAATTGAAACTAAACAGGGCTTGCGTGTTTAACAAAGGTCAGAGCTTACTGTTAAACTATATGTTAATCTAAACAGTTTCGTTTTTAATGTAATAAAAAACATTAAATGTGTAAAAAGGTTATTTTTAAAGCGTTTTTGGCTCTGATTTATACATATCGAAAGCTTTTTAAATATGTGCCGCGCTTTGCCCAGCCATGTTTGAATTATAATCGTATTAGTTATAGTCTTGAGTGTCAATTTCTGCAAAAAAATCTTCCACATATTGTTGCCATTTTTTATAAATTTTTTTTTCGCGATAACTATTTAAATGTTCTGTTTTGCGACCACCGAATTGAAGAGATAAGAACTATATATTTGCTGTCGTATTGCAGGTTTTTAGCTCACAGGATATTACCGGAGAGCTTTTGCACCTACATATTCTGTCTTTATGTCTGTTCGTAAGTACATATGTACGTACGTAGGTTCGTACATACGCACGCAACTTGATATCTTTTGATAGAAATATCTGATCGCCTTCAAATTGTACATACTTATTTATTGAAAAATGGTTCCATAATTAGTTCTTGGGGCTCATGTGTGTAACATAAGGAGAGAAAGGAGGGAATTAACCCTTTCGAGCGCTGTGTCCTTAAAAAAGGACACATAATTTTAATTCCAAAACTGAAAAGCGGCAGCAAGAAAATTTAATTAAAAATATCCTTTTATAATGTACATGAAAATAAACAACTTCATATTTTCTAATAACTCCGTTTACCAACTAAAAAGAGCAAGCCATACAGTAGCGAGACCCTACAACTTCTTCTTCCAGCAAGGTCTGATGGTAATCCCGATAAAAGCCAAGAAGGGAGTGATGAAGAAGATGAAGAGTTCTGAAGAGTCATTTTGAAACTGGTAATATATTAAATACATTCAAAAACTAGCAATCTATACTATATAGACTCCAATTTACTGAACCTACTATTAAATATAACACTATTAAACATAAATTAAATGCAATGATTAAATATAATAAGCATTATTAAATGTAAATAATAAGTTTTATATATAGTAAAATTAAATACATTAAATTAAACATTAATAGTGAATAAGACAAACCTATCAACAATTATTTTCCTCTTAAAAACAGTAAATAGTTAAGGTTACAAGTCTCTCAACTTCCAAACTCCCTTCGGTAATGTTAAGACAATGAACATATTATTTATTCGTACTTTTAATATATCTACTTAGTAAATTAATATTTTAACTTCTTTTTTCTTTGTGCTCTTCTTAAATGTTGACTCTTTCGTTTCTTAATTGTCAAAATATTTATAAAATGTATATTTATTATTATGTGAAGTGTTAAAATCTCCCTTACACTTCGTCAGCTTTTAAGATATAAAATATTAAACTAAGCTATGGATTTGTATTTATACTTCATAGTATGCTAAAAGTTTGCTCAGTGAAACACATAGCACAGATAAAAATGAACATTCAGCCATTTCGTGAATAAACGGAAATGTACTTGAGAACTTTTGTGCATCCCTGTATATGATCTATAGAATGTATCCACAAAGTAATATTTTAAAAAAATTGTTCTATTTTAAAACGCCTATCACAACTACAAACGCACTTTCAGCAATTATTGGTCATAGACTTCAATAGTTAAATTTATCCTTCAGCCATATTCTTTTGTGTGTCCCTGTAAATGAACGATATATTCTATGCACACCATATTCTACAATAAGTGCCTTAGTACACCTTAGTGATGTATATAAATTTCAGCACGTTTAAAAGTGTGATATCCTTAAAATACAGAGCAAACGATTTTTCCCCATAGACCATAATGTAAGAGAATTCTTTCGGGTGGGTCTGTAAATGAACCGTAAAGGCCATAGACTTTATTTACAATACCAAACATGCCATAGTGATACCCAATAACATCTAAGAAATTCAAGCCAATCGGACTATATTTACAACGAAAAATATTTTTGACCAGGATTTCGGGTCAAATGCTCCACTGTGCGGCGGTATAACTTGTACTTTTTTGCAAGGCATGTTTCCAAAGATAAACTGATGCTATCACTAAAGAAAAGGCGATGGCGGTAAAAAGTACTTACTGTCAAAAATCCGGTAATTTCTTTCTGGCATAAGCTCGTTTGTTACAGAGCATGCACGTAATGAGTACCAAGTGTACATAAGCAGGCAGCCAGGTTAAGCGATTGTGTGGTGCTGGTATCTATTGGAAAAGTAGCAAACCAAACTAAGAACATGCAAAAAATTTTCGTTTTTTTTTCATAAGTAAAAAAAAGACAAAAAAAATCAGATAATCCGCAGCAGCCGATTATCCGCATTGCAAAAATTTTCACTGTTTTGGCAGATTATCCACATATTCTAGATCGGAAACCACAGTAAGTGAATATTTATTTATTTTTTTTAATAAGTCTAGAGCTTCCTGTGACAAATTTGTGTATTTATAAGATTGCAATTAAAGAAATTTTAATGTAATGAGCTAGAAGATTAAAACTGGAGTTATTGACAAATTTAAAACGTGTTAGTGGCAAACTTAAAACTAGAGTTGCTGATAAATTTAAAACCAAAATTATATTATTAGAGGAATTTAAAACCAAAGTTATTGTCAAATTTAAAACCAGAGTTATTGTCAAATTTAAAACCAGAGTTATTGTCAAATTTAAAACCTGAGTTATTGCCGAATTGAAAACCTGACTTCTTGACAAATTTAAAACTTGAATTTGAAATTGAATTTCCTTTACAAATGTTTAAAAAAAATTGTGGAACACACACACAAAAAAAACTACTAAAAATATGCAAATTGAGAAAGAAAAAATTGATTTATATTTGGCAAAATATTTTAAACCGAAATCCTTTTGGGAATTTAAAATTTGCCACAGAATGAAATAAAGTTAACAGAATGGAATGATTCTATTTGTAAGTTTCTGAAAAATAAACTATTTTTGCATTCAGTGTTTATTTTGCAAATGAAATTTTTATTGTAACTGTGTAATTAATGAATTGTCTGGCGCAACACAAGCGATGTGAGTAGAGATAATTTTGTTTTTCAGGTTGGCGAGTGTCATAAAAATCATGAATCAGGTGTTTCGCTTGTTCTTGTATTATGTAGTGTTATTTAAGTGTTATTGACTGTGTCGTTTGTAGAGATAAGATATAGAGTTACTTTTGTTTAACAGATTGCATTGTTCCACACTAGGACCAGTAATAGATTTCAACAACCTGTTATTTTTAGAATGTATAACTAGTAACAGAAGTTTTAATTAGAAGAAATTTAAACAAGATGTTTGAAATAATTTTGGGACGTAAGTATAGATGCTGTTTTCCGTTGAGATGAATATGCGCCATTAAAATCAACTTGTGGTTAAAAACTTAATTTTTGCAAGACAGAAACTTACCTAGTTATGATATTTTGCATTTCATGCATTTTTAGTGTTTTCCGGTACTAAAAACAGGTTTTTCCATTTATGGTGACTAAAATGTTGAAAATTCATAAAATTCTAAGTATCATAAGTTTCAAGGGTGGCCAATTTTAAGGGTGGCCTGGGGGAATGTCCCCCCCAGGCCACCCCCTGAAATCAACTCTGCTTACAAGTACATTTTCTAGATTAATTAGAATTGTATTAAAATTAGGTACCTCACAAATTATATGATGCTACTTTCTTTCTTTTTTTTCGATAAAGTAAAATCACAAAAATAAAAATGTTTTTCAGCTCTCACTTTCTAAAAGCACAATAATGGCAAAATAATAATGATAATAAATTTTTAGTCAATGAACAAAAATTCTAGCATTAGAAACCCCCCTTCCCAAACACCATGAATACATAAATATCCCTTTTAAATATTGAAATATTTAATAAAATTAAGTACTCTCACGAATTATATGATGCTATTTTCTTTCTTTTTTTCAGTAAATTAAAATAAATAAAAATGTTTTCCAGCTCTCACTTTCTAAAAACATAATAATGACAAAATAATAATAAACTTTTAGTCAAAGAAAAAAAAATTAGCATTAGATTCCACCCCTTCCCAAATGCCATCAGTACATGATAATATCCCTTTTAAATATTCAAATTCAAAGAAACCACCTTTCTTTTTATCCATCTAACTACACCGGCCAAAAATTGTCTCCCGTGCGATAAAACAGCTTTATTATCAACAACCAAATCCACAAATCTCTTTAATTCAACCCTTCAAACACAGATAAAGTCATTTCAGATTTCTTCCCAAATAATTACTCAATGCATTATTAAAATTATGACCAAAAATAGCTGACATTATCTCCTAGCTTCTTAATAACTTACAAGTGAGATTGAGATCTTGTTTATCATGCCATTTTAGTGATTTATAGGATCCTGGCCCGAATAATATGCAAGTGCTTATATTACATTGGTACCTATTACTGATATAAATAGGCAGCTTGATGCTATGCATTTAGGAATGTGTGCTAAATTATTGTTTTACAATTAATATCATATTATTTACCATTTCTTATGATATTTCTTATTCTTTCGTATTTTTTATATTATTTACCAATTACTATTAATCTTACTAAACTAACGTTATTTACCATTTCAAACAATGTTATGTAACAAAGATTATCTCAATTTACTGTTTTGACCATGAGCGGCTATGATAAACAGGATTGGTGGCTTAGATGCTGCATATCCCCGCGGCCGACATCTCAAACGTTTTGAGATTTCTTGACAATTTTTTGTTGACGATCCTTATCGACACGGTACCCCGACAAGTGACCTGTTCTGGCAACTCCGTTTTTCGGCAAGATTGTGTTTTGAAATAACTTCAGTCTGGATTTAGCTGATGTGAGCTGTTTTTATGTTGTGAGTTTGATGAATTTATATGTTTGACTATGGCTTCTGTAGTCCGTTTACCCGCTGTTGCTCATATAATTAAGAAATTTCGTGAAATTTTGAAGGAAAAAGGAGGTTTGTTTAGAGTGTGTAGTCATAGGCCTATTTTATGAAATGAAGGTGATGGTAGCAGGTATTTTGTGCTTGAGCTTTCCAGAAAGGAGATGTCTGTTAAGGTATGGTAATAATTTTATGCATATTTTGATCTAATGTTTTATATTAGCCGTTTATTGTATATTTCTCATGCATTTCTGAGATTGCTGCAGAGCAACTTATGTGCATTTACTAATTTCTGCTTTAATGAGTTTCGTGCATTTTTCAGATTGCTGCAGAAATAGTTTGCTGAATCCAATGATGTTTTTTTTCTGTTTATGAACGTGTAGCGTTCATATGTTCATTCACTAATTGCTGCTTTAACAAGTTTCGTGCATTTTTCAGATTGCTGCAGAAGAAGTTTGCTGAAGCATTCATATTTACATATACTAATTGCCACTTTAAGGAATTTCCTGCATTTTTCAGGTTTATATTTTATTATTTACATTTTATTTTCGTTAAGCCTAACATCTGCATAAATCGGTGCTTGGCGACATTTACTACTTGGCGAAAAAGGGGTTTTCACGGCAAGAAAAAATCCAAGATGGCAGCCACGAGAATATATGACATCTGTTCCGCAATATATTACATTGGTACCTATTACTGATGTACATTGCCAACTTGATGCTATAAATTTAGTAAATGTATGCTAAGTTATTGTTTTAGAATTAATATTGTATTGTTTACCATTTATTATGACATTTCTTATTCTTTCTTATTTATTATATTATTTACCAATTATTAATTTTACTAAACCAACATTATTTACCATTTCAAACAATTTTTTGTACTTAATAAACATTATCTCGGCAACTGTTTTTAGTGATGGTTTTATCTCCTGGCCCGGATAACATTCAAGTAACTTGTGATCAATTTCAATAATGACATTTTCAGCACATTAACATACAAAAACAATTGAAATTCAAGAAATATTTAAAACTACAAATGTAAGCTTTGATTTTAATAAATTTAGAAAATCAGATCATAAAATTCAGTTAATAAAAAAAAAAAATACAGGAATATTACATTATGCAGATAAATTTTTTATGTAAATTGTGAGTAAATCCAGATTTTTTAAAAAAAATCTCGTTTTAAAGAATTAAATGTAAAAATATATGTGTACAAGATGTGAAAAAGAAGAATGAGTACAAAACGAGACTGAAAGATTTTATAAACTTTCTGAAACAATACAGCAAGCTAAGGTTATCACAGTTCATCGTGAAATTTTTTTCCATTTTCACAGGTTAATTTTTACTATTTTTTTTTAAGTCCAACACTTCCTCAAATTCGCAACCCTACAATCATCACACCATTGCAGATGTAAACAATAAAACATTCAGTTCAATTATAGGGACAAAATTACAGAATTTTTTTATTTTATATCATTCCGTATATATTTTAATTTGTAATTCTCGATAATATGACTGAACTCGTAGTTTTTCATGAAGGAAGTATAAATTTATTTTTGGAAAAAAAATCAAGTTATTGCTGATATCACTGGTAATCACAATCTTCTTACTACATATGGTTATGTATTAACACATTGAGTGCCACGATGACTGACACTGGAGCGCTGAAAATTCACAATGTTTAAAGTAATTTTTAAGAAAGTATAATACTGTAATAAATAAAAGGTAGGTAAATTTTAAATATTTGTTCAGTAATTATTTAAAACAATGTATATTTTGTCAGTTTTGTATCATATTTTAGACGTCAGTCATTGGTGAATGACGCGTTTTAAACGGAAAGTTTGCTGTCAGGCTGATTTGGCGCTTAACGTGTTAATCAAGTTTTGTTGGTTATTAAGAATGGCTAAATCTGAAATAAAATTTCCTTAAGTTATGAATATGATGTGAATTAAATAGAGTACTTTTGTGAGGAATATTTCATTGAATAATTCAAGAAAAATGCATCTCGTGTTTATTATGCATATTAAATCATACATTATTAATTATTTACTTAACCTTTACTTTTAATATTTTAATCATTGTTTATATTATCTTACTTTTTATCACTTTAGTTTATTACTTTACTTAATTTATTTTAATATTTTACTTTGTTACATGCATTCATTATCATTTTGGTTACATTATTGAATTCAGATTACTGTTTAAAAAATATAATCAAAGCAATTACCAGAAATCTGCAAAATTCTAAAAATCAGTACAATCTCTGGTCCCAAGATGGTCGGATTTGAGGGGGTTAACTATATATCTGTTTCATCCTTGTTTTTTTACTTGACAAATTGCAAATTTTAGTTTTTATGTGTGTAAATTACAAATGTTATTTTGATTTTGAAAAAAACTCGTTTATGTTTGAAAATAGTGTTATTTTCAAATTAACTGTATATTTATGATGAAGTATTTTAAATGGTACCAAATACAACCTGCACAATTTTTAAATAAAATACAAATACTTATTTAATAAAAATAATTATAGTAACTCATATTACAAAAATTTCATATTATAAGCTATTTTATTGTTACATAAACGATTGTGTTATTTTACAACTGATTTCTATCATTTGCTTTAGAGATATCAGAATATATTAATTTATGGCTGTCTAGAAGGAAACCATTTGCATCTATAGATATCCGATATAGATATATATATATCTATAGATAGGTCGTTTGCATCCTCAGAAAATAATAAAAAAATTCTTTCAAATTTTCTTTTATAAGGTGCCTGTACCCAATATGGACACCCTAAGGAAAATTGATTTTTTTTCACCCCGTATACACGTCATAGGACTCTAAAAATATATGACCACTATCCCTGGACTGTTTACTATCATTATTAAAATTAGTGATCTTGTAAATTAAATATTCTGGTTTAATTTTAATGATAAAAACAAAAAATGTTTACAAGTGTCCGTATAAGGAACCACCTGTCCCTATTATGGACATGCATGTCCATATTAGGGACAGGTGGCTCCTTATTAACCTACTACACAGGCAGTATGGAAGAACCTCTCTTCCAAAGGATTTTAGAGAGAGGGGATAAAAGAAATATATCTTAAAGTATTGCGGGGGAAGGGGGGGCACAGTAAATATCTTCAGAACATGCACTTTAGAAGGAGGGGGGGTCATTTTCGGTTGTGGCTCTTCAAACACCCATGCAAAGTACCCCAGTTACTGCAAAATATAATGAAATAATATAGTTGGTTTTGCTTAGCTTTATTGCATCTGTCTGCAGAATTTGCATCTGTTATTACTCAGTCCTCACAGGATGGACAAATAAAAACTTCATCATGGGCGGTAAGTCCCACACTGTCCTCATAAACATATCTGCCACATGTGATGCACAGCCGCATGTCTGCAACAGCATCAATACTGCATAAGAAGCAGTACCAGCTCTCCTTTGTTGAGGAAGTCATACGGCTGGTACCTGCGATTTCGCTAACAGATACCCTACTGAAGGGGAGGCTTCTTTTGATTTTTCTGCAAGGGCTTTTTGGAGGATTTTTTCCTTGTAGGATGTTTCTTGGAGGATTGTTCTGATGGTATCTCCTCTGTTGGTTGGTTGGTTGATTTAGGTATTGATGCATTTTCTTCCCCTTGTACTGTTGGTTGGTTGGTTGATTTAGGTCGGTTGGTTGATTTAGGTATTGATGCATTTTCTTCCCCTTGTACTGTTGGTTGGTTGGTTGATTTAGGTCGGTTGGTAGGTTGATTTTTTCCTTGTAGGATGTTTCTTGGAGGATTGTTCTGATGGTATCTTGTTGAACAAGGATTTTAACTACTTTGATGCCTTTTGAGTTTATTGCCTGGGGCGATGTTGTGTCTTCTTCCTTCTTACAGTTGGCGTCGATAACACACTGGTGAAGGAATTTTCCATGGAAAATGATCTAGCAGGTAGGTGATGAAGGTGGGTCAATAACAGGAAAAGGTATGTTGTTAAAAGGAGCTTCAACATCTGTTGAAGTTTCCAAATTTGATGCATTTTCTTCCCCTTGTGCTGTTGGTTCCGGAATTGCAGTAATGTCACTAGGCGCGAAGGCTTCATCTGGAATTATAGTTGAAAGGAAAAATTCCAGTTGCTTGAAAGCCTGAAATTATGTTTACAGAGTCATCGAACGATTCCAAATCTTCCTAAAGATTTTCCCAAATTTAAGTCGAGGGATCTGTCTACTCAGGGTGATGAGTGAAATGGAGCAATACTTCATCATCCCAGTATGATTCAAAAGCTTTAAAAACAGTTTTGCCCAAGGGCTGAAATTCATGAGTCATGTTGCTGGGCAGGCAGTAGAGTGTTACATTTTGCTCGTCTGCCTTTGTCACGATTTCTGCGTCCAAATGAGAACTGGCTCCATCAAAAATAAGAAAAGTGGGGCCTTCAGTTTTGAACTTAGCAAAATGTTCCAACCAAGTGCAGAATACCTTAGTTGTCATGCTGCCTTTAGAGGTCATCATAACTTCTGTTCCTGGAGGCATGTTATCCTTCCATTCTTGTTTCATCATCTTTCCTTTGAAAAGCATCATGGGAGGAATGCTGTGGCCGAGGGCATTACAGCAAGAAACAATTGTTACATTTTCTGCATGCTCTGGTGCAATAAAATGCACCCTTTTTGTCCCTTTTCGTGCAAGAACATTCTGTTGATGGTGGATAGTAAGACGGCACCCTTTCTCATCCATGTTATAAATGTGATGTGGTTGATTTGCAATATCCAATTCTTCCAAGCACGCTTGCAGTTTCTGAAAATGATCAGATACAATTGCTCGGTTCAGCTTCTGGGCTCTCCCTGTATTGCGGTTCTGAGACTTCCTTTAAGCAACAAGTGGGTTGTTTTTGAAGAAAGCTGCCAACCACTTCCTTCCAGCCATCTTTGTTGCTTGGCTGAAATTGTGCTCCAAACCCATCTTCTCAGTATAGGTGAAAATACTCCTTCGCAGTAATCTTCCAGTAATTGGCATGCCAACGTCTGCTAGTCTTAATATTCTTGCACAAAGTTCAGCTTGCTGCTTTTCCGTGAGCATGAATTTGCGGCCCAACTTTGTCTTTCGGATTTGATCTTTCATCTGACCAGTCTTGAAAATTCTCATGAGAGTTGTCCTTGGAATCCCTGCTGCTTTAGCTGCACTGGCAAATGATGTCCCACTGTGTACGACTCGAATGGCATTCTGCAATTTTTCCTGTGTCCACTTGCCTCTTTTTTTTGCCCCATAATGAGCAAATCTTTAAAAAAATCTGAAAAAAAAACCAGTGAGCACATAAGAAGGAAATTTTTGACAGTTTATTCACAGGTAATTTGGACGACCTTTCTTTTCTCTTTTGGAATTAAAAAAAAAAGTGTCACCCCCCCCCCCCTCCCAGTTCCCACCTCACCTTAAAAATTAGAATTTCTCAATGCAAATTTTTTACATTACTATCTGAGCTCTGATTTGAAATATTTTTGCAATTGAAAAAAAAAAAAAAATAGGTAACAGTTCAGAAAATAAATGTCGTTCAACTAATCAATGACAAACCTGTAAAAAGGTGTACTTTCAGTCTTAATTCATAATGTAATGTGCGGATACTATAATTAAGATTAACAATAAATATAAACATTATTTTATTATGAATTAGCTAAATAAAATAACATTAAATGGATATTTTATAAATTTGAGAATCTGAAGATTCACTTGCTGTATTTCAATCTGGACATAAGGTGTCCATATTGAGAATTGGGCATAATTTTACTAAATCTTGTAATATATAAACAAAGAAAACATTTTTAAGCAATATATGCAATAGCAATCGAAAATATGTTTTATCAGCTTTCTAAAACAATCCATTTTTCCATATTTAAAGTAATTTTACCATATCTAATAAGAATTTAAACTTACCTGTAATTACGATCAGCACAGCACGAAATAACATGTTTCCTTCCAAATGGCGAACAGCGCGCTTTTTTGCACTTTCCAGTCTTAATTAGCTTTTCAACTGCTTTTCTTCACGGACATAAGCGCCATCTCTCGATCAAAATTGTTACTTTTAAAGATATTAGGGGTGTCAATATTGAGAGCACTGTCTGTGTTCATATTGGGTACAAGTACATTATTCGTCGATTCAAGTTCTTACGAAAATAGATCAGTATTTTTGTTCTAACTTCATAGAATTATATATTTACTCTCCCAATTTTACTATTTTGCAGAGTGGCTGTAAAATTTCGTATAAAAGTTTTTTTTTCTTTCTAAGTTAAATAGTTATACTTTAGAAGCCTAGTTGTTTGGGTTGTTAGTTTATTAAGTTGTATTTTTTCAGTTCATTCCCTCTCATCTCCCCCACTTCCTCATCTGTCTTTATTACGGGGCCATTCAAAATATGCATGCCATTTAAAAAATATCTAATTCTTTTTCTATCTTATTATAACGCCACATTTTCAAATTTTGGTCAAAGTACATGCAAGTCGCCTCTCCGACCATTAGAGGCTTATTTGCCCCTCCGAAGGCTCATTTTTAGTTTCATCCAAACCTTGTCGTGTAAAATATCGTTGGAAAGCTTTGAATGTCCTCTTTCATTTTCTCACCCTCCCCTCCTTCCCAGTTACGCGCACTTAGCACTGTTTTTGTTCCAGTGAAACTACTTTCAGTTAGTTGAACGACTTTTATTTTCTGAACTGTTACTTAAAATTTTTGTTTTCAATTGCAAAAATATTTCAATTCAGATTGTAATGTAAAAAATTTGCATCGAGAAATTTTAATTTTTAAGGTGAGGTGGGACCTGAGGGAGGGGGGGAGGTCAAAACATTTTTAAAAAAATTTCAAAAGAAAAAAAAAAGGTCGTCCAAATTACCTGTGACCACTCTGCACGTAAAGGTATCCAATATTATATGACTCATGTTTGCTTCTGGTATTATTTTTGCTGTCATAATAAGAATAGAAATGATTCTGCTATTTTCAGTTTCCATTGGTTTAGTTGTTATTACAGGGTCGTTCAAAATATGCATGCAATTTTTAAAATTTTTAATTCTTGTCCGATAGTATTGCAATGCTCCATTTTATTTTTTTACAAGACAAAGAGTATATTTCATGCTCCCAAATATTTCATGTCATCGGTTACCCTTTCCCTGACCATTAAGGGCTTAGTTGCTACCTCGGTTGGGCACTTCCTCATTTTTGGACACCATCATGTCATTCATCATTGGAAAGATTATTGTCCCACATTCATCTTTTGCACCCTCTTCCCCCCCCCCCCCCCCGCTGTCTCCAACTCGTCTTTTTCATCAATATCTTACATTTTTTGCTCTGTTTTATTTTTGGCTTGGAATTTATTAACCATGCTTGGTTGTTCTGTTCCTTCCCCCTCCCCCTGGTTACCTCTAGGGGGGGGGGGGTCTTCTCTAAATTTTCTCCAAAGCCTACAACCTACAAGGTGATACATTGTCGGAAAGCTGCTTCTTTTCCCAAAGTATTACTTGACACTTATTCGATTTGCTAGGTGTCAATCATGCTCCAACTTTTGTATCTATATTTCTGACAGTAATTTTAGAGGTATATATTTATTCCTCCCATTTTACTATTTTAATGACAGAGCTTCTGTCAAATTTCGTAGAAGAGTATTTTTCTTTCCAGGTTAAATTGTTATATTTTTAGTTTAGAAACTAAGTTGTACTTTTCCAGTTCGTCAACAGCCCTCTTCCCACCTCCCTCCCCCTCCACAAATCTAAATTTTCTTAATTATGGTCTGATTTCAATGGGATCTTTTTTGATGTTCTTCCCAAGTCATTTGGTTATGCACTAAACATTGATATTATATCTGCAGCTCTTCGTGAGCATTATTTATGAACAATAATAAAAATTTTCGGCTTATTTCCAGTTCAACATTTTACCCAAGTTTAAAGCCACGTTACTCAGATTTCTCGTTAGTTAAGTTGTATTTGTGAAGTTTGTAAAAATGTTTCTGTAAGTTATATTTGAAAGATTCCAGTTGTTTACAACCAAACTTACTGAGTTATGATACTTTGAATTTTTCGAATTTGTGGAGCTTTCCGACACTAAAGGGTGCTCTGTGTTTTATTAATGTTTTTCAAGGGTACACCCATGAAAATTCATGCTAAAATGCTTTCAAATTTATTTCTGCAAATAATATATTAGACAACTAGCTGACTCGTCCGGCACTGCTCGGGGCTGTCATAATAACCGTAACCAAACCTCAAATTTGTATGATTAATTATATCTTAGAAAATCTTTCAAATGAACCTAGTTTCACAGCCCCCACTGCTTTTGGCAGCATAGAGTGTTTCAAATTAATCTACTGTCCAGGGCCCCATTGCCCTTGACAGCTTCTAGTGTGTTCCGAACAAATGTCATTCCCAACCTATGACCTAGATCCCCGCTGCCTAAAGCAGCGTATACGCGGAGTGTTCTGCACGCGCCGTGTACATTTGATAAAGATGTTGAATGATCTTAACACCATAGTAATTATGTCTCTAGAACCTGAGGAAAAAATGCACCTCCAAGATGTGGAAGATACCGTGCCCCCTTGTAAGTTGAATGATATATATTTAAGATTAACGACATATTAAAATTATGGATGAAATCCCCCCTCTAAAATTAACCACTTACCTTTAACAGTAACGCGATTTTTTATTCACGGCTTTAGTGAATAAACATAAGTTAAGGCCGACAAAGAAGATAAATATTCGAAAAAGGTGATAGCTGGAGCATAAAGAAATTTTTTAGAAGTTTATGAAATAGCCGGAGCACCCTAGAACTAAATTAAATTATATTGCAAGAGAATCTGAACATTTTAAATGAAGCTGCATCAAGGGTCTTGAGAAGGCATTTAATATTCAAAATTAGTAGTATCTGAAGTCTGATTTTTTTTTTTTTTTTTTTTTTTTTTTTTTTTTTTTTTTTTTTTTGTCATTCATATAGTAGTTGGGGGACCTGAGGATTTGTTAGATAAAAAAGCTACTGAAATCGAACCATTTTAAAGGAAGTTATAATAGCAAACCGAAAGGTGGCAGTTGAGAGTTTGAGATAAATTGATATTGAGATCCTGTGATGAAAACATGTTAAAAGGTCTTACTTCTTTAGATCTTCAGTAATCAAAATTAAGTCTCATTAAAATGAAATTTTAAAGAAATGTGCAATAAATGGGCCCGGAAGAGCAATTGAATGGAAAAAGGGCCTCAAAAACGAAGAGGATCGAATAAAAAGGAAACAAGTTTTAACAATTTAGGGCATTAAAATTTAACGAGGCACAAGGGGCTTTGCCCTTAAAAAAATAATAATTTGAGCCTCAGGTGCATCAGGGCCTGCCTTGGACTACTCTCGCACAAACTTTCAACCTTATATATGTAATAGATTTCGCTAGTCATCGCCGACAGACACGCACACACACAGAACGAAACTTTCTTTTATTAGTATAGATTTAAAAAGAGTAACTCTAATAATTTTGTACCGTTATTTTATTTCGTATATATACAGGAGAAATAATAGACTTGAAGATATTGCAATTAAGTATCAAGCTTGTTTTATAGGACCATAATTAGGAAAGTTGTGACTTGGGGGAGGGGAGGGGGAAAGGAAGAGAGGAGAGGGGATGATGTTAAAAAATACATTTTAATAAACTAGTAACTCAAATAACAAGGCTTATAAATTAAAAATGTGACAATTTAAATTAGAAAGAAAAAGGCCATCATACGACAGTTGACAGCGATTCTGCTGCTAAAATTCTAAAGTCAAAAGAATAAATACAAATATACGTTACTATGAAATTAGCAACAGAAGCATCGATCTATCCCGTTATCACGATTACAACGATCAAATTTCCAAATTATTCGCTAAGTTTTGGAATTAATAGTTTTGAGCGTACCTGTGAATATAGAAATATCGAATCTAGCATCGATACTAGAATTTGGCAGTCTATTCAGTTTTATTCTATGTCGAATTTTATCGATTCTCAAGTTTTCCAGAATCTCACATCACTAATTTGTGTCTTTATGTGGTGATACCTATTGTAAGTTTATCCTCAATTGTAGTGTTATTGTGTTTTTAGTAGAATATTCTGTAAAAGAAAGCATGACTACATATTAATATTTTTTAAAAAGTTTTCTGTATGTAATATAAATAAAAACTTTGTTAATATTTATTAATAAAACATTTATCGGCAAAAATACACAAAGAGGTGCTATTTTTCAATAAAAAATTTTGATGTTCTTCCTATAATAAATTGGGATGGTAAATTTAATTAAGGATATAAAAGAAAAAATATCGTTAATCAAAAGTAATAAAGGAAGAAAGGTAAAATGGAAATTTGTGTTAAAAAATGCAGCGTTTAGTTTCAGGAATTAAAAAGATCATTGGGAAATTTCCTAAACTGAAGCTGGAAGAGAGAGAAATAACAACAAAAAAGCTATATAACATGATTGTTTTGGTTTGTTTGTTTATTGGTATGTATATGTATAAAACTATTTACATCATTCAAAGGTTCAGTGTTATTAATCAACACTGAATTAAATGTAATTATATTAATTAAACTAATTCATGCATAAATGTTTGTAACATACTTCTATAATGTTTATATTACATTTAAAATGTAGATGGTTTGGTATCCAGGGTATAACTTATTATAGAAAAGATTATAAAATGAATTTTTTCATTTAACCAAATATTTTCTGTTTTGTAATTGAATCCCTAAATAAAATAATCCCTAATAAAAATTCTTAAATATTTAATCCTCTATTTTTTTATTTCCATTACTGAAGATTTTTTTTTTCTTAACCATTATGTGTGTAAACACTTTATCTACTGACTGTACTTATAAGTATCATTAAAATAACTTGTTATAAAATTCATTTAATACATTGTTTGTTGTGATACAGTTGAGAATGAGTTATAGATGCATTAGTTTATCTTGTTCCAAAAGGATTATTGGTTACACAAAACAAAAATATTTTTAAAAGGATGATTTCTTTTGCTTTTGCATCTTTCCAGCTTTCTTGGCGTTGTTGGGCGAGGGGATTTTTCAATTCGGAAATATTTCTATTGTAAGAACATATTTATACATTTCCTAATTCTACAAAATACTAAGAAAAATACTTAATATAAAAGATTTGAGTGGGTTTATAAATATTGCACAAAATCCCTATAAATTCAAATTTTATTAATCCTTCTAAATCCTTCAATCTTTTAAATTTATTAAATGATTAGGTAAATCTTCTAATGTAGTTTAAACAATTCACGAAAAAGATAAATTTTCATGAATTCATAATTCAGTACTTAAAGGGTTAAAATTATAATGAAGAGTGTAAAAAAATAATGTACTTATTCGGCAGAATTTTATTAAAAATATAGTATTATTAAATCTATGTAACAGATGCACTTTTAATGTGCAATACCATTTCAGCTAATGTATTTGTACTAGGGTAGCCCGACCAGTAAATGAACACTTAAGTACATTTAAAAAGAAAATGATTCATTATATTTTAATAAACAGTACCTATTAGTGGGTGACAGTGCAAATACATTTGTTGGTTTACAAATAATTAAAAAATAACTAAAGGAATTTTATATTTTACTTAGTAGTGATGTTACTTAGGTGACAGTGCAAATACATTTGTTGGTTTACAAATAACTAAAAAATAACTAAAGGAATTTTATATTTTACTTGTTTGGAATGCTAGAGGTGTCTTAATAGAAATAGACACAAAAACCAAGTAAATGAACAGTTGTTACCTGTGAATGAACACAAATTTTTCCAGTGAATGAACAGGCTGAAATTTAAAAATGCTTAAATTTCACAGTTCTTTATTTATTTTACTATATGTACAAATAACTTGTAACATTATTATGCATTTCATATGATCCTTAAAATACCAAATCTTATACTTTACTGCAGGCTACTTCCAATTCCACCACATGTGGACCTGTGGTCCAGATATTCTTATGGTGCTCACTTCATATTTCCAAACTTGGATGCTATTTTTTAAAGAAAGAGTCATCCATTTCTCACCTAGATGTTTGTCTATAAATGGATTTTTCTTTCCTGTCTGTTTCATGACATTGTAAACATCACCTTTTACTTCATCCTCATGCATTGTAAATCCAATTTTCCCTTTCCAGCTATCCAATGTCCAAGGAATTTTCTTCTTCAAAGGGCAACACAGGCAATGTCCCATACGCTTACTTTCAATTCGTTTCCCTCGCAGTTTCATAGACATCGTTCATTTTGTAATATTAAAATGAAGAGATGCCTTCTTCTAACTGAGCTGACCTGACCCTTATAGCTACTACAGCGTTTTCAAGGTCCTCTGTAGAGTACTTGAACCTCCCATATTTCCTTTTTGCGGAATCTTCTTGGTTATCAGTAAGAATATTTCTATCAATCATCCAGAAACATAGAAAAAGTAAGATTTGAAAGCCATCAATAATTATTACCTTTAACAATGTGTGTGTATATGTTCTTTTGTTAAGTTTTTATATCTGTTAACTTTTCATTTGTTACTATTGCTGAAAAATCACTTCATTCAAAATATAGGTATAAAAAAAAGCACAAAAGCATAAAGTCCAAAACAATTCATTCACTAGGAAAAGTAGCCTAATGTATTCCTTCCAATGAATGAACATTTGTCTAACTAGTTATTAAACATCCCTATTCTCAAATTGTACATATTCTACACTGGTTAAAACGATTAGAAATATGGCTATAATATATATATACTTTATGTATGTACAGTCGTGGAAAAAAAAGTAAACACCCCTACTAACTCCTCAACAAATTATCGCAGAAGAAAGTTACTGGTACCGAGCGATTGAAAATAAAGTCTACTTTTAAATGATATACATAAAATTTGCTTAGGGTCCATCTACATATTAAAACGAACCGTAACTTTGTTTTTTTTCAATAGCAGTACACAATTCTGACAGCATAAATGAACTCTACACCATTCAATTAGCCTAAAAACAAATTTTTATGCAATTTGTACCATAAGTTTTTGAGAAATTAATTATTTTAAAACGAGCGTATTTTAAGGGCTGTATCCAAATTGAAGTTCGGAACTCGATTGTTAACCGAGAGAGCCCTCATCTTGATCAAGGCACTTTAAGAAGTCAATGAAGCCTGCTACACTGTTAAAAATTTCAGTAAAATTAGGAGAGTTGGCCTTAAAATTATAAGGTCACATCCCTTTTTTAAGAAAAAAGTCCAGTGCCCTTATTTCTAACAACTTGCTGTAAAATTCACAGTAATTAAAATGTCAGCGGCATTCGTTTTGAAAATCAGTGCCATTAACCGTAAATTCGTTCTCCCGAAATGGACTTCAGCGTGAGCACCTGCCATTGGCTGTTAGAAATCAACGTCACTGCTATGTACGTCACGCGCAATGAGATCCGGCGGAAGTAAAAGATGGGAAGAGATTCAATGGCGCGTGTCCAACGTGGAAGCTTTTACTCAAGTATCAAGTAAGTAACTGTTTTTTATTATTAATATGATGTATATTTTAATTATTTATACCGTGTTTCTGTTTATTCATATATCTGAATACTGTTTTGCTAATGATTTCGTAACCAAACATTCGAAATCTAAATAAGGTTTATCTTATGTTTTATAATCTGCGTTATTGTTGACATTTTTAATGAAAGCAGAAAATGTTTCGAAGCTGCACTGTTTTTCAGTGAAAATCTTAATATGCTAAAGCTGGTTATACTTACTTATATGTTCTGTATTTTCTTGCAAAATTTGAATATTTTTGTTTTGGTAGTAATAGAAAACATTGAATTTTATGTAGAGTAGATGTGCTAGTAATGGACACCCTTAAGGAATTTCTTTTAAAATTATTTTTTTTTTATTAATAGTTATAATTATTATATTCCAGTTTTTCAATATTATATTAACCTATCAACACTATTTAGTCATTCTTATAGTCTCATTTCCCAATATGAATCGAAATTTAATTTTAAATAACAGAAACATATCAAAAGCCCAGTAATGGACACCCTCTGTTCCAGTAATGGACATATATTATGTCCATATGTTAAATAAATATAATTGTTTTTATGACTGTATTTCAAACCAAAATTTAATGAATACATTATTTTTCACAGTGCAGCTTCGAAACATTTTCTGATTTCATTAAAAATGTCAACAATAACGCAGATTATAAAACATAAGATAAACCCTATTTAGATTTCGAATGTTTGGTTACGAAATCATTAGCAAAACAGTATTCAGATATATGAAAAAACAGAAACACGGTATAAATAATTAAAATATAAAGAAACAAAATAGTTATTTTCAAATAAATTTAACCATTAGGATACCAGTAATTAATAAAATATTTTTGATAATCATTTACTGTTTGCATGCATCAATTATTGTAATTATCGGAAGATCTATGTTTAATTATTTTAGATGGATAGTTTAAAATACTAAATATCAGGCAATTACAGCTATCAAATTATTGAAACTGTGGGGGATTTAAAAGGTACTAAAAAAAAAGTTTTGGAATATTAGTGTTTAGTTTTGTTTCACTATTTTTAACAATTAATCTTCCATATACTACTTATATATCATTTATAATAATTAATATTACAAATATGAAAGAAATGATATTGTGAATTGAATATTTTAAATACTAAATAAAATAATTTCAAAATAAAACTATAGAACTGATGTTTGAGGCCGCTGACTTGCAGATTTACTAGTTTCATGAATATTACCTATAACTTTCATTAATATTACAGTTTTTTTGTTTGGGGGGGGGGGGGGTCAGAGGTGAATAAGGAAACATTTAAGACAGAAAATAGATTTTTAACAGCTTCTGTAACTTAATTATTTTTATAGCCCTCCACCCTCGCAATTATTTTCTTATTTAGGCTGATAAGTTCTGCAATCCGGATGTGAATATATATTTTAAATTTTGCATGTGTTCTTTAAAAAATTATCGTTGATAGAATAAGCTCAAAATCCGCTGTTCCCAAAATGAAGCAAAAAGATGAGGGGCTGTATCCATATATCCATTGATTAGTGCCAAGCATACAAAATATTGCATGCACTACTGTATTTGGTATTGTATATGTTTGTATGTGTGTGTGTAGTGTTGACACTAAGCCGCTTTAGTAGGGCGCAGCACCCAGCGGACCTTTTTATTTCTTTTTTGCACCCAGTGGCTCTTTAACCCCTCCCAATGCACCCATATACCCTTTTCAACACTTCCTATGCGCCCTGGGAAAATATCGCAAATTCTAGGGACTCTAAACAAATTAGATCAAAATATTTTTTACCTATATTATACTGTGCCCTTTTAAAAAAAGTCTTTTTTTTTTTTTTTTAGAATAGTGTTCCCATTTTGAAAAAATGTACCCTCTTTTAGAATAGTGTTCCCTTTTTGAAAAATGTACGTTTTTTTTTTTTTTTTTTTTTTTTTTGTAAGAATAGTGTTTGTTCCCTTTTTGAAAAGTTCCCCCCCCAGCGACCCTTTTTTTCTAGAGTCAACACTAGTTGTGTATATATACAAGTATGTGTGTGTGTATATAATATATACAATATATTTATGTATATACATATATACAGTGTTCAAAATTAGTGGTCGTTAGTCGTCAAATGCAACCAAATTATTGCATTTGACGACTACAAAATTATTCCCAGTAGTCAAATTTGACTCCTAGCTTTCTAAAAAAATATTTATTGTATTATTACTGTAAGGTACACTAATTAAAAATAATTAGTGTGCCTTTCGATTTCATGTTACAAGATTTAAATGTAGATGCATTACATGTTTTTTTAATTTTTACTAGATTCAATTCAATTGTAACTATCAACACTGTATAAAATTTGTTTTTGTTTTGCTCTGAAGTTATCAGGTTTTAAATTTAACATGATTAAGTGCACTTTACTATTAATTTCTAAGTTAGTGTGACTCTAAGCCGCTTTAGGAGGGCGCAGCGCCCGGCGGCCCTTTTTATTTCTTTTTTTACCTGTCGGCCCTTTTAAACCCTTCTGATACGCCTAGCTGCCCTCTTTATTTCTTTTTTGCTGCCGGCGACCCTTTTAAATCCTTCCGATGTGCCCGGCTGCCTTTTTTAACAATTATGTGGCCCAGTCGCTGTTGCCCGAATGTTGGTCGCTTTTAAATAGAGTTTATTTGGTTTGAAATTTTAGCGAATTTTTTTACATTTGAAAGGGAAATATTGTTTTAATATCTTAGTAGATATTATCCTCTTTTCAATAAAGTCTGATTCAGAAAACTGGTGGGGGGATTGAGTGCATCAAATGTAATGCGAGGGATTGGAAAGAGGCCATTTGTCTTTAAGTTTGGCAGACTGTTTATAAAATTTCTATTTCTGTTGCAGACTGCAGAAAAAAATTCTGCTTAATAATGCTTCTAAATTAATATTTTTCTTTTAGTGATGGTTGCTTAGTGGCACTCCACTCGCATATAACTTTCAATTTTGCTGTTAGAAGCAGGGTTGGCACGGTTTAAACCAATTGGTTTTTTTAGAAGAAATCTAATGACATTTTCTCGTTTTTCTTCATAATTTAAGTGTTTCAAATCATTGGATATAAATAATTACTACTTTTAACACTTTATTTCTGCAATAAGCATTAGATATAGTGGGTCGAGGACATGTTGATATGTATTATTAGTGTTGACTCTAGAAAAAAAAGAGCCGCCGGGCGGGAATTTTTCAAAAAGGGAACACTTCTAAAAACGGGTACATTTTTTCAAAAAGGGAGCATTATTCTTAGAAAAGGGCACATTTTTTTCCAAAAAGGGCACACTTGTACCTTGTTCACAAAAAATATTTTGAACTGGTTTGTTTAGAGTCTAGAATTTACAATATTTTCCTGGGATCAATTGAATTGCCACGAGGCGCATAGGAAGTGTTGAAAAAGGCAGCCGGGTGCATCTGAAGGATTTAAAAGAGCCGCCGGACACAAAAAAGAAATAAAAAAGGCCGCCGGGCGCTGCACCCTGCTAAAGCGGCTTAGAGTCAACACTAATTATGTATATGATGGAAATTAGTATGTGTTGATGAACATATCTATTGATCTAAAGAAAAAGTTTAAAACATGTGAATTTATCAAAGATAAAATAGATTAAAAATATTCAATATTTAGTATAATATATTTTCGTTTTTTAAAAAATGCAGATTATTTAAAGAAATTAATAACATAACACAATCCTTAAGATTTTGACCAAGCTGTAAACGAAAATTTTCTTGATTGGAGAGATTATCTTTAAGAATTACAATCAAAATATGAAGTTGAATAAGAGAGTATTCACAAATTGGCTTCTAGTTATAGCATTTTAATAATACCAATCTATTTTTTTTCCTGTTATCTGCTGAATCTAATGACCAAAAATGTTAACTTCGAATTGTCACTCAAAAAACAAAAACCCAAGAAGTATTTGCAATTTATTTTTTGAATAACTGTGAAAAAGAATATTGTATTCATCAAACTACATCAAATGTTTATTATTATATTAGTAATCAAAATATTGTTTATAAAGTAGTGCAGTGTATTCTTTGAACATAAGACTGTGACTAAAACTGTTTAAATTAAAATATTTTTTTTTTTTTTCAAATTTCTACATAAATTGACTAGGATTATTTAATTTAAATTATTTTCAAATGAAGTTATTCTACTTATATATCCAACAATGTCTATTTTTATCAATAAATATGCATGTATATGTAATAAGAAAAGTTGTTTTAAAAAAGCCTGGTTTAAACCAAATAAACCAGTTTTTTTGGTTTTTTGCCAACCCTGGTTAGCAGCGATATAGGACTTGGGAGGGGTGCAGCGTTTTTCTGCAGAAAATTTTTAAGAAACTATTTGAGATCGCAGACAGTTTTACATTTTATCTAAGTCTGTGTGTATATATATACTATATGTATGTGATGTGTGTATATACATATACTATGTATGTGTATATACATATACTATGTATGTGTATATACATATACTATGTATGTATGTATATATATATATATATATATACTATGTATGTGTATATACATATACTATGTATGTATGTATATATATACTATGTATGTGTATATATATACTATGTATGTGTGTATATATACTATGTGTATATATATACTATGTGTATATATATACTATGTGTATATATATACTATGTATGTGTGTATACTATGTATGTGTGTATATATATAACAGCGGTAGAAATGATTAAAAAAAAGTCACTGGTCCCAAGGACCAGTAAACATCAGAGTTTACTGGTCCGCAGATATCATCACTGGCCCTCTACATAAAATTATATTAAGTACCTTTAACCCTTTGAGTGACCCCCCCCCCCCCCCCCTCCTCCTCCGAGAATATAAACCAAACTTCCTTTCAGTTACTCAAAATTTTCGGCATAATAAAATGTAAAATTATAATTTGCTAAAAATTAAATAAGTAGTACATTAACAAAAACTGAAATTATTAATTATGTATTTTATTTCCGTTTTTTTATTTTAACTGACTAAGTTTTTATGCTTATTGTAATGTTTGGTTGCGGTTTTTGTCAGGGATGGGAAAATTTAAGTTTACCTGTCAGAGAGGGGAAAAAGTTACTTGCTTCATCGGAATGTTAAAAGACATATTGAATAGATTTTTTTTTTAACCAAAATTTTTCTAATTTACCAATGTTTTTGAAGATAAAATAATATTTTGTATTTATCGCTAATGCTGCTTGCAGTCAAGCATTAACAAATGTTATTAAATACAAGAATATTGTTTTGAATTTTTGCTTTATGGGCATGCAGTGCTCATACATGCAGTATTTTTTACTTACTGCCACATGCATGCACAATTTTTTTTTTTTTTTACTATTTACTTTTTACAAATTCCCTTTCCCCTCTCTTTTTTTAGAAATAACGTTTGGAAAATTTTGGTATTTTGTTTTGAAAACATAATTGTTTTTTATTGGGCTTAGATCAATTTTAATATTTATATGAATCTCAGAATCATTATCATTACAAAATTTTATACTATTTGCTTTTTACAAATTTCTCTCCCCCCCCCCCCCCCCATCTCTCTCTCTCTCTCTCTCTTTTTTCATAAATAACATTTGGAGAACTTTGGTATTTTGTTTGTAAAAGCATGTTAAAAGGATAGATTGAATAGATTTTTTTTTTTTTAACCAAAATTTTTCTAATTTACCGATGCTTTAGAAGACAAAATAATATTTTGTATTTATCGCTAATGCTGCTTGGGGACAAGTATTATAACAAATGTTATTAAATACAAGAATATTGTTTTGAATTTTTAATCTTATCTGTTAACCTTTTGTTAATTTTTATAATGAAATTGAATGAGTTTTTGTATATCCCTTGCATATTCTCCCTTGATCGTCTGTCATCTTTTTTGCTATAACCGACATTTTTTTAGCGATTTTGCAACCCTGACTATTTTCAGTGGTAGAATTGATTTAAAAAAAAAAATCACTGATCCCAAGGATTGGTCTGCAGACATCGTCACTGGACTGCTACATAAAATTATTTAAGTACCTTAACCTTTGAGTGACACCCCCCCCCCCCCTCTCCTCCTCCGAGAATATAAACCAAACTTCCTTTCAGTTACCCAAAATTTTCAGCATAATAAAAGTAAAATTATAATTTGCTAAAAATTAAATAGTACATAAACAAAAACTGAAATTATTATGTTTTTTATTTCCGTCTATTTATTTTAACTAAGTTTTTATGCAAATTTTATGCATATTGTAATGTTTGGTTGCAGTTTTCTCAGGGATGGGAAAATTTACGTTTACCTGTCAGAGAGGGGAAAAGTTACTGTTAGTTACTGGTCCTTCGGACCACTAAATTTTTTAAATTAGTGGTCCGATTGAATTTTTAGTGGTCTCGGACCAGCGGACCACCAAAGATTTCGAAAGCTGATATACTATGTATGTGTGTGTGTATATATATACTATGTATGTATATATATATATACACTATATATATATATACACACTATGTATGTGTGTATGTATATACTATGTATGTGTGTATGTATATACTATGTATGTGTGTATGTATATACTATGTATGTGTGTATGCATATACTATGTATGTGTGTATGCATATACTATGTATGTGTGTCCTATACTATGTATGTTTGTATGTATATATACAATATAATGTATATACATATATACAGGGTTCGTTGATATATATCAATGGATATATATCTTGATATATATCCGATATTTATTTTTAAAATATCAAGATTTTTGATATTTTCAAATTCTTGATATTTATTTTCAAAATATCAAGATGTTTGATATTTTGTATATTTGATTTTTTTTTTTTTTCAAAATATCACCATGTGAGATAATTTTGATATTTTCCACATTCAAAGCAAGTATAAATGAAATTTCCACATGTTATTGACTGTATCATTCTATAGATAATTTACTTTTGCTTTTGGCAGTAACTTTTTTAGGAAAAGAAGAAAACAAATCTTTTCCAAGCTTTATGTTTGAAACTTTTATTTTTAAATGTAGGACTAATAATTATATTACAGTTAATTCAGAACAGCCATTGAAAGATAAAATGTAATTTTGATAATTCTTTATGTATAGCCAGAGTTCGTTGATATATATCAATGGATATATATCCAATATTTATTTTCAAAATATCAAGATTTTTGGTATTTTCATATTACTTGATATTTATTTTCAATATATCAAGATGTTTCATTTTCTGCATTTGATATTTATTTTCAAAATATCAAGTGTGCAAGATATATTTGATATTTTCAGTCGTAATTCGTAATATTTCAGTGCAAATGAAATAAATTTTCAACTGTTATTGACTATGAATCTGTAGATAAAGAACTTTTGTCTCTTCTGGATGTGATTTTTTTAGCCAAAAAAGAAAATAAATATATTTTTGAAGCTTTTATTTTTAAAATGTTGAACTAATAATTATGTGGGACATAATTAATTCAGAGCAACCATTGAAAGATGAACTGACTAACTTAAATAAGCAGTTATATACAGTTTCATTAGAAAGGAATCTTTTCTCATGTTTTGGTCCAGTTTAGTTTAAACTATACAACATGTTAGAAAATACGAAATAATATATTTTATACTTACATTTATGTTAAAATTTTTCAACTAAAAGAACTTTTTTGTATTTAAAATTTCTGATTTTTTTATACTTGATTTTGATACTGAATCCTATAGTTTTTTTTTTTTTTTTTTTAAGCAAATTGTTACTGTTTTCAATTAGTTCATCTTCAATTTTGTTCTAAGTGAAAAAAAAAACAGAAAATAAAAAGAAAAATGCATTTTTAGAATATTCTTTAAGTTTTCATGTTAAGTACAATATATTTTAGTTTCTAATCTATATTATGCTTGAAAACATTTATTATCAGCAGTAAGTTGGCTGCTTTGAAAATATCGGATATATATCGAAAATATCGGATATATATCAAAATATCGGATATTTTTGATATTTTCGAAAATATCATGATATTTACGAACCCTGCATATATATAATAAGCGGTAGAATTGATTAAAAAAAAAAGTCACTGGTCCAAAGGACCAGTAAACATCAGAGTTTACTGGTCCGCAGACATCGTCACTGGCCCGCTACATAAAATTCTATTATGTACCTTTAACCCTTCAAGTGACATCTCCCTCCTCCTCTTCCTATTAGAATATAAACGAAACTTCCTTTCAGTTACCCAAAATTTTCAGCATAATAAAATGTAAAATTATAATTTGCTAAAAATTAAATAAACAGTACATGAACAAAAACTATAAAATTATGAATTATAATTATCTAATTATTTATTTCAACTGACTAAATTTTAATGCAATTTATATTTTTTTAAATAAAATAAAATTCTGTGGTTTGTGTTTGGTTGCGGTTTTCTCAGGGCTGGGAAAATTTAGCTTAACCTGTCAGAGAGGGAAAAAAGCTACTGGTCCTGCGGGCCACTAAATTTTTTAAATTAGTTGTCCGATTGAATTTTTTGTGGTTTCGGACTAGTGGACCACCAAGGATTTCGAACGCTGTATAATAGATATATGTATATTCATGTATTACACTGGTGCTGGTGCCCAACTAACCGAAAAGCACTAAATATTTTTACTTAATTTCCTCAAAAAAAGAGATTTTCTGTATCTTTTATGTTTAATCCTTTTATGCAAATTAACACATTTTACATTCATTCTTGACATGCTTATGCTCAGTGATATTTTGTATATTATCTATTTTTGCTGCAAAGTGAAAGTGTAGAAAGTTAAAGAGCGTGACAAAATTAGAGATTTTTTTCGCATTCGATTGACAAAATTCGAGATTTTTTTCACGTTCGACAGACAAAGAATGAGATTTTTTTTCGCATTTGATTGACAAAAAATGAGATTTTTCGCGTTTGATTGACAAAATTCGAGATTTTTTTCGCATTCGATTGACAAAATTCGAGATTTTTTCCACATTCAATTGAAAAAATGGAAGATATTTTTCGCGTTTGACAAAATTTGAGATTTTTTTTCACCTTCGATTGACAAAATTTGAGGGTTTTTTTTTTTTCGATTTGACAAAATTTGAGATTTTTTTCACATTTGATTGACAAAATTTGAGATTTTTTTCGTGTTCGATTGACAAAATTTGAGATTTTTTTCTCGTTCGATTGACAATTTGATATGTTTTTCGTGTTCGATTGACAAAATTCGAGATTTTTTCGCTTCCGGTTAACGAAATTAGCAACTCTTGAATTTTTAAAGATGTTGGCATCGGTGGTCTTAATGGGTTGATTGACGAGATTCAGAATTTTCTACGCCCAATTGACAAAATTCACGATTTCTCCACGTTTGATTGACGAAATGCAGGATTTAAGAATTAAAGAAAATTTAATTGTGCTTCTTGTTTAATAATTTCTTTTTATAAAATTATAAACTGATATTTTATTAATTTGGTGTAATTTTCTTAACATTTTAAAAACTGATATGGCAAAAATTTAACTCATGGTTTATTAGCAAATCAACTAAATTTTATGCTTGAAGTTATTGTGTTTGTTCATTTATATTTAAATGTCTTCGTTCTTGCAGGAAGACAAAAACCTGGTGGATGGGTGTGAAGATGCACCAGTTACACCATTCACTGCATGTATTGGTAAGTTCTTTACTTATTAATATTAGCAGTTATGTTGCAATGAATAACAATTAATATTGTTTTTTGCTTTGTTTATGCAATTTTTAGTTTTTTTCATTTATTAGATTTTTTTTCCACATCATGCAGCAATTTATTGCTGGTTACAATGTTTTTAGCAGGGGCTGTGGAGTTGGTGGGAAAAATGGACTCTTCTGACTCCAGGAATTTGAGGCCGTTGAAGTATTACATAAACATATTTTGAGTCATTTTGTACCCCTCCCCCCCCTTTGTAAGGAAAAATAAGCAAACACTAGACCCCCGCCCCACCTCCTTTTGCTTACGTAAGATTTTATCACATTCTAACATCAACACTATTTGCCATAAAAAATTACAGTTAGCGATAAATTGCATTATTAATCAATTATTGTGTGTATTAAATAGAATGATAATGAAAAAATTGAATTATGAATAAAAGTAACATAAATTTCTTAGCATACATTTAAGGGAGGCCAAACTGGTCGCCAAATTAGTTTAAAATAATAATCTTTTCTAAAATATGAAAAAAAAAATCTGATTAAAATTTGAGTTGCCATCATTAGAAAAAAGTATTTAAAATTAGAAAAAAATTAATATTTTGAAAACTAATTCGAAATTGAAAATTCCAATACCAGTTTTGAGATCTGCGGTTCAATACGGATGTTTAGTGTTAATTTCATCGCAAAATATTCCATATTTTAGAATAAATCGCCATGAAACATATTCAGTTGTTTAATCAGTCGTTTCATAAATTTGATTCGTTAGGATTTTATATATATAGGGTAGATATACTATTTTTTGTGTGTGCGTGTGTATGTATATATATATATATATATATGTATATATATATATATATATACACTATGTGTTTGTATATATATACTATGTGTTTGTGTATATATACTATGTGTGTGTACATATACTATGTGTGTGTACATATACTATGTGTGTGTGTACATATACTATGTGTGTGTGTATATATACTATGTGTGTGTGTATATATATACTATGTATGTGTGTATATCTATACTATGTATGTCTGTGTATATATATGTACAGTAAATTCTGTCTAAGGCGGACTCTGTATAAGACGG